>CALYLW010000004.1:2650000-3850000 GCA_944989445.1 Ampullaceana balthica | reverse complement strand
ACAGGCCTCCACGCACTGGGGTGAAAGGGTACAACTTTGTTTCTATTGGTTGTCAGCGGCATTTTTGGCAAAGTGGATATATATATATATATATATATTATATTATATTATATTATATTATATTATATTATATTATATTATATTATATTATATATATATTATATTATATTATATTATATTATATTATATTATATTATATTATATTATATATATATTATATTATATATTGGTGTTGAAAAAGCCGAGAAAACAATTATGGCACATCTGGGCGCAGGGGCGATCTTGGGCGTATGGTAACTGTGCAACTTCATGGTGCCGCCAAGAAAACAAAATAAAATAAATTGATATACATAAATAGAAAATACTGAAACGTTTAACGAGAGCGTAGTCCAAAATCTTGAAAATACGGTATAACGTCATTAGAACTTACGAATGGGAGCTATTAGCTATTATACGTTGTATAATAACTTTCTGCCATAATGAGGACATCATGGACTTCCACTTGGGCGCACATGAAGAAGTTAAACTATAGTTAATTATTATCAACCCAAATAAAATTGTGCCTACCTGAAAGGAATTATCTTGATATACTGAAAGAGTAAGGACAAAACAATACACATTTAAAACACTATGCATTACATTAAAAAAATATTTTTTTATCATTTTATGTAACATATTTTCAAGATTATCATATTTTATGACACGTGACATAAAATAATAGGAAGAAGGAAATAATCTACTTCCGATGATCATTAAAAAATAGATATAAAATTTATTTGAAGAAAAAAAAACAGATAGGTCCATATAACATTTCAATCTCAAAATCCTATTTATATTTCGAATTAGGGTTTATTACGGGTTTTGGATTTCACACTAATAATTCTATTAGCAACATGGATTTAGCAATCATTGATGGCAAGCATAAACTTCCATCAATGGAAGCGCTCATTTAAAGGCCCTGGTATTCACCACTATTTGTTTGCACTAGATCCAATTAATTATCATTAAAATTAAAATGTATCTCCGGGTACAGCCCCACAATGCAGATGTAAAGTCGTACCCACATCTATTAATCACCTCCGTCTTTTCTGTGTTTTTTGTTGTTGTTTTTTTTTGTTTTAACCAAAGATCCATAATCCATTTTGCTCTATCGCTACATCTCCATCAATCTTCTTCCGTCTAGAAAGTCCAGAAGAAATCAGTCCCTCACCCTCACACAATTTTTTTTAAAAAATCTCATATTTAAAAAAAAATTAAATAAAATATCAAAATTATTATTATTAAGTTTATTAAATATTCGATTATCGTAAGTTGAGTTCTTTACCCAGTGTTCTACACTCAGACTGTTAAAAAAAATTGTCATCACGAGGCAAATAGAGCACTTCAGAATTTTAAAATTATAATTTAATATAAAAATAAAACGGTACACATATAAATAAAATAAAAAGTACAATATGGTTACATAATTTAAATTCAGTTCAATTTGTTATATTAATATGGGATAGGGTTGATTTGAATTATGTCGGAGTGATTTGAAATTGATTGTTTTGAAACTCATTAACTATCGTACATGTTCTAGAAGGCTTACGTTTTCTTAAACTTAAAGCTTTGGCTAGTACCTTACCCAACACGCGTCACCTGCTGGGCAGTACGATATAATAATGTTGTCAACTTCATCCTATTAAAAGATAATGATAAAGTCTTAAAAACATACCTGTGCCATCATGCAATGTAACATTCGCCCATACATCCGGCTCTTCCAAGTACACGCCAATAAATAAAAAGTTGTCATCGTAGCGCATCTTCACTTTCGTCTCAAGCCGTGGCGTGGGGAACCCTCGGCCTTGAATGTCTACAAGAACAAATTATAAATACATAAAATATCGTGACATTTTGTTGATTAACGCCCGTATAATTTTACCACTAGGTCGCAGTGCGGGTTCATGGTTGTCAGAATGGGTATTTGCACTGGCTGAATTATTTTCACTTTTATTTTGGGTTTTTGACATGTAGATCCGTCACTAAGAGGGTGCGGACTGGACCGGGTGCCACCATCGGAAGAGGTGACATCAAAATTTAAAATTCTGTATGTTCCAGTTATTTGGCACGGGCAGACTCGTAGGAGGTCTATAGGGTAAGTCGTGAGGGGTGACAATATGAGCTACCGCACTGGGTGACACCAACCTAGTGACGCCTCATGTTACATACCCACATTTGATAACTTATAACATAGCTGATATTGGTTAAACAGGCTGCACACAAATTCTTCAACATGAACTTGAAAACTGAAAATAATCTTTTGAAACAACTGAACAGTTCATTTTTATAAAAAAAATTCGATAATTAATCGAGATAAAGAAACAAAAAAGATCCGATGTGACTTTTCATACGTAGTTCGAGCAGGAGCTTAAGTCTCCCTTCTTTGGGATCTTGATAAGGTATCCCTCTTTCCAATCGGAAGGAACTTGCTCCTCTTCCCATATCTTCATAAACAGAGTGTGCAGCATTTCCACACTGGTTTCCAAGTCCGCCTTCAGTGCCTCTGCTGGGATGCCATCGGGTCCCGCAGCCTTTCCATTTCTGAGTTGTTTAATGGCCCTGCTAATCTCTTCTTTGGTGGGACTACTACAGTCAATTAGCAGGTCATTATCGGCTGGTTGGATATCTGGTGGATTCCTTGGTTCAGGCCTGTTTAGGAGCTCTTCAAAGTGCTCCTTCCATCTCCCTCTCTGTTGCTCCTCACTTGGTATGGTGTTTCCCATTTTGTCCTTTACTGGTCTCTCTACCTTGCTAAATTTCCCTGACAGCGTCTTAATGGTATCAAACAGTTCCCTCATGTTCCCCTGGTGAGCTGCATCCTCTGCTTCTTTAGCAAGTTTATCAACAAATTCCTTCTTGTCCCGCTTGATGCTTTTCTTAACTTCCTTATTTGCATCTGCATACTTCTTCTGGGCCTTGTTTTTCTGTGCTCGGGTGCGGCTGTTATTCACTTCTGCTTTCTTTCTTTTCCTTTCTTCTATTTTACTCAGCGTACCTGCTATCATCCATTCTTTGTGTTCCTGTTTCCTGTTTCCTAGCACTTCTTGGCATGTTGACTGTACTGTTTCTTTCATGCTTTGCCACTTCCCTTCGGTGGTTTCATCTTCAAGTATTTCTTGTAGGACTTGGAACTTATTGAATAGTGAGATTTTGAATTCTTCCTTTTTGGCTTGGTCCTTCAGGAGGGAGGTATTATACCGAGCCATGTATGCTGTTTGGTCGGTATAATGTCTCTTTAGTTTTAATTTCATCCTGGCCACAAGAAGATGGTGATCTGAGGCAACATCAGCTCCCCTCTTAACACGTACGTCTTGGAGAGATCGCCTGAATTTTTTACAAATACATACATGGTCTATTTGTTTCATCGTTCTCATGTCCGGTGAGACCCATGTAGCTTTGAAATCCTCTTGTGCTGGAAAATACTCCCCCCTATGACCAGGTTTGCTGCGGCACATAGGTCCGCAAACCTCTCACCATTGTCGTTCATCTCGCCTATCCCTTGCTGTCCCATAACCTCTTCGTAACCTGTGTTGCTATTGCCGATCTTGGCATTAAAGTCTCCCATGAGGATGACGATGTTCCTCCGTGGGTGACCCTGGACTATGGTCATTACTCTATTGTAGAATTCTTCTTTGTCTCCTTCATCACTTTCATTAGTTGGTGCGTAGCATTGTATAACATCTAGGTTGATGCTAAGTTTCTTTATTCGAAAGGTTGCTAAAAGAATTCTAGTTCCATGGGCCTCCCATCCAATGAGTCCTCCTTGTGCTGCCCTTGATATCATCATAGCAACACCCAGGGTATGTGGGGCATCTTCTTCTTCGTGTCCCGAAAATAACACCATCTCTCCTGAGATTAATCTCTTCTGTCCCCATCCAGTCCATCTTGCTTCACTAATTCCAAGAATGGTGAGCTTATAGTTCCTCATCTCAGCGGCTATTTGTGCAGCTTTACCAGCCTCGTACATGGTGCGGACATTCCAAGCTCCAATGACGGTGGTAGTCCTGGTAGAAATGATGGTTGTCGGCCTAATAGCTTCCAGGTTTTGGCTTTCCCTATTAGGCGTCATATTTTCCTCCTCAAGGAATCCATCCTCTCCCAGGACTGAAATGTCTTTTGTTACTCTTTTCGGTGTTTTTGTAACTATGATTTTTTTTACATGGCAGGGTTGTTGGCCTTGCGCACAACCACTTGGGGGGTTGCCCCTCACAGGTCAATGGGTGGCTGCCTTTGTTCGGGTTAGGTCACTAGCCTTTGTGGATCCCTCCACTTCCTACAAGGCAGTAGGGCTGATTTTGGTCCACCCCGGGTATTTTATTTCCCCGGTACCCTCCATTTTCAGTGGTCTTTCCCCTATCCGCCGGCTGGGGAGGCACTCGATAGAAGATCAGCATCTCCCACGAGACCACGCGGATTTGAAGCAGATTAATGTATATGGAAATTTAAAATTGAAAAATAAAGCAAATATATTACAATATATATTAATAAGCATTTGATCTGGTACAAATAAAACAAAAAGCTGTAAATGAATTTTCAAAAGCCTAGTCGTGTGCTCTATTTAAAGGGAAATTAATTTCATTTATTCAAACTAACCTACAAATGAGTCGGTCCATCCGACGTTTGTCCACGCCTTCTCATCCAATCTCCCATCCAAATCAATAGCTTCTCCCTTCAGTTTATACACTACGTGGGTTCTTGGATAAGGGAGGTCACATGTAAGTGCCCGGCATGCCTCAACGTCACTCTCAATCAAGTGCCTGTGTCGAGAAGGAAAAATTACAGAAAATTTTAAAAATGATTGTATTGAATTTAGAAATAGTTGGTGCAGTCTCTTGTTATGGTTTTAGAGAATTGTTAAATAAATATTTAAGTTTATGAAAGTATAATCAAAATATTTTTTTTGAGAGGATATATATCCATGGATTATTTCCCTTTACATTTGATTGTCTCCCCTGTGGCTTTGATTGTTTCCCTTTTTAAAATTTACTTCAGTCATGCAAAAGAGAATAAAATATATAGCCACAATAAAAGCAAGGAAACAAAATAAATACAAGTGAAAGATACATTTAGCTACAAGCATATCATTCAGAAAATTCCAAAAATATAAAAAAATACTGTATAATTATTATTCTCAATAAAAGTATTAAATTAAAATATATAAAAAAATCCAAATTTGCAATCAAACTCACTTGCTAATAACGGGATCCTCCCGCGCTAACTGCCCACAATCTCTCAACATCTCAAGTGCAGCCATTTTGTCATCGTTTGCTCCATCTACGTCACTGACCCAACCTTCCAGCACCTTGTGTTCTTTGGCAGTCTCGGGGAAGGGGCGTAGCAGGTAGCCGACGACCAGCCCCACACCCAGGGCAAGTAATGCGATGATGACAGTCACCACCAAGGAAGAGGGGGATTTGCTTACCATTCTTGTTTTAAATTGTTACAACGACCTGTATGGATGAAGATGGCACAGGCAGTGTGAGAAATTAGAGCGGCCACATAGCCGCTACATGTGTACGTGGAATGGATGAGTTCAGGGTCTGTGATGGCTGAGTACAGAGTTTGTGATGGCTGAGTTCAGAGTTTGTGATGGCTGAGTTCAGAGTTTGTGATGGCTGAGTTCAGAGTCTGTGATGGCTGAGTTCAGAGTTTGTGATGGCTGAGTTCAGAGTTTGTGATGGCTGAGTTTAGAGTCTGTGATGGCTGAGTTCAGAGTTTGTGATGGCTGAGTTCAGAGTCTGTGATGGCTGAGTTCAGAGTTTCTGATGGCTCAGTTCAGAGTTTGTGATGGCTGAGTTCATAGTTTGTGATGGCTGAGTTCAGAGTTTGTGATGGCTGAGTTCAGAGTTTGTGATGGCTGAGTTCATAGTTTGTGATGGCTGAGTACATAGTTTGTGATGGCTGAGTACAAAGTTTGTGATGGCTGAGTACAGAGTTTGTGATGGCTGAGTACATAGTTTGTGATGGCTGAGTACATAGTTTGTGATGGCTGAGTACAGAGTTTGTGATGGCTGAGTACAGAGTTTGTGATGGCTGAGTACAGAGTTTGTGAAGGCTGAGTACAGAGTTTGTGATGGCTGAGTTCAGAGTTTGTGATGGCTGAGTTCAGAGTTTGTGATGGCTGAGTTCAGAGTCTGTGATGGCTGAGTTCAGAGTTTGTGATGGCTGAGTTCAGAGTCTGTGATGGCTGAGTTCAGAGTCTGTGATGGCTGAGTTCAGAGTCTGTGATGGCTGAGTTCAGAGTCTGTGATGGCTGAGTTAAGAGTTTGTGATGGCTGAGTTCAGAGTTTGTGATGGCTGAGTTCATAGTTTGTGATGGCTGAGTTCAGAGTTTGTGATGGCTGAGTTAAGAGTTTCTGATGGCTGAGTTCAGAGTTTGTGATGGCTGAGTTCATAGTTTGTGATGGCTGAGTTCAGAGTTTGTGATGGCTGAGTTCAGAGTTTGTGATGGCTGAGTTCATAGTTTGTGATGGCTGAGTACAGAGTTTGTGATGGCTGAGTACATAGTTTGTGATGGCTGAGTACAGAGTTTGTGATGGCTGAGTACAGAGTTTGTGATGGCTGAGTACATAGTTTGTGATGGCTGAGTACATAGTTTGTGATGGCTGAGTACAGAGTTTGTGATGGCTGAGTACAGAGTTTGTGATGGCTGAGTACAGAGTTTGTGATGGCTGAGTTCAGAGTTTCTGATGGCTGAGTACAGAGTTTGTGATGGCTGAGTTAAGAGTTTCTGATGGCTGAGTTCAGAGTTTGTGATGGCTGAGTACAGAGTTTGTGATGGCTGAGTTCAGAGTTTGTGAAGGCTGAGTACAGAGTTTGTGATGGCTGAGTACAGAGTTAGTGAAGGCTGAGTACAGAGTTTGTGAAGGCTGAGTTCATAGTTTGTGATGGCTGAGTTCATAGTTTGTGAAAGCTGAGTACAGAGTTTGTGATGGCTGAGTACAGAGTTTGTGAAGGCTGAGTACAGAGTTTGTGATGGCTGAGTGCAGAGTTTGTGAAGGCTGAGTTCATAGTTTGTGATGGCTGAGTACAGAGTTTGTGAAGGCTGAGTTCAGAGTTTGTGAAGGCTGAGTACAGAAAAACTTAAACTCTTTCATAAAGATGGAAGTGGAAACGTTTGGAAATTTCTCAGAGGCACAGCTCAAAGGGGGTTGTACGTCGCTAACAAGAAGTAGGATAATATCCCGTCCCTGTAGACTCATTCAGAATATCTGAGTCCAATCTGAGTTTCAAGTATTGGAGTTGAAGCACTGAATCAAGCCAAGATATTTTGATTTTTTTAAACACATCAAAACGAGATAAAAAAATGTATACAAATTTTCTCCGCTTCCATTTCAAACTTGTATAAATTGTTTTACAAGAGCTCTCCCAGAGGGTTTTTGTATAAGGTTCCTTATTTAAGCGTTCACTTCACAAATAAAACGCATTGACTTTTACTGTGTTGCCGGTACTTACTTATTATGATATACGAGACAAAAAATCGCTTGTGTCTCTTGTATGAAATTGATTTGAAAGCTTAATCATTGGTCCAGCTCTGTATAAAGTTGTATTATTATGTTAAGGTCATGGTTGCGTTTCAAGATATTACATTAAATTTCCGCTTTATGGTGCATCAGAAACATTTTCTTCATGTCTATAAGTGGTACTTCATATCTATTTATTTTAGATTGTTAATTCACAAAATCAAGATATCTCTGTTGGTTTTTTGTTTTTTTTAAAGAAATTTATTTTATTTTGGATAATAGCAGAAAAATATGAAACTCTTGACTTATTATATACATGTATTATGTATTTAAATAAAACTAAACTAAACTTAAAAAAGTGTATCCCCTTTTCCCCCAATAATTCTTAATACAATTTTTTGGTTAATACAAATCAATTATTTTTCTTAACTATTGTGTAAATTAGGCTTCATTAATAATTTATACTTAGCAAAAGAAAATAAATATTAACTATATTTATCACGTTAACATTTCCAATGTCGGCTACTTTAACAATCGGTAAGTAGTGTTTAAAATACTTAATAAAGCCACGCATCCGTAATAATTTAATTTCACCCCTGTCTGACCGACATTCTAGAACCATCCAAATGGAGAAACTTATAAGTCACTCCTTACAAACAAACACCAGGTTAAACAAAGCAAAGGAAACAATCCAAATATCCACACATGCTGGCAACATTATTTTAAAAACATATTTCCCCCACCAATACAACATTAACCACTGAGGTATCCAGTGTAGTAGATCAGGTGTAGAATAAGTTTCACTGACAGTCTTCACCAGACATCGTCCACCAGGAGATGTGACTGGCTGGCTAAGACCGGTAAATCTCTATTTGTACACCATGTAGAAAGTGGTAAGCGTTTTGCCCCCGCCCCCTCCACCACACACTTTTCCCCGTCTTGTTTACCACCACCACCAAGAGTCCACTACCCCCCCCCTTTCCCACCCTAATGTTTATTCTAATAAACTTTTTCTTCTTCATTTTTGCTGGGAAAAGATGTAGACAATTTTATCTTATTTTGTGAGGGAGTGGGGTGCAGAGGGTTGCAGAAGACAGCATGTGATAATAGGATTATACGACGGGGGACAACTTCAGGGAAGGTTGAATTAGGAAATAGACAAAGTAGATACACTACTTGGGCAGATCAGCTTATCACTGGATCCATTGACTTTAAAGCCCTTCCCCATCAGACGCATCTTAGAACAGTTAAGTAAAAATAAGTTTATTTTACTTTATTTCCTTGACTGTTACTCGAGGTGATACACCCATAGGGGTGACACACATGAGGTGACACACTTACAGGGGGTGACACACTTACAGGGGGTGACACAATCCACAAAGGGGTCACAAATTCACAGGGGGTGACACAATCCACATAGGGTCACACACTCACAAGGGGTGACACACTCACAGGGGTGTCACACTCACAGGGGCGTCACAGTCACAGGGGGTGACGAACTCAAAGGGGTTGACACAGTCACAGGGGGTGGCACACTCACAAGGGGTGGCACACCCACAAGGGGGTGGCACACTCACAAGGGGGTGGCACACTTACAAGGGGGTGACACACTCCACACGGTGGTGACACACTCACAAGGGGGTGGCACACTCACAAGGGGGTGGCACACTCACCGGGGCTGTCTACAGTGAAAAGGTAACACTAGAATAGAGTGCTCTCAGAATAGAGTGCAACTAGAAACGACTGCCACCATAAAAGAGTGCCACTAGAAAAGTATTTCTTCAGAAAAGAGTACCACCATAATAGAGTGCCACCAAAACAGAGTGCCACCAGAATAGAGTGCCACAAGAAAAGAATGCCACCAGAATAGAAGGCACATCAACAACATTAACATTAAAACAAGATGCCACAAGAACTGGAAGACTCGGAGGAGGTAGATGGTGTGAAGAAAGCAGCTAGAAGAAACGCATATTCTTTTTGTTGGAAGAGAGAAAGAAGATTATATTTGATCTTCTGAATTGTTACCTTCAGATCAACAGTCACAAAAAATCAATTGATATGCTTCAATTCTGTTCATGGTTATAATATTATATTAGTTATTGGAGAAATATTGCATGATTGCTTTAATTCAAGATATAGGTATTCGGCTTCAATTGTGTGCGAATTTAATCGACAAACAATATCAAAAACCTCTCCTGGTAACTGGTTTACCATTACTCGGTACTCGGTGCTGATTTGTCGGGAGAGAGTTCAAAGGGAATTAAGAGTTAGGAGGAAGTCGGCCCACCTGATTACCTGATATTTAATTACATTCTTTTTCTATTAAATCATTTGCCCGTTGTCTAATCTCCATTATAAGGAAAGCAATAACGCGATGCATTCAATATTTAGGACTCGAGACTGAGGTCACCGAAGGTTGCTATTTTAAATCCTTTATATTAACTCTTGCCGTCTGGTTGATTGTTTGCCGAAAAAACATTGGAATAATTTTTAACCCACATCCCCATATACTAGCGAGCTGAAATTTTGCAGGCAGACTCATGCCGATGATAAAAATGATCTATCAAAATTTCAGATCGATCGTATGTACTATAATTAAATTTACGAAATTTTAGATTATCTATGCGTATCTCCATGTAGCATGTTAATTTTTGTGCTAGAGTGTCGCGGTGCGTATTATATTGAACAACCTATTTAATATTTTCCTGTCACGCGGTGCGGTGCGTATGATATTGACGATATTTTTAAAAAATATGTTCCCGATCTGTAAATGTTTATGCTAATCTGTCGCGCGGTGCGCATTATATTAAACATGTTTTTATAACCCTTTTCCCGTGATCAAATCAAGCTGAAGTTTAACAGGCAGACTGTAGTAGTTCTTTTACTATATATCCTTTATATATGAGACATAACTAAAATTTCGGATTGTCGTGCGATGCGTTTTATAATGAACATACATGTACTTTTAGTTATGTCTCGTATATTAAGGATTTATGGTCAAAAACTTTTTTTAAACGTTTTTTTTTATTACTCCGGTATCTAAACTAATGAAATTATTGAAATACAAGTAAATTAATAAAAAGTCTAGTCTTCCCAACATAAAACATTAATTGAAACAAACAGCTTGTAACATTCTAGCTATTGATAAAACTTCGTCGCTAGGGGTCGCCATGTCAACTATTCCGCTAAGTCCCATCACCGAGGGACGAGCAAACACGGGGCGACGTGCCCACTCTCCAACCTTTTGAGATAAAAAACCAAGAAGAGCTTAAGCGGGATTTTCACGCTCAAGTTCAAATGATCCGAACTTCCGTCAAAAGGATGTTAGCCTTTGTTTTGTCAAACCTGGAAATTACAGGCGGTGCGGCTCAACATTATTGGTCCCAACTCTCACTAAGATGAGTCCTACTGTTACAGTCAATCTTGTAATTAATAATTTTTCTTCTATGAATCTAGCGCTCATCTAAAATTTTAGCATTGGTAAAGGGCCATCCATACATATTATGTACGTAAGGAGGGGGGTCTTTTCTTAGCGGCATTTTGCATATGGATGCGTTTGGGGGGGGGGTATTGACTGAATGTGCACGTACGCACAACAAATTTAATTTGCATAATACTATTAAGACTAGTAACGTAAACCGCTCAGGCTACAAACGGCATTCGAGACCGACTGACTGAGTCAAGACTGATATGCAATTTTGTTTTTATAATTTTATGCAAACGAAATTCTAAGCTTTTAATTACTTGGAAGTAGTTAACATTTGTTTCAGACCAAACGTTCACATATTACTAAAATATATCCGTCTGATTTATATTTTCATTTCTTCAAATAAGTAGAAGTTTCTCTTTCGCCCATCGGCGCCTCAGCCATTATCTATATATCCTTCCTATATAATAAAAGGCAAGTTTCTGTCCTTTTTGTCCGTTATGTCCCGTCATCTATAGCGATTGGTCCCTCAAACACATATGACTCCTACAGCCAATCATATTGAACACGTTTACGCCATTTACGCGGACGTTCAAAACGAGTTATTTTTGGTGCAGTATTTCTTCCAAGACTTTATTTTGAGTTATGCGCGTTTGGATTTATAGCAAAAAGCTCTGTTTTTACGAGTTATTTATTTTAACTATAATGAATAGTATTTTTGACGCGATGCACATGTAATGCCGGTCGAGACGGCTGTTGGAGGGGAGTTACAACATGTCATCGAACGGTGGCGGAACGTCCTTGGACGGGCTTTGTTGCTCTTATATACATAACGGGGCGGCGATTTGACTGCTTATATTGTTATAGTTAAACAGATTTTTTTTTAATGCAGTGTTCAAGACAATAAAATTTGAAAGCAATATTTTTTTCCTCAATAATTTCAACATGAATAACACGATATTACAAAAAACTATAAAAGGGCCGTCCATAAATGACGTCACGCGATTTTTGTAGATTTTTTTACCCCCCCCCCTCGGCACAAAAACTTATACCCCCCTCCAATATGACGTCACAAACCTTTGACATCCCCCTTTAAAGTAAAAGCCGTACTTTCTACTTGAAAATTAGCATGTTGCAAATTACTTTTTTATCATTTAAGTATTTATTTAGTGTATACACTGTAAACCTTTCCCAGTCACAAATGGGGTCAAGCAGGGCTGCGTCCTGGCACCAACACTGTTTAGCCTCATGTTTTCCGCCATGCTGACAGATGCCTTCAGAGACGAGGATGTTGGTGTCAACCTAAAGTACCGCACAGATGGCAAGCTGTTCAACCTTCGGAGGCTCCAGGTAAAAACCAAGGTTATGACAGACATCATCAGAGACCTGCTGTTTGCTGATGACTGTGCCCTCAACGCTGTCTCAGAAGCCGACATGCAACGCAGTGTAAACCTGTTCTCCAGCGCCTGCACAAACTTTGGTCTGACAATCAACACTAAGAAGACTGAAGTCCTCCATCAGCCTGCGCCTGGAAGGCCCTACGTAGAGCCCAACATCACTGTCAACGGCCAGAGACTCAACACAGTGCACCGGTTCACATACCTAGGCAGCACACTGTCTCAAAATGTCACCATCGATGACGAAGTGAATGTCAGAATTGCCAGAGCCAGCTCCACTTTCGTCAGGTTGTACCCTAATGTCTGGAACAGAAGAGGCATTACCATCCAGACCAAGCTGTAAGTGTACAGGGCAGTGGTGCTCCCCACACTGCTATATGCTTGTGAAACTTGGACTGTTTATCAGCGCCATGCAAGAAAGCTTAACCACTTCCATATAACAAGCCTCAGGAAGATTCTCGGCATAAAGTGGCAGAACAAAATTCCAGAGACAGTGTTACTGACCAAGGCAGGTCTCCCCAGCATCTTCACCCTCCTGATTCAGACCCAGCTTCGCTGGGCAGGGCACGTTGTCCGAATGCCAGACGAGAGACTGTCAAAGAGAATCTTCTATGGTGAGCTCCAGTATGGCCAGCGGTCCCACGGTGGGCAAAAGAAACGCTTCAAAGACACACTGAAAGCCTCAATGAAAGCGTTTGCCATCAATCCAGACACGTGGGAACGAGCTGCAATGGACCGATCCACCTGGCGCTCTTCCATCCACGAAGGTGCCAGGTCATGCGAGGCAAACCGGATCACCGCCGCAGAAAAGAAGAGGCAAGCCCGAAAGGCCCATGCTGTCAACCCTCCAGGAGATGTCCCACTCGTCCCTTCTGTTCCCGAACCTTCTGTGCAAGGATCGGCCTAATCAGCCACCTGCGCACGCACAGACAACCCTCGGATGACTAGAGTGGTCCTCGTCGTATCGACGGACGAACGAACACTGTAAGGCTGCACTCTAATATCGTAACACGTAAGAAGCCATTGAAAACGTCATTAAATAAATTGCAAGCAATCAAATATTTTAGTGAAACTTTTATTTAAAGTTGCACATTTTGATGTGACGTCACATTTCTAAAACACCCCCTCACCCTCGACACAAATGCGTGACCACCCCCCCATCCCTAGGCGCGTGACGTCATTTATGGACGGCACCAAAGAGTAAAACCAATATCTTTTGACTCTTGCTTAAAATTTAAAAAATTCTTACCGAATTTGTACGTACGCTTACGGAAGGGGGTCCCGAAAATGTACGCGGTGCAACAGGGGGAGGGGGGTTACGAAAATACGACTTTTGTGCGTACGTAAATATTACGACGTAAGACGTAATATATGGATGGCCCCTAAATGAAGGATTTTCCACTCCCAGCTCACACTACAGCTGCCCAACTTTTGTAAATTTATTCAAACCCCATAAAAAAAAATAAAAAAAATAAACAATATAAAAAATAAATAAAAGAATAAGAGAGAATCAGTACACGAAAGTGTGATGTTTCCCTGTAAGTGTAAGTCCTCTTACTCTTGTTAACTAAAAGTAGCGGTATCACTGGGGAAGCTGGTGTGTGTGTGTGTGGAGGGCGGGCGGACAAATAATTATATAAATTAACAATCTCATGCATGGACCACAATGAACACCAGTTTGAACTCTTTCGATAATTGACTGGTTTCTACATATGTTCATTTTGATCTATGAAAATTTTCTGTATTATCATATATATATTTACCCTCAATTATCTCTGACTATGGCCCACCCAAAAAAAAGTGGACGCCATAGGCGCCCTACCACCCCCATTATAAAATACTTTGTGTACATTTAAGGAAGTTTAATATTACTTATTTATCATACAAGGACAAGTAAGTTGGGCTTTTGAAAAAGCCGCAGCACAACCTAGTCATCATATAATATATATTTACTAATAATTTACCCTCAATTATGAATGACTGTGGCCTAATGCTAAGGGACATCACTCTGCTTATTTAAAAATTGAAAATATAGACTTAAAAATCATAATAATTTTGATTTCCAGATTAACATTAAACACCCTCCACACTATTATTTTGATGCGGACGTTCGAAAAGAGTTATTTTTTGGTGCAGTAATTTGATGCGCTGCTTTCTAAAATTAGTTAAAAAATCGTGTGGTGATTAGCACTGTAAAAAAATATTATATAAATACTTTGTGTACATTTCAGGAAGTTTGACAATACGCATTTACGGTACTAGTACAAGTTAGTTGGGCTTTTGAAAAAGGTTTGCGCCCTAAAATAATAAATGTTGGAGCTATGTCATCATTTAAAGAGTTTACAGCTTTTATTGGGACACTCTGTCGTCTCTGTAGATGACGCAATATGATGTAAAGCCCCACTACCACTCATCCGCATCCCCACATTTCACTAGGGGCCGTCCATAGAGTACGTCACGCTCCAGAGGGGGGGAGGGGGTGTAAGAAAGTGTGACAGTTTGTGACGGGGGAGGGGGGTCCGGCCATGTGTGACGTCACGCTGTTTTATATTAAATTTTGGTTATTTTGTTAATGAAAAAACAAATTTTTGTTCGAAAGTGTGACGTACTTTATGTGGGGGGGGGGTCTGAGATGTGTGACAGTTGGGAGTTAAAAATTGTCAACAATAGCGTGACGTACTTTATGGACGGCCCCCTAGGGCCCCCCCCCTTTTTTTTTCTTCTCTCGATAACTTAACAATTTTAATACATGTAGCTTCTGTCGGGAGTTCGTGTAGTAATAAAGTCAATTTGAATCAGACAAAATCAAACTTGTTTTAAGTGAATGTGATTTAATCTGGATCCGAAAGAGAGTGGGGGGGGGGTGATAGATAGAGAGAGGAGAGAAAACACTAGGGGTCTACCGATATATCGGCTGGCCGATATATCGGCACCGATATCTGGATATCGGCAATATCGGTATCGGTAGACTGTAAAGGTCCCGATATTGACGTCACCGATATTTCATAATAAGTGACATTTTGACCCAAAAAAAAACGGAAACAAAAAAACTATCATTTAGGTTTACAATATCTAGACAAATTAATATATCGACCCCGATACCAGTATTGAAATAGTCAAAAGAGTCCTAGTATTAATATGTGCAGCCACGATACAGTGTGCCATGTGCTTTGATATTGTTTAGGTATCGGCCGATTTTCGTATAGTCAGAAATACTGTGTAAATAGTGCCGATGCCAAGTATACCGTAATTGCTCTAATAAATGGATAACATGTAAACATTATGTTCACGTAATTGCTCTAATAGCAAAGATGCACGCAGAATCGCAGATGTCTAAAACATTTCGTTCCGTATGGAATAACAAAATGTACCGTGTGAGGACGTGTTGTCATTGGCAACCATTCAAGCTTCAGCCTCATTTTCACTATATTACTATTGTACTTTGTTCTCATTGTTTCATTCATAAAAGGTGGCCGTGTGCAAAAGCCATTAAACTATTGGTTAGAATTAATAATTATGAGTCAAGGTTGAAGTTAAAGGAGAACCTAATATGCTTGTACATTTTTATAAGGACGGTTCGTTTTGTTATGAGTGCTATGTAGGTCATGAACTGGAACTTGTTCGTTCGTTCGTCCGTCGATACGACGAGGACCACTCTAGTCATCCGAGGGTTGTAGACCGCTGGTATGGGATGGATGACAAAAGTGACTTGCGCGGTGATTTGGATTTAAGTGAGAAGGAGTTGCGCAATTCGTCGATCTCACTCTCTCGCCCGAGGCCATCTTATCCAGCGGCAGGACTAAGTCGAGACGGCTGGTGATGGAAACGGGTGCAGTGGATGGCCATGATGTCCTGTGTGTCTTGTCATGCCCTTAGCGTTCCACAACGCTTTGCTGAGATTCGCCTTTTTGACCGTTGACCAACTAGTGGTTCCTCCGCTCTGTCCACCGAATCCAGTCTTCACGTGCATAGATGCACACACACAATTACATACAATAATTGCGTCTTGAATTTGTAAACTGGAACTTGTAAACACATCGGAAACTTCGTTTCGGGAAAAAAAATCGGTATTTCGGCAAAACTGGATATCGATAGACTCCTTAATTATAAAATATAAATAATTACGAGTGATAAATTTAAGAATGGCGTCATCAAATATGACCGCTGTTATTTTTGTCCTAACAAATACTCATATCGGATATCGGCACTCATATCGAAGAAAAAATATCGGTAATATCGGCAAAAATACTTATCGGTAGACCCCTAATATAAATATAAATAATTAGGAGTGATGAATTTAAGAATGATCGATGTCATCAAATAAGACCGGTGGTTTTTGTCCTAACAAATATTCATATCGGAAAAAATATATCGGTAATATCGGCGAAAATGCCTATCGGTAGTCCCCTAATATTAAAGATAAATAATTACGAGTGATAGATTTAAGAATGACGTCATCAAATATGACCGCTGGTTTTTGTCCTAACAAATACCCTATCGGCACTCATATCGGAAAAAAATATCGGTAATATCGGCAAAAATGCGTATCGGTAGTCCCCTAATATTAAAGATAAATAATTACGAGTGATAAATTTAAGAATGACGTCATCAAATATGACCGCTGGTTTTTGACATAACAAATACTCATATCGGCACTCATATCGGCAAAAAAAATATCGGTAATATCGGTATCGGCAATATCGGCAAAAAGGCATATCGGTAGACCCCTAGAAAACACTTTATTTTTTAAAACAACCAACGAGTATCAGTATCATTTCCCACTCTCACTTAGTTGTTCCGTCAAAGAAATATAAACATTGTATATGATATGACCTTTCATTACCTCCATTTCAGAGTGTTCTTGAAAATAAACAGAAACAATCAAAGCGCCACCACATAATTAAAAGAAGATAAGAAATTATTAATTTTAAACTGGTTTAATGGGTTAGGAACAAAATTTATGGTACACACTACTCTAGCCACACTTGGTCAGCACATGAGTTCAATTTTAAACCAACACAGCTAGAACTAGAAGCACAGATTGAAGACAGATTCAGTTCTGTTCTCAACTTTAATTCTCCATACCAAACAAGATGCTATCTTATTTACTTTTTTTGGCTTCATTCCATTACCCTAGCATATTTAGTCGAGCATCTGTCAACTCCTATCCACCAATTATAACAAAAGTGCGTTTAAGTTAGATTGAAAGCTATGAAAATTCAAAGTAATGCCACTTTTAAAATTAATAAAAGTACATCAATGGAAATCACTACCACTGACCAGTGTCTTTTGAAACACATATGACCACTATTTAATTTCATTGATAGATTTAATTTTGCGACATCATCACACGTTACTGTCCAAAGAGTTAAGTAATATTACACAGGTTTCTATCTGTTTTCCACATAGATGGCACTGATGAACAAAACTTCATGACACAAGTATAAATATATAAATTCTAGACTATGACACTCTTAGGGGTAAAATGAATATGTGGTCCCATGTTAAAAGGATAATTATAACCCACTAAATTGCTTATAACATTATATAAAGCCTTCTCCAACAGGTTTGCTAAAAACTTACAATTGCTTATCGATTCAACTTTGGAATAAAATCTTATTAAAGTGAAGTGCAATTTTGACGAATTTAATCAAACTTAAGGATCCAACTACTAAAATGTTTACTTTATCAGAATTGAAAACAAAACTGTTGTGTTAAATTAATGTAGGCCTTCTTTTTAAAAAATATTTATTTCATAACTTCGTATCGAAAAAAAAAGGAATAATAATGAACAATTTAACAAGCACTTGCAATGTTAGGGATAAAAATAATATTACATGGGATTATATTATAATAGTAACATATAACATCGTTTGCATCTTATATGAAAAAAAATAATAAATTTTTTAAATTACAAGACTAAAACTAATAAAAACACAGGAGTAGAAGTACAATGTTGACATGATGTGATCTTACCTGAAAATATTATATAATATAGTATTACAGTACAATTAAATTTGGTTTAAAAAAAATAATTTTATATTCATTTTCAAGAAACTGTCACATACATTTATTATCACTAGGCCTTTGGATAAAGTTTGTTAGAAAAAAAAGGTTGATTGGACAAGTGAACACATGATAAGAATACATACTGACAACCGAATGCATGGTTCAGTGAAAATATGAATAAGTGAATGCACAGATGAGTGAACACATGAACATACAAACAAAATTTGAATTACATTTTATTGATTGCAGTGGCATTTCAAGGAAGTTTATGCAAATTGTGAAATTTTTAAAATATTGTAGGCAATGTGCGATTGAGATAATAACTAACTGTAATATTCTTATAAAATAAATGAAAACAGGAATTTTTTAACTAAGGGGCCATCCATAAATGATGCCACATGATTTTTGCAGATTTTAACCCCCCCCCGTCACAAAAACTTAGACCCTCCTCCCAATATTACGTCACAAAGCTGTAGACCCCCCCCCCTTAAAAGCGGTATTGTCTGTGAGAATGAGCATTTTTCAAAACACTTCATTGTTATTTTAGTATATATTTAATGTAAGGTTGCACTCTAATATCGTAACACGCGTGAATCCATGCAAAACTTCATGAAATAAATAGTAAGAAATCTAATATTTGAGTGGAACTTTGATTTAGAGTAGCATGTTTTGACGTGACGTCACAATTCTTAACCCCCCCTCCCCCTCATCACAAATCTGGGGACCCCCCTCCCCCCTAGGTGCGTGACGTCATTTATGGACACCCCCTAAAGTGAATTTTCATTTGCCATGTTATTGTAATGCTAACTGTTGATCTGTTTTATTTTAAAAAAATTTATGGGTTCCATAACAGTTCATTTTTTTATATTCAGGAAATCAATTTTTTAAAAATCAGAGCTGTTCTAATATTTTTTTTTCATCAAATGTATTTAAAAAAATTGCTTCTTAACTATTTCATTATGTTATAAAATTAATCCAGATCTATATGAAGATCAGAATCATAGAATAACAAAGTGAGTACCATAAGATACATTGTTATAACTTTTTACATTTAACCAAATAGACATCTTTCAGAGCAAACTGGCAAACAAACTCTGAGGGAATGATCAATATTGGAACATTCCAGAAGAATGAACTTTATTAACTATGCTACCAAACAATAAGATAAATATTTGACACAAGACAAATGTAATTGTTTCATCATTCATAAATGTTATAAAAATGTTCATATTTTTTTTTAAAAAAGAGCAACTTTCAATGCTATTGCTATGCCACTGAAATTTATAACAGCAATATCTTTAGAAACAATAAGGACTATAATGCCATTAAAGAATATGCTGCAAAAGAGTTTAAAGGTAATGCCATGCCAGAAGTTCATAAGTTAAAATAAAAATTACACCAAGTTGAATTACCCTAAAAATATTATTAAAATTATAAAATAACATCTGCACTGGTAAACTAAAAGAGGTTATTGAGCAATTTTTTAAACATTGAGAAAAAAAATGAATGTTTGTGTATGAATCTTGCTCAAGTTAAACCAAGAATAGCTTTGTCAAAAACACTGTTTAGAAAATAATATTGCATTGTCCCAAATATTTTAATAAAATATTAAAGTAAGCTCTTTGAGTATGAGTTAAGTTTCTTAACCCCTTTACCGGTTGTCCCGACTATAGTCGTCTTGATCTATTGACATTTACACGGTAGACCCGACTATAAGCGTCCAAATGATATTATTATCTGCAGTATGCGGCAGACCCGATTATTCTCGTCCAAAAGCTATGACGTAGTTACAGTGCTCAAAACTATGGAAAGCCATAGGCCTCAAAAATACCTAAATATTTTATTTTGATGGTAAAGAAACAATAAAATGTTTGTGTACACTATGACTTCTTCGGTCTACCGTACTGTTTTAGATTTATTCGCCACATAAGGGTTAGTTTAAAAAATTTTAATAGCCGGTAAAGGGGTTAAGAGAAATATAGCAGTTTTACAAAATGTGTTGGTAAGGGACAGTAAGGGTAATCGTCTTTTAAAGTAAAAAAAAAGCCTTTTGATTTTATAGACCTTCCTAACTTAACTTACGTAAACATTTTGTATGCTGTAAGAAATTTGATAATTAATTCTAATATAATAATTGATATGTTTAAAAAATAATTTGATAGAGCTTTGAAGATAGAGATTCAAATTAATAAACAATATCAATTAAAAATTAAAGTAATCTCTGTTGAATGTATATGTACTAGTACTAAGTATATCATTGGGAAAATGTGACAATCATCAAAAGATATTTCTCAAGGCTGATTTCTAGTGCAAATAAGTTTTTAAAAAAAAGAACAGCAGTACACTCTTCACATTTTAAAAAATGGCAAGTTGTGTTTTTATACAAAAATTTCTTATTCTAAAAATAATATATAAATTAAATTAATGCAAAAGGAAAAAAATGGTAAAGGATAGTAAATATTTTTGGGATTGGTTTTTTGGTATCCTCAAGCCTATGAATGAAATTGAATGCTGATATATAAGAAAAAAACCCTTAAAAAGTCAACAATGAAAAAAGATAAACTACACAGCCGGGCATGAATACTGTTGTAACAGTAAAGACCACCACCATACAATAACACTAACACAGAAGACTAAACATGATTTCATAAGAAACCATCTTTCATTTCTTCATTGATAAGGCAGAGACTGTGACTACATAGAAAATGGTAACACTAAGCCCCCAACTGATGTGATTTAACAAATTTTAGCAGAAAATTCTCATTTTCTTTGATTTAGGTAGACAGTACATTTTATGCTTGATATTAAATACAGTACAAATTGACTTATGGTATAGCAAGCAACAGATACAAATGGGACAAGAATTAATATACAACAAATAATTTTTAACTAGAATCAGCAACTGATATGAATCTGTAAATAATACAAGATTTTATTGGGTTAGTAATCTTGGTCTTATGAATTCCCATTTTTTACATCCTTCCATGAATTTAATTAATCACATTATACATGTAGTTGTAGTATGTTTTCAGTTTTCATCTCCTTACAAATTATTCCATTGTGTGATGCATTGAGGTAGGCAAAGAGAAGAATGTAAATGTTATCTGATTATACCAATTAAAGTTTTATTTAAAAAATCATTAAATTCCTTGCTCTACCTAGCATTAGAGAGTTATTCATTTTTATCCAACATATAAATTATAAAAAAATCAGAAAGTAACTTCATTGAATGTTACTCACTAAATAAATATAATACTATCTATTGTAGGTAAAATGTTTAATTATAATCTAAGAAGAATCATAATGGAAACTTTTTTTTTAAAATTCGGTTATTCTATGACTCTATGATGAAGTTGGAATTGATTGGCTATGCACTTTTTATTACCATAAAGTTTAAGTGGTGTTTTATATCATAATCCAAAATCTAATATAAATAAAAATTAAAGATGCAACTGGTGTTAAAATTGTAAATAGTTGAATTTTTTAAGGATACCTGTAATACTTGATCATTTTTGTAAAACAGATATTAATAAGTTACTCATTCATTAATTAGTTTTTGGACCCACCAGTGGCTCATAATTTCTGACAGCAGTGTAGATCACATTATCAACACCCCCATGACGGATACTAATCACGACGTATGTGAAACAGCCAATTAGAAAAAATACTTGAAACATGGGGTAAAGTATTAAACAAGTGAACACAACAAATAAGAAAATAACCCAAAAGAGAACCACACCATAAAGCCTTCTTTTCAACTCCCAGTCCACACACTGGCTTGAATCTTCATTGATCGTAAGATTCGCATCATCCGTGGTGAATTTTTTATCCTCGTAGAATTTTTTCAGCCGGGCCTCTTTTTCACTCCAAAGCTTTTTCAGCCACTCTGCAAGCGCCTCATCTGATTCTGGTAAGGTTTCTACCGGGTAATCTTGTACATAGAAGTGTATTTCTTCAGGGAACTCACCCTTCAGAGTCTGCAGCTCACTTTGGATAATCTTTTTAGGATAGGCTACTGTTACATCAAGAATGGAGTCCAAAATCTGACCTAAGCGTTCATGAAAGATTTTACAGATCATACATTGCAAACTTTAAAAGGGCAACATAAACTTAATTTAGGAAAATTGAACAGTTTGTAAGCTGAATAACATGACAGTTTTTCTACAGTTTCACTGTAAAAGTTTCATCAGAAAATAGAACAAATAAGATTGACCTAGAAATAGTTATTTGTAATTTGGTTAACTGAAAAATATTTCAACTCTTTTACATTGACATATAACTGACCTTTTTTCATTTCCTTAACAAAGTGGATAAAACCAGTTATTCGTGGATGAAGAACATATTGATATTTTACTAGTCCCTCCTTTTCTGCAA
The DNA here is from genome assembly GCA_944989445.1 of Ampullaceana balthica. NCBI lineage: Eukaryota > Metazoa > Mollusca > Gastropoda > Lymnaeidae > Ampullaceana > Ampullaceana balthica. Next base: position 3,827,291 of record CALYLW010000004.1, on the reverse strand, counting down.
AAGCATGGCTTCTTGCTGTTGCTTTTTCACACATATCCGTCCCCTCAGGAAAAAGTAAAAACTAAAGAATATAAAATGAATACAAATATAGTATAAAATCATTAATTTTTAAAGAGTAATCGTCATTTTAAATTTTATAAAAAAAATTATGTTATGAGTATTTGAACAGTTTCTGATTTGATTGGGAAAAACCAAAGGCTCTAACTCTACATTTTTGTTCTCTTTTGGGTTATTTGATATTTTTTGTGTTCACTTGTTTAATACCTAACTTTACCCCATGTTTCAAATATGTTTTTCTCTTTGTGTGTTTCACTTACATAGTGATTAGTATCCATCACCGGGGATGCAATATATTTGAGCTCAATAATTTGACAAAAATTAAAATTTATTTAGAGATTACAGAAACAACGCCCATGATTTTATTCTTTTCACCAAATTTCAAAATGTGGATAAGAAAAGAAAAAAAATACCATCAACTTGTAAGTTCATCTCTCAAATAAAATACATGATTTATTAAATTAACTTTTTAGGGACATTCTAGTAGTATAGGTGAAGGTGGTTTAAAAAAATTGCTGAACATCAAACATAATTTTTTTTTACATTAATTGTCACCCAATATATGTACATGTGTAAAATTTCAAATCAATTGAACAAGGGCGAGAAAATTTAATAAAAATCTTTCACTAAAACCTATAGAAAACAGTTGTGCAGTTATATAAAATTGATGGAAAAAGTCTACAAATGTCACTTTCATCAATATTTATTCCTAAAATTTAAGTTACAAAGACAGTAGTTCACAGCAGTGGCATCACTGGGGGTGGGGGGGGGGATCGGACAATGAAATACGTTAAACGCGAAAACTTATTTTAAAAAATATATGCTTTAACATGCAATATTAAACAGCCCCAAAAAACTAAAATAAAACAAATGAGGGAATAAAAAGAAAAAAAACAGCCGCACCATTTTGGGAAGGACATGAAGAGGCAGTGTCTTTTGTTCTAAATGAAATAATGCCAACTGGCTTTGACATACCGACACATGTTGTAAGCGAGTGAGACAAACCCCACCTCACTACTCCCTCCCCCACAGTGGTAAAGATTTTTCTCCAAAAAATAAAATCAACAGATGAAAGAGGAAAATTATCTATTAAATGTGTTTGAGTAAATATTTTTGTTTAAATTTATTGAAAGCCTGCAAACATGCTATGTTAATATAATGTACTCTAAGACAGTGCTTCTCAAAATGGTGGTCCGCGGACCAGTGCCGGCCTATGGGCCATCCGCTGTTGGTCCGCAGAAGTTATTAAGAAAGGACAGACAAATATATTTAAAATCCATTATTTGCAACCATATGACTAACCCTATTGAATATGTCAAGTTTTTTGTTAATAAGCACATAAAGTTAAACAAATAAAAGAAAATAAATTTCACTACCACGTCAGTACAGTAAAAATAGTTCACGTGTCCCTGGTGCAATGGAAAAATTCCTGCTGGTCCATGATACTAAAAAATCGAGAAGCACTGCTCTAAGAAACTTAATTTTCTTGAGTATAGGTACGTTTTTTGTTATAAGTTATATCCTTTAACACAAAATTATTTTCACATGAAATAATCTGTTACATTCAAGTATTTTGTCCACAATTCATAATTCCACATTCTTGCAGCAGTAAAGGTAAGCAAGTGAATCCTTTATGTAATTTTGTTAAATAGAAGGAAAGATAGTGAGAATTTACTCAAATTATTTTTGAGTCAAAATGCCACGTTATACCTTTTACGGCTTAAATAATTCTTTAATGATGATTGACTTTAATTTTGAAAGCCAAGTTACACTTTAAATTTTGGACAGTTCAAAAGTTGGACAAAATTTATTTTTAAAAAAATCGATAAATGTTCTTAAAGTATGACAGACAAGAATCAAACTTAAACAAATGTCATTCAATTAATTAAAAAACTCTTTTTTAAGTTCAAGGCTTGTCTGACATATGTTGGGAACATTTTCCTTCCTTAAATTGTTGTCATATGTCATTAAAGAGTGCATGATGAAAGAGCGACGACTAATGCGGGCAAACTTAAGAGTGCTATACTTCGTTGGTAGTCCACCTTGAAACATTAGCATCTATTGGAACAATAGCCTCCAATCTTCATCTGCGCTCTTTTGTTGTGTGCTATTTTACGGGTAACCGCCACAAAATTAATTAGTAAGTCACACTAAGTAGTGGCGTCACTAGGTGGGGTGTGAGGGGTGCGGACCGCACGGGATGACACCATCACAAGGGGTGACAGACACAAAAAATGTAAAATTCTGTATGTTTCCGTTATTTGGCACTGGAAGACTCGGATGAGTTCTATGGGTTAAGTCGTGAGCAATGTTCCCTTTAAGCTGCGCGGCAACGCAGATATTTTAACAAATCGTGAAGCAAAGTTAGTAAAATATTACACACAAAATGCCTGCTGTGCAACTTTACACATGAGTTTTTTTACTTTGTACACAGACCAATGAACCTTAGAGGGAACATTGGTTGTGAGGGGGTGACACCATGAGCGACCCACCGCCCCGGGTGACATCAACCCTAGTGACGCCTCTGGTTCACAGGATGTTTGTTTTGGTTTAATATTGTAGAGAATTTGGAAGAGGGTAAAGAGTTAAAGAGAGTTTAGAGAGACCCAGGACTGGACACAGTATGACAGGCAAGAATGGACATCAGGTGGATAAACAAGTGATGGGAAAGGCACAAAAAGGTGATGGACAAGGATAAATGGGGACTGCATGATATTTGTATGGTCAGGTAATGTTGTATTGTATGGGCCGGGAAGAAAGTTCTACACACACTTTTGGGGACCTATAAAATGGGCACATTAGGGAATGGACAGAGTAGAATCGACATGAAGGAGATCAGAGCATGGTGTAGAAAGTAGGTGAGTCTTTTAGAGACAGTAGAGTCAGGAGTGAAAGTAGCAGTAATTGTACCATAGATATAATGATGAAATAAAGATAGAGAATTACACTTATTGACTTCTTGTTGCCAGAGGATGAGCTTGTGAGGCATACAAATACAATGAGATAAGGAGATAGGACAGTTCTGTGCAACATGCATCAAACTTCAAAGGTTTATCATATTTAATAGAAATATTAAGCCGTAACTTAGGTTCAATTAAAAAATGCCATTGTATCAGTTTTATTATCAACTGACTTAGGAGGTCTAGAACCAGATATTACCTGTGGCTTTGACTTTACTTGTGAGAAATAATGAATTCCATTTGAAATGTGATCTTTGTCTTCCTCCCATTTTCTGTTGAGGAACAGGAAACCTGCACACTGCATGGCCCATCCTTACAATAATTACAAAGATATTTAATAAAAATTGTCAGTTTAGAGTACTGTAGCTTTATTTTATTATTTGGGACAAAGAAGCTTCTGATTATTTCATTGTGTGGTTTAGTTCTGAAACCAGAGTAAACAATTTTATTTTTCAATGAGGTTGACAAATGAATCACTCCACCAAAATAAATTTAATGAGTAAAGAAAGTAATTAGTAAATGAAATTGTAAAAATTTCTAAAAAAAATTACAAAAATATGATTTTTTAAAAATTACATTCATAAATTAGCTTTAAAACGAGTGTCAGTAAGTATTATTTTGCATTTAGGATAGAAAAACGCTATGGTAAAGGATGAAAACTTTTTTGGTATTGCAACTTTTATTTATTACCTGCACCAGGAAACTTTTTCAAAGATGCCTTTAGGGAAATGCGATACTCATTTATTGCACTGAAGCGACATAGATAGGACATAAGAAAGAGCCAATCCAGTCTTGTACGATGATTTGATAATATCAAAGAACTGGTTCCTCTGCGTGATGGATTACCCTTTATCTTAATCTTTACACCCATCAGCAGTTCATACATTGCCTTTAAAAAAAAATGTTATTATAACACTAATTTAAAAACATGTATTGAAAAAGAATATCTTAAACGTATGAAATCAAACATTTCAAAATAAATTTAATATTGATATCTAAACTAACATATGATATGTTTGGTATAAAGTTGAAAAATATTAAAAGAACCTACCACAGCTAAAAGGAACCAAAGTTTGATGAGATAATCCATTATGCGACGGCTAAGTACAGGACTAAGAAATATGATTGGCAGAGTGGGTGTCACCATGACAATGGTTCCTAATGTACTGGACAAGAACAACATGCATGCTAACATGCTGCCATAGACTAAATTCTTTAGGCTCATTCTTGTTGGGTGAAGTTTCTAATCTCATCAGGCAGAATCAATAAATTAAATTTTCAGATGGCCTATGTACATCTGATGTGAGTGCTCATCTTTGTGTTCTTTCTGTTGAGTACAATAAATAAAGTTGCATAAATAAAAATTTTAATAAGTGTGTAGTCACTCGCTCATGACAAGGATGCAGATAAAGAAGACCAGTCACTAAAGGTTTGGTAATTTTTTTCTTTAGTTAATGAAAAATCAGGCTTATTACTAATGTTACTGATTTCAACAAATATTCCTAGTAATTCCTAGCATATGAAGTACGCTCTGGGTTTAGAGTTTTGGATTAAGAGTAAAGATTGGGTGAAACACACTAAATCTTTATGAAGCAAATAAATTGTGTTCAAACTCATTGGGGGGAACTTGTAGGAAATTGTAATTCCAATATAGAGAACTAGATACGACCCGCGGCGTAGCATATGCCGCAGACTTGCAAAGATAGGACAGAAACTACAGCACGAAGAAATCAGAACAAACATGAGTGAACGTCGGCGAGGGGTGAACCATCGACACATTGTTGGTCTCGAGACATGCAGACTGAGCTACCTGCCCCCCCACCTTGCACTACCCTAGCTTGCCAACCATAAACTGTGATTGGCCGACCCTAGAGAGGGTCATTCATCATGCTTATTTGCACGTGCCTTTTCCTTGTTCTGGTTAATTATACTTATAGATGCTTAGATCAGGGGTGGCCTAACTTTTTTCTAAAGTGGGGTATATTCCATGAAGTAAAACTATGTGGGGGCCAGATTAATATAATAAACAAAATCTTGTCTTAGTTATGCTCAATAAGGCAATGATCTTAGACTATAACACTATTATTTTAAGTCTATCAATTAAAAAAATTCCTAGGTTTTCTATAAAATTTATGATTTACATGTACATCCAAATTTTCTTTTGTCTGTATCCTTTGTCTATCTGTACCAAGTCAGTCAGTAATTTAACTTAGTAAGTAGGTGAGTGTGGAAGACATGAGAGACTGACTAGCCATTGTAATTGAGCTTGCTGACTCATGATTTATTGAGTAGTTCTTACTTTTGATTTAAAAGTTCTAGTTTGTTAATAACAGAGCAAATGTATTTATTATTAGGATTAGGGACTTGCTTGTACTAGTACTAGTTAGTAGTATTGGTATAAGTGATTATTATTTAGCAAGACTATTAATCAATGTTCCCTTTCAGTTTCAGCTGCGCAGATATCTGAACGCTGCTGCACTGCAGTTTTGAATTACAGCGCAGCAAATTTTGACAAGAATAATATAATATCTGTCTTTGTGGGGTTTAATTTTTGTTTTAAAAAAACCAACAGAATGTTGTGCAAGTTTGCACACGAGTTTATTATTTTGCACACTGAACAATGAACCTTAGAGGGAACATTGCTATTAATTATTATTAAGCTACTACTACTACAGTAGAACCCGGTTAAGTGGACGGCCTAGGGGTAGGCCAAAAGGCGTCGAACTAACTGATGATTGAGTTAAACGAAAACCAATATGGCGACAAAATATTAACATGTGCTTGAAATTTCTTTAAGTACATTTTGATAAGGTTCTTAACAGTTAACCGGTTAGCGGTAACTTCGGTATAAGCCTATTACGCAGAGTTAATATTTTGTTGTGTTACGCAGAATACCAGAACCAATACGCAAGCGACCGTGACATCAAAGCGAGCAACCGTGACATCAAAGCGTTTTTCTACTATTCCGGTCTGTAAATAATATACAAATGCCTATGCCATATTCATATATGACATAGGCATAGGGCATGGCAATAGAATATTCATTTAATATTAATATAATTACAATAATAATTGTGAGTCTCAATAAGTGACTGATAGATTTATTCTGATATTGTCATTGAAAGTAGACGGTAGTGATAGTAGACTATCAAGTATCAGTGGTGTTAGCAGCCTTCTGTCATTTTTAAGGGTAAGCCAGATTATTAATTTCATTTCTATTTTTATTAATATGACACAGCATCAGACGTAAACATCCTTTCACTTTGTGACTTCAGTCCAACCACACTTGGCCGTGGCCCTTGGTCTAATCATACTCTTATTGTGTTTAATTTAAACTAGTCTAGTGCCCAGGGCTAATTAATTTAGACTTAGACCTACGCCTATACTAATAAACTACAGTATATACTCGTTCTATAGCCCGTTCGTTCATAAGCTGACCCCCCCACTTTTGGAAGGGAAAAGTATTAAAAGTGTATAACCCGATCGCAAGCCGACCCCCCAAAAATAATAGGACAGCTTTAAAAAAATGGTACATATTTTTTAAAAACTACAAGCTAAATCGGTCATTATGATTGTTTACTTTGTACTGCCTATCTTTGTCTTTCTTCTCTTTGTTAAGCAAGAGTTACCGGTATTTTAAAAAAAAATATTTGGTAAACAGTGATGAAAGCGCGTGCATTAAAATCCGTGGTTGAAAACAAAATTTGTAAAACAATTTATTAAAACGTTCACAAAAATAAATAAAATGATTAAATAAGCTAAGTGCTGATTTTTAATCAATAATATAATTAATATATTATAGCTTCTGATAGAGCAGTCGAAACTTGTAGAATGTAGAAAAGGACATTGATAATCTACAATAACAACACGGATATTCAATATCAATATCCATGCTGAAATCACCTATGACCCGCTCATAAGCCGACCCCCCCCACTTTCCCCCCCTAGATTTAGATTTTGTCCAAAAAAGGTAGGCTTGCCAATGAGTATATAATATATACGGCATACCTAATAATTATTAGTCTATGCTTATTTAATAAATTAATGTAGGCCAATACTTAATTTTTAATATTATTTATATAATAGTAATAATACTAATGAATAATAATAATACTAATAACTTAACTTACTTTACTAGACTTTATTCTTACTTTAGTCTTTAGTAGACTTAACACGGACTTAACTGTTACACTTTGTGACTTTACAAATCAGACAGTCACGATCGATGAATAACATAAATTCAGAACTACATTTAAATAAGTTTTAAGTATACATAAATACTAAAAAAAACTAAATAATAGCCATTATGGCTGAATTTAAGATAAATAAAAACTGAAAAATACTTTTACCACCCACTATTCGATATACCTAGAGTAGCCAAGTTAAAGCCCAGTATTTGTTATTGAACACAACCTGTGCTGCCAGTGACAATTTTGGGAAAAACCTAGCCAACACGTTTGAAAAAAACCTAGATCCGAAAGAAAAAACCTAGACACGCTAAAAATAAACAAATATGACGTCATAAAGCTTCTCCAAAAAAAAAGCAGTACTTCCTATTTGAAAATTAGCTTGTTTCAAATCATTTTATTGCCATTTAAGTGTGTATTTAGTGTGAGATACAGTCTAATATCGTTACTCACGCGAAGCCATAGAAAACGTCATTAAATAAATTGTAAGCAATCAAATATTTAAAATTACGCGTTTTTTTATGTGACGTCACAGTTCTTAAACACCCCCTCGTCACACACATCACTTAAGTACAGTGGCGTAGCTAGGGTCATCTGCGCCCGGGGACATGATACAAAATCTGCGCCCCTTCCCGGACCGACAGATTCTCGGGGCTCACTGAGACCTCAAAGAAATTGTGTAATTTACGGTTTATATGGTTCATTTTCTAAGCATCTTGTATTGTAATGAAATAGAATACAGACTAATAATTCTCTATACGATTGTAAACAATTTATTTGAAAAAAATATATATACTCTACTAATTATACATGACTAGACATAGTCTACAACAAATTGATCCTCCTTGACTTGACAGTCGCAAACTCGTCAATCACATTGTCAAAATTATTATTCTCAAGTGTTTCTCTTTCGTTGCTAAGGAGTGCAAGATCACTCAGATGACCTTGTCCCATTGAAGCACGTAAATTAGACAATATAAGCTTCAGTTTGCTGAAGGGCCGCTCACAGCTTGCAATTGAAACAGTAATTCATAGAAGTATTTGCTGTGAAATGCGCAGATTCGGAAATACATCATTTTCATATTAGACGATAAAACCAAAAAGATCCAAAAGGGTTTCCGGTAGAACTTCAGTCCAGGTACTGAGCAGCATTTGTAAGTCTCTGTCTAAAATAATCATGAATGTTGACAAGTTCTAGCTCCAGCGATTCACGATCTGTTGCTGCTTCCTTGAAATTCATAGTAGGATCCTGCCACCGTTTCTGGACACGATCAATTATCCTAAGTATGGTGTTCCAGAAATGTAACAAAACTAGGAAGTTAAAGTTTGATATATCTGACAGCAAAGTTTCTGCATCACTTCTGGTGTCACGCGTCATAGTTGCATCTTCTGATATTTTTTCCAACAGCCCTACTAGTTCATCTCTCTCTATCTATCTCTATCTATGGCACCCATCCATCCTCATGGGATGATGGCGTTTCCTACTGCTCCTCTACCTTCCCCTTTCTCCTGGCCCTTTTCTCCTCGCTCCTGGCTGTAATGGAGGCTTCCGCGACTTGAATGCCCTCGCGCACTTTTGCCCGCCAGGAGGTGCGCTCCACAGCAATGGTCTCCCACGTTTTATGGTCAATCTGCGCCAGAGTCATGTCTTTCTTGCAGACATCCTTGAAGCGCATGCAGGATCGTCCTCTCTTCCGCATACCAGTTGCCAGCTCACCGTAAAGCAAGGCTCTTGGAATGCGCTCCGGGCTCATCCTGCGGACATGTCCCAACCACCGCAGGTGCCTCTCACTCAGGATTGAGTGCATGCTCATCATATGACTCCTTCTGAGTACCTCGACATTCGTGATCTTATCCTGCCACTTGATGTGCAGAATCCTGCGCAAGCATCGTAAGTGGAAGCTGTTGAGTTGCTTTGTTTGTTTGGCATATGTCATCCAGCACTCGCTGCCATAGAGGAGTGTGCTGAGCACGCAGGCCTGGTACACAGTGATTTTCGTCCTATCAGTAAGCTGTGCATTGTTCCACACTCTTTTATTCAGCCTAGCCATTAATGGTGCAGCCTTGCCGATTGTGGTTTCAATTTCATTTTCCAGGGAGAGTGTGCTTGTGATGTTACTGCCAAGGTAGGTAAAATCCTCGACAACATCCAAGGTGTTTCCCTCAATGGAAATTGCTGGGAAGCAGTCTGTTCCTTGTCTCATAATGTTGGTCTTTTTAGGCTTATCGTTAGACCAAAATCCTTGCATGCCTCTGAGAACTTATTGACCAAAAGTTAGTTCATCTAGTCCTTCATAAATAAATAGCTTTAACAGCTTCTGATCGTGCACTCCAACGTGTTTCAGACTCCATCTTCGCTGTGATTGGCACAACTCTTTTTAATTCTTCCCAATAAGTATATATACTTTCAACTATTTTAAAAAAACGCGATAACAACTGGATCCTGATTAGCTGAGTGTACTCCTGCTAGGTTTAAGCTGTGGTTGTCAGTTGACGAAGAATGCTCTATGATTTCTGGCACATATTCACTTTTGAAGGCAGTATAAATGCCCAGTCATTACAGCAGGATTGTCATAACATTGTGACCGACAGTCGGCTAGAGGTATGACTCCAGTTACTCTACTATAACTCTTTCAAGGCTTGCTGCGTCTTTGGAATGTATCTGAACAAAAACTAAAACATGATTATTTGATGGTTAATTTTATAATTTGAAAATTACCATCCACAAATCTGATGACTTGAGAAAGCTGTTCCCCGTGACCTAGATCGGGTGTTGAGTCCATTAAGATATCCTAGTACATGTTTTTTCTGATTTCACTCAAAAGCTGATTCCTTACAGTCGATGTAAGTAGGTGGATTGATTCAATTTTTATTTCCGATGATAAATAAGATACTGAACCTGGATTTTCTCGGGCATGTTGTAGTTATTGTTTTTTTCTAACAATGGATCATACTGAGCAACGAATTTGATCACAGAGAGAAAGTTTCCAACATTTTTATCCTCGTCCTTATGAAGATGTGCCTCATGGCCACGCAGTGCCAAATTTTTTGAAACTAGAACCTTAATACAGTTAAGTATTCTTTTCAAAATATCGCGCCAAGTTGTTTTTTTTTCTTCAATTTTCAGCTCCCAGCAACTCAAAGTTTAAAAAAAAAGCGCCATCAGAAATATAACATTATGGACATGTCATTTGTTTATGAGTAGAATGGCGCCCCTTAATGCTCAATGGGGGCGCCAAAATCATGATTGCCAACTGGTTTAAAATTAAGATATTTGTGGAGCTCCAAAATTCAAACTTGCAAACGTATTTGGGATACATTAGTTTACATTAAAATAAAATTGAATAATTAGTTTTCACACTCATTTTGGCGCCCACTAACGTGGCGCCCGGGGACATATGTCCCCCCCTGCACCCCCCTAGCTACGCCACTGCTTAAGTATGACCCCCTCCCTCCCCCCCCCAATGCATGTCGTCATTTATAGACGACATCTAAGGTAACAGTATTTTCTACATAAGTATTTGTAAAATATACTTACATCTGCATTTATTCATCACTTATACTTATACTTGTGTCATCTTCCTTATAAATGACAATCTTATCAGCATTCTTGGAATCATTCTTATTTTATCTATTACAGACGCTCCTCTTATACAAAAAATTATTGAGTCCTACCCTTACCCATTGTTTATGTCTCGTCTTTTATTTTTATTTGAATTTTAAATGTTGATAGAGTTTTGGTTCTCCTCGTTTGATCAGGCAACCAATTCCACGTCCAAATTCCGGCGGAAAGAACAACAAATTTTAATTGTATGTGTTAGTTCTTGCATACGGAATAAGAAAAGTTTTTTTTTATAACTAAGTCTATCTGAGGGTTGTATTAAGTTGTCTTTTGATTATACCATGTATACGTGGGAGAATATTCTCTCAACGCAGGGAGAATCAAATGGTACAGCTGTTAAGTTTGTCATGACGTCTAATAAAATTGAATATTTTGGCTCATTCAAACTGTTTTATCTTTTACCAAATTTCTTCAGACAGATGGGACCGCAGCAGCGCCACCTTTCGAATTTAGTGGGATAAAGCCATACATATCATAATGTAACTTGTAACATGACAGAGTAGCTGAAAAAACTGTTGCCACCTAATGCTAAATACTATTTTTGAAAAACCGACTATATTTAGCTTATTAATGGCATATATCTATTTATTAATTTTTGTACTTTAACATCGTTTATTTTTTTCTTTTAAAGAAAAACCTAGATTATGGCTATTTTAAAAATAAAAAACCTAGAAACCTAGACAAGGTCGAAAAAACCTAGATCTAATTTGAAAAACCTAGGGCTGGCAGCACTAAACACAACACAAAAGCTGCCGTGGCGTAAACAATTACCGAAATCCAAGCATATTTTGATGTAACTTTTGTCTTAGACTTTTAAAAAAAAAGTTAAAAAAAAATAATAAAAAGAAAACTTGCACATTCTCTTTCAAAATCGATCAAAATTTTTAAAAACATTAAACTTAATAAGGGGCCGCCCATAAAGTACGTCACGCTATTTTTGACAATTTTTACCCCCCTCCCCCTGTCACACATCTCAGACCCCCCCCCCAAATTACGTCACACTTTCGAACAAATTTTTTTGTTTTTTATTAACAAAATAATCAAAATTTAATATAAAACAGCGTGATGTCACACATGGCCAGACCCCCCTTCCCCTGACTGTCACAAAGTGTCACACTTTCTTACACCCCTCCCCCCCCCCTGGAGCGAGACGCACTTTATGGACGGCCCCTAAGTTGATTTTTCCCCCAAATGCGAATAGCCTTACAAAATTTGGAATCAGCCATTGATGTGATTTTAAAATGAAAATACAATATAAATTATAAGTCATAATACGTTAACACTAACCGTAAAGATTCTTCTGTTTGTTGTTAAAAAATCTAAAGCTAAGCAATTTAAAATTTAATATTAGAATATTGTTTCATGTGCAACCCTTATTCGTATTAAAATATATCCTCCAAATTATGTTGTTCAAATTTTCTCAAAAAATCATAACATTATCTAAATGCTATGATGATCATTATTTGAGAAAATGTGAACAACATAATAATCATAATTGGATATATTTTAATACGAATATGGGTTGCACATGAAATAAAATATTACTGTAACTTAACTTAGAGGTGCGCCTAAGATTTAAATAACCAACTTAAGCTGGCTACGTAAATCTTTAGGCTTAGGCGTGCCTCTAAGTTAAGTAATACATGTAGTAATGTGTTAATTAATTGTTAATGTGCCATGCATACATGAGTCTGAAAATACAGCCCCTCAATATAAATAAAAATAGACACAGGTCACAAGGCTGGCGAATGACGATGATTTTAACACCCTATGGTGTTGTGTCCTGGGACTTGTGCCAACACCCCCATTCACATGGCTTGCTTTAACTTTAATGTTACAACTTGTTATTCATCTTGTTATAATTTTAGCTTCAATCGGCTCACATTATTTGAGGCATATTTAATTAGTAGTTAGTATTGATGGTGTAGCAAATGACGATTAGTGCCTTAGGGTAATGGGTGCTTTTTGATAGTATAAAGGAAGAATTGGCGAGCCAGATAAACATTTTGCTAATACTTAAAAAATATGTATTTTCCCCCACTTGTTCTGAGAAAGCTTAACGTTTCACTCTGTTCTAAGTTACTCTGCTATTCTTTAAAAGAATTCGGCCTATCGCTTAAAATGAGCCATCAGTTTAATAATCCACATATTGGTAATTAATTCAAGGGGGTAGAAATCATTTAGAGGGGACATAATAAGGTAAAAGGCACACAAAAAAAGACCGGGGTGAAACAAATTAATCATGACATAATATTTAAAGACTGTCATCATATTATAAACCCGGTCTTATATTTTAACTTTTTTCTACTTAATTTCTGACTAACCGACATTTTAAAATATTAAATTGATAATTTAAAATATAGTTAACATCTAGTTCTAGTAAATATTGCTAATTTGGTGAAAATCAAACTCAGTTTTATTAAATTTAATTGAGTAATGGTATGATGGTTATGCTCATATTGCCCTCCGTTTGTATAGACGAAGAGAGACAGAGAGTGAGAAGAGAGAATACTAGGGAGAGGGAGAGAGAGGGAGGGAGAGGGAGGGAGAGAGAGGCAGGGAGGGAGGGAGAGAGAGATGGAGAGAGGCAGAGGGGGGAGAGAGAAATGGGTGGAAGAGAGCATGCGTATAAATCCAATTTTACAAGCTTGTAAGTTAAGCTACTATAGAAAGGTGTGAGGTGAAATGCTAAGGATGGCTAGCAGGTCAGCCCAGCAGTTCAATTAAACAACCCCGTAAAAACAAAGTTTTTGACTATAAATCTCTTATATATGAGACAGAACTCAAAGTATTGATATGTTTAATATAATACGCAACACGCGACAAACATTTACAGACTGAAACCGACTGATCTCCCCTGGCCTTAAAACCGGGGGAAAGGGGGGGAGGGGGTGTGGACATCGATAGCTGGCGTGAACTCAAGTGGCACGTGGAAGGCGAACAATAACAAACTGTGAAATTGAATTACATATAGTTATATAGAGATAAACTAAAAGTACATTAATTTAATTACGGTACATTCGATCGATCTAAAGTTTTGATGCGATGCATTGTTAGGTGACACGAGTCTATGTGCAAAATTACAGCTCGATAGCATCACGGGAAGTGTGTCATTTTTTACTTCTGTTTTTCCGCCCGCCCGCGAACGACAGAGATGATGAGATGACGACAAGATTTCGAAGTTCATATTAGGGATTTAAAAATCTTGGCTCCCAGATCTTTGTAAAAATAAAATAAAAATACAACGACCTCTTTAACTAAAGTCATCTCCTGCTGCGCTAATGCCAATGCAGGATCTAGGTGTGAGGAAACATGATTATAGATATGCATGTTGTTTAAAGTTTATATGATCTATAATCGTGCCAAGTCAATAAATAATGAAATATTGGTTTTAAAAATCAATGTGATCCTATGTTTTGTAATCGCATTTGAACTGATCCTTCTACCGCTGCGATTAAAACTTGTCCTATCCACTGGAATCAAACTGACTTCCCTAAAACATCAGTCTTTAGTGTTCAGTCAAGTGATAGGACGTAATTCGTGTGGGCATTTTTAGAGTTTTTTTAAATTTATTAAACTAAATCGTCCTACTCTCTCTCCATCTGTACGAAATTATGACCTGTTCTGCGGTGATGAAGTATCTTCCATAGGGTCGCTCAACACTTTTTGATTAGCTAAGATCATCGAGTTTGCGATCAAATTTCAATTGGCAGCCCTATAAATAGGTTTGCCATTCCTCGCTATCAATTTTGGGCATTTCAATTTACCACTTGAATTAATTTGAACTTTTTCTTTTACAATAATCTAATTACATTAAAGTATAAATAGTTCACTAGACTTTTATTCACCGAGTCTTTCAATAAACGAAATTGAAAAATGTTATCCAATCACCACTAAATAATCAAAACCACCCGGAATATAGTTAAGTAACTTCTATGCTATGGCATCCGTCCATCCTCATGGGATGATGGCGTTTCCCCCTGCTCCTCTACCCCCCTTCCCCTTTCTCCTGGCCCTTTTCTCCTCGCTCCTGGCTGTAAGGGAAGCTTCCGCGACTTGAATGCCCTCGCGCACTTTTGCCCACCTGGAGGTGCGCTCCTCAGCAATGGTCTCCCACGTTTTATGGTCAATCTGCGCCAGAGTCATGTCTTTCTTGCAGAATAAAATAAAACATCAAAAGAAATTCTAAGTGTAATACTTATATTTCATATTAATAAATAATTCTTCTTTCCTAATTTTCAAGTTATAAATTTTATCACTCAATTTTTTATTTTTATGAGTACATGTATTTGTCTACAAACAAGGATTATTGTCAGAGCTCTTTAACCGTTCATTATTTTCATTACTCTCATTACAAATAGAGAAACAAAATCAAATATTTAAAAAAAAATTATACAACAAATTATAATGCTATGGATTCTCCATATTTATTGAATTGAAACCCCCAAACACCCGTTTAGTTTGGCGACAAGAATTTTTTTTCTAAATAATTTAAACTTAATTTCAACTCCTTTGTCTACTTATTATGTTCTTGAACAAATACATTTTTATTATGCCATATATATTTATACGGTGCTTCAAATAGAGTCACAACTATAGAGCTGATTAAATTAAAATGGAGTGGGCAAAATGTAGTGAGTGATGTAAATGGTTACATTGAAAAACCAAATTTAAAAAACGTAATAATCATAGTATAAAAATGTGCAAATGTAGGTGTCATTATAATTATATCACGAAACAAATATATATTTTTTAAAAACTTTTGAAATCATCTTGGTGGGAATTTTTGAAATCTATGCATTTCTAATGGCGCTTATACAAGGAAACGCTTTTATTCTCTGAAAAGTTAGGAAAGGCAAATTCTCAAAGCTTTAAATATTACATAACTTGATCACAATTTTGGCTAATAAATAACAATGCGGCTTGCCAGAATAATGACATGACATTTGACTGAAGTGTTGCACAACATTGATGTCAGTTGTTTTGTTGGGGAAAAAAAGTGGCACAAAATTATTATTTTTTTTACAAACACACAAAACTATCAAAGTTGAATGCAATGGGAAAGAAATGTGGTCTCTAAATTCGTTGGATGGTTCTAGCTATTTTTAAATAGTATTAATAAACACATACAAATACTAATCTAAAGAAGAAGTCTTTTAAAAGTTGACTGTTATCAGCTCAATCATCACCTCCCCTGAGACGGCCTTGACAGTAGATTGTCGAACCTTCCTCGATATCGTAATCACCAAGTCGCTTGCCATCCTCCAGCGTTTGTCCCATTTGTGTTGTGAGCCGTTGTTGTGACCCAGGGACTCTTGTCATCTGGTCAACTTTTGCACGGAAGTCATCAACCCTCTCAGAGACGTCAGTGTCCAATGGAAGTGACTTCCCGTCTAAAGTTCTTACAAACACCTGCATTGTTCTGCTGGTTAAAAACAAGTGGTACATATTAAAAACGATTGAAAATCAAAATGATGAAGTCTGAAAATAGTTCATAGAAATTATATGACATAACACCAAATATTTTCCGTTTAAATCATTAGTCTTAAAGTGTCTCGGTTCCAGCATCTATCAGCGTCACCACCTTCCCACGATTCCCGTCTCGATACCTTAGTATTTAGAATTACCGATACTCCCCCTCACCCCACACACGCACAATCTCTGTTATCTTATCTTTTTTGTTACAGACTCTCCTTCTATACATACGATTTTTGCATCCTATACGTATCCATGGTTTATTTCTAGTCTTGCATTTTTATTAGAGTTTTAAATGTTGATAGAGTGTTGATTTTTATGGTTTGATCAGGCAAACCATTCCACGTCCGAATTCCAGACGGGAAGAAGGAGAACTTGTATGTGTTTTTTCTTGCATACGGAATAAGAAAAGTGTTTTTATACCTATGTTTATCCGAGGGTTGTATTAGAATATATTTGTGTTGTATTTCCAAATTAGAAATAATTGCCTTATGTATTATTACTACTTTTCTCTTTGTCCTTCTATCCTCTCAATCATCAGCAATAATTTTACATGTTAAGAAAACCACACATTGAAATTTAATAACTAAATGCGGATAAGTAAATGAACTACATAGACTAACGTGGAATCTTCATAATTTGCTCGTAATTATCCAAAATACCTGTAGTTTCTATGTTCTCGGGTACTGATTATATATATCCTTTAGGCGCTTTCACTAAGCTTCCACCAAAAATGTGCGTGAAATAATTTTATTTTAGAGATGTCACGCGCTTTTAAATGTTCATTCAATCTATATTCTACACTACACTGACGTAAGTCCAAGATCGTGTAAAGTCTTTTGACAATCTAAAAATAAAATTATTCTAACAAATGCTAAATATAGCACTGATTATAATTTTATAATCCATATAAAAGTAAGGCAAATAAAATGTAAAATACTTTTTTTTTGTAGAGCTTACTATTCTAGGGACCATCTCCGCCTCAAAATCAAGGTTTTATATCAGAAACTCACGCAAAACACACCTGAATCTATGGGGAGAAAATTCTTCGTATATTACCGTCATTACACCACGGATGAAAAACAGCATCTCAATAGTACAATTACAATAAGAATGTTGCCAAAAATATTGAGTTAGGGGGTCTCTGATTTAGACTAAATAATTTGGACTGTCAACAAATCCTAATTTCTATAGATTGTTCCCCTTGAATAAAGGGTTACATGTACGTGTAAATAAAAATCTCTACATATAATCTATATAATTTATAATTCTTTTCATGGTGGGACCATGCGAGGCAGGCAAGCTGCAAGTATGTGCAACCGAGCATGACGAATGACCCTCGCTTGGACTTGGGTCGACTGATGTATCGAGAACAACAATGGTCCTTGCGTTTCACTTGCATTGCTCCTTCACAGAAAACGTGAGATTCGTAGTGTACCACGGCGTAGCTTACGCCGCTAATGATTTAGTGACGGGTGAAGACTTCCTGAAAGATACAGTTGTCAAAATGGGGTGGGTTTGAGCAAACGACTGTGAGTGACTGAAAAAAAGGAACTCTGGAGAGACCCGCGGCGTAGCATACGCCGCAGACTTGCTCATCATAGACAGTGCAAATAACGGTTTTGGGGGGGGGTGAGATTACAGACACAAAAAGCAGGACTAAGTAAATAAAAATAACGAGTAAACGTGAAGACATGCACACTGAGGTTGTTGTTACCCGCCACCCATTTAATACTACCATCCCTTAAACATAAACTTTGTTTGGCCGACCCTAGCAAGGGTTAGTCATATTTAGGGTTGTTAATTGCGTGTTGTTGTTTTTTGTTTTTTGGAAAACCGATTATCGATTATGTAACTCCGATTTTAAACCGATTATCGTTTTATAACTGACTTCATAGAAGTTAGGGGTGTACCGAATTTCGCCTGCAAATGTCTCGAAACCAACAATGAATTGGCAGTCCCCCCCCCAACCGACGTTCACTCGCGTTGTTTTGATTTCTTCGTGCTGTAGTAAAACAGTTTGTGTCCGTTCTTTCTCCACTTTCTTTGCACTCTCCATGAGCAAGTCTGCGGCGTATGCTACGCCGCGGGGCGACTATTCAGAATATTTGAGTTATTTTGTCAAAATTCATATGAGCCTCGATAACAAAGCTCAAAATTTGTAATAAAGAAGTTTGAAGTTTACAAAGAATTTTAACAGCTTTAAAATGCAGATTTAAAACTATTACACCAGATTCAAATTAATAAATCCATTGTACAATGGGGACAACAATCGTTTAAAATATGTTCACTATTCATTTTTCCATCCCTAGATTGTTAAAAAAAAATAAAGTAGACTTCATAACAAAAAACCTTTAAAAAGTACTTTTAAATGCATAATGATTATAAATATCGAGTCTGCAAATGTATTTTGTGAAATCAATATATTCAACCAATACGAAAATAAATTATTTGTAAAGCTACATTTTCTTTTATTCGCTGACAAAAGCTGACGTATGATCAAAGCGGCTTGTAAAAAAAAATTCGAAACTATTGTTAAAATTGTCATCGACTATTTAAATATCAGAGCTTTAGAAAATCATATATATAAAGCTCTTGGAACGTCTGGTCAAGGTCACCTTTTTCAAAAAATGTTTTATTTAAAATACTTTATAAAAAAAAATTATAGGGTGCCTTAAAAGTAAATGATTCTTTAAGTTACTTTGTAATGAATGCATTTTAGTGAACTTTCTATTAGAGTGAGTTTTTAAAAGAATATTTATGTAAGGAAGATTCCAGTTGCACCTTTTTGGTGCACTTTCGCTTTATTTTATATTCTTTCAAAAATACTACATTAGAACTGTCACATGAACCAGGGCGTGCATAGTAGATGTTTCTTTTTGTTTTGAAAAAAAAAGGGGGGGGGGTACTAATGGTGTTCTTTTTCACGATTTTCTAGCAACTTAAAAGTTATTGTCCTACATTGTATCTTGCTATCACATGACTTATCACACACCGAGTTTAGTATTCATCGTGCCACATAGTTAACGCCAAGTGAGGCTGGCTCGAGGGAGGCAGCGGGTCAGTGAGGTTTGGTTAGGACAAAAGGAATTAAATTTAAAACTAAATAATATAAAAATAAAATTATTTTACTAATCTTTAAAAAATATTACTTACGGATACAGAAAAAAACGAATAACGCTGAGAATGTTGGGTGCGAATTTAATTTTAATCATATCTTGAAATAAACTTTCTAGTCTAGAACAGAAAAATGTTTTAAATTCCAAACTTGGTTTAACTAAGTTCGAGCTATTATATAAATCTATTACTTTATCCTTGCGTTCTCCCCTCTCAGTTTTGTGTTCTTAAAACCGATGTTAAATATAAAGAGAAACGAAACTATTAATTCTCCATATTTTAATTCATTTTATGTATTGGAACGAAAGATGAACTGTACAAGGAATAAGCTGGGATTGATGATCTATTAATAAATCTATTAATTATGGTAATTATGATATCTAACGAAGGGCGAAGCTTTAGTTGGTGTCACTTGTCGCTGTAAACTCAAAGTGTCATCTCCCATCAAACAAGGAATGTTTTTTTCTTAGTCTTAGTCTTTTTTTTGTTGAACGCCTTGACAATTAATATAACCTGGAGTTAGAATGAGAACTATCAGTTTTCTCTACTGTTTTCTTCTCTAAAGAGAACCTAGAATATCAAAATTGTACTCCTATCGTTATATATTCTCAAGTCTCAATATTCCATACACAAAATTGTTACTGGTCATGTTTTTAAAGTGTTTTTTCAATAGGATATTCCACCAAGCAGCCTTACACTTCTGGTAAATAAACAATCTTAAGGCCCTAAACTTAGTAGTAAAATCTATAGACTTGTAATAATTTTGATATCAATGTGATGTAAAACCTGGTGCATGCATTTTTCAAGAAGATCACTTAGAGCTCAATAGCTGTCGTTAACTCCCCAATACCGGGGCCGGATTAAGCCATCTTGGTGCCCTAGGCACAAACCCACATGGGTGCCCCCTTCTGCTCCGGTCCATGGATCCTCCACTGACCGATTTTATGTTCAATATTATGCAAAAAATAACAAAGATATAAAACCTAGAATAAGGTATAATTTTTGTATTAAAATTAATGGTTAATTAATTTTTAAATAATAATAGGCAAAGATTCGCCTAAAAAGCGCCCGCCCACGTTTTTAGTCATATTACATCATAGTACATGACCATATAAGTTTGAAATTTTTATCAATCCAGAAAAAAAATTTTCCTTCACAATTCTGTGAATTAAAAAAAAATATTTTCTTCTTTTTAGTCCGCTAATAAAAATATGTTTTTTAAAAATGTTTTTTTTTAACTTCTATTTATTTTATTCTTTTTAGTCTAAGTGTGTGCTATGGTGAGTTTTGAAGTATTGATTATGTTCAAATATAATACGCATTGCTCGAAAAACATTTACAGACTGGAAATGACTGATCTCCCCTTGATGTTAAACATGGTTGATGTGGTCGGGGTTGGTGTGAACTCGGCACGTGAATGTAATGTCAACAAGAGCAGACGGATAATACATATGCTTATATATAGATAAACTAAAAAGTTCAATAATTTAATAACGGTACATTCGATCGATCTGAAATTTTAATACAATGCATTGTCATCTAAGATCTATCTGTGGTAAAATTTTGAGATCTCTAGGACCACCAGAAGTGGTTTAATTTTACGTTGGCAGATTTGAAAAATTGTGGACAGACAAACAAACAGGAACGAAAGTGAGTTAATAAAAACGTGGTAAAATAGCAAATGATAGCAAAATACTGGGTGGGAGGTATTTTCCTTTTCAAGGTAGAACAATGTGCGATTCAATATTACATTTTAGATATAATAATGTCATGGCAATTACGCGGGGTAACCGGGGACAATATACACATTTTTCTTGAGGACTTGTGGTGCCGTCCAAACGCTTGTTGTCCTAGGCACGTGCCTTGTTTGCCTAATGGTTAATCCAGGCCTGCCCAATACTCATCACACTTATCGTTAAATGCTTTTGGTTCTATAACAGCAAACAATCTGCTGAAAAAGCAGTACAATTTGTGACACAAGCACTTTATCCCCATTTTGGCATTGTATTGTAGAATAAATTGTTTTGATGTATTTAGCCACTACCCAGAGGCATCTTTATATAAGGGTGCGGACGACACCAAATGACGCCATCACAAAGGGTTACAACGAAATGTAAACGTCTGCATGTTTCCGTTATTTGATACTGGGAAACTAAGAGGAGGTCTATGGGTTAAGTCGTGAGGGCGTGACACCATGAGCTACCGCACTGGGTGACACCAACCTTAGTGACGCCTCTGCATCTAGCCTTGTTTTAAAATATATGTTGTTGACCATACACATCTGTACCCTATCAGGTGTTTTTGTACAGTTTGTTTTCTATATTAATGGACTTGTAGTGGATAGAACAACAATGCTCAGAAATCGATGAAAATTTACGAAGGAACTAATAAAAAAAAAGCTTACAAGATTGTTAAAGACAAACAAGGTCGTATCTCAACCATACAAGATAAATCCGCAAAATGTATCGCAGAAGAACAAGAAATTCTCAAAAGATTGACCGAACACTGTTCTGTGCTGTACAATGAAGACTCCAAAGGCGATGCATCAGTGCTCAACTGCCCGGCGTCAACTAACACAGACATGCATTCTATTCTCCGTGACGATGTGGAGCTAGCTGTACGAAAATTGAAAAGGGGGAAATCAGGTGGAGCAGACAACATTCCAGGCGAACTGATTCAGGCAGGAGGTGACCCTGTAATAAACATCCTAATCAACATGTGCAACAAGATCTGACAGACAGGAGAATGGCCAACTTCCTGGACGCCATCGCTGGTTATCACGCTCCCAAAGAAGGGTAATTTACAGATGTGCCAGAACTACCGAACAATCAGCCTGATTTGTCACCCCAGCAAAGTCATGGTTATGATCATATTAAACAGACTGAAACCACAAGCAGGGCAAATCATTTCAGAAGAGCAGGCGGGCTTCAGAGCAGGAAGAAGCACAACGGAGCAAATTTTTAACCTGCGAGTGCTCTGTGAAAAACATCTCCAACACCAGAGTGACCTCTATCATGTCTTCATAGACTTTAAAAAAGCGTTCGACAGAGTGTGGCATGTGGCACTGTGGGCAACTATGCACACATTCAAAATTAATGCAAACCTCATTGAAGTGATCAAAAACCTATACAACAGAGCAACTCTTCAACAGCAAGCTGGGAGATTGGTTCAATACCACTGTTGGTGTCAGACGCTTACTTTCCCCCATCCTCTTCAACCTCTTCCTTGAAAGGATTATGACAGATGTGCTAGAAAACCATGTCGGAACAGTCAGCATTGGAGGGAGAATTATAACCAACTTACGCTTCACCGATGACATAGACGGCCTAGCTGGTAGCGAGGATGAACTGAAAGAATTCCTTGCAAAACTAGAGAAAACAACAAAGGCATCGAAATCAATGCAGAAAAGACCAAGGTCATGGCAAATAGAAAATTCACAAATGAAATTCGGATAAACGGGCAAAAACTCGAAGAGGTCTCCACCTTTAAATATCTAGGAGGCCATAGTATCCGACGAAGGCCCAAAGCCAGAAATTCTTGCCAGAGTGGCCCAAACAACGGCAGCACTGAGCAAACTAAAACACATCTGGCAAAGCAAGAAAGTCTCCCTGGGATCAAAGATCTGACTAATGCGCTCTCTGGCGATGTTGGTCTTCTTGTATGGTTGTGAGGCTTGGACGCTCACTGCAGACCTCCGAAGAAGATGCGCTAGAGATGAGATTTTTCCGAAAGATACTGAACATCTCCTACACAGCGCACATCACAAAAGAAGCGATCCGCAACAAAATAAGTGCTGTCATTGGCCCTTACGAGGACCTTCTCACCTCAATTAAGAAGAGGAAACTACGATGGTATGGACACGTGGCAAGATATGGGGGTCTCACAAAGACTATGATGCAGGGCACAGTCCAGGGAGGAAGAAAAAGAGGCAGATAAAGGAAGAGATGGGAAGACGATATCAAAGGGTGGACCGGCCTGTCATTCAGCGACTCCCAAAAGGCAGCACATGACCGGGACAAATGGCGTGAGATAGTGTGCACATCACGATGTTGCCCCAACGACGGGTTAAGGGATAGTTAAATTTCTAGTTCAAATCATGTCCTCCACATGTTCTCCGCTTTGTCCAAAAGTTTTTACACTGCTAACCTCATTTTCGTAATGTCTACAAAACTTTTTATTCTAATATTGAATTTACTCACAATTTCCAGCTTCACAACATTAGAGTTGAAAATAATTTGCGATGCCGAAACTGAAGGGGAATAAAATGTAAATCTCCCAATATTAGCATTTTTTTCTCCACTTAAAACATTTGTGTTAGTTTTTGGCATCTCTTTAAGAATAATGTATTTGTGTATTAAACTCCATTATGATTTATTCTGATGGATATAATCATATGAGTTTTGGGTGGTTCGAGAGAAAAATTCTGGTTAAAAAGAGCACCACCATCAGAAAGGTTAACTATTTTCAGACAACACTAACTACTTTCCAAACATTGGACTTAAATTAAAGAAAAAACAAACATATTTTAAAGGTTACATTTAATTAGAATTATATTTAATTCCCATTATATAATAAATTAGGCATAGGCGGGCCACTACCCCTCGAAAGTAAATCTAAATTATGTATATTGAAGAGCCTCCTCTGAGACGCCCCTGGCAGTAAATAGTGCAGTGCTTGCCAATGCTGTAGTCTCTGAGAGTCTTTCCATCCTCCAGAGTGCGCCCTGATTGGCTAGTTAGTCGTTGCTGTGTCCCAGGTACTCCAGTCTTCTCGTCAACCTTGGCCCGAAATGATGTCACATTCTCATCTTCAGACGTTTGAATAGTAACAGTTTTCCCTTCCAACGTCTTGACAAACACATCAAAGTGTCTTGAGGAGAAAACATTGTTTTATCGTTAGGTTTTTACAAATACATGTATTAGTCATGATATTTTCAGAAAGGACATGTCCCATTTTAAGAGTACCTTGAGATGGCATGATGAACTATTATTTTAATACTATTTTACAAGAGAACACAATCCCATCTCCTGTTCAGTGTCAATATATAAAACTAATACATAAATAAATTCAAGAAATAAAAATAGCCAATTCAGAATTACTTATCAAGCCATTCCTGCGTTGATGTTAGAGAGTCTTGACTGCCAGCGAGTGTTGGGAGAACCTCTGTCTGTCCAAGCTGTTCTCCCACTTGAGTTTGATGAGGGAATGCCCCATTATGTCCACTATTGTAGCCTGAGGATGTCGAACCAAGTTGAACACTAGGCGTTGGCGAGCCTGAACAATAAATTTTAAAAAAAAATTTAGACTTTTAATCAGTAGTCTGGAATGCAGTAGACAAGTAAAAATAAATAAAATTCCCAAATAAAAATAAGAATAGAGATGTGCGAAAAAGCCAGAAAATTTGTAATAGGTGCTGCTCAGTTGGAACTTTATCTTTGACAGTGATATCTTATCTTATCCTATTTATTGCTGGTGCTCCTTCTATACAGAAGATTTTTAAGTCCATGGTTTATGTCTACGAGCGTAGTCTTGCACTTTTATTAGAGTTTTAAATTGATAGAGTGTTGGTTTTCCTGGTTTGTTCAGGCAACCCATTCCACGCCCAAATTCCAGACGGGAAGAACGAGAATTCGTATGTGTTTGTTCTTGCATACGGAATAAGAAAAGTGTTTTTATCCATAAAGTATGTCACTCTATTTTTGACCATTTTTACCCCCTCCCCCCTGTCCCAAATCTCGGACCCCCCCCTCCCCAGTACGTTACGCTTTCGAACAATTTAAAAAAAAATTAACAAATAATTCAAATTTTGTCTAAAACACACAAGCGGAGTCACGTAGGGCTTGACCCCATCCCCCTGTCACACTTTCTTACGCCCCCCCCTCCCCGTGGAGCGGGACATACTTTATGGCTGGCCCTTAAGTCTATCGGAGGGTTTTATTACGTTATCTTTGTGATGAATTTCTGTTGTAACTCCTCTCAAGAAAGAATATTTTCCATCTGATGTTATCGTTGTATTTAGGACGAAATTCAGTTTTAAATTATTAATGTAACCAAAAATGATCACAAAACTAAATGAATTTTTAAAGAAGAGTTTAAAAAAAACCACGAAATAAACAATCAGTAAAAACAAAAATTTTGACTATAAATCCCTTATATTATATGAGGCATAACTAAAAGTATTCATTATGTTCAATATAATACGTACAGCGCGACAGACTAGCCTACACATTTACAGATCGGGAATATATTATAAAAAGTATGTTCAATATAATGCGCAGCTAGAGCCGGATTTATAAAAATGGACGGATTCCGGATTTGCCGGAGACGAATCCGGTACACCCCTGCCGCCTACTTAAAACTTATTTTTGACATTGTCTGTTTCCCCCTCTCACAATCATGGGCGTCGCTAGGAATTTTTCCAGGGGGGGGGCAAAAAATATCCCACTTTTTTTTAACTTTTAACTGGCAATGCCATACAGGTACAATTTTCAATTAAATTCAAGTTCAGTATAAAATAAGGGTTGAAAAAAGCCTTAGAAATTAATAAGACTTACAAATTAGTGCTGTAATAGTTAAAATACAACATTTATTAATGCATTTAATAAATTATATTTTTTTTTCTCAAATGTAGGGGGGGGGGCAAATACCCCCTTACCCCCCCCTTCCCTACGCCCATGCTCACAATTGTTGTGACATCTCCTCAACAAAACCAAGAATTTAAACATTTGAAATCCAAACATTATATGTAAAAAATTAAAGCTTATTAAAATTTAATGTAAAACACGCATCACGATTCAAATCTTATTCTTTCTTTTCTGTTAAAAATCATTATATTTTCAATTTCCCTTTAAGAAACCCTACATCTTAGGGCCATTCAGTGACATATTTATTTATTTTAAATTAAAAACGGTAAAGAATGAAAATTAATTGATCCTAAAATTTCCGTTCAAAAATTAATTTTAGGTAATTGTTTCTTTAACTTTAAACATTAAAGAAAGAAAGTCTGAGAAATATTTATTTGCTATCATTTGTTGTGCTTTCCAGCTTAAGTAGATGCACTTCTGACAGACACAGATATGGTTAAGTGAACAGAATTTAATACGTGTACCGTCAAGATTTTTTTTCCAGTTACTTTGAAAAAAAACCCACAAAATAAAACCGAAACTGAGAGATAACACGTCTTCTTCGAACAAATACCATCGCAGTTTTTATAAATAGACATGACATAATGACGATGAACGACCTACCCGTAAGTATTGCTCGTCACCTGTCACTGACCAACCCGTTAATCGTTAGCTATAATTTGTTTCAATGTCACAGGTATACAGCAGTGAGGTTGTTTGTGTTCTACTTAATAGCATGTTCTGATTGTTACCGAAACTCGCCGGACGCCAGCTCTGAGAAGGCTTTAACCTGGGGGATGCTCTTACCCAAACATTAAGTGAATGGACTAATCGGTTGCCCGCACCCTTCAGGTAGCCGACAATGATGTCTCCCACACATGCGGCAGTCCTCAGTAAATTAGACCTGTACTCTACGCTGTGGTGGTCCCGTTGCAATAGCAGGTCGAAGTAGGAAAATCCACATCCACCCTTCTTCGGGTGGAAACTCCCTTGAGAGGCAGATTAAACCGCTTCGCGCGAGCCCCTCTGCCCAGGCGCCCCCCTCTCTTAGGGGACCGTCTCGGGGGTGCCCCCGCCGGCCGCCCCACCTCGGGGGAGGTGGGAGGGATGTCGGGGGATTCCCCGAGGGGCCTTATAAGAGTTTTAGTAACTCAGGGTCTTTGACACCATCTCAAATGTCATATATTTTAGATTGTTACCTAAAGGCAAGTGGGTGTTTATGTAACAGTTCTTGGTATTGGTTTTCTTATCTCTGCCTCCTGGAAATATTTTTGTTGTCAGCATATTTTGTATTTTTAGTTGGAGGAGTTGAAATGATATTAATAATTATTGTCTTTCCGTGAAACTTTTTGTTTTGAATGTTTTCTGTAATAGATAAAGTTTGACACTAACACCCCCATTCTGCGAATTAGAAATGATAAAGCACAATATATGTAAATTGTTTCGATATTACTAAATGACAAATACATTAATAACTAAAACATTTTTAAAAATTTTTTTAATAAAAAAGAAACGAACTATTCGATTATAATTTAAGAAAATATTTCTAATACTTTTTTTGTCTCCAATTTATTAATAATTTATATTTTTTGTTACTTACATACTTAATTTTCCCTCGTATTATTATTATTAATTTATTCGTGCATACATAAACAAAATGTTTTTCTCCCTTATTTCTTGCAAGCAGAACGAATTTTCTGTGATTAGTCCCAAAATTTGGTAGCCATGGAATTACCTTGAAATCCAGTAAATCTTTTCGGTAATTTTTTGGCCCATGCACATCCTTGGGACACCCTTAACATATTTGCAAAAGACTCGAACCCTCTATCTGGTATGGTTCAGGAGGAGTTGCTGTTCACAGCTCGAACACACAGGCCGGACATTTCAAATATATAAACGCAATTTTTTTCCCAAGGAAATTTGCGTTAAAAAAACAACAACAAATAAAACCAATCTTTTTATTTTTGGCGGGAGAAAAATCCAATCCCCTCCCCCCCCCACTCTGCATGGCCGTACGCAAGGGGGGGGGGTTCGTACGTTCGAACGAACCCCGTTTTTGCGAATGTGTGCCCTTTTTTGTAACAAATAGATTTTTACATTATTGAGAGATTTGGGGGATCCCACTACAGAATTTGAGGGGCCAGTGTTATGATGGCTTTGCATCTATGTCGGACACTGTCTCTGAATTCTGCGAGAGGCCCCTTTGGCGGTATACACACACTGCAGCAATCACGCTTTAAACCTAGTGATCACGCATTCATGTGGACTTCCCGATGTGCGTAATATGATTGACAAATTAAAAGAACCCTACATGTTTTTAAACAACAGCCCAGATTCGCAACCTTGTTCTCGCTTTTCAATGTTTTTTCGTTTTATTTCAACAGTTATTTTTTTCCCTCTCTTATGATTGTCTTCTTGTGTTTTTTTTTCGAAGATAATTTATCAGTTTATTAAACTTTGCACATACAAAAATTACGAATACTGTCTTAATACAAAATTTGTAAAATCGGTTGATCGCACACGAACACAATACGCTAACAGACCGAGTGCTTATACATCAGGGCGGAAGTGCCGGCTCATTAATGAATTTCCAGGAAAAGGGGAGTTTCCCTTTCTGCGTCACTCCTTATGCGAATCTTCGCTCGTTAAAGGAGCAACTTTTTCCATAAAAATGTTGCTCGTTATGCGAAAATGTCGTTATGAGAGGTTTGCATAATCTTAACATGAAATGCCTTCGCGACAAGTTTGCGAACCCCCCTTAAAAGTCTGGGTACGGCCTTGCTATGATTGAGGTATTAGTGAGGTGGGGTGCGTCCATGGTGTCGGTATTTCAATTTGTTTTATTGTAGTTTGTTGGGACTGTTTTATTATTGCATGCTAACTGATAATTTTTTAATTAATAAGTTTTCACGTTTAACGTATTTCATTGTATTTCGTTTTTTTTTCTAGGTGGAAAAAAATTGTCTGTTTAAAAAAAAATCGTACACAGTAAAATTTTAGATTTTGGTGTCTACCCCCCCCCCTTTCCCGATGCCCGATGGTATCACCAGGGGCGGCCCACTTTCATGCCAACGTCACTACCTACCTGCTCTGAACAAGAGAGGGAACAATATAAGACATCACGTTTGTATGCTCACCAATTAAAGTTGCCTCACTACTGACACTTTGTGAGTCTGAGCCTGTCCCGATGCCACTGTCGCTGTTACCATCGAAGTCCATTGACGTCATGTTTTCAGCCATGGTAGATTCTCTGTGACAACAAACTAAATGGCGGAGAACTTATTTGACTGAGATTATTGTGAGGGTAAAACTTTCTAAGGGGAGCATTTAGAATCCTGACTAGGGAAATATTTTCGAAGGTTTTAGGGCATAGGGCATTATCATTTTATATATATTTTCTGAGCATTCCCCCCCCCCTTTTTTCGAATCTTTATGTATTGGGAAAACCTTTACGTCAACTTTACAGTTAAAATATTAAAGGTTAAAAAATAATTTATTCCATGACTTGCCCACTATGATTATTATTCAAATAGAAACTTGTGCAATCCTCTAAAGAAAAGCAAATCTGGTGCTTATTTAAAGAAATACTAGGCACTTAAAAAAGCAACTAGGCCTAATAACAAAAATGGCATCGCAAAAGAAAATGAATGAACTATTAAAATTAAAATTGAAGTGATTTTTAAAAAAAAAGCTAAAATGTGTCTTACCGGTTTTATTGTTTATTGGGCCGTTGAATTTATAAATTTATATCCGACTAACACAGATGTCTT
The DNA here is from genome assembly GCA_944989445.1 of Ampullaceana balthica. Taxonomy (NCBI): domain Eukaryota; kingdom Metazoa; phylum Mollusca; class Gastropoda; family Lymnaeidae; genus Ampullaceana; species Ampullaceana balthica. Next base: position 3,797,480 of record CALYLW010000004.1, on the reverse strand, counting down.
AGACTGAATGTAAATGATATAAACTACTTGATCCACTTCCACTAACTTCAGTTTTGAAAAACCAAAAGACGCTTATTTGCAACACCAACAATATATATATATAATGTCATCAAGTAATGTATTTCCCGATTTTATAAATAGCAACAATTCAAGAAACTCCCAGTGTTCTTAATTTTAAACATTCACGTAGTAACAAATCGTTATCTCCAGGTGCAAGGACCTTAGCATGGGACACTGGAGATGCAGGAGAAAAGTTAGTTGTTGGAAATTAATTGAATTCAATTTTAAAATAAATAAAAATAATTAAAGGAGCAGCGCCATACGGCTCAGAGGAGCCATCAAATATTAAACAGGACGCGAAGAAAACCAGGTGATTGAGAAATGTATTTTCTAAATGACAGTGCTGTAGGTAGGTGTGTGTTTTGAGGGAGGGAGACAAGAGAGCAGAGGCGTAACTAGGTTTTTGGCGCCCTTGGCTATTTCATTTTTGACGCCCTTTATAAATTGACAATTTTCAGCTTTGCGGTTTTTTCATTTTTTAGAAAAAATAATTGAATTTCTTTTATTTTATTTATGACAATAATTACGTAGTCTGACAGTGACAGTCATGCAACGTGAATTTAAAAAATGCATATGACGAATAAATATTAATTTGCAGTTTATTATTTACTAAATAATACCAAATAAATTGGTGGATAAAGCGGGATATTGTTGCGTTAATAAAGAATACAGCAAAACTTGAAGTAAAGTTTATTATTAATAAAAAGAATGTTGTCAATATGTCATACTCATTATCTCATACATTAAGATAGAAACTCACAATTAAAAGTAAATTTAAGTAACACAGCTCAGCACTTCAGTTAGCTGGTGTATTCCCGTGTTGCTAATACAGTCGGACCTTTCTAAGTCGAACTCAATGGGGGAAAAAATTCGACTTACGGAGTTTTCGAGCTAGGGAAACTGGCGTAATAGGCGCATATTAATCAAGGACAATGTTGATATTGAGAGGGGGGAGGGGGAACAGCCATAGCGGCTAAAAGGCTTGATAGGAAATAGTGACGGTGATGTTTCATATGAAAGGAGCCAACTTGCTTTGACATACCGACACAAGCCCGTGAGAGGAGACACCTCCCCTCCCCCACTTTACTCCCTCGACAGTGGGGTGGGGATAGTAAGATTTTTTTCTTTTTAAAAGAAAGTCTAAAATCATATTGACATTTGTATAAGAAGCCCCACAAAGGCCACAAATATAACAAAAATATTATAATGGTTTAAATAAAATATATTTAAATATAATTAATTATTCACTTTTTTTTATCGAGGATAAAAGTGAAATACAGTCGGACGTCGCTAAGTCAAACTTCCCTAAGTCGAAAACCTCCCTATATCGAATTAATTGTTAGGTCCCGGCAAAATTCCATAAGACTAATGAATTTTAGATCTCCTTAACTCCAAGATTTTTGGCTTTCAACCTCTCTTAGTCGAGTTTTCCAAGGCGTTTGGGTTATTATTCTGGAGTGACGTTTCAGAACACGTGTTTCGTAGAGCCACGTAAATGGACGTAAATTTTTATTTTAGTGCATCCCACGAGGGATTAAGCGACCCTTGCAAGTACAAAAAGGAGTGGTAACTAATTCGCGCCCCTTTGATGCATGCTGTGACTCTTTTTAAAAAGAAAAACTTACTCCCCACATCCCACTGTGGAAGGAGTAAAGTGGGGGATGGGAGGGAAGGTGTCTCCTCTCATGGGCTCATGATATAAGCTGCATTGAAATGCATCCGATCTTTCAAATGTTTTACCCAAAAAATATGTTTCATCACTGCAAAGTCTTATAATAAGTCTCAGTAGTTCTTTAAAAAAAAAGGGGGGGGGGATAGTGTAGTAAATTTGCATGATTGAGGATAGGACGATGAATACAACAGGAAACTCTGTCTGTAGTCTTGCTATATATTGCTGCAATTTTATTTTTATTTATTATTTTTTTATTTATTTTTTAAATTTTTTTTTGCGTTCAATTTAGTTGGGATGCCCAAAAAATTATTTAAAAAAAATATCTCAAAATCGTTTCCCCGCATTTGACTAGTGTTTACTTTATATAGGGCAAGGCTTGTTGATAATTGAGAAAACATTTTTTACAGGAAAATAAAAATGTTTTCATAAATACGGCAACGTGTAAAACGTGTAAAACGTGTATCAAAATCAAATCAAGAAAAAATATGAAACAAGTTATTATTTAAAAGTGAACTGAGTGCCACATGTCTGTACATCAGTGTACCGCCCGACAATCGCAGTCTTAACAATGTAAATAAAAACAAACCCGTAAAAACAAAGTTTTTGACTATAAATCCCTTATATATGAGACATAACTAAAAGTATTGATTATGTTCAAACGCGACAAATATTTACAGACTGAATCTGTCTTAACTCCACTTTGCTTTTAACTTGGGGGGGGGGAGTGGGAGAGGGGAAAGGTCTTGTCACCGATTGCTGGACCGAGCTCAGCGTAACACGCAAAATGTAAACAAAAGCAAGCCGGTACACCTGGTTAAAACACGAGATGTGTTCACCTCTGGCTGGCGTGAAGTCAAGTGACCCGTAAAATGTAAAAGATAGCGACCGCTACATATAGTTTATATAGATAAACTAAATATTCATTAATTTAATTATGGTACGTTCGATCGGTCTGAATTTTTGATACGATGCATTGTTAGGTGATTCGAGTCTATGTGGCAAATTTCAGCTCGATGGTAGGACGGGAAGTGGGTAATTTTTTACTTTTGTTTTTCCGCCCGACCGACGTACGAAGAGATGACGACAAGATTTTGAAGTTAATATAAGGGATTTAAAAATAATACTAGATTATCTGGATATAAGAGCAAGCCTTACCTTGACCTAAATAAAGCTGATATGCTAGGCATGCTATTTATTACCTAACATTAAAAATCGAAGCATGCGGGTAAATTTCCCTACCGATGGTTACGTTATCTTTCTTGGAATAGCTATACTTGCTTCAAGTTCATGGATCCCTCAACGAAAGTCAGCACGTTCAGTTTAACACGAATTGCATTATTGGATGAACAATAAGGCTCTTAAAAAATTCTTCGAGCATTTAATTAATTTCGTATTTACGAGTACTAATACGTTCAAAGATATTGAACTATGTAAACCACAAGTCATGGAATTGGTATAAACCAGGATCAACAGACTTAACTTAGCTTTCTTAGTATTTGTACTGTAGCGTGAGACAAAGTCTGAGTTATGGGTTAATAATCGTAATTAATGAAATGAGGAGAAACAAGAATGTCAAAAGGTACTAGGTAACAACTTGATTATCTTATTTTATCTTATCTGTCACAGACGCTCCTTCTACACAGAAGATTATTGCGCCCTGCGCTTATCTATGGTTTGTGTATAATTCTGCATTCTTATTAGAGTTTTAAATGTTGATAAAGTGTTGGTTTTCCTGGCTTCTTCAGGCAACCCATACCGCGCCCGAATTCCGGACGGGAAGAACGAGAATTTGTATGTGTTTGTTCTTGCATACGAAATAAGAAAGGTGTTTTTATCCTTTTGTATACCTGAAGGTTGTATTAAATTATCTTTGTGTTGTATTTCTAAATTAGAATTAATTGCTTTGTGTATTATTACTACTTTAAAATGTTTGACTGTGTGGAAGCACTTGAATTTAGACAAACAGTGTCACGTGTTATATGAACAGATCTGATCTCTTAGCCTCATCTGGCCCAAGTGAACGATCAAGGGCTGAACTGAAACATACAGATCAATAATCCCTCAAAGGTTCGTTGCTTAGATACGTTGGTTAAATGAAATGTTTAATAATGCAAAAATATACCAGAGAGCTAGAGTAATATACGAATTTCATTTCACGACCACATGTTTCAACTGCTTGGGGCCGGTAAGCTCAGTCGTGCTAATAACGCGAATGTCGTGGGTTCGATCCCCATACTGGCCAATCGGTGGTTTGTATGTTTTATATAAATAATTATTCTCAATGTTTTGTCTGAAATAACGTCATTTATTACTTTTGATATTCTAATTTAAGTCAGTTACTTCAATAATGTAAGACTCAAATAGCAACAAAAATAAGGTCACGAAATCCGTGAGTATTTCGCCCACAATCGTATTTTACTCTTCATTTCTTAAGCGTCTGGATACTAAGTCACTTTTGTCCTGGGAAGCCCAATTTCGGGCTCGCGAGCAAAGTAAGACTCGCGTTAAAATTTTAACTTACCTGCGACTTACTTAAATAATTAATTGAAAAAAAAACCCAACCCACCCGTGATTTGTTCAGAAAATAAATATCTTTTGTATAAGAACAAGCCTTGCCTTGACCCAAATAGCGTTGACATGTTAGGCGTGCTATTTATAACCTTAACATAATAAAATTTGAAGCATGCAGGTAAATTTCCCTATCGAGGGTTACGTAATATTTCTTGGAATAGCTATACTTGCTTCAAGTTCATGGATCTGTAAACGAAAGTCAGCATTTTCAGTTTAACTAATAATGTATTATTGGATGACAGCTAACACTCTAAAATAAAATAATTCCCCAAGCATTTCATTAATTTCAAAGTAACTTATACTTTCCAAGATTTTGAAAGTCATGGAATTGATATAAATCAAGGTCAACAGATTGAAATATATCCCCTTAGTAGCGCGGTACTGTAGCGTGAGACTAAGTCTAAGTTACTAAGAATCTTGTTTAGGGCCGTGATCTGAGTTAAAAATCCTAAATACTGAAATGAGGAACAAGAAGAATGTTCAAAATGACCCTTTAAGTAACAATTTGATTGAAAAGTTTTTTTTTAAAAACTGTAAGGAAGCACTTGAATTTAGGCAAAAGGTGTCACGTGTTACATGAATAGATCCGATCTCTTAGCCTCATCTGGTCCAAGTGAACGATGATTTTCTCTTACGCCGATGGCTCTACTGAAACATTAACCAATGAGGCATCAACCTGTCTTATCAAACTGGACATTGACTACTTGAATTTTATAGTCAGGACTCTAGTTTCAAGAGTTTACTCGAGACGAGAGCTCGAACATTTTTTCAACGATTGTCATATTCCATTTTGTTTGTAATTTGTAAAAGCATTTTTTGGGGGGGGGGTGCAGGGGAAATAGAAGGGAACTATACTATTTCAATTTTTGAGGCTAAAAATTTCTTATTTCATCAGAAATTGCTAAAGTTGGATGAATAATTCGCAAAGTAATAGAGAAAACAATGTTTATTTTAAATAGCGTACATTACAATAAATAAAATGTGTTGAATTTTAAATTATGACTAGAAAGGATATGTGTAAAACTATTCGTGATGTCTTAACATTTTAAGTACACCGAAACCACATGAATTTTCTTTGCCAAGTTGGCAATAATAATTCTAGTTTCTACTACATCACAGATGTTACCATTATAATTCTTCAAATTTCATACACAGTACAGCGCATAACTTCATCGGCTTTTTAAATATATATATATGTTGGTGATCAATACAACTTCATCGATTTTTGTTTAACATCCTTCGTCATCATTGCAAAGTATATATCGCTTCAATTAAAATCGACTTTAGACACTCTAGACAAGAGGGCCATGTCCAGATGAAGTGTAAAATTTACGATTTCGGCGAATGTCACAGATCTACATTAATTTGTATTTGGTTGCGTCTTAATTAATAAATGTAGGGCTGGTACTTAGGTTTTTAATTTTTTTTATATATATAATTTTTATTGTTCGATTAATCGATTAATTATATATTTTATTACGCATATATAGATCCCGTCAAGTTGCGATTCATTATTTCGTGAAATCTTATCAATTGAAATGAAATACGTCATTTTCTACATAGCAGTGAGATGAAGTAAAATAAAGTAAAAAAAGGAACACAAACTTTTGTCTTTTGGCCAGTATGGGGATCGAACCCACGACATTTGCGTTATTAGCACGACGCTCTAACCAACTGAGCTAACCGGCCATACACGTAATTATATTGCAATGTCATACATTACTCTAGCTCTCTGGTACATTATCTAGATGAATAATTTTAACCAAATTATCCAATGGCCTTGTCACAGTGTCGGACCATATTTAATGTAACCATGCTACGCGAAATAAAGTTTGATCATTTAAATAAAATTTAAAAATATTCACGTATATTGAATTGTATTGTATTTGTATACATCCAACATTTTAATTGTATATTTCTGCATTCCAAATTTCATAATGATAAACTTTGACGTCAATTTCAAATACTTTGGCTTGGCACTTTGGTCTTGGTTACGTCTTTAAAGGGTATGAACATTGCCTTATTACTTATTGTTTTTATAATGTCATGTGTTTGAGATTAGAGTAATTTGTGTGTGAGTGCGTAACAGAGAGAGAGAGAGAGAGAGAAAGAGAGAGAGAGGGGGGAGTTAGAGAGAGAGAGGGGGAGGTGGGTGAGAGAACGATGGCGCGAACGAGAGAAGAAGAAAGTTTAGCGAGTTTTAAAAAATCACGTAATTTTTAGCACAATGTAGTAAACCGAAAGTCCTTCTACAAAATGAAAAAAAAAGTAATATTGAAAAAATACCAGACACTTATTACAATTCAAGAAAAGACAATAAATCATCTTACTGTCTGTATGTGTAGCAAGCAAAGTTTCAAGTTCAATCCTTCTGTACAGAGTTCTTCTTATCTTATCTATACAGACGCTCCTTCTATGCAGAAGATAGTTGCGTCCACAGACCATGACAGATGATCTGTTGGCAAGTGATGCAGCATTCGCAGGCCACGGCTTTGTGGGTTCCACGCATTACCCAGACGCCTAACACTACATTCGGAGCGGGGTGACTCAGGGACGCCCTAGGCCCCGGGAACAAACCCTTGCCTTCACACGGATTCGAACCCGTGACCATCGGTACGACAGTCCAGTGCTCTGCCACTCGACCACCGAGTTTAAGAAGAGTGAAATGAATACTTGAGGTTGAAGAACAAACATAGTTGTTGAGACTAAGACCTTAAATGAACCATTCAATAATATCAATGTTATGTTAACATATGCAATCTCAGAATTACCATCTATAAAAGGTAAGATTGCAATCTTCACTCTGCGCCACATTTGTAGATGTTTAATCCATCCATGACGTAGTATTTGTTCTTTCTTCTAGATAATGAAGAACTAGTAAGTTTAGTCAAGAGCCATCAACTCGTGTCGAATCTTATGGCTTAAGAAAAACGTCGAATTTTAAGAAAAACCTTTACTTTTGGTCCTCCATGCAGGTTTGACATGGTCTTACTTTTGTAGAATTGTATTTCAGACTGAACAATAATGACCCACCAAATCATTCACTCAATGGAAACAGAATACTTTAAGCAAACGTGAAGTTATTGTTTACTTCTGCTAAACACAAAACATTTTTGAAAGGAATAAAGGGATGTTGGTTTTCAAAAGACTTTAATTTAACAGATGTGAAAAAAAATTTATAGACATTACAAATTACAAGAAAATTTTTAAAAAATTAGAACTACATAAAATTTAAGATGCTTTACATGCATAAAAAGACTTTAATAATAAAGAGGGAAGATATTCCATTAGAGTCCAATGGGCTGACTTTCTCAAGCACCTAGCCACCACGCTGACCCCATTGACAAAAGATTTTGGGTGCGTTTCTAATCCCGTAGTCCTTGAGGAGTTTATTGTCTGCCATAGAGCGACCTGCTCCGGAGATAAGTCGTTGTTCTTTGCAAGGTATTCCATATTTCTGCTTCACCTTTTCCTTGAAAGATGTCACCGTCTCGTCTTCTGGTACTTGGATCGTCGTTTTTCTACCATCCAACAATTTCACTTCCACATCAAATGGACTAGCAAAGAGAAAGCAAAGTGAGAATAGAGTAATGAATTCAAAACGATTTAAGTTAAAATTTGAAAATTTCCAAATTAAAATTAAAACAAAATTGTAATATAAAATTAAAATATAATTGCTGTTAGAAAATCATAATTTTACAAATTTTATTTTTTTAACGCTTTTTCTAAAGCATTTAAAATATAATTTCAGGTGAAAATGTAAATATACCATATTTAAACATAAAAATGCAAATGACTCCCTCGAACACCAATTTTTTATTCCATATAATGTTAATCTTGGTGACTGATTAAAAGAGACAGTTTCTGGATTAAATTTTTAAAATATTTTTATATTTGTGGTTTAATTTCTTTAACAAAGTGTATTAATGAACAAACAAGATTCCATAGGATGAACAATTAAACGAGTGACAGGCAAACTTGTTTAACATCAATAAATTCAAATGAAGTTATGTCGTCAGCTTTCAGTAAAACCTAGTAACTATTCCAAAGTTCTACCTGTTGTTAATCCACTCTTGTGTTCTCTTGCCATCGTTGGTATATTGCAGGGGAAGCGATTGACTTCGTTCACTTATCATTGACGAGATCCCGCTGTCTTGAGACACTGTGTCACGTAGTACATTTTCTCGTTTTTGACCTTCGCTGGAAGGTATCACGCTGGCAGGTATCACGCTGGCAGGTATCACGCTGGCAGGTATCACGCTGGCAGTTGTTGATCCAACCACACCACTGTGGTAACCTGAAGATGTAGATCCAACCACACCACTGTAGGAACCTGAAGATGTTGATCTAACGACACTAGTTTGTTGATTGGTTTCTCCAATACTCAAGCTCTTACTTGAAGCACCCTCGATTCCATGCACACTTGGTGTTGGAGAGCCTTAAAAAATCAATTTCAAGTCTGTTAAATCTTCTAACTACGTCTATCAGGAATGAATTCAGTATAAGTTCACGCACGTGATTTACTGACTACTTTGTTAGTCCTGTCGCATAATAATTTTTCTTGGTAAGTTAAAAAAACAAAAAAAACAACACATTTCAAGTTTTTAACATAGAGAGTTATCCATGACTAATTTAAATGAGTTGTCTGATATTAAAGCAAAATTGAGTCGGAACCTTCATTATTTTCTAACATTATGTAGCTGCTTTCGATAATTGACGAAAAGGAAATTAAGTATGTACACCACATTCCACAGCTTGTGTTATTGGAAAAAAGATGTTAATATTTAAATTTTAATATAGTATTTTCAAATCCAATGAATTCATTCCTTTAACAGTTACATGAAACACTGTAAACGCAGTGTTGGATAAGTGTATTTGTAAAGTTACGTTGCGTCCTTTAAAAAATACTTGTTATTTTAAACTTCGCTAGTAAAAGTTTATATTTCGATGTAAACATGCTACAAAATCTCTTACACTAAAAAACTTCAAGATAGGGAAGAAAATATAAATAAATTCTTGTGACTAAATAAAATAGGAGCTATTTTAAAAATAGAGTTTGTACATGAATAGGCTTAACAAGTAGTCCAAAACATGCTTTCTAGCTAACGTCTCTACTTATCTCCCTTGACGAGTGGCAGGAACAGAATAATAAGATAACGTTTGAGTGCTCACCAATTAAAGTCCCCCCACTACCGACACTTTGTGAGTCCGAGCTTGTCACGATTCCACTGTTGCTGTTACCATCAACGTCCACTAACGTCAGGTCTTCCATCATGGTTGATTCGCTGTGACCAAAAACAAAATGATTTTTATTGACAACATATTGAGGGTAAAACTTTAAACTGGAAGCATTTTGAAACTTTGATAAGTGAAATATTATTTAATTTTTTTTAGAGCATCATTACTCTGTAACTTAAGGGCCACTATATTTGAGAACTCTTTATTTATGGGAAAGATCTTTACGTCAACTCTAAATTTAATAGTTTTCATGATCTTCCTCATGGAGAGGCATCTAGGCCCTTTAGAGATGCATGCGAAGATCTTAAGATTTCGTAGAACATGAGTTGAAAGCAGCTGCTTTAAAGCTAAAGATAAATATGGCACGAATTTACTTCAAAGCAGTTGACATTTTTAAAATTAAAAATACATACCAAATTAACATGGTAAATAAATTTGAAACGTAAAACGCATAATTTACTGCATCGATAACCTTTTTTTATAAAGCAAATTACGCCTGAAGCTATAAGGATTCCTTAATTATCATTCTACCTGCTGTTTATCCATTTTTGTATTCTGCTAGCACCTTCTGTGAATTGCTGGGGAAGCGAAAAATTTTGTCCAGTTCTCATTGACGAGAAGCCACTCTCTTGAGACGCTGTGTCAACTTGTTGCCCATGTTGCATTTGACCAAGGCCAGAAAGTTTTGGCTGGTCAGATATACCTGAACTATTGGATCCAACCACACCAGTGTGGTAACCTGAAGATGTAGATCCAGCCACACCAGTTTGGTAACCTGAAGATGTAGATCCAACCACACCAGTTTGGTAACCTGAAGATGTAGATCCAACCACACCAGTTTGGTAACCTGAAGATGTAGATCCAACCACACCAGTTTGGTAACCTGAAGATGTAGATCCAGCCACACCAGTTTGGTAACCTGAAGATGTAGATCCAACCACACCAGTTTGGTAACCTGAAGATGTAGATCCAACCACACCAGTTTGGTAACCTGAAGATGTAGATCCAACCACACCAGTTTGGTAACCTGAAGATGTAGATCCAACCACACCAGTTTGGTAACCTGAAGATGTAGATCCAACCACACCAGTTTGGTAACCTGAAGATGTAGATCCAGCTACACCAGTTTGGTAACCTGAAGATGTAGATCCAGCCACACCAGTTTGGTAACCTGAAGATGTAGATCCAGCTACACCAGTTTGGTAACCTGAAGATGTAGATCCAGCCACACCAGTTTGGTAACCTGAAGATGTAGATCCAGCTACACCAGTTTGGTAACCTGAAGATGTAGATCCAGCCACACCAGTTTGGTAACCTGAAGATGTAGTTCCAGCAACACCAGTTTGATGAGCTGTTCCCTCAAATCTCATATTCATACTTGGAATGTTTGAATCGTTTCCATTTACATTTTGTGTTGGTAAACCTAAACATACGTTATGAAGACACCATCTAATTAAATACAAACAGAAAACTTGCGACATCATTTGCTTTATATATTCATGTTAAATGAAAATAATTCTTCATTAGAAACTCTTTTATTTTATGTGCGATTAATGATTAATTTATTCGTCAATGGTTTTGTTGTTATCTTCGACTTTTATTTTAAATTGTTATTTATAATAAATTATTTAACTATTTGAAACATTCATCACCATTTCTCATTAGATAAGAATTTTAATTATATATTTCTGGCGCCTTACCATTTCAATTGTATTGTAATTGTAATATGTGTTTATCATTCAATATATGACTTAGTAAAATACATGGTTAAAAAGGAGAATTATGTTATAATTCTTTCTCGAAAATATGTTTGAAGGCAATGTTTCTTTTGCAAAACCAGAAGACAATGAGCTCATTTCAGATATTTTCCCAGGATGTGAACATTTGGAGAATTTGTCTTAAAATTTTGAGGACGTGTCCTGATATTAGATTCGGTACTGGGGTGAAAGGCCTTCATGTTCTTATTTCCTTTGATGATTGTGATATTTAAATGTTGAAGAATTTGTATATACCTCAGACGTATTTAGTGGTTTAAAAAATCTTTAAATTTAAATTTTGATTTTTACAAAATTTCCCTTTTAAATCCTTTACATTAACTCGTAGCGTCTGCTTGTCGCAAAAACTTTGGATCGATTTGTAACCATCTTCCCGGTATCCTAATGATCTGAAATTTTGCAGGCAGACTCGTGACGATGATAAAAATGGTCAATCAAAATTTCAGATCACTCCTATGAAAGAAATGAATTTTTAGATTATCTCTTTGTATCTCTATGTATCATTTAAATTTTTATGCTAGTCTGTCGCGCGGTGCATATTATATTGAAAAAACTTTTATAATATTTTCCCGATCTGTAAATCTTTATGCTAGTCTGTCTTGCGTATCATATTGAACATACTTTTATTTATGTCTCATATATAAAGGATATATAGTCAAAAACTTTGTTTTTACGGGGTTTTTGTCGACATTAGATTAAAATGTGATCCCTTACATATCAAATATCAACAAATACGTTGAATAAGAGCTTTAAAGTCACAATTTGAAACTTATTTTAAAGTTTTAAGCATCTTTCTTAAAATTTTATATTAGAAACACAAGATAACATGGAAAGGACAATTTTCCAAACATAGAAGCTACAATTTCTAGAAGAAAAAAATGATTCAAGATTTTAAATAGAGTTTCGAAATGATTAAGCTTAAATAGCCCGGAAGTGCTTTATTGCAAATATTTCTATTTGATATTCCTTGACGAGTGGCAGGAACAGAATAATAAAGGGCCATTCATAAATGACTCCACGCGATTTTGGCCGATCCCCCCCCCTTTCCCATCGTCACACGTCGTCACAAAAAGTTAGCCCCCCTCCTTAATATTACGTCACAAAGCTTATAAAAACCTTTTTTTTCTATTTGAAAATGAGCATGTGTGGACCCTCCTCCCTCCTAGGTGCGCGACGTAATTTATGGACGGGCCTTTTGAGTGCTCACCAAGTAAAGTCGCCTCGCTACTGACACTTTCTGAGTCCGAACCTGTCACGATGCCACTGTCGCTGTTACCATCAAAGTCCAGTGACGTCACGACTTCCATTGCGGTCAATTCGCTATGGCGAAATAATAGATTATAAAGAGGCATTATTTTATGTTTAGTCATCAAGAAAATATCGTTAGAGGAAAACTTGTAAGGAAAGCATTTTGAAACTAAACTTTGAAAACAGTTGGGGAGTTCTCAATAGGTGGGATGTGACCTGTTTTGGTAAATCTAATGATCTCAGAATCCGATAAACCGTTCCCAGAAGTGGCTTCGGAGCCCCTAGAATTGCAAGCAGAACAAGTGTTGGAACTCAATGCTCTAACTCAACTTCAACGCCACACATATTTACATCGAAGTATGTGACATTTTCATTGGTAATACATTTCACACTAACTTGGTATAATAAGTTTGAAAACTAATTACTACAATGATAAAAATTTGTAATGTGTAAGCGCAGTTTTACTTAGTTTAGCTGCACGCGCAAATTAATTTTTATAAAGTTTTTGATGCTGAAAATCGTCTGTCACCAAGATTTTATTTGTCATTCTCTATTAAACATTTTTAAAATAAATTTCTTCCAATTCCATGGTTTTCCCGTAATTCTTACTATTTGAATTAAAACTTTAATCGTAATGAGAAACTTACAACTTAAAAGAAATATAAGGCACTTTAAAAAAGCAACTAATAACAAAATAAATCAATAAATAATAACTTTACATAGGAAAGTCAATAAACTATTCATCAAAATCACAGGACGTTTTTATAGTCCGAATTGTGTCTTACCAGTTCTTGGTTTATTGAAATTTATTGGGCCGTTGAATCTATAAATTTACTTCCGACTCGCACAGATGTCTTAAAGTAAACTGAATGTAAATGATATAAACAACAGGTTCAACTTCCACTCACTTGACTTTTTAAAACCACAAATGAACTTATAGGAAACTGTAACAATTAATTTATATTTTCCGATGTTATAAATAGTAACAATTCTAGAAACCCTAGAGATTATATTTTAAAGGCATGACGTTAGAAAAATAAACTAGTTTCAAATTCTCGTAGCATGGGGCCCTTTGGAGTTCATGAGACCAAATCACGTTCCATGAAACTTAGGGGCCGTCCATAAAGTACGTAACGCTCCATAGGGGGGGGAGGGGGTGTAAGAAAGTGTGACAGTTTGTGACAGGAGGGAGGGGGGGTCCAGCCATGTGTGACGTCACGGTGTTTTATATTAAATTTAAATTATTTTGTTAATAAAAACCACCATTTTTGTTCAAAAGTGTGACGTACTTTAGGGGGGGGGGTTTCCGAGATTTGTGACAGTTTATGACAAGGGAGGGGGGGGGGTAAAAATGGTCAAAAATAGCGTGACGTACTTTATGGACGGCCCCTTAGGTAGCCTACATAAAAGTGAATTTTATAATAAACAATATTAAGAATAGGGAAACGATCAATACCTAACAGAGGTGCCATAAGATATTGATTAGGACGAGAAGAAAACGAGATGATTGAGAAACGTATTTTCTAGATGACAGCGGCGTAGCCAGGCGCGTGTTGAGAGGGAGGGTAAAACTGTTATTTTTTCATGTTTATTTAAAGGAATGAGATAGAGGCAATAGAGTGACAAAAGGAAGATAGGCAGCCTCTAGGCTTCTAAAATTTTTGGCCACATTTGGGAATTTTCAATGTGTTTGTGTGAGTGTGTGTGTAGGTGTGTGCTTGTGTGTGTAAGTGAGTGTGTGTGTGTGTGTGAGAGAGAGAGAGAGAGAGAGAGAGAGAGAGAGAGAGAGAGAGAGAGAGAGAGAGAGAGAGAGAGAGAGAGAGAGAGAGAGAGAGAGAGAGAGAGGGAGAGAGAGATTAACATTGATTGAAATTATTCTGTAATTAAATAATTTATGCAAAATCTGAATAGGTCCCAAGCAGAACAATTAAAAACATTTCTAACATTCGTGACAACCTAACGAATTTAAAAATAAACACAAACATTTCAATTCTTTTCTTTGCTTTTTTTCATAACACCAGTCAGCATTATTAACTGCAACCTTTCAAACCTTATTACACTTACTGTCACTTTTGCAACTGCTCACAGTGATGAACAATGTTTAATTACCGCCCAGCAAATTTGGTTAAATATTTGCTGCGCAACTTTGCACACGAGTTTTTCTATTTTGCACACGGACCAACGAACCTTAGAGGGAACATTGGTTCTGAACACACACTTAACAAAATTTTTCACCGAGAATAAGAATTGCCTGGCCGTACGGTTTTAAAATTGGTGATGAAAGTGAAAATGATTTTAGATTGATAGTAATTACCAGAACAGACTAGGTTGACTTAAAACAGTCATGTGTAGTCATACCTTTATTTCCATTGATATCTGTTGTTAGAGTTGGCTCAGGATATAACCTGCGTCGAAGAAAATCCAACCCTTCATATATTTTCACTTCAAAATCTGCTTCATCACCTCAAAGTCATATACGTTTTATAAGTTGTGAAAAAGTAGTTTTTGCATGATTGAAGATGGAGCGAAAAATACAACTTGAAATCATGGCTGTCCGAAGACTTGTAATAAATTGATGTAGGCCTACCGTATTTACTCGCATATAATATAAGCCGAGTTTAGAACTATTAAATATAATACTGAAATCAATGGGTCGGCTTATATGCGCCTAAAACAAAATGGACACAAGGACAGACACTAAAATGTATTACTTTTTCTAAATGTATACTTCGTTAATCATCAGTTGTGAACAATTTATGAGCGGGGGTTCAGATATTATTATAGCAAATAATGTGGAAAAAGCAGGATACGTTTTTTGTGTCTTCCAAAAGGTAAACAAACTGGTATTATGTAACAGAAAAGTAAGTATTTTACATCTTTAAAGTAACAAATTTCTATGATCCAAAAAATACGGAGTAAAATTAGACAATTGTAAGGTCGACTTATATGCGGATTTTTGCAAAAACTGGCCATTTTAAAACAGTTTAGGGGGTCGGCTTATATGCGAGTAAATACGGTAGATATTTTCTTTACTTTCAATCTAGTTTTGATGTCCCCAAAATTACCTTTAAAGTATCTCAAAATTCCTTTTCCCGCATCTGAGTAGTGTTTACTTTAAAAAGGACAATGATAGCTTACAACAAATTATTACATACAAATTTGCAGAAATAAACATAAAAATGTAACAGTAACATGTATAACGTATTTTGAATATAAAAATCAATACGAAATATGAAAGTAAACGTATTATTAGAGAGTGTACTGGGGTATAGCAGGATTTAGACTTGATGAGGTCCTAAGCAATTTGAGATATGGGGGCCCTTTGAAGTCCAAATAATCTATGTCAGTGCCAAATATGAAAAAAAAACCCACACACACAAACAAAACAAAACCCTCGTCATCTTTACAAAATTGAAGTGCCCTTTATGTAAGAGCAGGCTTTGCTGCAATCCAAATAACGCTGATATGCTATGCGTGCTATTTATAACTTTATCGTAGTCACCATTGAATCATGCAGGTAAATATGCCCCTATCGATGTTAACGTAATATTTCTTGGAATAGCTATAATTGCTTCAAGTTCATGGATCTGTCTACGAAAGTAAGGACTTTCTGTTTAACATTAATGCATTATTTGATGATTGCAAAGGCCAAAGGCAAAGGCTCTAAAAAAAATCTTCGAGCATTTCATTAATTTCGAAGTAACTTATACTTTCAAAGATATTGAAAATATGTAAACCACAAGTCATGGAAATAGGTATAAATCAAGATCAACATTTTGAAATATCTTTTCTTAGTAGTATTTGTATTTGTTATAGACATGTATACTTTTCAATTTTATATAATTATTTCAGGGGATAGCGCGATTGCAGGCCCCTGCCTACGAAAAAATATAATCAAACTTCATTTCGTTAGTATGAGCGGGTACATTTATTATAATTTATACAAATGTTCCGACAATGTGGCTAGATTAGATGAGTTGGTTATATTAGATGAAATGTTTAATAATACAGACTAGATACGTCCCTCGGCGTCGCATACGCCGCAGACTTGCTCATGGATAGTGCAAATACATTTTTCAAAATCTAGATAACATACCAGGGAGTTAGAGTAATATATGAATTTCATTTCACTACCACATGAGGCCGGTTAGCTCAGTTGGTTAGAGCGTCGTGCTAATAACGCGAATGTCGTGGGTTCGATCCCCATACTGGCCAAATGGTGATTTGAACTTTTTATATAATTACTTCCACTAATTGCTTCAATAATGTTAGACGCAAACAGCAACAAAAAATAAGGTCACGAAATCCGGGAGTATTTCGCCTACACTTATTGACAATGGTATTTTACTCTCCAGATTCTGGAGACTAAGTCACTTTTGTCCTGGGGTGCCCAACGTCGGGCCCGCGAGCGAAGTACCGCCCGCGTTAAAATTTTAACGGTAGCTCACGGTGTCACCCCTTCACGACTTACTTTAGGCCTGCTCCAAATCCACCATTGCCAAATACTGAGAGATTACAGAATCCGTAGTAAGGTTTGTAAATGTAGGTCCAATATTTACAAAGGCGATAGGAGTAAAGTTGAATTCAGTGTAGGTTGGTAAAAAATTGTAAAAGTTAAAACTAAGAAGCACTTAGAAAAAATATTACTTGCTTGAACTTTTATTTTAACATTAAATGTTAAGTACTACTGTTATACAACTACTGTTATATAACAGTAATATTTAAAAAATTGATAAACTAATGTCTAAATTCGTTCCATTAAGTATTTACAATTACATTACCTATTTTACATTATATTACCTATCCAACTATTACAATACAACATCAAATGAGATACGTGTGTTACCCTTCTGTATTGGGTTTGCACATCAGCTACTATCAGAATACAATTACAATGCAATAATTCAAATTACAACGTCATATTAAATCTCGACAAAATCAGAACTTAGCTTTCCTGGCCTTTGAAACTTAAAATTTGTTGATTACTGTACTTCATCAAAATCTATTTCTTTCGCGGAATCTCTCTCGATTGAAAATTTTGCAAGATCAGAAAACCTTGACTGCCTCATTGCAAATAATTCTTTATAAACTTATTTTTTGAAAAAAAACAACTTCTCTCAAATGAAGCCTCAGACACAGATCATAACAAATAATCGTAAATTCCTTTGAGATAGGGGAAAGATTCTATGAAGTCCCATTCAGATATGAATTTCAAAACTTCAAGTACGGACCAGTCTATGGCTTCTTCGAGATCAATCTCTGCTGCCTTAAGTCTTAAGGTGCCTTCTCATCTCAGCCTTGGTATACTAATAAAAGCTCTTCCTTTGACAACTCGTCTATAGAAAGTGGACAACCTTGGAATGGAGACCAGTAATTCTTGTTCAATCTTGAACAGCCTCAAACTTGGCTGCTACTTCCTTCAAGGTGCTGAATCTGATCAGGAGTTCAGAATGGAAAGGATCAATTTACTGTTTGTCTGACATTCAATCGTGCACAGTAAAATTTTACATTTTGGTATCACCCCCTGTGATGGGGTCACCCGGTGACGCCACCGCACTAACGTATATATTTATTTTTAAAAGACGAAGAAGTTATGTGCTATCATGGACATCTTTGATCTAGTTGATAATATGGGAAGGCGGGACATAGTTTTGGATAGACTATTGACCGGAAGTTGCCAGTTGTAGTTAAATTGACAAACTATAAGAGATAATCCTCTGAATAAATTCCAAAGTACAAATAAAAAAATTGAGTTGGCTGCATTATAATTAAAAGTAGACCCCTCAGGCGACGCGGTGCGCCGAATTTTCGTCCGCCAAAAATCCGCCAGAAAATATGCGGCGCGCCGCAAAAGCCGCCGTTGTGCATTTATTTTAAGCTTTTTCGGTCGTAAAGTAAAAATGAATAAAAATTTATGTTATTAATTTTTAATTATATTTTTACTTTTGAATGAATCAATGTAAATGTCTCAGAAGATTAGTCTTATAAATTGTAGTCTTTGACGTAACTTTAGCAATTTCTAGACATCTCAGCCAATAATTTTAGAAAATACAGTTCTTTGAAAATGAACCTTTTTGGAGACGTAAAAAAATGCCCTTTTTTGTCGTTTTTCAAAAAATTTGAAAATACCATAACTTTTTTGTTTTTTAGGATAACTCTAATTGATTTTTCCCAATGTCTTAGAATAAAAAGTACTACAAAATGAAATACACCACAAATATCTACTGCTAAAAATAAAATCAGTTTGGCCTACCTAATTATAAACCGATATTCTAAGTGACTATCAGGTATTGAGTGACAGAAACTGAATGAGTAGCATGCATTCATGCACTGTATGGCTATTAGTAGGCCAACATATAAAACTTTTTTCTTTATATTGTTAACTTTTTCTGAAGTATTGTATACGTGTTTTATTGCTAAAGTTTTATTACTTCATTCTTGGCCAGGCTTCAGCCGAATATTTCGTAATCAGCCGAAAATCAGCCGCAAATGTCAATTTACGGAGAAATCATGCTAATCCGGATATCCGCCAAAAAATCATGTCAGCCAGCCAAAATTTAAAAAAATATTCGGCTGGCAGGTCTAATTCATGGGTGCTACCGACTGACATCTGTGAACCCTGAAATCCCTTTTCAAAAGATTTTTGAACCCTGAAACTCTATTTAAAAAATGGTCAACCCTGAAACTTATGTAACGCCGTGAAACGCATAAAATTAATACTATATCCAAAAATTTGCAGTTACATACATTCATACAAATAATAAAAAGCGGGAAATAATCTCGGGCATTTACAGATATTTAATTTGCCAAAAATGCAAACTTTAGTATTTATATGATTTATCTCTCCCAAATTTAAAATGTACAATATTTTCACATAAGACTTCTACAGCTGAGATTATAATAAATCATTTCCTGACAAACAAATGGTTAGCATTATATTATATAGGGAAACATGAAAATAAGTTTAAATAAAATAAGAAACAATTTTTTATCATAGATATCACAAATTAAAAAATATAAAAAATGGTTTCTAAAAATGTGTACTTACATATTACATTTTTTTGCAAAAATTTGGTTATAGATGTTTGTTTGTATTTTTCTCTTTCAAGATAAATTTCGTATGGACATGTCTTGAGCTGGTGATAAGGTTTTCACACCAGCTAATGATGTCACAGCAGATGGCACAACTGTAGCAGATGATGACACAGTTGAGGGTGGCACATTGAAAGATATGGCAGGCAATGCTGAAGCTGAGGCTGGTGGTAATGATGGGAGTTGAATGCTTGATGTTGATGTAACAATTGATGAGCTTGACTTCGTAGGTTCTTGATCTATTTCCTTCAAAGAATTCTATTTGGCGCTGTTTGGCGGTGTAAACAGTTGCTCTCATTGAGTCAGATGCTCTTATGGTGCAGGCACTTTCACCCTTGACCTTAAGGTGGCTTTTAACAATGGCCAAGCCCTCATAGTTTTTGTGGGTCATCCTTGACCGATCATCTTCAATAATGTCATCATGATGTTGAACGTGCTCTCTACTAATGGACCACAAAAAATTGTTATAACACTTTTTGCCAGTAACCCTATCAAGGGATACTTGGGCTGTCCATAACCCTAGCAAGGGATACTTGGGCTGTCCATAACCCTAGCAAGGGATACTTGGGCTGTCCATTTTCTTTTAATGTTATTAATTTACTCCACCAGTCCTTGTCTAAATGAAAATCTGGTGAAGTCTCATCTGCCTCCAACTGGAACATTGTTGTATCCACAGTGTGCTTGCGAATCTCTGCATCTAGAATCCCACACTTGTCAGTGCTTATGACATTGGGCAGACTCTCAGCTAATTTCCCTAATGCAGCAGCTGTTGTCGAAGACTTCTGCAGTGCAGGATTCAAAGCTGACAGCTGTATGATCACACTGTTTAGCAGTGGCATTTTTTTCATCTTCTCAGCTATGTATCCTTTCCGAAGTGCTATATAAAAATCATTTATCCAATGATTTTTTATTGTCACGTACGCATTCTTGCATTAGAGGAAGACAGAATTCGCCAAGAACAAATTGTATGTCCCTAACTTGAGTTGCTCTGTCTGTAACATCAATTTGAGCAAGGTGCTTCATGCCTTTACAGGAGTCTGAAATAACTCTTCGGTTCAATGAAACCAGAATAAAAACTTTTCAGTTGGTCATACATATCAGTATGCAGGTGATGTCACTGCGGCCTATCTGCTTGATAAATTTTTACATAGAGACTGAAATCTTTCAAAATCCTTCTATACAATTTTAGAACAACCAAAGTCCTCTGCTTGTATTGTAAAAGTATGTTATCTCTGCGAAGAGTCCCTGCTTTTGTTTTGGTGTTATTTCATATTTTTCACAATGTTTTCAATAGCATCTTGCTGGTTGCTATTTAAATTGTACTTGTTATAGATATCTGTTATATCTTGCTTTGTGTTTTAATTGCTCGCTGTTCTTTAAGAAGCCAAAATAAAACAGATACAACGAATCCCAAAGTTTTGTCAATCTGTCACTTACTTTCTTCATATGTAAAAATCTATTGGCAATCAGCCTGTGGATTGTCCATACCTTGGTATAGAGTATGGTCCGTATTTCGTGAAAGATAGATCTGTATTTTGGTGAATCTTAAATATCATAATAAATATTATATTAGCCTAATTTCAGAGCCTAAATTTGATCAGACTATTGTAATTGGACTCTAAGATTAAAAATATCTTATTCAGTAAGATAAAGTATATTAGGATGCAATCAAAACAAACGTTTTTAAAAATGCTATAAAATTAGTCTCACATACAGTGTATTTACAACAGTTGAAATATTTTCTCTTTTACATAGTAAATAAAAGATTTCTCTGAAAGAAAATTACTAAAAATGTTTATTAAAAATCACAAGACAACAGTACCTAAAAGTGTAAGACTTTGGCTAAAAAAAATAAATTTAAAAAAAGGAATTTAATTTAAATAGGCCTATATACTATTTAACCTGGTTTATTACAGGAAATTGTTTATAAAAGTTTTCACTGAAATTTAAAAAATTTGTAGTCAATAAAACAGATTAGGGAGTTTAAAAATAATAAACTATAAATGATCAGGTGCATTATAGTGAACAGTTTAATGGATCAAATAAAAAATAATGTAAAATACATAACACATACAGTTACCGTAAACACTCGTTCTAAAGCAGACTTTTTTAAACAAAATCTAGAGGAAAACATTGAGTGTCAGCTTACGAGGGGGTCATAGGTGATTTCTGCATGTACATTGAATATCGTTATTGTTATTATAGATCATCAAGGTCCTTGTCTACATTCTACAAGATTCGACTGCTCTACCAGAAGCTATAAAAATATTATTAAACATCTACACTTACCTTAATTATTCATTTTATTAATTTTTGTGAATGTTTAATAAATTCTTTTACAAATTTCGTTTTCAACAATAAAATTTAATGTACGCGCTTTTGCAGCTGTTTACCAAAAAAAATTAAAAAATACCGGTAACTCTTGCCTAACAATGTAACAAAGAGCACAAAGACAAAGATAGGTAAAGCAAAGTAGTAGGAAATACAAAGAAAAGTATTATACAAAGAGTGGGTAGTACCTACATATATCATATAGTCACCAATTTAACATATTTTCAAATAATAATATTCTGAACAATAATATAGGAAAAAATGAGATCCATCTTCTCTGTTATTCAAATCTCTTTGTTCTTCAACCTAAACAAAAGTAAACAATCATATTAACTACTGAATTAGATCAGACATCAGCAAGCTAACAAAACTGTATGATATATAAATAAATATTTTTTAAAACTTTTCTAATTACAAAAACAAATATGATTGCTGTACAAAAATAACTGCATCGGCATCAGTAAAGATATGAAAAAATTGTAGTCTAAATATAAAATATTTTCATAGATGTTTAAAAAAATAAAACATGTTTTTAAAAATCAAAATCATTTTGTAAATTAAAACAAAAATAAACTTCATTATAAGCATGTTATAGAATTTACTCTATGTCTCTTTAACTTCAATTTATTTTTGTTGAATAAATTAAATTCAGGCAAAGTAAGAAAACATATATTTCTGGAATATTCTATCAGGTACCTGTTATTTACACTTTCTTTGTGAGGTTAATGAATAAATTTAACAAAACATTATTAGTACTGGCAGTTAAAAATTGCAATAAAAATTAATGAAAAACTATTTCTTTGCTAGCAGTTCTTTAATTGCATTCACAAAAGACCGATCTCTTCCTTTAGTCCTCATTTCTTTGGGTGAACTCCTCTCCTTCAACTCACTTCCATCAAGAAGAAAACAACATTCTGGCAGATCCCCTTCTTTCATATTGTCCCACGCAGACAACTTTTGAGTTGTACATATCTTTGAGATTTCTCTTGCATTAGCTGGAATTGTCACTCTTTGATTTTTGTCAAATTCAATTAATGGTTTTGATGTTTCCACAGAAACTTTATCTTTTCTTTCCAGTGGCACAAGATATGATTTCACTTTTTGTTGCACACATGGTTTAATTAAGTCTGGTTGTTTTGGGATCAGATTGCTAAATGAATTTTGTACATGAGTTACCAACAGAGATTGTGAATTTAATGTTGAATTCGTTGTTGTGGGTCTTCTTTCAAAAATTCTATGGCATAAAGACGATTCATCCACCAACTTAGGGGCTTTGTCTTCATTACAGCAGATGTCTGAGTTCTTTCTGATATTCCTATTCAAGGGTATTGCATGAACACATTTATTTCGTCTTTTATTTTGTTTCAATGTAATATTCAAAAATGACTTTGTTGCCCTTTCCTCTGATGATGTGATTTGTGCTTTATTTTCTGGACAGGCTGTTTTCAATAGTTTCTGGTTTGGGAGTTTCTTGGTTAAGTTGTTTTCTGATGTATCCTTCGGGACACAACAAACAGATGATACGTCAAGAGATTCAAAATTTGAGATGGCAGGATTTTCTGTATGAGTATTTGATTTGGTATCAAGAGCTAATATTTTAAGTGGAACTATCCTCTCATCATCACATGAAATCTGTGGTCCTGAGACTGGAGAAACTGTCACATCTAATAAACTTTTACTCTCTTTATTTTCACCCACATTAGTTAAATTTAAGTCCAGGTATGTGTTGTGCACAGATTTATATCCTAAATGATTATTATTAAAAGTGAAGTCATGTGGTTTATCTTTACATGATGGAGAGCGCTGCTCCTCTTCCAATATTACACCTCTGGCTTTTTTCTTTATCCGCAGTGGAGGTTTTTTCCTCTTCTGTTTCCGAATGGAAATTTCTGTGTCATAATTTAAACCAACAGTTTTACTACAATAAATCTTAAAATCCTTCATAGGTTGTGTGTGAGTTGCATGAAATTCAGAAAGTGATTCAAACTGATCATTTATGAGTAAATTACTTTTGAAAAGGCTGTTACTAAGACTTGCTGTTTCAGTACGAAGATAAGGTTCAAAACATGACATATCAGTCCTGTCACTGGTATCCACGCCAAACGGTCCTTTGGTAACAGTCACAATTGGGACCACCTTAGCAGGTTTTAGGACTGAAATAAAATGCAGAAGCTCTGGGTAACTGGAGTGGTCTGAGTAAGGAACAACAAAGATGTCAGAACAGTTAACAAATGGTTCAAAACCTAGTCCTGAAAATAAATAAAAATTACAATTATGTATAGTTATCTTTTAAAAAAATTAATATTATTATACTGTTACTGTTAGTTAAGCAACCAAATAATGGAAAATTAATTTTTAGAAATAAAGTAGAATTTTTTTGACACTTTATGCTAAAACATTAAATATGTCAAATTTAAAATAATTACACAAAACGCCATGATCACCTTTATACACACAATATTATTATGATATACATTATCTCAAGTTAATTAATATATTTTTTTCTACTGGTATTTAAAAATGAAATACTAAATGCTAAGTAAGTATTCTATAATCTAAAATTATAAACTATTAAAAACGTAAAGAGCTAAAGTTACCTGTATAAATAGCAGTTGGTATTATAGCTATACAGGGTTTTAGTCTATTGCACTCTTGCAAGCACTGCCATGTGATTTGATGCAAAGGCATAGTCCTTAATCGACTCCTTTCTTGGCATTGAATGGTGGTGAAAACGTTTGTTTCAAACAGGGATTGGCATATGTTGTACATTTCAGGAGAGACTGCTATAGTCTCATTTAAAACTTCACCCAGTGTTGCCAGCATAGACTCTTTGCCAAGATTTCGAACACCAATAATAACATTGTGATTAGGATGCTGTTCAATAATCTCCACCATTTTATCAAAACATTCCTTCTGGGAAGGGAAGACACATTTAGGACTGCAAAATGTATTGTCTAAATATAGTACGTCTATCTTCCCATTCAGATTAAGGCAGGATTCAGTTAAAGTCTCTGAAGCTCTGAAATCTCCAGTGTAGAATATATTCCCGAAAATCCCTTGAAAATAAAACATTACGGCTCCAGGGCAGTGGTTAGCATCAAAAGCTGTAACTGTAAAACTTCCAGACGATGATAAGTCAACAATAACACTTTCATTAAGAGGGACTACATGCAGGAGCTGGTTTGAAATTCCATATTTTGCTTTTAATAGCTGTGCAGTGATGTTTGAACAATATATTGGTTTAGTCCATGAAGAGGTTAGACCTACAATGTGATCTCCATGTAAGTGTGTAAGGAAGTGTATGAGGTTATCCTGACGGCCTTTAACTCTCCAAAAATCCACAGCGATATTGCTGTTGGGTATGATATGTCCATTCATTGTTAAATTTAAGTCATTTGAAGTTAGGCTTTTAACAAATTTTTTAATTATTTCTCCTTCAGAAATATAGATGATAGCCTAATGTTGATACTCTTTATTGTGCTTCTGGAGATAACAAAAAGAAATTTATTGGTACAAAACTAATGTCAAAATCTTAAATTATAAATTCAGGAAACCAAAAAAAAAGGAAAATGTCAATCTTTGGAATTAAGAATTATAATTTACCACTTCCAAGAATAAGGACCAGTTTACTTATATTATTGTTATTATTAAATATCACACTTCAAAGTTACCAAATAAAATAATAAAATATATTATATATCTATATTAAAATATATAATGTGAGTAGATGGAGTGCTCTAACTTTCTTTGCCCAGTTTACAGCAAGATGTGCCCTCTGGAGTGGGTCAAGTTTCTTTATGCCTCTTTTTAAAAAAGACTAAAAATTTTAGAAAATGATTCCCCCAACCCCATACTTTACTTTGCCAGTAGTATTGTGATGTGCTGGTATTCATCATGTACTTTAACTAGAACACATAGACTAGATGATGAACTTTGATACTATGAGTTATTGTCATTTAAATTTTTTCTTATTATCATTACATAAGCTCCTTCTATTGCAGAAAATTCTTGCATCCTACGCTCTGATGAGAATGCACATACCATGCCGGTCTGTTGGAAAGTGACGCAGCATTCACAGGCCAGGGCTATGAGGGAATTTTGTGGCACAATGCCCCGCCGCTATTGTTTCCCTAACTAGTGTTAGATACCCATTTCAAGTTGGGTGGACTCAGGGAAACCTTTAGCCCTGGGAACAAGCAGTGGCGTAGCGAAAGGGGGGAGGGCGAATACCCCGGGCAACACTTTGTTAGGGACGGCTAATTCCTCGTCTTTAATTAGCTTCTAAGAAATAAAATTTTAAAAGAAAGTGGAGATTTTTATAAAATAAACCGAATAAGAAAATAATTTTAAAAAATAAATAAATAAAGGAACTATCCTAGAATTTGTGAACGTTTCTACTGCCAAAACTTCAAAAAGATTTTTCTTCTTTCAGCTCAGAGAAGTAATGCGGGAGTTTGCTTTCAAGGGAAGCGAGATGCCCAGTAGAAATCTCCTCTTTCAAATATTCATTTTTTTCACCTTCAGATTCATCTACCACATTGCAGAGTTTCCAAGATTTAATTTTCTTCACCAGTTCTGCACCCTTGATAAAAATGCCCCAAAATAATTGTGAAATTCAAAAAATTAGTTTTCTTTCCATGAAGTTTCAGGTTAATCATGGTTAATTCAATTTTTCTATTCTAATTTATCAGCTAAATATGCTATTCTTTTAAACTAATTTTTTTTGTTAAAATATACCAAAAGCCAAAAGGTTATGTTTCCCTTGCATTTCCAGATGCAACTTAATTACTTTAATTTCAAAGACACGATTCACAGCATATCAACTCAAGACTCCGTTAAAAAAAACCTAAAAAATGCATATTGGTGAATATGTTGTTAATTTACTGTATAAGCTGGCAACCCCTACCCCTAAGAAAACCCGACGACACAAACCCCTTAGCCTTGGGGGGGGGGTAGATAGTTAATTATATACTAGGCTTTTGGCTTTGGGGCCGTCCATAAAGTACGTCACACTCCAGAGGGAGGGAAGGGGTGTAAGAAAGTGTGAGTTTGTGACAGGGGGAGGGGGTCCGGCCAAGTGTGACGTCACGGTGTTTTAAATTAAATTTTAATTGTTTTGTTAATAAAAATAACAGTTTTTGTTTAAAAGTGTGACGTACTTTAGGGGGGGGTCCAAAATTTGTGACAGTTTGTGGTTTGTGACATGGGGGAGGGGGGAGTTAAAAATTGTAAAAAATGGCGTGACTTACTTTATGGACGGCCCCTTTACTATAAGTATAAGTATCACTATCAGTTTAGGGGTTGTCCATAAATTACGTCAACAAAATAGGGGGGGGGTGTCTGAAAATATTTGACAATTGTTGACAAGGGGGAGGAGGGGGGTCAAGAAAAGTTGACGTCAACAATGTTACTTTAAAAACAAAAATTAAATACTTAACTTAAGTTCACTTAACAAATGAAAATTAGACAGCGTTTGTAGTCCTGTGTTACACACTCGCCCAAACTTCAGTATTTTAATTAAACTAACCTTATTCCTAATTTTTAAAAACCGTGCTGTGCTTTTAGAGACCACCACACAATTCAATATATACACACGAGATGTTTACTGGTAACACTTATTTTTTCAAAGTTGTTGTTTGTTGGTCTGCTGTGAAAAAAAAGATTTATGTAAGTACACTGTCTACATTATACTATTTGAATGTCTATATATAAATTATAAAATGCACTATTGGTTATACATGTACTAGACTTTATTAGAAATCATTGGCTTTCACTGTGAAATTGGATTAGGTCTAAAGTTAAAGATTAAATGATTAAAGTTAAAGGGTAATCCTGCAGTTTTGGCACCTATATTATTTTGCAGCGACTTCTAATTTTCTTGTGAGAACATTCGTTTTTTATTTATTAAATGCATTAATATATATTATATTTTTGCTATAATAGCACTAATTTTTTAGTTTTTTTTAAATTTCTAAGACATTTTTCGACTCTTAACAATACATAGTCATAGTCCGAACGATACTATACAACTATTTTTATCACCCTACTTGCCGGGTTGTCACAGTAAGATGCCAAATAAAATGTTATCAAGTACAAACAAACAAAATAAGAATCAAACGTCTAGTAACGAAATAAAAAATTAAATTTTCTGAAAAATATTTATTGATCTTGTAAGAACAATAAAATATATATTGATCTTCTTAGAACAATAAATTAGATGAATGGTTCCTGGATAATTTTTTAAAAACTTCTTCAGTAAGTAAATTAAGTTTAGCATGGGTCAAAAATCTGACTAGCAAGGTGCTAGATAAACAAAATGAATGTATTTACAAGAGCCAAAAAAAAATCCCTTAGCAATTTTAAAAACTAAAAAATTTGTGCTGTAATAGTAATAGCTAAAATATAACATATATTAATGCATTTAATAACTTAAAAATGAAAGTTCTCAGGAGAAAATAAAATTGGCAGCGAAATAATATATGTGCCAAAACTGCAGGCTTATCCCAGCCCTTATTTGTAGTCTTAATAAAACAACCCCGTTAAAACAAAGTTTTTGACTATAAATCCCTTATATATGAGACATAACTAAAAGTATTGATTATGTTCAAACACGACAAACATTTACAGACTGAAACCGAAATTATCTCCCCTGGCTTTAAAACTGGG
This sequence comes from Ampullaceana balthica, assembly GCA_944989445.1. NCBI lineage: Eukaryota > Metazoa > Mollusca > Gastropoda > Lymnaeidae > Ampullaceana > Ampullaceana balthica. Next base: position 3,768,827 of record CALYLW010000004.1, on the reverse strand, counting down.
GGAAGGGGGGAGGGGGTGTGGACATGGATGGGTGGCGTCAACGCATTAACTCAACTCCAGGTGGTTTACCTGGTTAAAACACGAGATGTGTTCACCGATTGCTGGCGTGAAGTCAAGTGACCTGTAAAATGTAAACAATAGCGACCGCTACATATAGTTTATATAGATAAACTAAAAATGCATTAATTTAATAACTGTACGTTCGATCGATCTGAAATTTTGATACGATGCATTGTTAGGTGACACGAGCCTATGTGTCAAAGTTCAGCTCGATGGCATCACAGTAAGTGGGTCATTTTTTACTTTTGTTTTTCCGTCCGACGACGAACGACAGAGAGAGACACCGGTGAAGTTAAAATAAGGGATTTAAAAATACAGTACATGTCTAGAATGTTAAGAATTATGAAATATTGTTAAATAGGCCTAGGCCGAATTGTTTTTTCTTCCTTGGTTTTTGTGTTTTTGTTTTAAATAACAAATTTATTAACAATTGAATTAAAAACTTAATTTTTTTTTAGATTTACAATGGAGAAACCAAGTTTTCACAAGTTGTTGTATGAAGGATATTTGAAGGCATTTCCCAACAAGCGCAAGCAAAACTCCCAAAGAGAAGTAACTGAAATTTGGAATAAATTGAAAAAAGAGGATGATTTGCCAACAAAAGTAGATTCGTTATTGAATAGTTATGCTGCCTTAGCACAGAAAAATAAGGCAACATTAATGAGCTTCTGGGCAGACCAGTCTATGAAGAGTGTAGATGTCCTTCCTAGAAAAGCAGCCTCACATGTCAAAATTGAAAAAGAAGTTGTGAAACATCAAACACAAACCATTCAACAAGACCACATAGAAATCGATTTAGATAATGTCCATCCAGTACTACTTGTGATGAAAAATCTGTAAAATACAAAGCAAAAGTACAAGATGAATTACTTCAATTACTGAGTCAGATAAGCATCTTCAAGACCGATTTGATTGGCTTGTATAAACGAAAAGAAAGTGCTGTTTTAAGTTCAGATCAGGAAAAGGAACTAAAAGAAAAAAAATTAAGGTTGATGAGCTAGAAAAAAAAACTGAAAAGAAAGAAATATAAGAAATATGAACAAGAAAAACAGAAGATATACCGAAAAAAGAAACTTTACCCCAAATTTGTGCTGAAAATCCTGACGTCAGCAGCAAATTAAAGATCCGACAGAAAGATGGTCGACCAACAATTGAAGAAGATCAGCCGCTCCTTTTAAAAACCATTGTTGACATTGCATTGTATGGGTCTGCAGCTCACGACAAAAGACAGAGTGATATTTATCGTAGTGTTAGAAATCTCGATGATTTAACAGAACAATTAAAGAGTCAAGGTTTACAAATAAGTAGAAGCGCTGTTTATACTCGGCTTTTGCCAAAACGAAGTTTATCATCGGAAGGCAAACGACATGTAACAACTGTACCGATGAAGTTAATTCGAGCACAAAATGATTTACACTCAAAACACATTGATGGTAGGTTTTGTACAGCTACTTTGAATTACCTAGAAGAAGTGGCTTCTTTGTTGGGACCTAAAGAAGTATGCTTCATCAGTCAAGATGACAAAGCCAGAGTCCCCATTGGATTGACAGCAGCTAACAAGCAAGCTCCACTTTTAATGCATGTCGAATACAGCGTTACATTGCCTGATCACGACTGGGTAGTAGCATCTAGACACAAACTCATACCATCTGTTTATGCTGGCATTGAAATCCAAAAAGACGGTTTAGGTAAACCCGAAGCTGTAACATATGCAGGCCCAACTTACATAGCCATCAGATCAGGCAAGCATTGCTAATCATCAGCTTATAGTCATGGACTGGACTATGAAAGGCTACTTGAATTGGAAGAGTTTGACATTGTTACAAAGGATCCAAGCAACAAGATGTTCAAACCGATTCTTATTATGTCTGTGGACCTGATGAAAATCCAAGGTATCAAAAAGTTATTGATGTGGCCATCCATCATTTTGTGAAGTAGAACATTGATGCAATGTTTGTAGCAATGAATGCGCCAGGTAGAAGTGCGTTTAATAGAGTAGAAAGGCGAATGGCTCCTCTTAGTCGAGAACTGTCGGGACTAATTTTGCCACATGAACATTTTGGAAGCCACCTCGACACACAAGGTCGAACAATTGATGAAGAGTTGGAAAAATTAAACTTCAAATATGCTGGCGAAACATTGTCAGAAATATGGAAGCAAGTAAGCATAGACAATTTTCCAACAGTGGCAGAATATATTGTGCCTGAAAAGTCAGAGCTTGAAGTTGAAAATGTAATAATCAAAGATCAAATTTGGTACCAAAAACATGTAAGGATAAGTCAGTACTTTCTACAAATTGTTAAATGTGATTTAACTTGTTGCCAACCGATTAGAAGCTCGTACTTTGATATTATTGCTGATCGATTTATTCCAATTCCAATCTGCCAAACTAATGAGGGCCTTAAAGCACCAGAAGTATCTGATATAAACTCACATAGATTTCCATCTCTTTTCTTCAATCAGTCTGTGAAAGTTGAAAACATACTACCTAGATCAGCAAAAGCATTCAAAATTCTTCCATATGATATATATTGTCCATCTATTCAGTTGCTAATGTTTGAACGGATCTGTAAAATCTGTCACCTTTATGTTGCTTCGCAAGCCATGTTAAAGAAGCACATTCAACAGCAACAACACTGTATGCCTGGGCCCAGTCAAATACTACATGCACCCCAACAGCAAAGAATTTGTCCAATGCGAGTGGCAGCCAAAAGACAGAGAGAGCTCATGGCAATTATTGCTTATGGAGAGATGTTCAGTGCAGAATGGCTAGATGAAGAAAATGTTGACTTGTCTGGTGTTTCGGTTCCACAAGAAAGTATTCAGCCAGAACCTAACCTATGCCAATAATAACAATTGAGGAACATTTGACATCTCCATGGGAAGATATAGAAGCTAGGATATAGGATTTGGGTTTGTTTGTAAAAAAATATGTTTAATATATACATTAAAAGTGTATTTAGAGTTTAACTTTTTAATCTCGTTTCTGCTTGAAGTTAGAACTAGTCTTTGTAAATATTTAAATTGTCTTTAAAATGTTATATTAATTTGAAATATGTTCATAATTTAAAGATGTTGTGTAAAGCCTCAGGTTTTCAACATGTTTTCTTTTTTTCCTTTGAAATTAAAAAAAATATTATTAGATTCATTCAAACAACTAATGCTTTTAAGTTATAGGCAACCTATATTTCTGTAAGGGAAAATTTTTATTCAACATAATTATGAAGCAAAATAGAAAAAATATACTAAAAAGTTTGACATATCCATTTATGAAACTTAACCAAAATGGGGACAATAAGCCCCATTTTGTAGAAGGTATATATTTTCACAGTGGCTGTTGACAACTCTCATTGGTCCACTCTATGTCTTAAATATAAGCCTTTTTTTTGGATTTCTATGCATTTAACATTGTACTAATTGCTTTGGTTCACCCTTTTTCGTGTTCTGTTGTAAGTGACGAAATTGGTTTCATCACCGATAAATTTCTGAATGGGGTAACCACATCATTTCCACATCCTGATAAGTATTCTTGTATAGTTCAAACAATTTCTCAATGACCCAAAGGTCCTCAGCTTTAGCCCTTTGCATAGTGCTCTGTTTCTCTAAGGATTACTGTTAGATCGTGCCTCAGAAAGCCTCAAAACTAGTCAAGACTAGGTCAACGATCCATAAATTGTGACTTATTGATCTACATGTATTATCAAAAATTCAAAAACTAATTTTTAAAATTATTTCCATGAGTCATTAATTTTTGTTTTCATTTTAAAACATTTCTTAATATTGTTTTTTAGTTCATGTTTTATCAATATTGTTTTTGTGGTTTTCACTTTTTTTTTAAATTTGAGGGGCATTAAGCCCCAGGATTTTTATTAATTAATTTAAACAAGCTAATTATTGAAAAACTGGACCAAATTCCTCTTTGCTCTCCATTCAAAATAGTACAGGAAAAATCCTTTACCCAAGAACTATTTTATTATTTTTTAAACATTGCTTCCCCTGTAGCAGCACTTGGTCTACAAATATCAGTAATTTTACTAAAAAAATGACATACCCAGATTTTTAAAGGTGAAAAAGGGTACTTAATTAGTATAGATGTACTTGTAACTAGAGAGAAATTTGAAAATCTCAGCTTAAAAATATTTTTTTATTATCAAAACAAAGATGACCCAACTGAGCAAAAGTTTTAAGACATGTTTGAATGAAACAGGAAACTGCAGAAAAAAATCACTCATACAAATATGCAAAGTTATAGTCAATGCCTTAAGCTAGAAACCCAAGTTTTTTTTAAAATTATTCCCTGATTATCTAGTTTCTTTCCACCATGTAGAGCTTAATGCCTTTCTTCCGTTAAAAAATAGCATCAAGCATTTTACTCAATGACCCCAGTAAGTGGAGCCTATTACCTCACGGGGCCTATTACCCTGCTTTACCCTAATGTGTAAACATTTTTGTAAACTGTAAACCCTATAATCTCTTTTCTGTTTAGTGTAAGCCTTTGTAGTTATGAATTGGAAATATGTTATAAGTTAAAAGTTTATTAAACTTTGTTTTTTCTAAACATTTTTCTTTTTATTATTTATTTATTTTTTTGGGGGGTGATCAAATGTTGATGTAATTTTATAGGGGGGGGTCTCTGGAAGTTTGATAAATTGTTGACAGGGGGAGGTAAAAATCGCCAAAAAATTGTTGACGTAATTTATGGACAGCCCCTTAGTCTTAGTACTTTGACCCCCTTTCCAGTCCATGACGGACTATGGGGCGTGTGATGTAGCGTTCACAAGTTTTTAGCCACCACTAACGAGCAGGGGAATGTGTGGCCAGCACAATGCCCCAGAGGCCTTGCCAGTACCTGGGCTCCAACCCGCGACTCGGGATCTGCCTCGGTTTGATAGTCCAGTGCGCTACCACTTAGACTATCGTGCCCCTAAACAAGAACTAGAACTAATAATACTACATTTTTACTATGAATTAGTGTAGGCTAATGAGTGTAATGGTCTATATACTATAGACTATATCTATTCAATATACTTTATTTTATTATTTTTTAAAAGTAAGTATAATGATGATAGTGAATGACAATGTATAGTAATAATAATTATTATAATCATAATGGTAGGTACTTTGACAGAAAATTTAAATGAAGTCCAATAGGCTTAAGTAATATATCATTTTAAAGGGCTTGCTAAGACCTTTTCAACACCACCTGTTTTGTCTTTCTCTATCTTTTATAGAAGTGGAGTTATGAATTTTTTTGTCAATTTTTTTTGCCCCTTATATAACCTATATAATTTATTCCAAAACTTGTGACCCACATTTCAAAATTCTGTACTCTTTCCCTCACAACTTTTTTTAATTTTAGAGATATGGGTATCAAATTTTCAGGAAACATTCACAATCCATTATACAAAACAATGAATAAGAAATGTTTCAGGTAAATCAAGATTTTGAATTTTTAAATAAATATATTTAAAGGCATGTTGAAAAAAATGATGTTGAAAATTATAACAAAAATACAAATCAGCTCAAACATTTGCATGCCTATTGTATTTTAATTGAATAGATGGTACAATTAAATCAATAACTATATTTAAATGTTTGAAGGGTAAGTATTTGACTTTAAAATAAAATTTAATGCAAATTATTAAAAATTATTTGCTAAAATATACCACACCGACGACGAGGTCTCATTACTAAAATTTCAAATTAAGATGAAATGAACAAATATTTGAAGATTTAAGTATCAAATTAAAAGATAAGAACATTTTCCCTGTCATTTAGGCCTACTGAGTAAATAACTTGTATGTAAATTTCTCTGTATGTCATGGTTTTGTCATTGTCTTTGTCAACTATTTGGCGATTAAAGTTAAAGGAATTCAAAGTTCTGCAATGGAATATTATTATTATATTTATATCTTGTTATTATACCCATACTTTGTTATATTATTTAATTTTAATTATTGAGATTTATTTCTATTGATTGATTTTATAAAAATTATTTTTTGTCAAACGTCTATGTCAATTGCAATATCTTTGTAAAAAGATGATGGTAAGTAAATGATAATTTTTTTTAAATATATTTTTATTTTTCTATATAACTATGTTTACTATTAATTTAAATTTTATTAAATTTAAGAACATAATTATAATTAAATGTTTTGTCTAATAAACTAAGTCCAAATTGATACTTACCTTACCTTAGAATTAAAAGTTTTTGTAGGGAAATGTAATTATTAAGGTAAAGTACCACATCACCCTCCGTATTGCAATTTTGCGAACTTCCAGTTTCATGGGCCTATTGACACACTTCGACTATTCTCACTACTTTAATATTATCTATTGCTACGATAAAATTCTTGTTTTCGGTATTATTTTTGTAATACTAGCACTTATTCGGCTCACATATAATGATAACAATTTATAAAATTAAGAACATAATTGTTAAACAATCTTAACAGTAATAGTATTAATAGAGATAGCACTATCACTGTCGACTTAATTCAAAAATTAATTTGCCAAACTAAATGGCGAAAAGTGACAAAAAACACCAAGACCAAGGAGTCTCAAATAAATAATAGATTAATTAATGAAAACAGTTCTTTTTTGTTTCTTCTCTACACATATTTTAAATTTTGTAGATGTTGAATGTTAATTGGAAAATGTTTAAGTATAAGTATAAGCTATATAATTTATAATTTACAATAAAAGTGTGACCCATTCTAAAAATTACTGCCTTATTTTTACCACCAAGCAATATTTATAATTTAATAGACTAATCAATTAACAAAAATTATAAAAATCAACTAAGAAAAATATACAAATCAATTAACAACAAATGGATATATAAAATAAATAATAAATACTTTCATGTTTTTAGCTTTTTTTAAATATAAATTATAAAGTTATTTGAATTTTTAAAAATAAAATAAATCATAGTGCTAGGTTTAATGATAACGGGAATTCAACAAAATGCATGCATGTTGCATTGTAAGTGAAATAATGATGCATTTAAGATTAAAATCAATAATTGTAAAGAAATATAAGTTAGACTTTAAAGGTAAGTATTAGCCCTTTTTTAAAGGTTTAAGATCATAAAACTAAAACCAAGTGACTATAACTATGAATTATAAAAAGAATAACCTTTCCCCAACTAATTACTAAGTTAAAAAAAGAAAATTTCATGAAAATATCAGTATCTAATTAAAAAGATAGTTAATAAGAATGTTATGCCTGCCATTTCTCTCCATGTTATGCCTGCCATTTCTCTCCATAGATGTAGGTATAATAAATGAAGCTATAAGCTTTGTCTTCATCAACAATAGGATGGCAATAGAACTTAAACAATTTCGAGGTCTGCAATTAAAATGTTCGCGTGTACTGTACCTTAAAGTTAATGATAATGCAACAACTTATCAACAGCTACTTTGTGATATTACTTAAAATTTAAAATTTGATTTTATTAGATTTCTTTTATTTTTATTTATTTTTTTATTTTGTAAATTTAATTTAAAGACTTTAAATATTTGGCAAATACCTATGTCGTTTTTTACATAAACATGCAATGTACAATGAAATTAAATAAAATGACATGTTAATAATATTTTCAAATGTAAACTCGTCAGAATTATATTTTAATTGGAATTCAATTATTCATGGACATAAACTAGCATTAGTAGGTGTATGCCAAATGAAGCCATAACAAATGCACTAGTCTATTAAAGCACATGAATCAAAGCCACTGGGAAAAATATAAATGTATACTTAAATTACTAGATTTATTCTTAAAAACCAGACCAGGACTACTAGTGATTGTGATATAATCCCTGGACTGTCTGACAATGATGTTGTAACTTAATAAATACAAACATATTTTAGAAATCAAGAAGATTAATATCTCTGTAATAAATGTAATGCAACTTATTACACCAAACATTTGCTAATTTCCAACACAATTTCCTCAGTAAATACAACACAAATAGCCAAGTAGAAGAAATTTGGAAACATATTTATAAAATTTATTAAATTCTAAAAAACATTAATGGATGACAATTTTTCCACAAAACTAATGTAAAATAAAATTAACTCATGCTGGATTAATACTATATGAAATAAATTGTTCAAACAAAAGAGCTTATTTTTACAAGTTAAGACTATCATTATAAAAAGGATGCACCAAAAATACTTAAAGATTAAACATTTGAAAAAAAAATGAAAAAAAATTGTCAAAACTTCCAAATTAAATATATAAACAAAGTAATTTCTAAAGATAACATTATAAACTTATGGTCCTTTATTAAATTTTGAATCTAAGAAAATGGAATAGCACAACTAAAGTTCACAAATAATAATACCTATATAATGATAATGAAGCCAAAGCTAACTTCCCCACACATATTTTGCATTATCATTTTGAGCCTCATTTGACAAGGAAGTTGTAATTATTAACTTAAATAAAATAGAAGAAATAAGTAACATAACTGTAGACAGGATAGGTATAAATACATTTCTAAAAAAAACTTATAATAAAAAAAGATACTGGTCCAGATGAATAGACGGCAAAGGTTAATAATGGAACTAACAATGAACTGTCCCCAATCCTTTTAGTAATTTTTCAAGCCTCTCTAAAGCAGGGTAAAATAGCCCAGGATTGGAAATTACCTAATGTAACTCCAACTTTTAAAAAAGGGCTAAATCAAACATTGTTAACTATAGACCTGTCACACTTACTTAACTTACTAGTATCATCTGTAAATTAATATAAAACATAATATATACAAGTAGAATAGTTTATCACCTAGACAAACGTAATGTCATTTGCCTACATTAAATTGGTTTCAGGAAAAAAGATTATGTGAAACACAATTATGTGTTCTAATAGATGAACTGTCAAAAGGCTGAGATAAATAATAATAATCAATTAGATACAATATTACTAAGCATTTGATAAAGTTCACTGCTTAAGTTAACACAAAAAACTTAATTACTTTTGGAATCTCAGGTCCCATACATCATTGGATCCCAAGACTTCCTTTTGGTTAGAGTGCAAACTGTAATTAATGGATCTAAATCAACAACAATAATGGCTAACTCAGGAGTTCAACAATGAACTGTCTTGGGTATCCTACTTTTAAGAAATTTATATAAATGTTTTACACAAAAGCATCTTCAGAGGAACAAAAGTTAACTTATTTGCTTATGATTATATGATATACAAAATAATAAAATGAGAACAAGGTAGCAACATCTTTCAAAAGACCTAGATGAATTTAAAGAAATTGGAAACTGATTGGAGTATGTCTTTCCATCAATAAAAGTGTCAACTATTAAGAGAAACAAAGGAAAATAAACAAATAATGTACATGCAAAATATTTCATTCATAAAAACAAGTAATCAGAAATAAAGATGCAAAATAATTTAAAGCAATAATACATGAGAAATAATCATGAAATCCCCATGTCAATGAAGTAATTAAAAAATCAAACAAAACCTTCAGCTTTATAAAGAGCAACTTTTAAAGATTTAATTAAAAAATTAAAATAAAATGCTACCCCACTTTGATGGCACCTGTACTAGAATATACATCTTTAATATGGGACCCATCAATTAAAGAAAACATTTATAAACTAGAACAAATTAAAAAAGATCTTCCAGGAGAATATTCAAAACAAGACACGAGTAAAACCATTTGTTTTATCCTTAAACCTAGAAATACTTGGGGATATAAGAACAAATAGCACATTAATAATAAAACATAAGGCAATTAATTCCAACTTTGAAACTGCTACATAAAGATAATCTAATTTTAAAAAATAAAACTTTTCTTAGTCCACATTGTAAGAACAAACACATAGTAATTCTCGTTCTTCCCGTCTGAAATTCGGATGTCGACTGGGACTGGTTTGCCTGAGATAACCAGGAAAACCACCAACACGTTAACGACTTTTAAGCTCTAATAAAAATGCAAGATTTAACATAAAACACGGATAAGCGTAGGATGCAATAATCATCTGTATAGGAGGTGCATCGGCAACAGGTAATAAACGCTGAGATAGTAATGTTATAATCTTAAACTGACATTAAAAAAACAGCCCAATTCTTAATAGTATTTATTTAAAATATTTTTTAAAATGTTGGTGAATATTATAATTATTCAGTGTACATGCAAATGCCACAAAATAAAAAATTAAACCCCACACATTTTAAGAACATGTTTAACATTTAAATAAGTATAAATACTAAATAGGAGTAGGCTATATAAGAAAATTATTTCAAGGAATAAAAACAAACAAACCTCATAACTAAGGATAATTTTCAACTAATATTGCTATGAAGTTTCTAAAAATATCCTGTCCGCAATAATGATTCCGAAAGACAAATTCATGTAAATAAGATTGAAAGAGTACGCGGCTTGTGCCAAACTGCCTCTTCAGTTTCCGTTTTGCGCGCATTCACAAATTCTCAATGTTTTGTGTGTGTATGTCAGCGTTGGGTCAACAAAATTTTGTTGATGAATAATCACGGAGTGTGTAAAAATTCCATGCCTTAAATGACCCCCACCCCCAGTGACACCTCGGGTTCTACCGGCTTGCCTGAATTATTAAGTGAAATCATGCCGGAGCTAAAGCCAGAGCCGGATTTGTAAAAATAGCCGGATTAGCCGGAGCTTTGGCCGAAATGCAGTATGCTCCTTCTATACATAAGATTATTGCTTCCTACGCTTTAATTATCTATGGTTTGTGTCTAGTCCCGAATTCTTATTAATTTTAAATTTTGATCATATCAGCATCCTTCCGTCTCGCAAGACGATGGGGCATCACCGTTGGTCTGGGTTGCTTTTCCTCGAGTGGGTGTGCAATCCTATCCTTAAGTGGCAGTGACAGTCTTTTCCACAGCTTTTACACACGAGTTCTGTACTTCGAAATGTTTTGGGCTTTCTCCTAGCTCTTGTGTCTGTAGCCTCCTCGATCCTTCGCTCCTAGGCTACTATGATGCCCTCTTTTACAACTGATACGTAGATCCGTCTTCTGCCTTATTGATGGTAGGAGGAGAACGTGTGTCTTGGGCCATGATGTTTGTCTTTTTCAAGCTGATTTGCCGACCAAATTCTTTGCAGGCGTTGGAGAAGCTTGACACACTTTCTGTGTGGGCTGTCAGTGCCGCATGTCACAAATCGTTGTTTGAGTGGCGTCGTTGTCTAGGGGGTTTGGTGGTGAATGAAAACGCAGTCATTCTCTCAAGGAACAATAATCACTATTATGCTTACTAAATAGTTTATTAGCACAAACACTTCATATATTAGTGTGAGGATTCTGCTAACATACTTAGCCAAAGAATACCTGCACCGAAGCGCCCACGCTAACTGACTTACCACTGACCTCCGCTTTCACACTATCCCATCTCTAACCACACCTTACACGCCCCCTCCCTTTTCTCAACTGCATATTTTCATGGAATTGTTTGATGATGGCGATTAGGTGTGGGGGACAGCCGATTTTTTTCTAGGATTTGAAACAGCCCGCTGCGACTGACTAAGTCAAAGGCTTTCGTAAGATCCACAAAGGCAATGTATAGTGGCATCTGCTGCTCTCTGCATTTTTCTTGGAGCTGCCTTATGGAAAACACCATGTCTATGGTAGACCAAGCAGCCCAGAAACCGCACTGAGATTCTGGATAAACACGGGAGGCTAAACTCTGCAATCGTGTTAATATGACACGGGCAAATGCCTTTCCTACAATACTAAGGAGTGAGATGCTGCGGTAGTAATTGCAGTCAATTCTATCGCCCTTATTTTTATATAGTGTCACTGTAATTGCATCCTTTGGGTCCTGAGGATGTAGCCTTGTTTCCTGCAGAGGAGCAGAAGCTTGTGCAAAGGTTGGATTAAAGCTGTCTTGCCACTCTTTAGAGCTTCTGGTTGTATGCCATCATTCCCGGGTGCTTTTACACAAGCTCCTCCTCTGATAACTCATAATGAAAGAGGACAATCTTGGAATGGACACCAGTAAGTCTTCTTCGGTGGCTTGAACAGCCTCAAACTATGCTACTTCCTAGATGGCGCTTGATCTGATCAGAAGTTCAGAATGGAAACGATCAATACACGCAAGAATCGCCATTTTGGTTTTCTTCTTGCAGAGTTAGTCTATTATAGCATCTCTTTTCTTCTCACCTATCACCCTCTTCTTGAATATGGGTCTGCTCTCTAGTGAAGTTCCTAATTGGTCTGATTTAAAAAGCGTCTGTTCAATTGCCTGCGCTACTAAATTAAATACATATTACTTTGGACTAAGACTAGTCTCTTAAGGCCTTGGCTAATACCCGGGCAATCTGCTTCGTCTGCTGAGCAGTGCCATATAACATTGTCTTCACGTGGGACTCTTTTGGCTCCCTCACCTCCCCGGCTATGTTTAGCGCGGGACACGAAGTCAACAGGTGTAGTACTGTTTCAGCGGCTTGGCTGCAATGACGGCAGTTCGAGTCCCTGTTATGAAATAACAGACTCTAGCCTGTTGAAATATGTTAGTTGGGCAGTGCTCTGTTTGAGTCACTAAACTCTGGTTTTTGCGCCTCAAACTCCACCACTGGTCTGATCGGCTTGGTCTGCGCATGTTAGCGAATACCCCACTGGCAGTCTGATGAGTGGGCTGCTCGTACAGAAATAGTCTCAGCGTCTCTTGCTTTGTCACCACCTTGTCAAGAGTTAAGCCTTTAGTCTGAAGTTACAGTTATTTAAGATTAACTTCTGCAGGAACATTACACCAAAAGTAGAGGTAGCACAGAAATGTGAAGTTGCAGACAGCAGGTGAAATACATTGCGCTTTACTTCTTGTGTCTAACTTTTCACCTGAATCACATATAGCTTAAATTGTCGTTACACATTCAACGAATTTTTCTTTCACTGCTTTTACTGCAGCATGATGAGAACTTCAGCGTGTTGTTGATAGTCTTTGTAATGAGACTCCAGTGTGTTGTTGATAGTCTGAGACTCCAGCGTGTTGTTGATAGTCTGAGACTCCAGCGTGTTGTTGATAGTTTGATAGCCTTTTTAATGGGACTCCAGTGTGTTGTTGATAGCCTTTTTAATGAGACTCCAGTTTGGTCCATTAAAATATCATACAAAATACACAAACAAATTGTGCAATGAAAACAATAAATTTCAGCTTTATTTTTAAACAAACACGACGGTAGACGTTTCGGCTAATGCCTTAATCAGTACAAGAAAATAAAATACGTACTTACATAAGTAATATTTAAATTCTTAAAACACATTATATCATAAAATATTAATTTAAAATAAAAAGAAAGGAACAACAAAAACAAACAAGGACACAGAATATAGGAAAAGGAGGAAGTATCAAAAGTTACGGTGAAAAACACAACGGAAAAAGATTCTGCATTTAGGTAAAATTATGAATTAGGTTAATTTCATATGGAGCCAACGTAACAAATCGTTTTATAAGTCTATTTTCCATTTGGATCCTATCATGGGATTTGCTTGCATATAAAATACCAGTGACTGCAATATCTGAAATGCCGTCATGGTCAACACTGTTAAAATGTTTAGAAACTGGACATTGAGCCTGTTTATTTATATTATACAGGTGTTCTCTAAACCGATCTCCAAGACGACGACCTGTCTCACCCACGTAAATTTTATTACACCTCTTGCAAAGAATTGCATATATCACGTTGCGAATTGTGCTAGTGAATCCATCTTTATATTTTTTTATGAACTTTTCAAGAGGGAAAGAAATTTTGTTAATTTCAACCACCTATGGACAAGTATTGCAACGATTATGGTTGCAACCTTTTGTTCCAATTTGTGGGAAGGTGACTTTTTACAAGTATATCTCTGAGGCTTCTATCTCTGCGGAAAGCAAAAGGAGGAGGATTTTTAAAGACCTGCTGAGTTAGAGTGTCAGCCATGAGGATTGGTCGGTTTTTGAGAATCACCTGGCGGGCTTTAAAATTATGGGGATGAAAAGTTAAAATCAATTTGGATCGATCACATTGATCCGTAAAAAGATGACGTGAACGTGTCATGCCTGGTCGTGCCTTTAATTCGATTGACAGCGGATATTAAAACTGTTTCCGGGTTTTACTTCCTTCGAAAAAAATCCGGCATTTCATTACTTTTCTCCAATAAGTCTGCCTCATCACTGCAGAATCTTTTAAGTCTCAATAGTTGCGAAAATGGGATAGAGTTCTTACAAGATTGAGGATGGGACGATGTATACATAAGGAAACTATGGCTGTCTGTAGACTTGTAAAAAATTGATGTGGATATTTTTTTTCTTTCAATTTAATTTGTATGTCCAAACAATTAACAGCACTCCTATGGATAGTTTAAGTAAATTTTTGAAGAATGGAAATTACTAACGAAGTCAGTAAAACTTTACAATTGTTGCATGTCCATTTTTGTTATTCCAATGCAATCGTCAATGTATCTCCTATAGTACTCTGGAGAGATACCTTTGTAATTTTCACTCCATTGGTGTTCCAAATGGCCCATAAATATACATGCATAACTTGGTCCCATTTTCGCTCCCATAGCAACTCCACTAACAGATATTAATTGTCCTTAACAAATTTTGCTGCGCGGTAATTATGAGCTGTGTGGTGTCAGTCAGATATCCGCAGCATAAAGGGAACATTGCTTGCAGGACACGACAAAATTGCTGACACTATCACTGACGGAAATAACATTGATAGAGTATTATAATAATTATTTCCTCATATTATACCGTTGGCTATGCTATGTAGATCAGGTTGTAAATGTAATTATCTCATTAACACGCTAAAATCGTTTATTGATTGACTTTAAAACAACATACATATTGTGTGTGTGTGTCAAAGTTTTGTGTTGACGTGTGACGAGGTGGGAGGATGGCCCCTTAATTTATATTAAATTTATAAGTTCAGCTAGTTTTTAAAGTAACTTTTTTTTTATCCCACTTTATCGTATTATTCCAGATTTATAATTATTATTGTAATAGAATGGCCAGTGCCGTTATGCCTATTCATAGACAGCCCCGAAATCGAAAAAAAAAGTTATTCAGTTATTCTCAATGTTGAATAATAGCAATACATGACTAACATGTAAACACTCAGTACAAAAAAGTAAAGAACAATAAACTAAATCAAACTACACTGAATACAAATTTATTTGACATAAATAAATTTTAAAAAATTTGGTTTTTAAAAAAGTGCATAGGCTATATTTCCAAACATTCTAAGTACGTAAGCGACAATATGTTATATAATTATACTAATGAAAAAGGTTCTATAATAATAGACAAGAGCAAATTAAAAAATGTGTTCTTTCTACTTATTATAATTTCTCATTTAATAGGGCAAACACATGAAACAATAAAAATAAATACGTAATTTTTCCCCTCACTACAACTAAACAAAAATTAAACACTAAATACGTAAATTTTTCCCCTCACTACTACAACTAAACAAAATTCCCCTCA
The DNA here is from genome assembly GCA_944989445.1 of Ampullaceana balthica. Lineage (NCBI taxonomy): Eukaryota > Metazoa > Mollusca > Gastropoda > Lymnaeidae > Ampullaceana > Ampullaceana balthica. The sequence goes on along the minus strand of CALYLW010000004.1, from coordinate 3,753,295 downwards.
GTACTACTGAAACTAAATATATAAGAAGAAAAATTCTTTATTGCTAGTTACAAAATATAACGCATTTTGTTTTGTTTTGTTGAACTAAGTTTATTTAAATAAAATCATTTTTAGAAATGAATTCCGTTAAGTTCTGGTAGTTAGTTATAAGTTATATCAAGGGGTTTAATCGGTAGTAAAAATAGTGGGAATAGTTAGAAAAAGTGTGTCAATAGGCCCATGAAACTGGAAGATCGCAAAATTGCAATACGGAGGGTGATGTGGTACTTTACCATTATTAAAACAAAATATATAATAAAATATAAGTCATAAGTTATTACATTTTAATAATACTATCACTATCTAATACTATTACTATTAACAATTAGAATTAAATTTAAGGTAATGTACCACATCTGCGTTGGCCTTGCAAATTTGCGAAATTCCAGTTTCACGGGTCTATTGACACACTTTTTCGGCTATTCTCACTATTTTTATATTATCTATTGCTACGATAAAATTCGTATTGTCTGTAGTATTAATATTGTAATACATGTACTAGCAATTATTCAGCTCACATACAAAAAGAACAATTTAAAAAACGGATGCCTTTAAAAAATTAGCAATCGAAAAATTGTTAACAATCTTAAGTGCCAACTTTATAAATTAAAAATAATAAATTATCGTTCATAAGCCAAACTAAATGAAGAAAAGTGACAAAAACACCAAGGAGTCTAATTCTAATTAAAATAAGTAAATTATTTTTTTTTAATGTCTGTTGTATTTGTATAGGCCTAAGCTCTATATTTTTTACCACAAAACCCGTGACCCGTTAAAAAAATACTCTCTATTACTCTGTTTTTTTTAAAGACCAGTGCCAACTTTTTTATTTTTAATAAAATTAAAATACTAATACATTTCTTCTAGTAGTTATAGTGATAGTCTACTTTTCGTTTTAGATAATTGCACCAGATTTTCAGGAGCCCTTTACTTTATAATGTAATGCTATTACTATTAATGTAATACTATTACATTACATTTTACTGTTACTGATGATAGTAATATACAAATCAATTAACAACTAGTGTAAAAATAAAATACATACTTTCATTTTTTGTAGCTTTTTATAATATTAATATTTATTAGAGTTTGAACAAATTAAAACATAGGCATATGTAAATGAAAATTTATACAACTACACATGTAAATGTATGCATATTGCATTTTAATTGAAATATATGATGCGTTTAAATTTAAAAAATATAAATATTAGTTAGACTTTAAAGGTGAGTATTAGTCTTTTTTGAAGATCATAAAACTAAAATCAAGTGACTATAACTGTAAATTATTAAAAGAATACACCTACCCGCGACTAATTACTAAGTACATATAAAACAAAATTCAATTAGAATATCAGTTATCTAATTAAAAAGATAATAAGAATCTTATGCCTGACATTTCTCTCTATACTCTATGGGATAGTGCATAGTTTTATGTATAATTAAGCCATAAGCTCTGTCTTCACCGACAATATGATGGCAATTGAACTTAAACCAATTTTGAGGTCAAACCAATTTTGTGGTCTGCAACTGCAATAAATTTTTTGTGTGTGTACCTTAAAGTCAAAGACACAGCTACTTTCTTTAATATTACTTTAAATTTTGAATGTAATTTTATTAAGATTCATTTCTTATTTAGATTTAATTTAAGAATCTAAAATTTTGTCATCCTCATATAAATAGAAAGAACAATTAAATTAAAATGCCATATTAATATTATTTTTAATCAGGAACTCGCTGGAATTATATTATAATTAAAAATCAATTATTCATAAACATAAATAAGTTTTAGTCAAATAGTAGGCATATGCTTAATTCATCATTCATCATCATTGCCCTTCGTCCCATCTGGGGCATAGGCCGCGAACAAAGTCTCTCCAGGCATCCCGGTCCTGCGCCAGTCTCTCAATCTGCCCCCAGCTGTGCCCGCTCATTTTTGTGTCTGCCTCCAGTTCTCTTCTCCAGGTCATTTTGGGACGACCTCTTTTCCTTTTGCCTTGGGGGTTCCATGTGAGGGCTTGTCTCACAATGCTGGATGTAGGCTTTCTGAGAGTGTGGCCAATCCATCTCCATTTGCGCTGGCGTATTAGCTCTTCCACTGGCTCTTGTTGTGTGCGTTGCCAGAGGTCCTCATTGGTGATGACATTTGGCCAGCGGATTCGGAGAATTGCTCGGAGACATGTATTTATAAAGGCTTGAAGCTTTTTAGAAATGGCTGCTGTTATTCGCCATGTTTCTGCTCCATACAGTAGGACAGGCTTTACTGTGGTGTTGAATATCCTGACCTTGGTATGAAGAGTCAAGTTGTTGCAGTTCCAAACATTTTTTTAGCTGTTTAAATGATGATCTTGCTTTGCCAATTCTCACTCTTACATCGGCGTCTGTCCCTCCTTGTGTGTCGATGATGCTTCCAAGGTATGTGAAGCTATCCACCTCTTCCAGATTTGTTCCTTCCAGTGTTATTGGAGTGTTGCTTGATGTGTTTATTTTAAGGACTTTGCTTTTTCCCTTATGGATGTTCAGGCCAAGGCAAGCAGAGAATTGTGCTACATTGTTGGTTTTCTCCTGCATCTGTTGCTGTGAGTGTGATAATAAGGCCAGGTCGTCCGCAAAGTCCAGGTCATCAAGTTGTTTCCATAGTGTCCACTGGATACCATTTCTCTTCTGCTCTGTAGACATTTTCATTATCCAGTCGATGGTTAGCAGAAATAAGAATGGTGAAAGCAGACACCCCTGTCTGACTCCGGTCTGTACCTCAAAAGCCGCTGTTGCTTGTTGGCCATGGACAATTCTACATGTAAGTCCTTCGTAGGAAGCCTTAATTATGTCAGTCAGTTTTTGTGGTATCCCGTAGTGTCTTAGTAACTTCCACAGGGTTGGCCTGTCAACACTATCGAAAGCCTTCTCATAGTCAATAAAGTTGATGTATAGTGGTGAGTTCCACTCCAGGGATTGTTCCAATATAATTCTCAGAGTGGCAATCTGGTCAGTGCATGATCTATCTTTTCTAAAACCTGCTTGTTGGTCTCTAAGATGGGTGTCTATTGCGTCCCTCATTCTGTTTAGCAGCACTCTGTTAAATACTTTGCTTGGTATGGATAGCAGAGTTATTCCTCTATAGTTGGAGCAAGAGCTAAGATCTCCTTTCTTTGGGAGCTTAATGAGATGTCCTTCTTTCCACTCCGTCGGAATCTGTTCTTCCTCCCATATTTTCTTGAAAAGAATGTGTAGCATTGCAGAGCTAGTCGTAATATCTGCTGTCAAGGCTTCTGCTGGTATTCTGTCTGGACCAGCTGCTTTGCCTTTCTTTAGTTGTTTAATTGCTCTGTTTATCTCTTGTTTTGTGGGTATGCTGCAGTCTATTTCTAGGTCTTGTTCCGCTGGCTCTATGTTGAGTTTGTATTGTGGGGCTGGTCGGTTGAGGAGTTCTTCAAAATGTTCTATCCATCTTTTTTTCTGACCCTCTTCATCAGGTATAGATTTCCCATCTTTAGTTTTAACAGGTCTCTCTGGATTTTTGAACTTTCCGGATAGCTTTTTTATTGTACTGAATAGTTCTCTTGTGTTTCCATGGTAAGCTGCCTCTTCTGCTTCAGTTGCTAGTCCTTCTATGTAGTTCTTTTTATCTGACCTTATACTACGTTTAACGTCTTTATTGGCTTCTGCGTATTCTGCTGATGCTCTAGCTTTTTCAGTTCTGGTGCGGCTGTTGTTGAGATTTGCCTTCTTCTTTTTCCTCTGTTGGCTTTACTCCATGGTTTCATTAGAGATCCATTCTTTATGTGTTTGTTGCCTTGGACCCAACACTTCTTCACAGGTGGTCGTGAGTATTTCTTTGAAGCTTTTCCAGTTTTGGTCAACTGTTTCTTCGTTGCCAAGTTCTTGTAAGATCTGGAATTTGTTTGTTAGCGTAAGTTTGAACTCATTAAGTTTTGGTCCCCCTTTCAAAAGAGTAGTGTTAAAACGTTGGCGCTTGCTTCCCTCACTTGTCCAATTCTTTTTCAATTTGAGCCTTAGTTGGGCAATCAGTAGATGATGGTCTGAGGCTACATCTGCCCCTCTTTTTACCCTTACATCTTGGAGAGATCTTCTAAACTTTTTGCAGATACAGATATGGTCGATTTGGTTAGCCGTGGACATATCTGGTGATATCCATGTTGCCTTGTGGATATTTCTATGCATGAAGAGACTTCCACCAATGACCAGTCCATCTGCAGCACATAGATCTGCTAGCCTTTCACCATTATCGTTCATCTCTCCGAGGCCATTTGTTCCCATGCATTCTTCATATCCATTATTGTTGCTGCCTATTTTTGCATTTAGGTCGCCCATTAGAATAATCACATTGCTCCTAGGACACTTTTGGATAAGGGTTCTCAGTCTGTTGTAGAAGTCCTCTTTGTCCTCTTCTTTACTGTCGTTAGTAGGAGCGTATACCTGAAGAAGATCCATATTGACTTCTTGCTTTTTGGTCTTAAATCTTGCGGTGATTATTCGGGGACCATGGGATTCCCACCCTAAAAGGGCGTTCTGGGCAGTTTTGGAAAGCATGATTGCTACTCCTTGGGTGTGGGCTGCGTTTTCTTCATCATGGCCTGAATATAGTAGCAGTTCTCCTGTGTTGAGCTTCATCTGGCTTGAGCCAGTCCATCGGGATTCACTTATCCCTAGGATGGATAGCTTGTACCGTTGCATTTCGGCAGCAACTTGGGCAGTTTTTCCAGCTTCGAACATGGTCCTTACGTTCCATGTTCCTAAGTTGGTGGTGGTCCTAGTGGAGAGGATGGTTGTCTGCCGGGTGGTTTCCAGTTGGTTTTGGCCACCCAGCTTCATAAGTTCTCTGTTACGAGACCCATCATCTCCAAGGTCCGAGTTTCCTATTTTTTTCTTTGTTCACGTTTTTGTAGCAAGGCTTTTTTTACGGGAAGGGATGCTAACCCTTCGCACAACCCTCCTCCTCTCTCACCCGGGCTTGGGACCGGCTACGGCGGAGTTATATGCTTAATTACATCTTTAAAAATTCACTCACCTTTTAAAACACATTAAATCCACATGGAAAAATAGGCTAAGGAAAAATATACTTACTAGATTTATTCTTAACAAATAGACCAGTACTAGGGATAGATTGTGAAATAATACCTGGACTGTCTGACCTTGATATTTTTAGGGTAACCAAGACAAAATCAAAAAGGCTAAAATATGTAAAGCAAACTTAGAAGATACATTTATCTCTAGAATAAATGCAATACAATTATTAAAGTAATAAAATTAATTACACCAAACAGTGCAACAGTGGTTTATTTCCAAGAAAATTTCATCAGCAAATGCAACACAAATTTAGCCCATTTAAAGAAATTTGGAAATACAATATATATGAATACAAAAATACAAAATATAAATACAAAACAAAAATTGCTGAAAATATTGTAACAAAATTAACAGCAGATAAAATAAACAAATTCTGGTTCTATACTACAATAAAGAAACTTTGCAAACAAAATGAAGGTTTATTTAAAAAAAATTAAGGCCACCAATTTAAAAATGATACAAGAAAAATTAAAAATTAAACACTTGACACAAAAACTTAGTCAAAACCTACAAAATGAGTACATAAACAATGTAATTTCTAAAGATAACAATAAAAGATTGTGGTCCTTTATTCAATCTTTTAAAAAATGGAACCCACAGAAAAAGGCCCAAATAATAAAAACCATAATGATAATGAGACCAAAGCTAACATCCTCAACACATATTTTACATCATCATTTTTATCCTCAAGTGATATGGAAGTCTTAATAAAATTAAATACAATAGAAATAGAAGAAAAGGGTAACACAACTGTCTTGAGATGGGTATAAATACATTTTAAAAAGAACTTTAAAATGAACAAAGCTACTGGTCCAGATGAATAGCCTGCAAGGTTATTAATGGAGCTTAACAATGAACTGTCCCCTATTCTTGTAGTAAACTTTGAAAGCCTCTCTAAACCCGGTTTAAGTGTCCCAAGATTTGAAATTAGTTAACTTAACTCACTTCTTTAGAAAAGGTACTGAGATTTTTGTATTAATGATTAATGGATCTAAATAAGCGCCAACAGTTAACTCAGGAGTTCCACAAGAAGCTTTGTTAGGTCCCCTACTCTTTTTAATTTATATAAATGATATACCCAACAGCATCTCATCAGGAACAAAAGATAAGTTTTTTGCTTATGAACAATTAAATCAGAAAAAAGTAGCAAAATCTTACAAAAAGACCTGGATAAATGATTAAAATGGGAAACTAACTGGAGTATCTTATTCCACCCAGACAAGTTTCAACTGTTAAGAGTGTAGCCGAGTGGTTGGCTAAGGTTGAATGTTAAGATTGATTATATCTTGCTATATTACTATATTTCAGCACACACACTAACTTGACAGTTTTATTAAATAACTAGGTAAAACACAGGTAGTGAGGACTATAATTGTGAATAGTGTTCATTAGAGTAATTTCTGTCTTATAAGGTTAACACTAACAGGAAGCACAGTTTACAAGTTTGTTACAGTCACTATCACTAAGCCCTAAGCCCTAAGCCCTAAGCCCTAAGCAATGCCCTACTCTACACTAAGTTCACGTCCACCTAAACAAGCACTGGAGAGGGGGTGGGTTTTTTTCTTTTTTCTTTTTTGTGTAAGGTTTCTCTCTATTATGTTTTATTTTGTGTTGAGTTAAGTACAAACAAGTAGAAAATTCAACAGATCAAGTATTACATTAGTAAGGTTTCTCTTCTGTATGTGTTCTTCTGTGTTCAGTTAATAAAGGACCTTGTGAATAAGCAGCAGAACAAAATCAACAAATGTGTCACATATCACTTTTTATGTGTGATGTAGGCGTTCTCACATAACAATCTTTCTTGCAATAATTCCTTGAAGCACCAATGTCAATGAAATAACTTTATTACGAACACTATATACATACATATAAAATTGAGGTTTCACATCGTGGACACATTATCAACACAGTCAGCCATCTTGCCATCACTCTCGAACATTCTCCTGCGCTTCACTCGCGTGATCTCTCTGTCATCAATCTCGTGATTCTCAAGTGACAAAATGTCAAATTTGTAAGGTTTCTCTCTAGTATGTGTTCTTCAATGTTCAGTTAATAAAGAACTTCGTGAATAAGCAACAGAACAAATGTTACATTTGTAATGTTTCTCTCCAGTATGTGTTATTCTGTGTTGAGTTAAATTTCCCTTAGTAAAAAATGCAGCAGAACAAATGTTACATTTGTAAGGTTTCTCTCCAGTATGTGTTCTACAGTGTCGAGTTAAATTCCAGTTGGTAAGAAATGCAGCAGAACAAATGTCACATTTGTAAGTTATCTCTCCGGAATGTGTTCTACTGTGTCGAGTTAATTTAGAACTTTGAGAAAATGCAGCAGAACAAATGTTACATTTGTAAGGTTTCTCTCCAGTATGTATTCTACTGTGTCGAGTTAAATTAGAACTTCGAGCAAAAGAAAGAGAACAAATGTTACATTTGTAAGGTTTCTCTCCAGTATGTGTTATTCTGTGTTCAGTTAAATTTCCCTTAGTAAAAAATGCAGCAGAACAAATGTCACATTTGTAAGATTTCTCTCCAGTATGTGTTCTTCTGTGTTCAATTAAAGTTGAACTTTGTGAAAATGCCGCAGAACATTGGTCCAGAGGCGTCACTAGGGTTGGTGTCACCCGGGGCGGTAGCTCATGGTGTCACCCCTTCACGACTGAACGGGCCGTCCATAAATGACGTCACGCGAGTTTGCCGATTTTTACCCCACCCTCCCCCAGCGTCATACTTTGTCACAAAAATATAGACCCCGTCCCTTTTTTACGATATGACGTCACAAAGCTTTGACACCCCTCCCCCAAGCCGTATTTTCTCAATAAAAATTAGTATGTTGCAAATTATTTTTTGTCATTTAAATATGTATTTAGGGTAGGTCTTCAATGTAATATCGTAACACGCGTGAAGTCATTGAAAGTAATTAAATAAATGGTAAACAATCAAATATTTTAGTGGTACTTTTAGTTAAAGTTTAGCGTTTTTGATGTGACGTCACATTTCTTAAACACCCCCCTCCTCCTACCACATCGTCACAGATGCGTGGACCCCCCTATGGCGGATTAAAAGGGGGGTGCTGAACGGGCTAAAGCCCCCAATAATTTAAGGGCCCCCAAACTTTTTATGAATTATAGTGTATAATAAAGATGCAGGCCATTATGTTTGTACGAAACCCTGAAAATGCCTTGGACAGTCAGTCATACGGCAATGCTGCAAATGAGTAGGAAGTATAACCGAAAGCAGGCTATTCTTCGTGAGAAGTGCATTGTAGCTCAATATGTGCCGTGCACAGCTCATTCCTTTAATTTGGTTGGGAAAAGAGCAGCAGGTTGTCTTACTGCGGTCAGATTTTTTTGTCTTCTGCAAAATCTTTATACCCGACTTGTTGCATCTACTCTTCGTTGACAGGTACTTCAAAAACATATGAAATTGATACATGCTAACAAAGCCTTGTCTGCCACAAGATGGTCAGCCTGACATTATGCTGTATGGTCTGTTAATAGCTCATACCATGAGAATATCGCAGCACTGGAAGAATTAGCAACGAATGAAAATCAGCCACGTGACTGCCGACTTGAAGAAGAAGGATTTCTAAAGGAAATTGAACAACTGGAAGTCGCTATTTTACTTGAAATTTGGGAAACAATTTTAGAAAGGATGTCTATCATTGAGTTTGTTAAAAAATAGCATTCTTAATTTTATTCCTATGAAGACAAAAGAAAGGAAAAGTCCGTGGTAAAAACAGTGTAAACAATCTTCAATACGATCAAACAAAAAAGAAAGCGTCAGTTTGATAAATGACATCAACAAACCAGTATTCTCCTGGAGAAAAAAATTCAAGATTGAGGTATTTCTGGTAATCATTGACAAACTTTCTTAAGCCCAACAACATTGGTTAGGTGCATATAAATACATCCATGAGAAATTTGGCTTAGCACTTTCGCCACCCGATGGACAGCAGCCAAGTTAATGGAAGAAAATTCAAGTGATTTCGAAGAAGGGGTCGGGTAAATCCGAAGCAACCGTTTCGTCCCCCTCAATTTACTAGCAACGCCATCGAGCGGTGCCGGTTTAGGGCCAGGAGCGCCAGTACGGATTAGCAAAAAGTGCCGCGAAGAACGCATTGGACACCAGCTCTGAGGAAACCTTCCAGTGGGGGTTGCACCCTAGGTAGGTCTTTGATGATCCCCCGGTCTGCGGCGGTCCTAACCATGGAGACCCGTGTGCTTTGCCGGGATGGCGCCAAAGTGGTAGCGGGTCGTAGTAGGAAATTCCACCACCTCCTTGTGAGTGCAACTTAGTGGGAGGCATCTTCGACTGTATGTCCTGGATGCCCAGGTGGCCGCTTCAGAAGCGACCGCTTTTTTTTTGGGGGGGGTCCTCAGCTGTTACATCCCTTTGGTGGCCAGATGGCTAAGGGGGTCTTCCGGGAAGACCCATAAAGAGCACTAGGCTCGGGGCTTCTGATTTTCTTCCACATGTAGGTTCATGAGTGATTTCGAAGACTGTTTACCTTCAGAATTAGTCCAAGTTTCAGAACTCTTAAAAAGTTATTGTCCAGCCCCAGGCTCATGGTAAGGAAAAGGAATTAGCACAAAGCGAAACTCAAAAAACGTGCACAGAGCTAAACATTTTGCTGCTTTTGAATGAGCTATATTTCACACAGTCCTTTACAAATGTACACATCGCACTTCGCATCTATCTTTCAATGATGACATCAAACTGCAACTGAGAGCGATCCTTTTCAAAGTTGAAAAGAATATATAATGAGTTAGAATTTGCATGGGACGAAAAAGGCTGAATATGCTCTCTCTAATGAGCATTGAAAAGTAACTTGTAAGCTTACTCAGCTTTATTGACTTGATTGAAAACTTCTCCATTTGAAAAATTCGCAAACGAAAGTTGTAGGTTGAAATAATAATAATACTTATTTTTCAATAATTTTTGTTATTTCAAATAGAGAAAAGAATTCGTTACCTCATGAATTTTTTTTTAAAATACGGAGTAACGCGTAATACTATTCTTTACGGGGGCGCGTTCGTAAGCACTAAACAGCGTAAGTCGGAATGGGACCGTCGTAACCGGAGGACTACCTGTATATAAACATGCATATCTATGCTTTCACGCCTTTAATAAATATATATATATAAAATATTACACTCAAAGACATTGAAATCATAATTTTCCTCAAGAAAAATATCAACAAAGAAAACCCATCTTTTGATTTTTTTTTCTTTGTGATAAAATCGTATTCCACCCACCCCACTGTGGTGGAGGGAGTCGTGAGGTGGGATTCGTTCATGCTGTCGGTGTGTCCAAGCCCAAATGCCTTTATATCTTTTAAAACAAAAGACACTGCTTCTTTCATTCCAGCCTTTTTTAAAGATCTCTCTGCTGCGACTATTTCTTTTCTTTTTTTCCTAATTTGTTTTAATGTTGTTCGTGTGTTGGGACTGTTTTATTATTGCAAGTTAACTGATATTTTTTTAATAAGAATTTTCGCGTTTAACGTATTTCATTGTATTTCTTAATTTCTTTCTAGATTAAAAAAATTGTCATCTTTTGTTTTCTGACATAAAATCGTACACAGTAAAATTTTAGGCTCGGGTGTCACCCCCTGACGGGTGTCACCCGGGGCGGCCCGCCCCCCCCGCCCCCCCTAGTGACGCCACTGCATTGGTCACATTTGTAAGGTCTGTCTCCAGTATGTGTTCTACTGTGTCGAGTTAATGTTGAACTTTTAGAAAAAGAAGCAGAACAAATGTCACATTTATATTTATAAGGTCTCTCTCCAGCGTGGGTTATTTTGTGTATAGTTACATTTGAATGTTGTGAATAAGCAGAAGTACAAATGTAACTTTTGTAAGGTTTCTCTCTAGTATGTGTTTTTGTGTGATGACTTAAATCAGAAAAAGTAGCAAATGTGGCAGCACAAATGTTAGACCCTGTATCAGGTGTAGCAGAAAAAATATCACCTTCAGAAAGTTGCTCTCCAGTATGTGTACCTCTGTGTCGTGTTAAATCAGATTCAGTAACAAATGTAGCAGCACAAATATCACATATCAAGGGTACATCACTTGTGTTGGTTCTCTTCTGTACAGTTGAATGTGAACTTTTAGACAAAGTAGCAGAGCCTTTCTCTACCCTGTTTGATATTTTGTCACGAACTCTGTCCAATTTAGTATCAAAAGCATCAGAACCATTGTTAACACTCCCTGGACAGCAGGCCAATTGCTCTTCTGTTAACTTTTTTGAAACATTCATGACAACACATTCAGTATTTGAACTTGTAACAAATTTCTGAATCTCCAAACATTCTGTCTTGAGTTTAATTTTGTCATCTACTGGATCAACATCATTATGTATTTCTTTCTTTATGACTTTATTTAAGAAAGATTCTGCCTCTGTCATAGTGACCAAACTGTCGCAACCATTCATTGGGTTAACATCATCACATAATTCCTTTTGAAGGATTTGATGAAAGTCTGTATCTGTGTGTGACCGTGGCTCAACATCATTTTTCTCCATAGTTGAGACCATAAACATGGTTAACCTTGGCACTTTGGCAGGGTGACTCTCTCTACCTAGGCGCCGGGTGACTCTCTCTCTCTCTCTCTCTCTCTCTCTCTCTCTCTCTCTCTCTCTCTCTCTCTGTCTCCCACAGTTCTCGCCTTATATTGGTAGTTAGAGGAAGATGGGTGACATTGGAGATCGTCCTATGGCTCAAGTCGTAAAAACGTGTTCCATTCATGTTTTTTCCTGGCCACAATAAAATACTGTTGGCATTTCCCTGTCCCCTTGTCCTGTCTGGACGCACTTAAAATTTTACTCATTGACCACTGCCCCATGACGTCCAAGGACCGTGGCCGAAATTGCTGGTACTTAAATTTGACCTTTTGTTCCGCGCTAAGGGAAACAACAACCCACATTCCAATGTTCTGCCTACCACTGATACTGGTTGAGGGGGAAGCGTTGTGTGTTGAAAATATTGTGGCGGACACTGCCACAAGAGTAACAAAGAAAAAGATACAAATTACAAACAAATTCAAAATATTTCATCATGGAAAACAACTAGTCCAAACTACAGATATACAAAATACTTAGGAGTAATAATAAATGAGAAATTATCATGGAATCCCCATCTCTGAAGTAATTAAAAAATGAAACATAACCTGAGGCTTTATAAAGAGAGAGGATAGAAGAACAAAGAGCAAAGAAGTAATAATACATATGGCAATTAATTCTAACTTAAACTTAAAAATACAACACACAGATAATCTTAAACAATCTTCATATAGACATAGGCATAAAAATACTTTTCTTATTTCCAATATGAAGATGGTATACGACAGCAAGGGATAGGCCAGATAAATGACACCTATCATAAGATAGGCCACTCGATAGGAGGCTTCACTGCGCTTATTCGTAGTCTTAACAAAAGTAGACTCGTTTGCTGAACCGGGGTGGCGCCGAGGTTGTAGCGAGTCGAAGTAGCGAAAATCTACCGCCCTTTGTGGGGTCAACTTTCGTGGAAGGCATTTTTCGACCGTGTTCTTAGATGGCTAGGTGGCCCCACTCAGAGGAGACCATTCCGTCCCTAGCATTAGTTCCCTTGTGGAGGGGGGCATAGTTGCTTGGAGAGTTTTCCGTGAAGATCATTAAGCTCAGGGGTGCTGATTTCCTTCCATATGTAGAATGTGACGTCACAGTTCTTAAACACCCCCTCTTCACAAATGTGTGACACCCTCCTCCCCCAGGCACGTGACCAATGTTCCCTTAGAACCTTCGAGGGAACATTGCATGTGACATCATTTATGGATGGACCCTTAGATTTGTGAAGGTTACAGAAAAGCATTTTGAAATGAATTATCAACATTAACTTCCGAGTCATCGTGGCAATCCCGGGAAATGAGTAACAAAATGGGGCCGTCCATAAAGTACGTCACGCTATTTTTGACCATTTTAACTCCCCCCTTCCCCCTGTCACAAATCGTGGACCCCCCCCTAAAGTACGTCACACGTTCGAACAAAAATTGTGTTTTTTTTATTAACAAAATAATTAAAATTTAATATAAAACACCGTGACGTCACGTCACAAATGACCGGACACCCCCCCTGTCACAAACTGTCACACTTTCTTACCCCCCCCTCTGGAGCGTGACGTACTTTATGGACGGCCCCTATGAGAAATGAAAAAAAATATTTTGAACATTGATAACCCTTATTTATTTAGGACTTGTAAAAGAAACCTACCTATTAAATTCAGTTTAAAACTACCTATAGTTTAGAATAATAAAGGTTTTTATACTTAACCGATCAAGTTTTCCCCTTACAAACACAAAGAATCAGATAATGAAAACACGATCATAACGGTAGTCTTGCTCATATCTACGAGAGTGGTGACTGAATATTCTGTTCATTTGAAACAAGATTTACCATGTGGCCTACTGATAATATGGACCGGGGCGATCAGAAAAATTACATTTCCCAATCTCAAAATTTGATTGGCACACTCACCTCGTCAAAGTACCTTTTCATGACGGGAGTAGATTTTTTAATTATTTTTTTAATATTGTTCTTTTTCACTCGCCACTGAAATAGTTGAAGGCTCCATCCATAAATGATGTCACGCACCGGGGGAGGGGGGGCGCACACATTTGTGACGAGGGGAGGATGTGTTTAAGAAATGTGACGCCACATAAAAAAGCGCAACTTTAAATAAAAGTTCAATTTAAATATTTGATTGCTTCCAATTTATTTAATGACGTTTTAAATGGCTTCAAGCTTGTTACGATGCTAGAGTGCAGGCTTTACACTAAATAATGCTCATTTTCAAATAGGGGGGGGGGCCCGCAAAGCTTTATGACGTCATATTTGAGGGGGGGGGGCTAACTTTTTATTACCACGTGTGGGGGGGGGGATATCTGCCAAAATCACTTGACATCATGTGTTGACGGTCTCTTACTCGCAAAAAGTAGTTATTCTAACTGCCAATGAACGTCTCTATTACAACACGTGAATAAAATGTTAATACTCATTAAATTAAAAGTAGAGAAAATTAAACTTAATCAAACTACACTGAATAAAAATGTAATTTGGTTAAAAATTAACAACATGTAATAGGTTAAAACTAAGTACTTCTACTTCTAAAAACTGTAGAACGAAAGCTAAAAAAATGAGAATATTTTATTTACCGGTAATTATACTTATGCTCAAGTTCTATAATAATAGACAAGTGCAAATATTTTTTTTAAAGGGTTTTTCGTCACAAATTTTAGTATACTTATTATATTATTGCTTATGCATATTAAAACTTATAATAAAATAGGGAAAACAAAAATTAAACACTAAAAAACGAAATATTTTCCCACTACTACTAATTATAAATTCTGCAATTTTCGTTGAACTAAGTTAATGTAAACCAATTTTTAAAAAACATTCCGTTAGTCACACCTACTACCACTACTAAATATTAAAATATAAATTCTGTATTGCTAGCTAACAGATATATTCTAACGCATTTTTTTGTTATTTTTCTGTTGTTGTTTTTTTTTAAATAAATTTTTTGTTGTTGCTTTTTAAAAAAAAACTTATTTTATTTAAATTAAATAAAACATTTTTTGGTTGAAAATCAGTTAAACTGTGGTAGTCACACCTACTACCACTACTAAATATAAATTCTGTAAACAAATATAACGCTTTTAATATTTTAAAAAAATTGTTGAACTAAGTTTATTTAAATAAACAATTTTTTTTTAAAAATCAGTTAAGTTCTGGTAGTTAGTTATCTCAAGGGGTTTAATTTTAATCAGTAGTAAAGTGTGTCAATAGCCCATCTAATGTACCAAATTTAATACTAGCCACTAGCAAACTACTAGTACTAGTATTAGTATTAGGATCTAATTTTAATTTGGCCTATTTTTGTAAACTTACTTTGATATCATACTAGTAATAGTACTATTAGTTTAGTAGTATTACTAATTATGGAGTATTGGTATAAATTATACTAATACTTAGTAATACTAAGACTAATCATTATCATAATGAGTAGAAGTAGAAATAATTTTCATATTACATAGGATTGAAAAAAGTCATTACTCAGAAAAATCAAGTTAAAGTATAATCTTTGGTGTTACTATTCTATTAAA
This sequence comes from Ampullaceana balthica, assembly GCA_944989445.1. NCBI lineage: Eukaryota > Metazoa > Mollusca > Gastropoda > Lymnaeidae > Ampullaceana > Ampullaceana balthica. The sequence continues at coordinate 3,738,028 of CALYLW010000004.1, read as the reverse complement.
TATTATTAAAATTACTAAACCAATTAATAACTGAAATCATTTCTTATCAGTTCAATATATAATTATATTTATGCATTACATCGTATTTAGGATAAACTGATTAAAGAAAAGACATTTCCTACAACTCCGTTTTTATTTTGAAAGGGGGATGACTCGTGATACGGTTTTTATTTCCACTTTCAAGTCCTAAAATTGGGGGAGGCATAACTTTTAAGGGCTAAAACCAATTTTAATGAAGCAAAGTTATTTAGGTTCTAAAATGAAATAACTATTCTGACCCCAAACGACTATATCGTACCATTTAAGATAAAGTTTATTTTAAAGTTTATTTCATACCCTTTTCAATAGAATTAAAGTGTGCCGGTCCGGAGATCGAACTCGCGGCAAAAACGGTATAAAATAAAACAAACCCGTAAAAACAAAGTTTTTGACTATAAATCCCTTATATATGAGACATAACTAACAGTATTGATTATTTTCAAACATTTACAGACTGAATCTGTCTTAACTCAACTTTGCATCATAGCCTTAGTGGGGGGTGGGGGGGGGGAGGGGTGGGGGGGAGAGGGGAAAAGTCTGGTCACCGATTCGCTTGACCGAGCTCAGAGTGACACGTAAAATGTAAACAAAAGCGCCCCTCGCTTCGTTGGGTCGCCTCAATGCGTCAGCTCAAAATTTCACGTGGCAAAAAAACAATAATAAACCGTGAATTGAAATTACATACCTCATATAAGGATAAACTAAAAATGCATTAATTTAATTACGGTACGTTCGATCGATCTGAAATTTTGATACGATGCATTTTTAGGTCAGACGGGTCCGTGTGCCAAATTTCAGTTCGATCGGATCATGGGAAGTGGTTCATTTTTGACTTCTGTTTTTCCGCCCGCCCGCCCGCCGAGCCCAAGACAGAGAGAGACGGCCGCGAAGTTAATATAAGGGATTTAATAAAACAAACCCGTAAAAACAAAGTTTTTGACTATAAATCCCTTATATATGAGACGTAACTAACAGTATTGATTATTTTCAAACATTTACAGACTGAATCTGTCATAACTCAACTTTGCATCATAACCCTAGTGGGGGGGGGGAAGGGGTGGGTGGGGGAGGGGGGGGGAGGGGTGGGTGGTGGAGAGGGGAAAAGTCTGGTCACCGATTCGCTTGACCGAGCTCAGAGTGACACGTAAAATGTAAACAAAAGAGCCCCGTCGTTTCGTTGGGTCGCCTCAATGCTCAAACTTTCACGTGGCAAAAAAACAATAACAAACAGTGAATTTTGAATTACATACCTCATATAAGGATAAACTAAAAATGCATTAATTTAATTACGGTACGTTCGATCGATCTGAAATTTTGATACGATGCATTGTTAGGTCAGACGGGTCCGTGTGCCAAATTTCAGTTCGATCGGATCATGGAAAGTGGGTCAGTTTTGACTTCTGTTTGCCCGCCCGCCCGCCGAGCCCAAGACAGAGAGAGAGAGAGAGAGACGGCCGCGAAGTTAATATAAGGGATTTAATAAAACAAACCCGTAAAAACAAAGTTTTTGACTATAAATCCCTTATATATGAGACATAACTAACAGTATTGATTATTTTCAAACATTTACAGACTGACACCGAGTGATGTCCCTTGTCTTTAATAAATGGGGGTGGGATGTGAGGGGGTGTCGGCTCGACGGTCGGCGTCAACACGACGGTCGGCGTCAACTCAAACTCACGTGGAAGTGGGAAAAAAAAACAATAACAAAACAGTGAATTTAAATTACATACCTCATATAAGGATAAACTAAAAATGCATTAATTTAATTACGGTTCGTTCGATCGATCTGAAATTTTGATACGATGCATTGTTAGGTCAGACGGGTCCGTGTGCCAAATTTCAGTTCGATCGGATCATGGGAAGTGGGTCATTTTTGACTTCTGTTTTTCCGCCCGCCCGCCCGCCGAGCCCAAGACAGAGAGAGAGAGAGAGAGAGAGACGGCCGCGAAGTTAATATAAGGGATTTAAAAACTAGGAAATTCTGCAGTAAACGTCACTGATTAAGAAGAGCTCTCTATTTTGGAAAATGTGACGTAGTACGCAAGAATAAACCTATCGCCGCATAAGCATAATGAAAAACGCCATGACAGTTTTTGCGTGAATTTACGACATTTTTTATGTCACTCATGGTACTCATAGATATAATATAATATAAGTTAGTCTACTAAATCACACTAAATGATATCAATACATTATATTAATACTTAATACTAGCTTGTGCTGCGGCGCCGTGGCGCCTACGGCGCCCCTTTTTTTAATGGCGCCTACGGCGCCCACTTTTTTCAAAAGCACAACCATCTTGTCCTTGTATGATAATTATGTAATATTAAACTTTCTTAAATGTACACAAAGTATTTTATAATAGGGTTTTTTGGTTTTGTTTTTGCAAAAGCCCAAGTAACTTATCCTTGTATAATAAATACAAAATATTCCTGAAATGTACACAAAGTATGTATATAATATTTTTTACAGTGCTAATCACCACACGATTTTTAAAATAATTTTAGAAAGCTGCGCACCAAATTACTGCACCAAAAAATAACTATTTGAGTCAATCAGCACTGCTTACAACACAAAATTACAAAAAAGCAGAGTGATGTATATAATACTAGGGGCAAGTACCCGGCTATGCCCGGGTTTAACAACAACAGCAACAACAACAAAAACAACAACAGCAACAAAACAACAAAATCAAACAACAAAAACAAAACAACATCAAACAACAACTACAACAACAACAGCAACAACAACAAAGCAACAACAACAAAGCAACAACAACAAAACAACAACTACAACAACAACAGCAACAACAACAGCAACAACGACAAAAACAACAACAGAAACAGCAACAGCAACAAAACAACAAAAACAAAACAACAACAAAAACAACAAAATTAACAACAAAACAACAACAAAACAACTACAACAACAACAGCAACAACAACAAAGCAACAACAACAAAACAACAACTACAACAGCAACAACAACAAAGCAACAACAACATGAAGGGCATTGTCGTCGCAGGGCAAGGGATGTGGACAACAACAACAACAGCAAAAACAACACAAAAGCAACAACAGCAAAAGCAACAACAACAGAAACAACAACAGCAACAACAACAAAAACAACCACAAAAACAAAACAACAGCAAAAACAACAAAAACAAAACAACAACAAAAACATCAATAACAAAACAACAACAAAACAACAACAACAGCAACAACAACAAAGCAACAACAACAAAACAACAACTACAACAACAAAAGCAACAACAAAAGCAACAACAACAAATCAACAACAATAGCAAAACAATTATTTTATGGCGATAGTTGCCTTCTTGTTAATCTTGACACCAAAATGTTTATTATTTTGCGTCATTATTTTACGTCTTAATTTTCAATAATTTTTATTTTATATAGCTCATATAAGGAAAAACTACATTTTGGGCCCCCGGCCCCCAGTATCTTATATATATGGAACGAAACCTGTTTAATAACCCTTCCGGTATAATTTTGTGTACGTGTACCAAATTTCACGTTATTTGGTTGTCTGGATCTTGAGTTATTAGGGAACAGACAGACAGACAGACAACAAATGCGTCTTATATATAGAGAGATTTGTTCACAGTGCTAATCAACACACGATTTTTAAAGTAATTTTAGAAAGCTGCGCACCAAATTTGTCACATCTGATTAACATAATTTTGTGACGTAAGGTCACATGTATGGTGGACGCGGGAAGAAAGGAGCATTTCTATTGGTTGAAAGTGTTGGGCGAACAGTTGTGTGTAGACTTCCGACAGGGAAGCATGATAGTGAATAGCTCAAGATTTCCACGTTATATTACCTCAAATGATTCTTATGTGTACAATATATATGTATATTAAAGTTGTTTTGGATAAATGAATTCGTCAGTGAATTATTGTGCACAAGATTAATTACTGTGAGAACGCCTACATAAAAAGAGTATACAAAGTAACAACGTTACATTGGTGTCGAAGTAAAAGTTCTATGTGAACACTGTACAAGAGATTTCGAAAGAAAGAGGTTTCGTGGAAATAAGTATTGGATATTTCCAAAAAAGGAAAGTATTCTTTAAAATAAGAAATAATACCAGCTATAGTATTTTTGAATATTCAAGTTCGTAAGAAGCTGTGAATAAACTTTTGTGGTTCAATGAAAATACAAGAAGATTTCAAAATGGCGGCATAAACGGCAGATATCCGCAGTGTATAAAACTGGAGCAGACTAGTTAGTTCTACGTCACATTCGACGACAGTACAAGCATACTACACAGTACTGGAATCTGGGTCGTGTAGGCTTACTGAATGGTGACACACGGTGAACATATATAGGTCGTGACGTCAACAGGCTTAATGCTAGTTGATTCCAGGAAATATTAGTAATAGTAAACATAACATCGAACCGAGAAGCTATGGACCATGGACTATTCAATGTGTTGGTGTGAATTATAAATAAAGAAACGGAATTCTTATCCATTCATTGTGTGAAGAGTTTGATTATCGCAATTTTGGATTAATGGAGTGAACTAAATTGTTTAAAAACTACTCAAAAATTGAAATTTTAACCAAGTGACTTTTATTCAAAACGATCGGACCATTTAATATATTTTGTCAATCTGAGGGAGCGTATATATAAAGTATACTAAAGATCCCGTGTGAGGATTCTTTTGTTGTCTCATCTTGTCGAAACTAGATTTCATGGTTTAGACGTGTCACTTATTTGAACTTAACATTTTGAATTCAAGATTTTTCATTTGGACGATTTATAACTTTATCAATATATATACATACATTCCTTACCGAATTGCTAGATTCATATTATTCAATCAAACAAAACATGGATCACTACAAGGAATTCACTGCCATAGCTAAAGAAATGGGACTAAAAGGAAAAGAAATGAGAGATTTCATTGAAGAAAAAGTTGCTGAAGAAAAAGAAAATCAAAGAATTGCTAAAGAAGAAACAAGAATAGCTGAAGAAAAAGAACAGCGAAGAAAAGCTGAAGAAGAAGAAAAAACAAGAATAGCTGAAGAAAAAGAACAGCGAAGAAAAGCTGAAGAAAAAGAAAATCAAAGAGAAGCTGAAGAAAAAGCAAGAATAGCTGAAGAAAAAGAACAGCGAAGAAAAGCTGAAGAGGAAGAAAAAGCAAGAATTGCTGAAGAAAAAGCAAGAATTGCTGAAGAAAAAGAGATGCAAAGACTCATAGTAAAAAGAGAAATTGAACAACTTGCAGTCGATAAGTTAAAATTACAAAGGGAGCGAGACAGTAGTGGCCACAATCCTGGTGATGAAACAAATAGAAGGTCAGCACCAAGGGATACTATCAAAGTAAGAAAATATGATAGCCAAAAAGAAAAAATGGATGTTTATCTGGATTATTTCGAATCCATAATGGCTATGAAAGGCTATAATGAAGAAGATTGGCCAGCACAACTGATGACTCAATTAACAGTCTGAAGAAACATTCAAAGCCCAACGATTGGAATTCATACTCGTCAATTGAAGAATGACTATATTGAACTAGGCTATGCTATTAGCCGACTACAAATTTGACATTAAACCTGTGAAGGGAAAGGACAATGTGGTTGCAGACATATTAAGTAGAATGACAATAAATAAAGACACTCTGTGAACTCCTAACTGATAAAACCAGAGACTATTAAAAAGACATTCTGTGAATTACTAAATGATAAAATAAGAGACTGTTTTAACATTAGTCTGTGAATTCCTAAAGGATACAAACAGAGACTGTAATTATATTAATATTTTTATTTGTTGAACAATGGACAAGGAACAGTGTTTGAATTCCATTGGATTATTAGTTAATTTTAATAATATTGAGTGTTTAAATGTTTTAATTACACAAAATTACAGATGTGTTTAAAAGTCCATTTTCATTTTTTCAGCACAGGTAGACAGTTGCAGTTCTACAGATTTTTTCTCATTATTTCTTATGTTTAGACTGTTACAGTCCTACAGATTTTTTCTTATTGATTCTATATCCAGAAGTTGTATGTAAGAAAATGAATGTTCATTGATGATAAATATTTGAAATTTGAATATAGATATAGATTGATTTGATTTTATGAAGACCAAAAATGTTGTATTTCATAAACATTTTTTTTGAAGGATGGGGGTGAATGTCACATCTGATTAACATAATTTTGTGACGTAAGGTCACATGTATGGTGGACGCGGGAAGAAAGGAGCATTTCTATTGGTTGAAAGTGTTGGGCGAACAGTTGTGTGTAGACTTCCGACAGGGAAGCATGATAGTGAATAGCTCAAGATTTCCACGTTATATTACCTCAAATGATTCTTATGTGTACAATATATATGTATATTAAAGTTGTTTTGGATAAATGAATTCGTCAGTGAATTATTGTGCACAAGATTAATTACTGTGAGAACGCCTACATAAAAAGAGTTATAAAGTAATATATTGTTACAAAATTACTGCACCAAAAAATAACTGTTTGAGTCAATCAGCACTGCTTACAACACAAAATTTAAAAAAAAGCAGAATGATGTCCCTTAGCGTTAGGCATCAGTGATAATTGAGCGTAAATATATAATACTAGATTGTGCTGCGGCGCCGTGGCGCCTGCGGCACCCACTTTTATTTAGGGCGCCTACGGCGCCCACTTTTTTCAAAAGCCCAACAAACTTGTCCTTGTATGATAGATACGTAATATTAAACGTCCTTAAATGTACACAAAGTATTTTATAATATGGGTTGTAGGGTGCCTACGGCGCCCACTTTTTTTGTTGGTCAAAAGCCCAAGTAACTTATCCTTGTATTATAAATACGAAATATTCCTGAAAATTAAACAAAGCATTTATATAATAATTTTTACAGTGCTAATCACCACACGATTTTGAAACTAATTTTAGAAAGCAGCGCACCAAATTACTGCACCAAAAAAAAACTATTTGAGTCAATCAGCACTGCTTACAACACAAAATTTAAAAAAAGCAGAGTGATGTCCCTCAGCGTTAGGCATCAGGGATAATTGAGCGTAAATATTATATTATATATATTATACACTATTACTCTTATTATCTACATCAACAAGACCAATTATTTACTTACTATTACCGAGTATATTAATATTGTGTATTATAATTATTATTGACAATTGTATATTTATAATAATAAGACGGATTTAATAAGAGTACCAATAATTTAGAGAGTAAACAGTTCAGTAAGAGTATTGATCTTTTGTCAAAATTTTGTGTTGTCTTAATTGTGATTAATAACTTTTTATAAAATGATAAAGAATATAATATAGTCTAGCAAACACGCATTTGAGGAAGAATTTAACTGTATAATTATAATGGTAATAATGGTGACAATAGTTGTCAGTACAGTCAAAGCTTTTTTTAATTTACGGTCACAGTTACCGCGCTAATACGGCTACGGATTCCTTCTAATGAATCTAATCAATCTAATCCATGCTCGTTTAAAAAGCCGTTTACACTTTTTACAGATTTCAATATTATATCAAAAAGCCGGCGACTTAAAATAAAACTCCCACTGCCACTTAACATAGTCTCCTCGGGCGGATTTATTTTAAAAGGAATTTTCCGGAGGAGAAAATATTTTCCTCCAGCCTCCAGATTGAAATAAATTCTCCCCTACCTGTAAAATAATGTCTTTCCAAAATAAATCCGCCCATCACATATTCAATACAACATAAAATGATATCTCAAAACATAAGAATTAAGCATGATTATTATTGTAAAAGTCCCACATGTTTACTTAAATACTGTCGTCTGTTGTAGCACCATAAATGGCAGTGGCGTAGCTAGAAAGATAAGAGGAAGGTGAGGGCCACACCATTTGACACCATCTCCGGGGCCTAACAATGAACAAACGTTTTACAAACGGTTTATTTACTATATTTTGCTTCATTAAAAAAAGTTTTCACCCACAAATAAAGTGTTTCTCGTCACTTACTTAGTCTTGTCTTGCTTGTGTACAGAGGAAGTTTCGTGTATAAATATTAAGGCAGATCTTAAGATTTATGTAGACTTAGTCTGCTAGACTAAAAGCCAGGTGCTGCTGGTGTTATTCTTAAATACGATCAAGCCACAGAAAGTTATAAAGTTGCTTATTTTCTAGAATATAATTAATATACCATTTCATAAGACATTGCCTTATCAATTTCGGTTATAAATTCCGTAAATGACAGGACATTCAACATAGTGAGAAGACAAGACAAACAGCATAAATAGAAGTAAAAAAAATATTTTTAAAAACCACGTTTTTATAAGCGGACTAAAAATAAGAAAATAATTTAAAACTTATCATGACCGTACGCAGTTTCGTGCGTTCGAACGAACCCCCTTTTGCGAATGTGTGCCCTTTTTTGTAACTAATAGATCTTGACATTTTTGAGAGATTTGGGGAACCCACTACAGAAAATAAGGGGCCAGTGTTATGATGGCGCTGCATCTATGTCGGGCGCTGTCTCAGGAGTTCAAGCGCGTATTCTGCGAGGGGTCCCTTTGGCGGTATACAAACACTGCAGCAAACACGCTTTAAACCTAGTGATCACGCTTTCTTGAAGACATCCCTATATGCGTAACATGATTGAAAAATGTATTAAAAGAAACCAGCATGTTTTTTTAACAACAGCCCAAAGCGCTAAAGCCTTGTTGAAAAACAACATACAAACAAGTCTTTGACAGTGCTAAACGGAAGGCACTTACAGATTTGTGCAAAGCAGACTGGGTTGAGCACCACGAAGCACACAAACATTTCGATTAATTGCATATTTACATTTTCCCCATTCTTCAGATAATTTCACTGCCGCGATGAAAACACAACGACCAAGGATTTGAACCAAGTTTGACTACAAATGGTGATTGGGACACGGACAGTAAGTCTCGAGCAATGTCACTTCTTCATTCCTTGTGTAACTTCATATTTATTGTGACGTTTGTTGTAACGTACAAACTGTTATCTAGGATGGAAAGAATAACAGTCAAACTTCAGAAAGAAGCGATAGACATAATTCAGGCTATGTCACTTATCGCAAACGTCAGGGAGAGTTTAGAGTGATTAGAACAAATGTAGATTCTTATTTTCAAAACATTTATGATCATATCATTATCATGGCGAAGTCTATAGGAGCTGAAGCTTCAATGCCCAGAATTGCTAAGCAGCAAATATACCGAAGCAATGTGTGCGTAGAAACGCCAATGCAACATTATCTGCGGAACTTAATTAATCCATTTCTGGAGCACATCATTGCTGAAGTAGATATGCGGTTCTCTGGCTTAACCAGGACATCCGCATAACTGTTATCTCTTGTGCCAAGTGCTGTTAGAAATTGTATGTATGAAGAACTGAAAGGCGATGTGGATTTATATGAGCAAGATCTGCCTTCGCCAGAAGTGCTTCCCGAAGAGTTTACCTGGTGGAAATTGAGGTTCAGCCAATTGAAAGAGTCAAAGCTACCAAAAAAATTGCACGGAAGCTATAAAACATTTTAACGCATACAAATTACAATTTAGATTTGAAACAAAAAAAAACGTTTAAAAAATGAATTTATGACAAATAAGTAATGCTTTTTAACTAGAAAGACATTTATTTTTGCAGACGCTTCAAAATTTGACCAAAATGTGATGTAACCATTTTGTAAACATTCTTGAAGCATCTATCTCCTTAATTGTTCTTGGGAATAGTGCAGGTCGGTGATGTTGGCCGATTGTAATTGCGCGCTAGATTCGCAACTTTGTTCTCGCTTTTAAATGGTTTTTCGTTTTATTTGAACAGTTATTTTCCCTCTCTTGACTCTTATGATTGTCTTCTTGTGTTTTTTTTCGAATATAATTTATCAGTTTATTAAACTTTTCACATAAAAAAATTACAAATACTGTCTTAATACAAAATTGGTAAAATCGGTTGATCACACACGAAAACAATACGCTAACAGCAGTGGCGTAGCTAGAGCTTTTGCCGCCCGGGGCGGTCTCTAATTTGCCGCCCCTTTTAGGGGCCGTCCATAAATGACGTCACGAACCTGTTTTTTGGGGGGGGGGAATCATACATTTGTGACGGGGGGGGGGTAAGAAATGTGACGTCACGTCAAAACGCGCAACTTTAAATAAAATTTCCACCTAATATTTGACTACTGACACTTTATTTAATGACGTTTATGTAAAACGCGTGCTGTTACGATATTAGAATGCAGTGTTACACTAAAAACATACTTAAATGACAACCTTTTTTTTTGAAACATGCTCATTCTCAAACAGAAAATACGGCTTTTATGGCCAGTTAGTCGATTATATTATGGTTTTTATAAATTAATAAACATGAATAAACAATTGTAATTGAAACGAAGTAAAGGTGGGTAACATGTTTACCATTGTGTGCCATATTTATGTAAGCAGTAATAAAAGAGGCCACATAAGATTATATACCTATAAATACACTTTATAAAATATAAGATACTTTTTTAAGGGCCACAAGAAAGGTACTGAGGTAGCAGGTCCCACCACCCCACCCCCCCCCAAATGAGACAAAACATATTCCAAATTTACACCCAAAAAAAAACAATTACCAATCACTATTCTTCTATTTTGTATTTATAAATAAATGATTTTTTAGTTACAAACAAAGAAATCGTATAGATTAGTATATAAACATATTTATACATTTACTTTCCTAACTTTCATAATAGAAAAATCGTGTATTATGCTATGAAAATTAAAATTGTCTGCAATATCAATATCTTGTTCTATGGACTATGGACAGTATTGCAAGATTTTGTTTACTTTAATCGCTCATTGTGGAACGAAGATAATTTTTTATCAACTTCAGTTTGGAGAAAAATTTGCAAAAATTCATAGCAAAATTACAATGTTGGTTACATAATTTTCCTATCTTTCTTGTTGAATAAATTTTAATAGATCAAGGAGGCCTTTTCCCGCGTTTTTCTAACATAATGCCTTGTAGTGTAGGTACAGCCATAAAAACCTGAATCCTTTTTCTTTCCATATTGAACTGTTCTTTATCAATGTCACTAAAGTAATTTATTTGATTTTCAAATGCTTCATTTAGTAGGTTACATGGTATTAAATACGAATATTTTCTTGCAAGGACTTGCAATTCAACAAAGCGTTCTTTTATAATTCCATCCATGGATAAAAACATTTCTCGATGTACTTCTTTTTCTAAAGATAGAACCATGTCTTTTTAATTTTCCCCACTCATATTTTTTCCTAACTCCGCGTTCGGTTGTTATCTCCACCTCTTCACAAATTGTTTGGCTGATATAACATCTTTTTTTAAATTAGCACATCTCTTTGTTCCAAGCAATGGGTATGAATTAATTTAAAAAATGACGGGTCCCATAAATTGAGATAACATAGAAAAGAAAAAGATTGCATTGGATTGAGTAAAATTCTAGCATCTGATCTCGTTTTACTAGTCACTTCTTCAGATGTCAATTTTTCCAAGGCCAAGACGCTTGAATTTTTAAAGTACTGGTATGTCTTGTTTCGAAATTATCTATGCCTATTGTAACGGAGAAATTTGAATATTTTCATATTCTTATCATAAATCTTAATGATTTTCCATAAAATAGACGAATTCAACTTATTTACACTACACATCAATCAACATACATAATTCCCGTAATGGATGTAATGATTCTTGGATGTAATGCTGATTTGTTCAATAGTGCGCACCAAAAATTACTTCACCAAATATAACTCTTTTCAAACGTTCCGCATAAAATTGTTCAATATGATAATAAATGAATCAAATAAAAATAAATAAAATAATTGAAAGTTCTGAATTACGTTATTTTTTAAAATCTGATGTGTATTTATTTTGAAAACTTCCGTTATTTTTGATGGGTGATACGCTAGTTACTTTAATAAATTTGATAGGCGTAACATTTTTAATGAATAACCGCGTTTTAATGAAAAAACACAAATTATTTGTGCTACTTTAATGCAATAAAAGCAAAATAAATTAAATTTTTAATAACTTACCTAACAATAATTTTCTGAAATCTGAAACAGTAATATAAATGACTAGACTAATTGCAAGTTAAACACAACATTTAAACCACCACGACTTGTAGGTAAGTGTTCGCGCATCATTCTGCGAACGTCAAAATTCCACTTAAAAACTGTCGTGGCGATAATAATAGCACATATTATTCGGCCCAGTGGTGATGTGTTTTTTGGGGTACTTTTCTTATAAAAGATGCATCTGTGACTTATACCGCTTAGTTTTCCAAACAAATGGATACCTTTTTTGAGCGATTAAATTTTTTTGAACGGTTTTGCGTTAGTTATAATATCCACTATGTGATCAAAAAAATGTGCGAATCCGTTAATTAAGACTCAAAATTACAAATATTTTTAGTTTCACCTTGGTTTTCCCCCTTCAAAAGAAAAAGGGCGGCTGTCGGAAATTGTTTTACTTTTCATCAAATGCCCACAAATGCCGCCCCGTTAATGCGTGCCGCCCGGGGCGGACCGCCCCCCCCCCAGCTACGCCACTGGTTAACAGACCGAGTGCTTAACAAAGAAATAATACATCAGGGCGGAAATGCCGGCTCATTAATGAATTTCCAGGAAAAGGGGAGTTTCCCTTTCTACGTCACTCGTTATGCGAATCTTTCGCTCGTTAAGGGAGCAACTTTTTTCCATAAAAATGCAGGGTTGTTAATATTGCAATATTGTATTGGTATTGGTAGTATTGCCAATACTTTTTTAAGTATTGGGACGATATTGCAATACTTCTTGAAATTTGATATTGGTATTGGTATTGCCAATAATTATTTTTGATATTGGTATTGATTTTTCACCAATACTAAAAGCAATATTCAATAAATTATCTACAACATTAGTTGTGAATAAAGCTGAATATAATAAATTTTTATTTTCTGTCGCCATCTTGCGAGTGACATTGCCAAACAATTTTTGAATGAGACTGATCAATGAAATGAATGATAATAGAAATCAAATCATAAATGATATCTTTGGCAATGAGCATTGACCAGTGACTTACCAAGGCTCGATTAAGGCTTAGGCCCTTTAGGCACCGTGCCTAGGGCCTACAAACAAAAATAAGGCCAAACAAAGAAAAAAATATGTTTTTTAAATTTATATAATATTTAATTTGTTGTAATCAGAATTATTTTTAGTAGCGTGAATGCGTCGTTCTATTTCGTTCATAACGTTTTCAATGATTGCGCATATTATGGACTGATAGGTAATACTTTCAAGATCTTGATGCCATTTTTTTCTTTGGTCAATATTTTCTTTCCGATTTCCTTTTACAGAATTTCTTGCTTGAAAGTGAGTCAAGTAATGTTTTGTTTCATCCAATGCCAATGTAGACATATTTTAGATATAACTCATGAATTTAAATTTTAAACTAAAATTTAATTATTAATAACGGTAAAACTGCATTATCTGCCGATGTTAATATCCACTGCAATCCACTGACTCGGTCTGACTGTATTTACTATAGTATGTTTAACCGTTTATGTATCATTTGCTTTTCTATGACAGTCATTTGCTTCATTCATCCATTCATTCATCCATCCATCCATCCATTAATTCATTCACCATATGTGTACAGTATACATATTAAAAATCTTCTTGCTTTAGGACGTTAAGGTATGCCGACTTATTTAATATGTTGGCAAAGACTTTTGAATGCTTTGAGGAAAACTGATGAAGCGTTAACTATTGAACAAAATTTGGTTAAAAATACATTGTCTAAATTAGCCAAAAATTTTGTTATCGTTTATCGATGTAAGTGATATAGAGCGATGAATTGCGTATTTGCGTTTTATTCGTCGAATGACCCAAATATTGGTATTGGTAAGGCAATAATAAATAAATATTGGTATTGGTATTGCAATACTGGTTTTAAAATTGTATTGGTATTGGTATTACCAATAGATTTTACAGGCAGTATTGGTATTGGTATTGCCAATAATTTTTTTTAGTATTGTTAACAACCCTGTAAAAATGTTGCTCTTTATGCGAAAATCTCGTTATGAAAGGTGCTCGTTATGAGAGGTTTACCTTATCTTAACATGAAATGCTTTCGCGACAAGTTTACGAACCCCCCTTAAAAAAGTCTGGGTACGGCCTTGCTTATAAGTTCAAGTACTTTCATTTAATATGACTAAAAACGTGGGGCGGGCGCTTATGAGGTTTAACATATGCAGCTCACTACGGCTCTCACTTATAGATCTCTCTTTTGCCTTCTAAATTAGAAATCTTTAATTTTTATACCAAACACCCGCCCCACGTTTTATTCATAATAAATCAAAGTACTTTAACTTGAAGTTTTAAATTATTTTCTTCTTTTTAGTCCGCTTATAAAAACGTGGTTTTTAAAAATCTTTTTTTTACTTCTATTTATTTTATTCTTTTTAGTCCACTTATAACAACCTGTTTTTAAAAATCTTTTTTTACCTCTATTTATTTTACCAAACACCCCACAAGCGCCCGCCCAACGTTTTAAAAACACTGTGATGTGGTCACGGGGTGAACTCACGGATGTCAACAAAAGCAGACGGTACAGATGCTTATATATAGACTATAGATAAACTAAAAAGTTCAATAATTTAATAACGGTACATTCGATTGATCTGAAATTTTGATACAATGCATTGTCATCCAAGATCTATCTGTGGTAAAATTTTCAGATCTCTAGGACTATAAGAAGTGGTTCAATTTTACGTTGGCAGATTTGAAAAAATCTTGGACAAACCAACAAAACAAACCAACAAACAGGAACGAAAGCGAGTTAGTAATAAAACAAACCAGTAAAAAACAAAGTTTTTGACTATAAATCCCTTATATATGAGACAAAACTAAAAGTATTGATTATGTTCAAACGCGACAAACATTTACAGACTGAATCTGTCTTAACTACCCTTTGCTTTATAACCCCTGGGGGGAGGGTGGGAAAGGGGAAAGGTCTGGTCACCGATCGCTGGACCGAGCTCAGCGTGACACGTAAAATGTAAACAAAAGCACGCCGGTACACCTGGTTAAAACACGAGATGTGTTCACCAATGGCTGGCGTGAAGTCAAGTGACCCGTAAAATGTAAACAATAGCGACTTCTACATATAGACTCATATAGTTTTATATAGATAAACTAAAAATGCATTAATTTAATTACGGTACGTTCCATCGATCTAAAATTTTGATACGATGCATTGTTAGGTGACACGGGTCCGTGTGCCAAATTTCAGCTGGATGCCTTCACGGGAAGTGGGTCATTTTTTAATTTTGTTTTTCCGCCCGCCCAAGACAGAGACGGCGGTGAAGTTAATATAAGGGATTTAAAAACGTGGTAATAAAGGAAAAGGAGATGTGTGCCAGCTAAAAAAACAAACAAACAAACAATGGTTCTCCGAGATAAGGGGCACGGTGGTCGAGTGGCATGCGTGCTCGGCTGGCGTACCGATGGTCACGAGCTCTACTCTCCATGAAGGCAGAGACCCGTTCCCGGGGCCAAGGGTGTCCCTGAGTTCTCCCAGCTCCGAATGAGTACCTGACACTAGTTAGGGAAACAAAGGCGCTGGGATTAGCGTGGTCATTCATAGCCGTGGCCTTATGAACGCAGCGTCACTTGCCAATGCGATCTTAGCAGAACGTTGGCCGTAATAATATTCTGTAAAGAATAACAGATAAGATTTCAAGTTCAAGATAATAAATTAATTTTATCAAGCAGACACTTCTCTTTCTGAATTTGGATTTCTATAATTTTCAAACATTATTTAAGAAAAAAAAAGTTCTCTTATTCCCACCAGTTGTGTTAAGCACGCGTTTCAGGATTGGCTACATAGTGAATTAGATTCTTCCCGCTTTAAATCCATAAGATGAGCACAACTTTGATTCGTTCGATGTAACTTATGTTAAAAATTAAATTATAAAACAAAACAAAAAATAATATAGGCAAAATAAGAATGCTCTCATCAGAATTCAATGGACATATTTTTTGTTTTAAAAAAGGTTAAACTTAAATACATATATAACTATCCGTATAGTATATGGGCACCCATCATTGGCAATCATGTTTTCTGGCAGCACAACCTTATTAAATCCAGTGATCATGAGTTTTATCTTATCTGTTGCAGAGGCTCCTTCTATACAGAAGATTATTGCGTACTACGCTTATCTATGGTTTGTGTTTAGTCCTGCATTCCTATTAGAGTTTTAAATGTTGATAAAGTGTTGGTCTTCCTGGTTTTTTCAGGCAACCCATTCCACGCCCGAATTCCGGACGGGAAGAACGAAAATTTGTATGTGTTTGTTCTTGCATACGGAATAAGAAAGGTGTTTTTATCCTTATGTCTATCTGAGGGTTGTATTAAGTTATCTTTGTGTTGTATTTCTAAATTAGAATTTATTGCTTTATGTATGATTACATGTACTACTTTACTCTTGGTTCTTCTATCCTCTAGTGTTTCAAGGTTTAATGATTTAATCAATGGTGTTATTTTTGTCAGTTTTGAATATTCTCCAGTAATGAATCTGGCAGCTCTTTTTTGAATTTGTTCTCGTTTATAAATGTTTCCTTTGATGGATGGGTCCCATACAGAAGATGCATAATCTAGTACAGGTCTCACCAAGGTGAAATAGCATTTTAGTTTTATATCTCTATTACACTTGTAAAAGTTTCTTTTTATAAAGCTTAAGGTTTCGTTTGATTTTTTAATAACTTCCTTGACATGGGGATTCCATGATAGTTTCTCATTTATTATGACTCCTAAGTATTTTGCATCTTTAGTTTGGGTTAGTTCTTTTCCATGAATGAAAATAATGAAATATTTTGAATTTATTTGTTTCTTTTTCTTTGTTACTCTTAACAGTTGACACTTTTCTGTGTGGAAAGACATTCTCCAGTTAGTTTCCCATTTTATCAATTCATCTAAGTCTTTTTGTAAAATTTTGCTATCTTGTTCTGATTTAATTGTTCTATGGATTATACAATCATCAGAAAACAACCTAACTTTTGTTCCTGTTGAGATGTTGGGTAAATCATTTATATAAAGAGTTTTGAAGACGGAGATACTGTATAGGCATAAGAATCAAGAATAGCAAACGTAGACTATTTTGACTATAGGCATAAGAATTACAAACGTTTGGCCAAAATAACATGATATTGGCTCATTTCGCAAGAAGACAACGGATTTTTATTTGGTCGCGATGTGGGTACTCAGACCAAATCCAATAGTTTTGCTAGGTACACCGCGGTGGTTTACGCGACTCTTTTGCTAGGCGCACCGCCGTGGTGTACGTAGTCACTTCGGTGTCAAGATGGCGACGTCCTATATTATTCGTGCAGTGACCTATAACACCAAACAAGGATATAGGATATTTTCTAAAGGCATGATACATTTTTCTTAAGATTGCAATTAATTTCAGTTCATTAATTTATTCTAATGATCAAGTATTGACTGATCAGTGGCAATCGAATTTGGCTTTGGGGCCGTCCATAAATGACGTCACGCGATTTTTGCCGATTTTGACCCCCTCCCCCCCTCGTCACGCGACGTCACAAAAACTTAGACCCCCCCTCTAAAAATACGTCACAAATCTTTGACCCCCCCCCCAAAAAAAAATAACAAAAAAAAATTAATAACAAAGAAACTAAAAAAAAACAAAAAACAAAACTTTATTTACTATTTGAAAATAAGTATATTTCCAATCACTTTTATTGTCATTTAAGTATTTATTATTTATTTAGTGAAGATCTAAATTGTAATATCGTAACCCGCGTGAATCATTTTTAAAAGCGTTTAACCGGCCTTCAGAAAACGAACTGTGTTAACATCCTTAGCTTATATTTTATTTTAATGAATACAAATTAAACATTGACTATTGATCATCACGGTTAACGTCTTTGTTTAGAAAAAAAATTATTTAAAAATAACATTTTTAAAATGTATTTTTTTTAAATCCCTCAATTGACTGACGGGCATCCCGTAAGACAGAGGTCGGCGAACAGAGGTAAATAACCTGAACTGGGGTCAAAAAGGGAATTCTTGGGGGTAATGCAGACTCATTTGGGACATATAACATCCACTACAATCCGCTAGATATATTAAAATACGTCATGTGTACGTGTACGCTTGGAAAATATGCCCATTATTAAACAGGTTCCTTCCAGAAAAGGCATTTTTAAAAAATTTGACAACTATGTAGATTTCTTACCTACGCACTATATGAAGACACCTAAACCTACCATACTTTCATTTATATTGACACGAGTGACAATAATCTTAATCCACATGACTTGTCTTTATCACGCATCATTTCTGTGATATTTAAAATTAATGCCTTAAAAACTGAGCTAAGAAGAAAAGTTGTTTTGTTCTCTTCTCGAATTGCAATGTCAAGAATTTGATGCATTCAATAAAGTCAATGAATACTTGACTAATTTTAAATGGGCTCATTTATCATTATATCTAGAACAGTGCTTCTCATACTTTTTAGTATTGCGGACCAGCAGGAATTTTTTCCATTGTACCAGGGACCTGTGCACTATTTTCCCTGCACTGACATTTTTTTCTGTCCTATTTTTGAGAACATCTGCGGACCGGCAGCGGTTGGCATCGGTCCGCGGACCACCACTTTGAGAAGCACTGATCTAGAAGACTAGAATGGCCAGGGGCGTTTTATCAAAAACCATCGAACAATTATATCAAACTTAAAACGTTTTTAATTCTATCAAATAGATTCCCTCCCCCCCTCCCCTTTTAAAGAAAAAGGATATTCCGTGTCGTTTTGACTTAAAATATCTACACATAATCCTATTCAAATCATTTTTAGACACTTGTCATGCTTTTAAAACTCACAGTAGCATTTTCGGGGGGGTGGGGGGGGTGGGGATGCTAAAGACGCTCCCCCAAATCCCCGAGTCACATGAGCAGGACCTAGAGTCTGTAACGCATACATAAAATTGTATATTTTGTGGTAACGGGCATGAGAGAACCAAACGGAGCTGCGGTTAGATCACAAATTCTTTGATGTCAACATCAAACGACGCAGTGTAACAATTTCATATGTTATCTTGTGGATTCTCAAACTTAAGGATTATTATTAGATTTAATTTTCGTGTCTTGATAGCATACGCCAACCAGCGTCTGATGGCCTACCGACCAGCACATTGAGAAGCACTGATTTTTTTTTAATCGTACCGATGGTCACGGGTTCGAATCCGTGTGAAGGCAAGGGTTTGTTCCCGGGGCCTAGGGCGTCCCTGAGTCACCCCGCTCCGAATGGGTACCTAACTACATGTAGTTAGGCGGCTGGGTAATGCGTGGAACCCACAAAGCCGTGGCCTGTGATTGCTGCATCACTTGCCAACAGATCATCTGTCATGGTCTGTGGACGCAACTATCTTCTGCATAGAAGGAGCGTCTGTATAGATAAGATAAGATAAAGATGGCGGCAAAATTATCATAAAAAAGGGGGCACCGCTCTCTTTGCTTTTACCCACTCTAGCTCTGAGTAACTCTGCATTAAAATTAAAACCATTCTGATTCTGAAAATATCACTAAGTACTATTACTAATTCTCTAAGAAAAGAAAATCTGAGGACTGACTGTAGTCTTTAGTAGTCCACTGTAGACTGTACTCATAGTGAAGGACAAAAAAAAAGCAAGCTGGCTGTGTTGAAGTCTGGAATGTGTTAGCAGCAGACACTGCTTTCACTTTCAGCAAAGAAGGCAAGAAGTTTGAAGAAGGTGTCATTTCAAATGAGGCAAGTTATGCCATCACTTGCCAAGTGATGGCATAACTTGCCTCATTTCAAATGACAATTTAAAATAAAAATGTTGCTGCTGGTGCTTGGATAAAACTGCTTCCTTTATAAACTTTATTGTAGTTACCAAGATTGTCTTAATTAAGTTCCCATCAGCACAAGGTTGTTCAGTAGCATGAGAAATATTCCAAGTGACTTGGAATATTTCTCATGCTACTGAACAATATAAATTAAATATAACCCATTGTTGCATTAGCGCAGTTTTTTTTCCCTAGTACATAACTACATTATAACGAATTCATATACTCCTGCCCGCCACACAGCGTGCGCGCTGGCGTGCGCGCGCAGGGCCCGCTGGTGATTTGCGTGACTTTCCTTACAAGCTACACAAATAAATAACCCACCCCGTCCGTCCCCTCAGCTTACAATGGACTCGGAATTCCTTCGGTAACTTGAGTGCTAATCGGACTAACCAACAACAATGGTGTGGGAGATTGAGAGTGGGGTGGGTAAACTGTCTGTAGTCTGTTATATTATATATTTTAAAATCTGGGGAGCCTTGTTTACAGTAAGCACCCTATGATTTTTCGTCCCATCACTAGCGTTAATAGATGAGAATATACATGCACATGATTTTGGAGTTTTTTTTTACACAAAGGCGTTGCCGTTATTTGTTTATCATGACCTATATATGACTCATAACAAAAGCGAACTCTTCTCTATAAAAGTGTACAAAAATAAATTAGGAACTCCTTTTGAACTTTTGAACCTTCAACTTTGATACATTTTAATTAATTATAACCAATAGTTAAATGGCTTTTGCACACGGCCACATCTTATGAATAAAACAACGAGAACAAAGCAGTAGTAATAGAGTCAAAATGAGTTTGAAGGATGAATGGTTGCCAATGACAACAAGTCAGTACACGGTACATTTTGTTATTCCATATGAAACGAAATGTTTTAGACATGCGATTCTGCGTGCATCTTTGCTATTGGAGCAATTACGTAATACTCGGCATCACTTACGCGGCCGATTGCAGAGTATCTCTGAGTATACGAAGATCGGCCGATGCAGAGTAGCCGAACCGATCGGTTCAGCCCTATCGATAAGAACATTTTCAAAAGCTGACGATTTAAGTTAGTAACACAGTGCTGTGAGCAAGTGGGCTGTGACATCACCAGCGAGGCAGAAATTTTATGCCTTAACTTGGTTATAAAAAATCACATCTAACATTTTGAAAAGCTGACGATTGGTCATGGGGATCGAGATAACCAACACTAAGTGGCAAATTTGACCCTCTTTTGTGCTCGAGGTATTAGGGTTCGGCGACTTAAAATAATCGAATTAACCAATGAGAAAATGCAAAGACAAAGAGAGAATTTGGCGGTTCCAAAAAAAACAACGTCGACTTAATAGAGCTGACGAGTTAACCAGGGCTCGAGTTAAGTGGGCCCCACTGTACTATTTTTAGTTAGATCCAAGATTTATCTTTTGACCAGGCTGCAACCATATTGTTAATTCTAATCTGCCACCTAGCCAACAGCAGATGGGTTGAGTACCTGGTATCTAGATGCCAGAAACAATAAGTAAAAGATGTAAAGATGGGTTCATTGATCTTGGTCAATCTGTTAGCAAGTGGGATAATTACCATACATAGACCAATAATTTACTGATCTCTTAGATTAACATTCATAAAAGTGGGAATAGCCTCTTGTTAACAGTATGTATAAATGAGAGATCAATTTACTTTTATTCATGTTAAAAAGTACTTATAGTATTTTCCTGCATATAGAACACACCTAACTACTAACTATATTATACTATATAACTATTAGACAATTCCATTTATATGACACAGGTTTTGACGACATGTAAAAAATATTTTTCTTATGACGCACCCTGAGTGTGGGGAACGTAAATTTTTGTAGATGATCTTATTTAAGGGAAATTGAAGTATTTAACTGAGCTTACTCAATGACACCATATTTTTTTTGCTTTATTAACATAGCATTTGTTTCATGTTTTCATGGATAATAAAAAAAATAGCTAAATACATATTTAATGCATTTCTGTAAGCTTTAGGACAACAAATGACTGAAAATAAATGTGTAATTTGTAGGTATTAAAAAGAAGTCTGTATCTGTTTCAAATATCTGGTTTATTAGGGATTTTATTAGTGATTTTCAAAATTTTTATTATATAGAAAATTGCTGCAATCAAGTAATATCTACAATGACTGTATCAACTCAAGGCTATAGTTTAATATTCTCTCGGATGTATACTAGTTTTGTTAAAACAGGTAAGCCACAGAAGTGAAATTTTTAAAAATCCTTTTATAACCATTTCAAGTTTGTTAATCTTATAATTTTTATATTCTATTTTTAATCTTGCCTTAAGTTGTGTATTTTTCATATATTTAAGTAGAATAATTTTGTAAATGTTTTATGTGAATTACTTTCACAGAAGATATTCCAAAATTTATAGCAAACATATTTTTTTTTATCTACCTATTTATGATTTAAATTTATTCATAAAAGTTATTGTTATTACTATTGTTTCAGTGACTGCTGATCAGTTATGGCTGGGTGTTACTAGTGTAAGTAATGCTGGTAGGAAACGAGGTCGAGCTAGGAGTGTAAAGAAAAAAATAGATCTCAATAGAGGTCAAAAATTGGGATTAGGTATGTAAAACTATATTACTTTTACACATACCTCTATTTATTATTTGACTTCAAAGGTCTAGCCTAAAAGTAATTCAAATCAGAGGCATCTCAAATTTGGACTTTGGTATATACACTTAAGAAATATTTGGTGTGTTTTTAAACATTTTCTGGTTAGTGAAATTTCTGATCTTAAAAATACATAAAATATATCAAATGTATTTCATTGTATTTCTATGTGATGTTTTTACTAGACTCTTCTGATTGACATACCTATATCTAGTGGAATAATTGTTGCTGCAGTTACTCATATGTTTCAGCAGTTAATTATTATTGTTTAATACAGTGCGACCCCCGCTAAGTCACGGTCGTTCGGTGCCATATTTATGTAATTGGACTTAGGTGAATCACAATTTATCGTCACTTAGTACAAATTTCAGTGTAACTTATTGATAGATAATAAAGGATGCAAATAAAAACGTGTTTCTTTCCTATAACATTTATTTAAAATTAAATTAAGCTTATACATGCACTCACGTATTATATATATCAATGCATATCTTGGTTCACTTGTTTTAATCCAATATGTTAAAAAAACTTTAGTTACAAAAATTTCAGAAAAATCGGTAAATGTTTATAACTGATGCTTTGTAGTTAGCCGAATCTTACTTACAAGAATCCGTATATCTTTTTTATCCTTAATTACTGTTTTAGACAAAAAATAATTTTCAACTAGTAACTACAACTACCACGGCAAACAGAACCATTAAATTGCGGGAAAATCATACATATGTATTATTTATTGCTATGTTACGTCACAAAATTTGGGAGCCATGGAATTAATGTGACTTAACCGATTTCACGAAATAACGAAGCGCGACTTAACGGGGTCGCACTGTAATAATTACACAAATAATGCCAAAGATTAATAATATATCATATTCTTATAGAATATTTTCAAAACTTTTCCATTTGTGATTTTTAACTAACTTTTTATACTTTCTTCCTCTTTTTCTGTCCTATATTTTTGTTAATTACTTGTGCTCATCTTTCTTCGGTTCTGTTTTTAATCTCTACTTAATTATTATTTTTTCCATGGTATAGTCTGTAATATGTAATGTAAATTTAATTAAATAATTTTTTTTATTTGTACTGGCGAGCTATTACGTTTTCTTATGTCAATAAAGTTTTAATTTATTGTTAAGCGCACAAATCATTTACGTATTTTGTATTTTATTTCAAAGATTAATAAATAAATAAGGCTAATTTTAAAACTTAGTTGTACAGAATTAAATTTTTTAAATGTAAAATGCATAGTATTATTACATTATTAAATAATTTTCTCCAAATTTTGTATAAAGGTAAGAAGAAAATGGTCTTCCCAGGATTGACAGGACCTCCATTAGCTGGAAAGAAGTTTTTAGAAATTCATGAATCTAAGGAACCGGCTGAGGAAAGTCGACCAGTTGAGAAGCCGAAAAGGAAGTTTCTTAAAGTGCCAGCACTGCTGGTAAATGTTTTATCCCCAAACATGGTTAACACTAGTAATAATAAGTACCAATTACAATAATCAACATTGGTACATAAAGATTTAAAATTCAGCAAATCATGTTTCAAAGCAAATAATTTTTATTAATACTGAAGTAAGGCTTTTAATCCAAAGAAAAGGAAAGGTCAATTTCTCACTTGATTCTATCTTGCTTGCTACATTTCAACTTTACTTGTATTATATTAATATAATGCTCTTGCAACATCAACATACACACATTTGATTTACCATGATATTTCAGCGTGGTTACAGTGGCAGGAAATTCCCAGGAACTAGTGTTGGTCCACCTGATCCCATTAATGATTGTAAGCTATCATGTTTATATGTCATAAAATAACCATTTTTTTGGTTGTAAATTAAACTATTATTTTGTTGCACTGTTGTGAAGTGACAATGCTTTGTTTCAAAACAAAAAATGCATTTTTATAGAAAAGAAATAATAAAAAATTGTTACTTTGATCCTAAATTTAAAAGGATACTTCATTTAATGACTTAGTTGTATTATTTATTTAAATTGATGACCTATTAAAACAAGTACATGTATTATTTTAAGATTATGTATCAAAATTTGCTACAGCTCAAAATTTGTGTTCTCTGAAGTAGTAGTTAAAGTTAAAGAGAAAGAAAATTAGAATTTATTATGGACATAAGTACTTCACTAATCACATATCAAAGCTCTCTCAGATCAGAATCTCTGTTCTGAAAAATATATTATTTTATTATTTTAAATATATTTTCAGTAGATTATTTCATACAATTTTAAGGGGTCCTCATAATTTTGAAGAAAAACAAATTACACCATGTAACACAATTTTTGTTCCTTGCTTCTAAGTGTAATATTTCAATTGCTTATGTCTAAAGTATGTTAAAAAATTACTTCATTAAGCAAAAACTTTGCTTACATGACAACAGCACAAAGAAAACTCTTTTTTTTTGGTGCGAAAATAGAACAATTTTTTTTCATTTTCGTCATTATAATCATGTAAAAAAATAATTGCACAAGGAGTAGACAAACACAGTCGGAAACCACTCAACAAGGTTCAGAAATGTGTAGATTTTCTAGATTTACGATTGTACTGTGAATCACTCTCTCGAAGTAGCCCTCAAATGTAGTCCCCCATCATATTTTGGTTATACTGTCCTTGGTAACGACGTTCAAAGTGCAATATATCTTGATGAAAGCTCTCGCATTGCTCCTCGGAGTAAGCGTCCATGTTCTCCTTGAATTTTTCGAGATGCGAATCAAGGATATGGACTTTCAGAGACATTCTGCATCCCATTTTGGCGTAATTCTTTATGAGAGTCTGCATCAACTCCACATATTTTTCAGCTTTGTGATTACCTAGGAAACCCTGATCAACTGCAACAAAATTGCTCTAAGCTGCTCTCTCCGCCCTGTTCAACAGCTTTGCGAAATCCTCACATTCTATGATCTTCTTGAGCTGTGGTCCGACGAATATACCAGCCCTGACCTTAGCCTCGTACAGCTTTGGAAAAAGATCTTGGAGGTATTGAAATTCTGCTGATTCCTTGTCAAGAGCAGTGACAAATTGCTTAATGAGGCCTAACTTGATGTGCAGCTGTGGTATAAGCACTTTATGAGGTTCTATTAGCGGCTCCCGCTTCACATTGCTCTTCCCAACAAAAAAACTCGGTCTGTTGTGGCCAGTCCTTTGTGCGATAATGCGCCTTAGTGTCACAGCTGTCTCAGAGACAGAGGAAACAAGGAAATTTCGTGAAACCTCCTCGAAGACCCATGAGGAATGGTACTATTTTGAAGTCACCGATGACCTCCCATCCGTAGTTGTCATACTTTAATGCACTCAGCAACATTTTGACACTGGTGTAGTCCTCTTTGAGATGCACAGAGTGGGCCATCGGGAGAGACGGGTAGTTGTTTCCATTGTGAAGCAACACAGCTTTGAGGCTCCGGGATGAACTGTCTATGAATAGGGGCCATTCAATAGGATTACATGCGATACCTATAGTCTGGAATAGACCTGCAACATCGTTGCAGAAGCACAGCCCATCACGCTGACTGAAAAAGTTGGAGAATCTTTGATGCCGCTTCCTTTGATCCGTGACTTGTACGCTATCAACCAAGTTCCACCGTTTGAGCCTGGATATCAGAAGCTCAGCATTCGATTTTGTAAGCCCGAGGTCCCTAATTAAATTGTTCACGTCTTTCTGGTTAGGGAAGTACGGTTTTATATCCCCAACTTCATCTGCGGAATCGTAGTCCATATCTCCAGTGTCTGCCTCGCTATCTGACTTTCTGCTGTCACCTGAAGATGACCGATGCCGCCTAGGAGGAGTCAGAACTGGCAGTTCGGGGCTGTGTGGTACTGGCGCGATGGAAGAAGGTATGTCCAGATAAACGATCTGAGGGGCATTTTTGCCGGTGCTACGATTTTTTGGGTTTACCATGCAGAAGTAGTAGTTGCTTGAGTGGTCTGTCGGCTCTCGCAAAATTCGCGGGATAACACACTTCATTGTAATCTGGGTTCGAGACACCTGTGCTTTTATACTTGTACAGCTACTTCTGGAACGTTCAAGTAAGTTCTAGAAAGTTCTGAGAGTTTCTCGAAAGTTCTGGAAGTTTCTTGAACGTTCTAGAGTGTTCGGGAGAATTGTAGAAACATCTGTACAAATCTAGCAGTTCAGGGAGGCAGCTCGGCATTGAAAGCAAATCGATAATTTTCTCGAAAACACGCCTTTTTCCAAATTTCATTGTCCTGGTCACAGAAGCAAAGACTGTCTGGAATAACAGCGATTTCCTTTCTGTTCTAGACCTAACAGGTTAGGAAAACACAGTTTTAACCAAGGAACAGAGCAAACGTGAAAATTTGTTACATAGTGTTATCAATAAGTTAATCTATTTATTACTTTAAATATTTTTCTACAACCATGTTATTACCTAAAATGTTTGTTTTCATTACAGATGAGTTCACTGGTTTTGATTCAAAAGTTCTAGAGGTAAATAAAAATCTATTTTAAACAAGTGATTTGCAATCGGAAATAGATATTTTAAATAGGGCTGATACATATAATTGTAGTAGTAAGTAAGTAAAGTCCCCTTTTCAGACTATGATGGCCTATGTGGTACAAGGGAAGTAACGTTCACAGGTTTTTGTTAGCCACGGCTTATGAGCGAGGGATTGTGTGGCTAGAACAATGCCCAGCCGCCTTTACTTTCTCCAACCGATGTCAGGTACCCATTTGAAGGTGTGTGAACCCAGGGACCTTGCCAGCACCGAGACTCGACCACCGCATTCCCATATAATTATAATACCATCTTCAAAATAGCTAAACTTACTTGATTTACATTTACAAATTTAATTTCAGTACAAAATGGTGGCTCATATGACTGGAAATCTGGGGCGCAAGTCAACAATTAGTGCTCTTGTGGTCACTGGCAATGGAGCTGGTCTTGCAGGTGAGCTCCATAACATTGTAAAAAGGATCACATATTCTTATTCCAGCTATCACTCCAGCCATTTATTGCTGACATGCTGTTGCTGCCTTGGTGGCCAGGTTCTGTTTAAAAAAAAAGAAAATGAAGAGACATGAAAGTGATTGCATTTCATAGTAATCATTGATTCTAATTTTTTTTTAATGTATGCAAAAAATTTTCAATTTAAAATATGAGATAGCACAATCAATATATTTTAAATATAAAATATGTTAAAAATTCAACATGTAACACTAATGCTCATAATTTGATAATGAAAAGTGATAAAATAAACATTTTAACTCCATAAGAGTACTTACAATAAATTTATCTACATTAATTCATTTGTTTTTTGCTGAGTCAATCTAGTAAGCACTTTATGAAGCAAATAAAAATATGGTGGCATCATTAGCATGAACATAATATATTAACTAATCTGTATGTATTTAGAAATAAAATATCCAACAGATAAAAATTGATTTTTATTAGTATTACAAAGGTTCTATGTTGAACTAAAATCTTTATTCAACTTATAACTCCATCTTTTTTCATTTGCAGTGTTAGATTGATAGTACATTTTTTTCATAGACTAATGCAATAAAAAAATTGGGATACATTTTGTCTGTATAGCGTGGTACTTTATTATTATTATCTATAATTTTTATTGACTTTCTATTTGCAAGGTTATGCAGTAGCAAAAGCTCCTACTGGAAAAGCTGCCTTGAGGAAGGTCTGAAATATAATTTGAATTATGTAGAATTATTTATGCTCATTAAAAAATCTTAGTTTCTAAGTATGTTAATTTACCTAAAAATATATGAAAAATATATCTTTAAAGTATTATGATCTATGCCTTGCAAATCATTTAAATGTTGATTTTGATAAAATTGTGCTAAATGCTTCACAAAATTGCAGGCGAAAAATATGGCAGCCCAGAGATTACAATATTTTGAAAGATACAATGATCATACAGGCAAGTATCATATGAAATTTTCATGACATAATTATTTTTCCACCAAAAATGGTCTGTTGAGAAGATATTACACATCTTTTAAAAGATTTTGATGTGAACAGATGTTATCATGGCCTGAGAATTTCGGCCACCAACCCAGAAACATTAAACCTCTCCTTCTGTTAAGCACTGTGTGTATATGTTTAAATTTTTAACTTTGGTCTTTACTGCTGTAAAATTGACTCCGGCTTTAATTATGCTGGCAATCTTGATAGTGGACATATATTTAATTTTTAAAAAAAAGTAAAAAACTAAGTTTTTGACTATAAATCCTTTACATATGAGACATAACTAAAAGTATTGATTGTGTTCAATATAATATGCACTGCGCGACAGACTAGCATAAACATTTACAGATCAGGAAAATATTATAAAAGTATGTTCAATATAATATTCACCGCGCGACAGACTAGCATAAACATTTACATGCTGCATAGAGATACAAAAAGATAATCTAAAATTCATTAATTTAATTACAGTACATTAGATCGATATGAAATTTTTATAGAATGCATTGTTAGGTGACAAAAGTCTGTGTGCAAAATTTCAACTCGATAGGATCCCAGGAAGTGGGTCAGTTTTTAGTTTTGTATTTTTTGCGGGCAGAACCCATGACAAGATGGTGAAGTTAATGTAAATGATTTAAAAAGTGCTTACATTATGTTAATATTTCATAAAAAGTTTTTTTCTGTTGGTACTTATTTTTTAATTAAAAAATAATATTCCTGAATATCGACTCAGCTAATATAGTTATACAGTCGAAACCGGTTAAGTCGACGGCGTTGGGGTATGAAAAATGGCGTCGAGATAACCGATGATCGAGTTAAAACGAAAACCAATATGGCGACTAAATATTAACATGTGCTTGAAATTTCTTTATGTACATGATTAATTAGTTAGCGTTAATTAGTGATGGGACGATTATTCGGAATCGTATCGGAACCCTAATATTTCTTCACTCTTTCCTAAGGTTATAATGACCGTTCGTTTTTAAGGACCGTTTAAATTTTAAATATAACCATGGTTCCCACTCAGGAAAACGGGAAAAAGTCGGGAATTCTTAAAAAATTTTTTCTCGGCCTTGAAAGTCTGGAAAAGTTAAGACTAATCGGGAATTTATAATTTATATATATATATATATATTATATATATTTATTTATGCCGAAGTAAAGGACTTTGATTACGTCTCTGGTCATGTTTCGATTCCATTTAATAAAAAAAAAGTTACCAGATTATAATTGTCTGCGCATGCATTAAAAGGTCAAATTTTTCGCCTCGCCTCGTCCCATGGCATGGCATATCACAGCCGCTCGCGTTTGCCGTCGAATCAGCAAATTAAAAAAACAAATCAATATGGTAATTTTAAGTTTAATGCTTTTGACGTGCAGGATATCTGTTACTATCAGAACGCTCTCGAATTTCCTCAGTCAATCAAACTTGTAATATAAATAAAACTATTGTGGCCTTGACCATTGATCACAGCACGCTGTGGGCTGTGTGTTAGACCTCAGCCGGCAACTAAGTCTAAGCGAATTTTTAAAAAATCATTCCTTATCTGAATTCGACGTACAAAAGTGATGACGTGTATATTATATACATGTACTGGAATATTAAGAAAATGATTTGATTTCATCGTTACGCGTGTGTTAGCCACAGTCACGTATCTTACTGGTAACAAAGCAACAACAAACTTTTAAAAGAATAATAATTTTTTTATTTAATTAAATAAAAACCACCGTCGATTCTCGATACTAACCTTTATTTTCATTTCTAAAGATATTCGTTTATCTTAAAAAATAAAATGATTAATGCATCAGAAAATGAATTAAGTTTAATAATAATATAACATGCACTGCGAAATAATGAAGATTAACGACCTCTAACGCGATTTTCCAGTACCTCGGGTGAATACATACTCCATGGATACCTGTCGAACTAATAATTCACACACACAAAACATCCGGTAATTTTAATTGAAATCTCGTAGAATCACACAATAGCCGGAAGTCTCGAAGAAAGCGAGATGTCAACACTGTTTTGAACTAAAAATGCCAGTGCATTGCTAGGCGAACTGACGAGGATCGAGCTAACCAACGTTAGGTTGCAAATTTGGCCCTCTTTTGTGCTCGAGGTATTAGGTTTCGGCGACTTAGAAAAATCGAATTAGCCGATGAGAAAATGCTAAGATAAAGAGAGAATTTGGCGGTTCCAATAAAAAATGTCGAGTTAGTTGGGTGGTCGAGCTAACCGAGCTCGAGGTAAGTGGGTTCGACTGTAATTGCAAGTGTAACTAATAAAAAAAAATAAACAAGTAAATTAAACATTATATATTTGAAACTGAAAATGATGTAAGGAATCTGAACCATATTAGCCAAATTTCAATATAAAATGCTTTGAACTGGTTTGAAAAAATTGTTAAATGCAATGATAAAATAACATTTATTAAAGCAATGGATTATGCCAAAAATCAACTTTTGTCATAAAAGCTTAAATCAAAATTAAGAAATTTAAATTAAAAAAAAATTAAAAAGCTAAATTATTTGGTATTTCTTAAAGATATCTAATTTTTAATTATTCTAAAAAATGTCCACAGTATTTCATGACTTTGCTGTGACAGAGGGAAAGACAACATTATTTGTAAAGAAAAAACCTAATGGTAAATACATCTTATTGTAATGTAATACCAATATTTAAGCTAAGCCACTTACCTCCTCTTATCCCTATTTATTAGTGTTGATTCCCTGCATAGCAAATTTTAATATTGCAAAGGTACTTAATATCAGATTTGTACCCAAAATATTTGCATTTTCGTGCAAATGGTGATAAATCCTGTAAAGTACACTTATTTATGCTATTTCAATTTCTAAAGCTTAGTTTATGGCAAAGTGATATATAAATATTATTATTGTAATTATTCAGGAATATTAAGGAATTCCAGAGTGTAATAACTACATTTTAGTGTCTTCACTTGAAGTTACTGAAACAGAAACATTTTGAAATTCAGGTTATGGTGTGATCTCTCATCGTGTGATAAAGACAATGTGTGAGGTAATTGGTATCAAAGACTTGTATGTTAAAACTGAAGGGCGAACAGGCAACATCCAAAATGTGACCAAGGCATTCTTCAGGGGTCTAATGGAACAGGTAAAACTATAGCAAACATACATTTGATGGATCTATTTGATAGCTGATAAAAACATTATTGTTTTCAGGTTTTCATTTTTTATTTAAAAATTGTGGGGCTACATATATTGAGTTTGAATTTATATGTGTGTCACTGGCAGACCTCAATGGAAGAAACGGCTAAGTGACATTTTTGTAATTTTGAGATATTGATGTTTTAAAGTTCAAAACTATACTGATTTATCATTAATTAACTAAATACATTTGAATTGTTTATAGGGTCAAAGACGTTATTTTTTCATAAAACGGCATTCTGAGCATTCTATTTTTGACACTATCAGACAGTGGGGATAACTAAAATATTTAAATTAAACAACCCCATAAAAACAAAGTTTTTGACTATAAATCCCTTATATATGAGACAGAACTCAACGCGACAAACATTTACAGACTGAAACTGAGTTAAGTCCCCTTCGCTGTAAAACCCGGGAGGGGGAGATGTGGTCATCGATGGCATGCATGAACGACTCAAGTGGCACGGGACGCCGAACAATAAACTGTGAAATTGAATTATCTATAGTTATATGGAGATAAACTAAAAGTGCATTAATTTAATTACGGTACATTCGATCGATCTGAAATTTTGATACGATGCATTGTTAGGTGACACGAGACTATGTGCAAAATTTCAGCTCGATAGCAGCACGGGAAGTTGGTCATTTTTTACTTTTGTTTTTCCGCCTGCCCGACCAAGACAGACAGAGAGAGACTGCGGTGAAGTTAATATAAGGGATTTAAAAAAGGCCACAGAGCCTGAGGTCTTCATTTGTAAAAGTTATCTTCCTTTGAAAGAGGAAAATTGACAGTGCTACAATGTCTGAATGATCACCCAACAGGAAACTCACCAGCAGCTTGCAGACAGGATGGGTCTCAATGTTGTGGAGTACAGAACTGATATGGAGAACATCCCCATCCCCGTGGCCACCCCTACCCAAGGGTTCTCTAAGCCTGATCCCATAAAGGAAGAAGCTTTTGACTTTAATAACTTGTACTATAAAGATGGAAGGGTGAGTTAATCTCATGTTATACTAATTATCTTTTCATCTAATTAGCTTTGAAACGTAATGGACACTTTTTATAAAACCATGTAGCGTTAAAGGAATATTCATTGATTAAAAAAAAATTGAAAATATTTGTTCGAAATGTTATCAGCTTAAGAATTGGGAATTATCATTTCTCATTGTTTTTCTTCATTAAAGTCATTAATTGTCAGTCATACAAATTATTAATCATTTTGTGTTACCATTTGCTCACTTTTAGTAAACATTTCTTTTCAGATTCCCCTCAAGAAGTATGTTGATCCAAATATGAAATTCAAATTACCTTCAACATTGAAACATTTTCTATCAGAGAACAGGTACCGTAACCAGAATGAGGCACGATTTCTGAGAATTGTTTACGGCCTTGAGCCAACACTAGAAGAACTCAAAAGAAGGCGAAAGCCTTTGAAATAAATTCTAAACAGTGCTGTCTATTGTTAAAACTTATTATGATACTTGTTATGATAATCTGGCTTATTCTAAGTGCTCTGGCATCTGTTCTGAATTAAAATTTGTCATTCTATCTGCCACAACTTAATGTAAACAATATTTGGTCTCACCAAGTTCACGAAACATAATGTCAAGGTGACATTGCTCAAACATTCAAGAAGTTCACAAGATAATTATTGATTTTCAGACATCTTAGTGAATTGCCTGGCATAGAAGAGAATGTGTCATTTTAATTGTTTTTTTTACAAAATCAATACTTGGTGTAATAGTAACTGCCACTACTCTGTAATTTAACAGTAAGTTAGTTTTAATTAATTTAAATTTTTGGTTTGATTAGTTTGAAATTTCTTTAACAGTATGGCAAATGCCATATCAAAATAACTTTCCTGAACTTTCTATCTTGTTTTTGGTAGTTTATTTTTGTTGTGAATAAATTCAATAAGGTGATCCCCAATTATTTGTCAAGACATTGATTGGCTTTATTTCTTACTACTTCACCCCTGCAGTCCTGTTTGAAGTGCTTCAATTTAGTGTGATTCACTCTTTGCTTCCATTGTTACAGCACTAAGATTGTATGTCAGAAAATATCACAGAAGCATGTTGAAAATGGAGTTAGTTTGTTGTCATGACAAATTTATGGTTATGAATCAGACCTTGTTCTGGTTTTGAAAAGGTGAAGATGTTTAAGTGGTTTAGAGTTTAGTATGTTTAATGTATGATTGAGACAGCTTATGCCGTAACTAGCACTACCAAAACTCCTACATCTTATGTCTTGCTACCACTTGAAGATAAAATATTGGGAAGTTAGTAAGTGGAAGTCAGTCTCTTGATGGAGGAGACAGTGTAAATAGATTCATTGCTAATCAATGTAATTGGTGCATAAGATGAATTTAAAGGGTGAGCCTGTTTGAAAAATGTGAAAGAATAATTTCC
This sequence comes from Ampullaceana balthica, assembly GCA_944989445.1. Lineage (NCBI taxonomy): Eukaryota > Metazoa > Mollusca > Gastropoda > Lymnaeidae > Ampullaceana > Ampullaceana balthica. The sequence goes on along the minus strand of CALYLW010000004.1, from coordinate 3,703,912 downwards.
AGAGATCATGAAAATAAACCAAGACACAAAGTTACACAATTTGAAAAGTCAACTGAAGGAAAGTTTGATCAAACTGTAAGTGAAGGTCATATTTGTGGGAGAACTATCCAAAACAATGGAAATTGGGAGACTTGTTCACCATATCCAAAAATGTACAAAATAATCATCCTGAATTAATGTCATAAAAATTAAAAGGGAAATAATTCAGGGCGAATGAAAACATAAATGACAAATGAATTACATGTTTACAGATAATGAGATATGGTAAAAAGTAAATGAAAAAATATTTTTTTAGTGATCTTTTACTCTATGAAATGTTCAAATAAATCGTATTATTTAAAATAATCATGAAGTGGTTGTTCACTTTAAAAAGAACTCACAAATTAATATTAAACTAAACACATAATATGAATGGATTGCATTGTTTTGTTTTTACTTCTATTATAAAATTAGTTTCAAACATATAAAAATTGGTAATAGCATCAACGTAATCCTTTTCATGGATTAATAATATTAAATATAATGTATAATTCATTAACAGATCTTTGGAATAATAAACCATGAGAAACTTTCTCACACTAACTTCAGTGTTGCCTTTTTTTTCTTCTTCAAGTGCTTCTGTGTTTCTCTTTCTTCTTTATGCTTTGATCATCCCCCCATATTTTTATTATACTTCAATAATTTTATATTCATTTATTTCATCCTGATATATTTCTTTCAGTATAAGCTGTTTGCCTTTGTAGTAACTTTATAGTCACCTCCACTTGATTGGAAGCAGTAGTGCACACTACAGTAAATAACGCCTCATTTTTTTTAGGTGTGTAAAGCAGCTTTATTGATGTCATCAAATACACATGCCATCTCCACACCTTTAAACTAAAAATTTCTAATCTTGTGCATTGGCGACAATCTTGACTTGGCGAAACTAATTTCAATTTCACACTACTCAGCATGAAAGATAGTCTACGTTTCCCTCACATGTTGTGAGAAACAACAAATCGATTTGTTGATGTCAAGATTTTCTTTTGGCCTACCCAAGTGACTAGGGAATAAAGATGACTAAGAAATAACGTTAATAATTATTGTAGGCGAATCAATATTCGATACGACGAGACACGCACAATATCCATGTCGTCAATCAAGTAATGCATTAGTAACAAATATTTTTTGGAAAATAATCAAATGTCTATACAAAAATAGAATAATGTATTTAAAAAAACAAAATATCAGCTATAAGTTTAGTCATTTAAAGATCGATACTGTCATATGTTCATACTTATCACTGATGGATGGAGTCACGCATTCAGTGACTCGGAGATACTCTAGAAATAACACGTTTAGAGCGTAAAATATTATACATAAAACAAAAGTACATGTACTGTAAAGGGCGAAAAAGTAAAGTAGTAATATCGTTCATGGGAATGAAAAAGGAGTTTTAAAAAAAATGGAATTGAACTAGGGCTGTTAACGATTAATTTAAATTTAATCGTTAACTTTTGAAAAATTAACGATTAATTAATCGTTAATTTTGATTAAATCCAAAAATTGAAAAATTACGTTGTTATAAGTAACATTTATTAATCGTACATGTCGAAAATTGAAATAACTGGAATGTCTTCTTATATGAGATCTTTGAACCAACAGCGCAAACAGACAAGTGTATTGTCATTATTTGGTTAAAGTGGTTAGCGTGTCTTATTGACAATATAACCAGCCGAGCTGAACAATCGTTCCTATAGTTTTAGACTTTAGATTGTCTCAGCTGAAGTTTCTGATACTGTAGTGGATGTTTGGTTTGCAGGTGATATGTAACTTAATGTAAGCGAAGTTTTAGAACAATGGTAGCAATGTTCCCGTTAACCAGCACGGTTGAGCAGATATTTGATGCAGAATCACAGCACTGCAAATTTTGTAAAAAATTGCACACAAAAATGGACGTTGTGCAAATTTGCACGCGAGTTTTTTTTTAAACTTTGCACATAGACCAGCAAAGCTTAGACTTAGACTTAGACTTAGAGGGAACATTGCATGGTAGACAAACGATTTCTCTCAAACTCAATGGACACAATAACCTTTATCAACATTTACGTCAGTCAATAGTTTAAAATCAAAATGTTCGTGTAATCGTTCGGATATTAGTTTATATTTATCGTCCCAAATATTTTACTTTTTGACTTCCAGTACATTTATAAGTGGTGGGTCGATTAATTGTTAAAAATTTTTTTAATGGTTAAAAACTTTTAACGATTAATCAAGAAATTAATCGTTAATTTCCGCACCCCTAAATTGAACTAATTTTAACTCTAAAAGGTACTTAACTTTAATGTATAATTTTTTTTTCAAATAACCTATAGGAGAGAAATACACAAAATGCCACGAATACAGTTTAGTGGTCTATTTCTAGCCACAACTTGTCACAATACAGTTTAGTGGGCTATTTCTAGCCACAACTTGTCACAATACAGTTTAGTGGGCTATTTCTAGCCACAACTTGTCACAATACAGTTTAGTGGTCTATTTCTAGCCACAACTTGTCACAATACAGTTTAACGGGCTATTTCTAGCCACAACTTGTCACAATACAGTTTAGTGGTCTATTTCTAGCCACAACTTGTCACAATACAGTTTAGTGGTCTATTTCTAGCCACAACTTGTTACAATACAGTTTAGTGGGCTATTTCTAGCCACAACTTGTTACAATACAGTTTAGTGGTCTATTTCTAGCCACAACTTGTTACAATACAGTTTAGTGGGCTATTTCTAGCCACAACTTGTCACAATACAGTTTAGTGGTCTATTTCTAGCCATAACTTGTCACAATACAGTTTAGTGGTCTATTTCTAGCCACAACTTGTCACAATACAGTTTAGTGGTCTATTTCTAGCCACAACTTGTCACAATACAGTTTAGTGGTCTATTTCTAGCCACAACTTGTCACAATACAGTTTAGTGGGCTATTTCTAGCCACAACATGTTACAATACAGTTTAGTGGTCTATTTCTAGCCACAACTTGTCACAATACAGTTTAGTGGTCTATTTCTAGCCACAAACTTGTCACAATACAGTTTAATGGGCTATTTCTAGCCACAACTTGTCACAATACAGTTTAGTGGTCTATTTCTAGCCACAACTTGTCACAATACAGTTTAGTGGTCTATTTCTAGCCACAACTTGTCACAATACAGTTTAGTGGGCTATTTCTAGCCACAACTTGTCACAATACAGTTTAGTGGGCTATTTCTAGCCACAACTTGTCACAATACAGTTTAGTGGTCTATTTCTAGCCACAACTTGTCACAATACAGTTTAGTGGGTCTATTTCTAGCCACAACTTGTCACCCCCACCCTAAACTGTTGTGGAACTTTTATCTCAATATTTGGGGATTATTATTGACGATCGAAATAAGAGACTTTTTGAGGTAGGGTGTGACAAATAGTTTGACTTTCACACCCCCCCCCTCTTTTTGTTTACCCCACAGATAGAACTAACAGAATAAATTAACATAATATGCTGGGAACACAAATAGTTCCGCACAGCTCTTTCATGCCACATTCAACCACGCCACTGGTTTTAGTATGTCTTCCAAAATTGTTTGGAAAGGATATGTTGGTGATACCTTTAAAAAACCTTCTCTCTTCTCACTAATCCATTAAGTTTATTTGGAGAAATAGATTTTTTGTCCCTATTTAATATCAAATTTTTGAACATTCGTCATTTTTAGAAGCGTAAATAAATCTAAACTTTAATATAATCTTTAAAAAAACAATTAGAAATACATTTTTTTTTAAAAACACAAAGAACACCGCCCAAGGCACGTTTTCACGCCGTATTTTTTCCTGCAGAACTCCCCCCCCCAACAAAACAAAGTAACACACACATCAAAAAAGTTTTTATTTTTACATTATCAAATATTGCCTTTAACTTTAATAATTGGCTTTTAGAAAAATATGAAATTTTTAAGTTTTATGTATAACAGAAGTCTTTATTTTGCTTTCACAAACTTGTTGATTAAAAGTGAACCCCGAAAAAGCGTGCATTGGACATGTAGTACTACTAATTAATGTATATTTTTTACTGTTGGTTTATGTTGAAATTGATATTTGAAATAAGGATAAAATTGAAAGAAAAGAAAAAAAACCTCGGTCACAGATTTGAGTAAATTAACAGGTTTCAGTTTAACAAATGATGACTAGAAATTCAGTTTGGCTACCGTATGAAATCCTTTAATTGATTTTTAAAAAAATACACTGATACCCGTTTGTGCAATGGTATTGTTAGAGAAATATAAATTTAGTATGATGTTACTTGTTGAGACTGCTCGTCTACGAGGAGTAGCAGTCGATCATGGTCGACATCTGCAATCCTTCCAAGGGCATAGGGCACCAACAAGAGTCCTCCAGGCATCCCTATCCTGGGCCAGTATCTCCAGTATCTTCCAGGTATGGCCAAGTATCCTGTCTGCCTCCAACTCTCGGCGCCAAATGTTTTTTGGACGACTTCTTTTCCGCTTTCCCTGAGGGTTCCAGTCCAGGGCCTGTCTTGATGTGTTGCAGACAAGCTTTCGTAGCCTATGGCTAATCCATACCAACCGCTTCTGGGGAGTATCTTGATCCAGGTTGCTGATTTTGTCTGACCAGTGAATCTTATCTTATCTTATCTTATCTGTTTACAGACGCTCCTTTTATACAGAAGATTATTGCGTCCTACGCTTATCTATGGTTTGTGTTTAGTCCTGCATTTTTATTAGAGATTTAAATGTTGATAAAGTGTTGGTTTTCCTGGATTCTTCAGGCAACCCATTCCACGCCTGAATTCCGGACGGGAAGAAGGAAAACTTGTATGTGTTTGTTCTTGCATGCGGAATAAGAAAGGTGTTTTTATCCTTATGTCTATCTGAGGGTTGTATTAAGTCATCTTTGTGTTGTATTTCTAAATTAGAATTAATAGCTTTATGTATGATTACTACTTTGCTCTTGGTTCTTCTATCCTCTAGTGTTTCAAGGTTTAATGATTTAACTAATGGTGTTATTCTTGTCAGTTTCGAATATTCTCCAGTAATGAATCTGGCAGCTCTTTTTTGAATTTGTTCTAGTTTATCATGTTTTCTTTGGTGGATGGGTCCCATACAGAAGATGCATATTCTAGTACAGGTCTCACCAAAGTGAGGTAGCATTTTAGTTTTATATCTCTATTACATTTGTTAAAGTTCCTTTTTATAAAGCCTAAGGTTTTGTTTGATTTTTTAATAAATTCATTGACATGGGGATTCCATGATAGTTTCTCATTTATTAAGACTCCTAAGTATTTTGCATCTTTAGTTTGGGTCAGTTCTTTTCCATGAATGTAATATTTTGAATTTATTTGTTTCTTTTTCTTTGTTACTCTTAACAGTTGACACTTTTCTGGGTGGAAAGACATACTCCAGTTAGTTTCCCATTTTATCAATTCATCTAAGTCTTTTTGTAAAATTTTGCTATCTTGTTCTGATTTAATTGTTCTATAGATTATACAATCATCAGCAAATAACCTAACTTTTGTACCTGTTGAGATGTTGTTGGGTAAATCATTTATATAAATTAAAAAGAGTAAGGGACCTAGCACAGTTCCTTGTGGAACTCCTGAGTTAACCTTTATTGGTGCAGATTTAGATCCATTAATTATTACAGTTTGCTCCCTGCCCAAAAGGAAGTCTTGGATCCAGTGATGTAAGGAACCTGAGATTCCAAAGTAGTTAAGTTTTTTAAGTAAACTAAGGTGGTGAACTTTGTCAAATGCTTTTGAGAAGTCTAGTAATATTGTATCTATTTGATCATTTTTGTCCAAGCCTTTTGATAGTTCATCTATTAAACCTATTAATTGTGTTTCACATGATCTGTTTTTTCTAAAGCCGTGTTGATGTGGGCATAGGGCATTATATTTGTCAAGGTGGTTAACTATTCTACTATATATTATGTGTTCTAGTAATTTACAGGTGATACTAGTAAGTGATACAGGCCTGTAATTACCAGGGTCTGATTTATCCCCTTTCTTAAAGAGTGGAGTTACGTTAGCTAATTTCCAATCCTGGGGCACTTTACCCTGGTTTAGAGAGGCTTGAAAGAGAACTACAAGGATAGGGGACAGTTCATTGCTTAGTTCTTTTAATAATCTTGCAGGCAAATCATCTGGGCCAGTAGCTTTGTTTATTTTTTAGTTTTTTAGGAGTGAATGTATACCTATCTCATCTACAGTTATGTTACCTATTTCCTCCATTTTATTTAAATTTATTAAAACTTCCTTGTCGCCTGAGGCAGAAAAAGATGATGCAAAATATGTGTTAAGGATATTAGCTTTAGTTTCATTATCATTATAGGTTTTATTATTTGAGCCTTTTAGTGTGGCTATTCCTGAAGGTTCCATTTTTTTAGATTTGATAAAGGACCATAAGTTTTTATTGTTATCTTTGGTAATTACATTGTTTATATATTCATTTTGGAGGTTTCGACTAAGTTTTTGTGTCAAGTGTTTATCTTTATTAGGATCTTATTAGGCAATTACTAATGAAGGACTGAATTCTGGTCAGGTTTGCAGCCGTTGTTCTCCATGCTTCGGCTCCATATAAAAGTACAGGCTTTGCCATGAATAATGAATTTATAATTTAGTTCTCTTCAAAATAACTCTGGAATAGGGATTATGTTAGAGGGAAAGTCCATAAATGACGTCACGCAAATTTGGGCGATTTTTCACCCCCCCTCCCCCCTCGTCACGCATCGTCACAAAAACTTAGACCCCCCTCCAATATGACGTCACAAAGCTTTGCCGCCCCCCCCATAAAATCTGTATTTTCTATTTGAAAAAGAGCATGTTTCAAATCCCTAATGTTTTGTCATTTAAGTGTGTATTTAGTGTAAGGTTTCACTTAATTATCGTAACACGCTTGAAGCCATGTAAAACGTCATAAAATAAATTGTAAGAAATCAAATATTTAAGTGGACCTTTTATTTAAAGTTGCGAGTTTTGATGTGACGTCACATTTCTCAAACACACCCTCCCCCTCATCACACATTGTCACAAATGTATTACCCCCCCCCTCCACTTTAGGTGCGTGACGTCATTTATGGACGGCCCCAGAGGATACTGAAAGAGTAACGATTTTCTCCACTACAGAATAAAAGAGGGCTGATAAGCAGAAAAGAGAGAGGGAGAGAGAAATAGAGAGAGAGAGAGAGAGAGTACAACAAGCACGATTAATTTCGTTACCCCGCATCAACTTTATGTTCATGCTGTGAAGTCTCTCATCTTTCTGCGGCACAATATTTAGAAATTTCTTGCGTTTCAAGAACTATTTCTTATTAGTCCAAGTCTTTGATTTGTGCTCCACGGATTATCACATTAAACTCTTACTCTTATCCTTTTAACCTTCATAAATGATGCTGATATTAATTTAGCTGTTAAATCCACAAAAGTCGATTTGAACGACAGCTATGAGCTTATGGAAAGTAGTATTTGTAATTTTAAAGGTGACGTTTACAGTTACTGCAATTTGAATAAAATGAAACATAATACTGGTGCATGCATGGAGTAATACATATGTCAAAAAGTTCAGACACTTACCACGCTGAAGCTCAGACATCTATCACCAGGTTTAATTGTTTCTATATACCAGGAGCCCCCGATGGTAGCAGAAATAAAAAGAGCAGACAGGACACTTAGAAACAACACCAAATGACAGAGGAGCGAATAGGGTGCACCATCAAAACCCCAGAACAAAGCGACTCAAAGGCCGACCTATAGGCTTAGATGGATAGATAATGTAGAGAAAGATCAACATTCACTGCGCATCCAATCTTGGAGAAGAAAGGCATTGGTTATAAACTTATAACTGAGTGGAAGGAAGTGGTGAGACAGACGAAAGCAACCGGATATATGGGTGGATTGGTCGAGATGTGCCATTCTAAGCAGAAGTTTTCATTTAAACCTGATGCTACATGTTAAGCTCTAGATGTATGGTAAAATTTGAATATCTACATCTACAATGTAATGTTTTTGAAAGCACTACTTTTAGGATAATAGGAATGTATAAAACTCCTTAGGTTGGTCTCCAATCTGTGGGCCAGGTGGAATGATCATGTCAAATTTTATCGCGAACTATTGTTGTTTATCAGTTAGTTGATCAATTTATAAGCTCTAGAAAGAAAAAAAAACAACATTCAAATTAAGCTTCATTTGGTAGTTTGGATGAAAAGACACCGGTACAGCTCGCCCCGCTCCTGTGAAAATTGTGTGATATTTCGGTCAACCTGTTCCGGTTGTTTACAACTTTCATTACCGCCATCTTGGCACTAAGTGGACTCTGTTCAATCTACCCCAGTCAGCTATTACGAAGTGCCATAATAATGACGAAGAAGTGATTTCGAGAATATTGATTTGATAGTGACATCCCCATTTCGGAACCGACATTATTTTGTGAACGTCCTGATTGGTTGGGAAGTCACAATGGCAACTGTGACATTTATTATTAGGTACACTTTAAAAAAATAACATTTACCAATTTTGTTTTGAAATGTCTGAATATGGCACAAAAAAAGGCTTAAATAACTTAATTACAAAAAATTAATATAGATACATTTTATTACCACGTTTTACCACGTTTTTTTTATTAACTTGTTTTCGTGTCTGTCTGTCCGCAATTTTTAAATTTGCCAACGTAAAATTAAACCACTTCTGTTGGTCCTAGAGATCTCAAAATTTTAACACAAAAAGATCTTGGATGACAATGCATTGTATCAACATTTCAGATCAATATAATGTACCGTAATTAGCTTATTGAATTTTTTAGTTTATCTCTATATAAGCATCTGTATCCGACTGCAGTTGTTAGATTTCACGTGCGGAGTACACCCCGTGACGTATTTAAATGTTGGGTGGGTGCAGATGAGGTGTTTGGTAAAATAAATAGAGGTAAAAAAAGATGTTTAAAAACCACGTTTTTATAAGTGGACTAAAAAGAAGAAAATAATTTAAAACTTATACGTTCAAGTACTTTAATTTAATATGACCAAAATCGTGGGGCGGGCGCTTATGAGGTTTTACATATGCAGTGCACTCATTCTCTCACTTATAGATCTCTTTTTTGCCTTCTAAATTATAAATTTTTATTTTTCATACCCGCCCAACGTTTTTAGTCATATTAAATCACAGTACTTGAACGTATAAGTTTTAACTTATTTTCTTGTTTTTAGTCCACTTATAAAAACGTGGTTTTTTAAAAATCCTTTTTTACCTTTATTTATTTTCTTAAAATGCTTTTTCTTACTCAGAAAACAGAAAACAAACACGTTAAGAAATACTTTTCATGTACAAATGTATCGTAGCTCTTAACTAATAGGTATATTTGTAAAATGCTACACAATCATGCCACAGTTATAACTGAATACCAGCTGTAGGAAAACCATTTTATTTTATGAGATTAAATAAAACATTTGTCACTTGTCCGATAATTTTCTTTCACTACTTTTCAAAGTTACGCGCGTTACCATGACAATGCTACGGGGCGGGGACGAATAGGTCATAATAAAGCTCCAGAGGAAAGACTTATTATTAGTTGTGTACTTGCTCAAGCAAGGATAACGTATGAGGTCTCAGTTGGCCATTCAATGAAGTTTAAGTAACGATATTTTCAGCGGGAATACAAGAAAAAACAAACTATTAATATTTCATACAGGTTCACTAATTTATTTTTTTAGGCACAAGCCAGTGTACAATATGGTAATGTCTATTCGCAATGCGGACATGTGATTTTTATGTCTACTTTGCCATTTTCATTTTCTTACGAGGTATACCATCAGTGGCTTGGGAAGGATAATGCAAATGATTTTTTTTCCTTAAAATATGGACAGTGGCATTTTCGGAATGTAAGTGTAAGAACAACACATTTTGGTCGACCCAAGCGATACTAACTTAAGTTACGATTTAAATTTAAACTCGTTTCAAGTCTTTCTCTTCATATAACTTTCTCAACCTCTCTTGTCAAATTTTGTTGTGAGCTAATTTTACTTTGCGAGCTGCAACAGAGTCTCCAGAAAACGCCTCCTGAGTCAGAGCAAGTATTGCAGGACCGTTGCGACTTAACCACAAAGCACGTAACCTAATTTTCTATACATGTTATGGAGCCAATGATGAGGATAATTTTGCTTTAAAATGTTCACATCATCACATGATACTAACTACTCAACTCTCTGACTCTAGCGTTCTAGAGCTTTAGCTGCTTCTCATGAATTTCAACTCTTTTGGAATTATTCCACGTAGCTAATGTTAAGTTATTCCCCGTATGTTATAAGAGAAAGAACTATTATTTATTTGAAAATGACCAGTCGCATCACTATGCGCAAAAAAGTTTCTTTAAAAAGGTAACGAAATCCCCCCCCCACACACACACACACTTTCCGCAACACGCACACATTTTCTTTTGTAAAATTTTAAATAAAAGCAATTCAGATGCTCAATCATTATTCTCTAAATTATTTTAAAAAACGATTTAATAGGTTTTATATATTTTATTACTGTAGCGTATTTTTTAAAGTCATATTCTCTCTAATAAAGATAAACATGCGTGTGATATTTTTTAAACTCTCATTTTTAATTTTGATTTTACTCTTTTTAATTAAATTTTTACTAAAACCCAATTTAAACAACAGACCGTATTGATTTTTTTAAAGGGTAAGGTCCAAGGGGATATCTCTTTGAGCTATTCAACCAATGAGATCGTGGCTAACGAATGGGCGCAGACTAGACGGTGGTGATGTGACAGACTTTCAGTAGGAAAATGGAGGCGCCTAGAAGCGCGAAACAGAGCCCACGTAGTATGGCGCGGAAAGTTCCAAGTTGTAACTCTGCATGGTCTTAGGTGCCAAGTATCGGCATCATTCGTTGTGAGAGGGAAATAACTTACGTCAGGTGGTTGGATCATAGGTTTGGTGACGTCATCTTCGATTCCTGCGCCATTGTATTAACAAAGTAGTCCGCTTGAATATTTCGAAACAGTACTTATTTACTTCAAAGTTTCTTTTCGGAATTAAAAAAAATAAATCAAACGACTGGTTTAAAAAGTGAAAAAATTTTTTTTTGACTTTTGGATCTAAATGTGATTATTAATTTCGGATATTTCTAACCAGATAGCTGAAAGCACGTTAGCACATTAACTCTTTAAATCAAATATATAATTTAACAAAAGCAGGAGCACGCATTAACCTTTCACCGTCAGCAGATTTCAGAATCAATACCTAGAAGAGTGACAAAATCATACTTTAAAAACAGCAACAACAGAACACCAACCCGCTACAGGCAAACAGTTTAATATAGAACTAGCAGAAGTGTGATATCTTCCTTGTGATATTTTCACCCTTTCATGAGCTTCCATTGTCGTGTCCAACTGCCTAAGGGGCGTCATTCGTCTTAACTGTTGGTCTCTCATAGCGTCCTCAGTTTTCCCGGTGTTTGCATGGACGATTCTTCACAATACGCTAGTCACCATCACCAGACTGCGTGGTTCGTCGAACTTTTCCGTTCTTCGGTGCAATCGTTGTGTTGTGTCCTTAACTGTATAATCACTGTGACGAAAATCATGTTCCACACCGTTCCCGTGATTTTTATGATGTCACAATAGACAGGGGAACTTCTCAGACGACACATATTGTTTTTTGTTCAAGTTGCTAGAGAGCAGTTATAGAGTTACATTTTCTTGATAAGAACGTAAGCAGACGATCTCTAAATTTGAATAGAATTAAAACAAAAGTTGCTTTATGTGTTCTGAAATTTAATAAACATCATAGTCTGGATTAAGGTGACGTGAAAAAAAGGACCCATCTAGTGTTTTATCTAGGATTCCGGGCTCGAGATTGTCAAAATCTTCATGCGTGGGAAGATATTGGTTTAAAATTATGACGTCACTGGGCCGTTTTGTGTGGAGTGTTGAGAGCACGTGCTAGCCAGGACATGAACCCACACACGACGTTATTGTTCCCACACACACTTAACTCACTGCCAACACCTATCACGGTCACGTGACTTCTCAGAGTTCCTCTTGGCAACAGAAGATCTGGGGCACATGCAGGTAAGGGTTTTATTTTAGTTAAAAATAATTCGTTTTGTGTGTTCAGTCTCTACTGCGTACGAATATCACAGCGAATAGTTTGCGTTAGGAAATGTATTAATGCATAAGAATAAGAGTGAGAATAAAGTCTCGAGCCTGATACAAAAATGATATCACATGCAATCTCCGCAAAACAATTAAACTTTGCCTGAGCAAAGTGTTTGAATGTTATCATTTTTAAAGCACTCTTCTGTTGATTTACGGGTCGATGCTTTTTCACCTGGGGTTACGAGCTGATACAGAACTATAAACAATTTAAAATAAATGTCTTTAAAACATTAAAAAAAATCATTACTGTTTTAAAGCTTATATTTAAAGTTCAATCATCATATTTAATGTCTTACTTAAATTTATATTTAGTTATATAAGACTGAATATATATGTTTTAGTTGTTTAAAAATCTCTCTAAAAGAATTTTTTTAAAAATATATAAAATAGGGTTGCTGCTCGAACAGTACACGAATTCGACGTGTTTTTACTTGGGAAAGGCAGTGGTTTGGGGGGTGGGGGCGGGGTGGGGGGTGGGGTAGTGTGCAAGACTCTGCTTGACAGACTATAATCCCTATATCGAAGGAGGGGAATGAGAGAGAGAGAGAGAGAGAGAGAGAGAGAGAGAGAGAGATGAGGCGGACATGAGGTGATATAAGGTAATAGGTTAGGGCCAGACAATTTTAAATGACGCCAAAAGGATAGTATAGACAAAGAGTTGAGTGAATGCTGATACAAAGTAAAGTGGATATAGACCAAGTGTGCTGTGAATGTAGACAAAATGTGCTCTGGATATCGACCAAATGTCATTGACCGTATCCTTCTTTGTTCCCTCTCCTCTCTCGGTGTATATTTTTGTTTATTTGTCCACGTCTATCTCTCTCTCTGTCATTCTATCCCTAGCCTTTCTTTCTCTTTGTGTATCTCTCTACCATTGCGCGCCATTATCTATTTATTTGATCCTCTGGTTTGTTTTTAAAGTTCGGTATCGACAAAAGCAATGCAATAAGGGGTAAAGGCTGTACATAAAGTGAACAGTAAGTAAGTAAATAGACACGCCATGAGCCATGTAAATTTAAAGTGAGTGTGAGATGATTGGGTATGGGGTTAAAAAGGGAAGTACATGTAATGATATTATAGAGGGATCACTCGGGTATGATGACGTAAGACGGGGATGGTAAGAACCGTTGCTCTGGGTTGGAGACTTGTGAGCAGGGACTGGGATAAGGTATACGAGGGACTGGTCAACTTACTGGGTCAATTTTAGGACATATAGTAGTGGATAACATTTCTTTAAAAAAAACATTAAAGAACTTTAAAATGGCGTGTAAATACTTATTAACAATGCCACGTACAGGTAAACATATTTTAATTGATCAGTGTGTCCTGCAAGTGAACATTTGGAATGCATTGGTGTCATGGTTAATTAATATTAATTACAATTAAAACATTTGAAAGAAGAAAAACTTAAATAATAGCAATGCATCTCAGAAATTAAATTCATGTCAAATAACATTTTTGCTCTACAAAATCTACAAAAACAGCACCCCAACTTATGATTAAAACTACGTATGCATCCTACAATCTTTACGGTGACTCAGATTTTTGCATTCGACTGCCTAGAGGTTATTTAACATGCCCATCAATGACGTCACATGGCGTTACAGATGGACACAGGGTAATCCATCATTTTCAGATTGTTACAGAAAAATGCAAGTTTAATTAGCTTTAATGTCTTTTGTCAAGAATGCCGTTAAGAACATGCCACACAAAGAGGACAATCTTAATAATAATTTTCCCCCAAGCATACTTCCTCATTAATTTTAAGAAAAAAAATTAAATTAAAATTCAGTTCATTATTCTTAAAATATGCATCACGTCCAGAGGTTATATAAAATAATTTTTTTGTAAGTTTATGAGGCATATTAATTTAAGAAATATTATGGGCTTTGAGAGATTTATTCACGTTAGTGGCTTAGGTAAGCGGCGGTCTGCCACGTGCAACACTAACCTTCACCCCCGCCGCTGATTAATATGAAACAATATGAAGGCTCTAAACTACACATTTAAAATTAAAATAAAGTAAATAATCATTTTAAAGAAAGAAATTTTGAACGTGATTAGGCATTTATTTTATAGATTATAAGTCTCCCACAGTTTAATACAAAACAAATTTACTCGCCGAGACGATATCTCGCGATTTGTCTCTTTCTAAGGCGCTGCCTACTATCAGTATCATCTGTTTTGGAGCGTGCATATTGTTACAGCTAATTAATTCTTTACCTTTTATTAGTTGTGTATGGATAACGGAAAAAAGACTCTGGATATGAGGATAATCTAATTTTTTTAGACATTCCTTATCATTCACATAATCAAGAAACATTAGCTGTCTTTTCAGTTTTTCTTCCAATCTTAGTTATGACAATTAAACCTGACGTGGTACAAGTTATCCTACTTCTTATGTTCGCATACCAGTTTTTGGAGAAAACTGTTAGCCATGTCTTCATCATCAGCATCATCCTTGGCGTTAAGGCCCGTGTTGTGCCCCTGATCAATCAGTTTTATTTTTAGTCAGACCAGTGGCCTTTTGTCTCATTGAATGAACCCCATCGGCCGTTGGTCTGTCTCAAACTCATCAATCTACTTCATTCTTAGTCTACCTGTTAGCTCTCTGCCGCTCGGTATATGTCTAAAACACTAAGTACCAATACAAAGTTTAAAAACATAAAAGGCATAATAATGACTACAAGATCGAGAACCAATTATACACATAAACTATTAAATCACCGCCACTATATTATATCTCCATGGCTAAATAATGGAGTGGGGGTGAGTTAATGTTATTGACTTTGTGTAACAAAAAGGTCTTGTGGAATGAACGTTAATAGTTATGGAACAGAGAAATGCTTTCAAATCCCATTGAAAAAATAGTAATAAGTATAATTTTAAAACAGCAGTATGCTTCTCTAGTAGGTAGTGGTTTAGTTTATAATGTTGTGTTGCATTTTTCTTTTGCAGTTCGCCGAAAGCAATATTGGTTTTACACAATTTGGAGACAAAAAATTCATTAAATATATTACAGAATAAACATTCATGCTGCTATGTAGATCCCCCCCCTCCCGCGCACTTGAAATCACACATATATTTATACTAGCTTTATTACCCAGCTTTCCAGGAGTTTCATGAACGTAGCTGTAAAGTAAGTTACAAAGTAAATGTAATAAAAAAAATAATTTTATTACCACCCATTAAAATTACGACTTTAAGCTATATTCGAATTAGGAACATATGGAAAAAAAGACCAATGTAACTTTTAAAAAGATATTTTGATAATAATCTATCCTATATAATAAAAGGCAAGTTTCTGTCCTTTCTGTCCTTTCTGTCCCGTCATCTATAGCGATTGGTCCCTCAAACACATATGACTCCTACAGCCAATCACTAGCGGAGAAAAATTTACATATTACGCGGAGGTTCAAAACGAGTTATTTTTGGTGCAGTTTTTTTGTCATAATTCATTACGTTGTTCCCATCTTTAAGTGATTCCTGCCGCTTATTCCAATGACACTTCTGTTAATGCTTTTTCCTTGATGGTCCTGGGGGGTAGTGGCAAGAGTTTTAAGTGTTGTTTGTTTTTAGTTGCTGTTATTGTTAATGTTGTTTTGTTGTTGTTGTTTTTTGTTGTTGTTTTGTTGTTGTTGTTTTGTGATTGTTGTTAGTGTTGTTGTTTTGTTGTTGTTGCTTTGTTGTTGTTGCTGTTGTTGTTGCTGTTGTTGTTGTAGTTGTTTTGTTGTTTTTGTTTTGTTGTTGTTGCTGTTGTTGTTTTGTTGTTGTTTTGCTGTTGTTGTTGTTTTTGTTGTTGTTGTTTTGTTTTTGTTGCTGTTGTTGTTGCGTTTGTTGTTGTTGTTGCTGTTGTTGTTGCTTTTGTTGTTTTTGCTGTTTTTGTTGTTGTTGTCCACATTCCTTGCCCTGCGACGACAATGTCCTGCAAACGCTTCAGCATAACAACTACCAAAACATAGCGTCCATGAACTTCACAGGTCACCCTACACTTATTCTCGTCCTTGGGCGGGCTTTGTTACTAGTATATTATATAGAAAGAAGTATTTCTGATAGTATTCAATTTGAAAAAATATGCAAAGATAAAGGCTCTTAAAACATTTCATGATATTCAAATACAACTAGTGAAAACAAAATTACTTTTTAAATATACTTTATTAAAACACTTCTACCCACTTTTACCTACTAAACAATTACATTCGCTGTTAATTAATAAAATTTAACATTCTTATCTTATCTTATCTTATCTGTTTACAGACGCTCCTTCCATACAGAAGATTATTGCGTCCTACGCTTATCTATGGTTTGTGTTTAGTCCTGCATTTTTTTTTCGGCTGAATAGTAAATTAAAAAAAAAGTAAAATAAAAAAATTCCCCGTTAATTACTAATAAAGTGACAAAAGTAGTATAATGTCACATCATCACACATTAAAAAAAAACCACAGAAATGAAATGTATTTTTAAAAACAAAAATCAGCACGCATTATTTAACAAAATTATATGCATGAAAATTTACAAACATGAAAACTTTAGTCAAAATGAGCGTTGTAAAGTAGAGCATAATTTGATGAAAGCGGTAATCACTTGGCTGTACGCATTTATACAATTAACACTTAAGTATGTCTACACCCCTACATAAACATTTATACAATTAACACTTAACTATGTCTACACCCCCACATAAACATTTATACGGTAAGCTAGATACGAATCCTACAGCCTACAGCCTTTTCTCGGACTACATGTTCCATTGTCCAAAATCTATTTTCAACATTATGATCTATACAGTGTACAGTTGGTCCCGTATGACGTTCAATTTATTGAAATAAATGAATGTTAACAATTTTTTGAAAACTGAATGAGGATTTTTGTTGGCAACACGTTTTCCTTAAACAGGAACGATCGTACAAATTTAGGTTTGGTAAAGACAATGATTGTTCATTAGCTCTATTACATCCAGGACAATTTGTATAAAATTCTAATTTAGGTTTCGCTAAGAAAGAGAAGAAACTCTAAATATCTTTTCAGAAAAAAATATTCATATTGATATGGGTAGAAAATGAGCAAAACATTGAATTTTAACTTTATAGAATAAATTTGTCCGGTTCAGAAAAAAACATTTATTTTATATTTGACAGAAGAGGGTGGTTGGGTCGGTAGTTTAGACTGGGTTAAAGCATAGTACACGATGTATTAAAAAATCTGTCCCGTAATCATGGTTAAAAACGGTTCAAAACCTTATAAAACATTTGAAAATTAATGCATTAAAATTTACCGAGATTACCTAAATAATTAGAAAACAATACATTTTGCGAAATTTTGGTAAAACGAAACAATTATGTAGAAGATTTCTTTATGATCTAAACCTTCATGTACATCTTTAGCCATTACTTAGATTTAAAAAAAACACGCTGAAAATCTACTAATACTCAATTTAACGTATATATCAAATACATAGAAACATACATTTATAAAAATAATGAATTTTTATACTCACAAAATAAGCTTTAAACTTACATGTTAAACTACCTCTCCAACATCCAATATAATAATTCCAGACTCTAGACTAAACTTTTTAAGTTTGGTAGTGAAGTAGCAAATAATGAATGTACAACAAGTAAACATTTAAATTTGCGATATCTACAGGGTGGCCCAAAAAAAATGGGACCGCCTAGAGTAGGTTTCAAAACGAGAGAAGCATACGAAGCATTTGGTTTACAGACGAAAAATATTTACTCTCGCCACACCAGTAAATTCACAAAATGATCGTGTTTATTCTGAAGCAAGAAAGAAAAAGTAGTTCCTTCAAAGAGACTCATACGCGAACGTGAACATTTCAGTCGTGGCATCAGGGTTTCGGTAGGTATGTCTCGGATGGGAAAAACCAGTGTAGCATAATTTGTTGAACCTGGAGCGAAAGAGAACAGTGAGTATTATTGTGATCACGTCCTAAGACAAGGATTGCTTCCGGATATTCGAGCAAGATGTAATCATCACAACTGGACACTGCAACAAGACGGAGCTCTTTCACACACGGTAAGAAACACAATAAACTATCTTCGTCGGGAGAATGTCACCATCATTGAACCAGACATGTGGCCACCAAATAGCCCGGATCTAAACCCGGTAGATTATGCTATTTGGGGTGCCCTCCAACAAAAAGTCTACTTTCGTCGTTAATTTGCAATAATAGAACAACTGAAATTGGCCATTGTTGAAGAGTGGCAACATTTGTCTCAGCGGTTTATAAACAAGAGCATTGACCAGTGGCGAAGACGTTTAGAAAAAAACTGTTGAGAACCGAGGAGGACACATTGAATTTGAATTCTGATTTTATATAAATTAACATTTGGCAGCAATTTACTTGATGTTTTGTAGAAAACAGTTACATAAAAAATTATTATTTGAAATTATACAAGACGGTCCCACTTTTTTTGAGCCACCCTGTAGAGTAAAATTGTGTCAATGCAGAGGCAGACTTTGGAATGCATCATTGTCCCTTCCACATAAATCTATTATATAAAACTTGTTGAAACCTAATGATAAAAGATCCTCAACACTTTTTACGCCATGTCAAATTGAAAATTTTAAATAGATTTAAAATAGCGAACCGCTCAAAATTAAGCATTACCAAAGTGTGTGCCGCAAAAAAAAAGTTAACTTAAATTTTACTTGAAATCATATGGTTTAAAAGCTATTTATGCACAATGATTTTTAATAATATTTTAAAACAACTGCTTTTGGGAAAGATACATTTGTATTATGACCGAGCTTTCACTTAATTACTTTTATTTACTTGTTTTCTGATCGCGCATCGCGATGCGTCCGCATTCGCTTCATCCCTTGTCGTGCACGTGATCCCGTACTCACCAAATGTTCACAAAAGAAAATTTTGAAACCTGGCTTAATGTCACTTGTAGTTAAACCAATACTGAAATGGCAGCCACACCTACTACAAATTTAACCTTAGCTGTCAGTGCCCGCCAGATTCAGTGACAATTCAACTGAGGATATGAAATCAAGCTGGATTTATTATTATAAATTATCCAGGCACAATGTGTTTGTGTTGTCATAGCTAGTGTTGAGAACAATATACGGATATCAAGGCGATGTGCACTAATTTCGTATTGGGAAGTTGCTTTGTTAGATGATGAATTTCATTTTTTACAATAATACATTTAAAATAAAAAAATAAAGGTTTATTTTGCTAGGATTTTCTATCCTAAAATTAAATCTGTTCTATTGAAATTAAATTCCATTCATTTTATTATTTTTTTTTCCCCTTCACACTTAAACTAATTGTGGACGTCACATAAATTGAGATTCGCGTAAGGGGAGACTATACCGGATCTGCTGACGACAGTGAGTTTCCTTTGTAAGTCTCGAGTGTCAGACACTTGATTCAATTTAGTTAATTAGTCATTTATTATTTTTTGTGTTAGTTTCCTGCCAGAATTCTACATAGATAATAAATTAGGAAATGCCAGGACAGTTCATTGGGTAGAAGTGTAGGTATAATAGTTTAAAAAAAAACAAAACATTATTGACATCAGGAAACACAATGAATGTGGGCATCAGAACAAAGCGTTCCTATGTAAAGATTTATTTCGCAGCTAGAGTTCCAGAGTTTGTCCTGTTAATTGTCATGATATTAGAATAATATGATGTTACAGTTGTGTATGTGAATATAGACAGCAAAGTCAGAAGGATGCAAATGAATTTTTAAATCTATTTGTATTGCCAATCGTTATTTGAAATAGTTTTCGAGTACTGAAAGCCATGATAATAAATGTGAATTTATGAATACAGAAAAGAACGAGTACAGTCAGAAGTGGATGACGGTATCACAATGCGTCCCAAGAATACTCTTTTCTCGTAGACTAATAAGGCATTCTAGAATCTTTCATAGTGAATCCATTAAATGAATGTTTTTTCTTTAAAGTATTATATTTTTTTTATATTATTGCATTTCCAGTTAAGAAGTACACAGAGCTAAATTTCTTGATATTCTTTTTGCTTTAATGATTATTTGTGCACTTTATTTTTGTGTGTAAATTCGAAGCTCTCTAGAACGAAGTTTCTCTCCGGTTCTATCAGGTTCAAAATCATTATAAGCATTGTCATTATCATGTTGCTGGTTGTTATCAGGCTGACGCACTTCCCGCATATCCAGAAATAGTGTACAGCAACTGCAAATAATCTTCACCAATAACTGTATAGTTAAATAGTATATAGTATTTTACATTTGTATTTCAAAGTTCAATAATTAAATAACGTTTAATTTTCATCAAATAACTTGAGTCAAAGGTGTAAAAAGTGAACTAAACATCTAGAAAATAAAAGTTTTTGTACACGTAATCAATGAGATTTTACCTTCAAGCCATTTAGAACTATTTGATATTCGTTATATAAAACTTGATATTCTGTCAAATTATCGACTTTCTGTCTAAAACCAGTTGACATTCTTTGTAAAACCAATTACATTCCTACAAGCAATTGTAAATATTTTTACATCCTATTGAATTATATACATGTATATATATACCACCAATTTAAATTGTACCTGCAAAAACTTTGACATTAATAGCTATAACCTATTGATATTCTGTCTTCAATAAATATTGAAATTATTGCTATAACCAAAGGATATTCTATCAATGTAGAGGCTGCGTGACTTAAAAGGAACGGTTAGGGCTAATTACGCATACATTATTGCAAGGGTTTACGGCCTATAAATATAGAATCTCTGAACTAAAGATTCAGCTAATTTTCCTATAGATGAAACAATAGATTTCAAATTGATAACTTGTACAACACAGTGATATAGTTATAAAATCAAAAGCACATTTTCACTAGAAGGTTTAACTGTATTGGTCGTCAGTACATAACTTTAAGATCGAGTTTTGTTGGAATGGTTTCATTTACACAGCAGTCCCATGTCAGAAAAAGCCAACCAGCCAAAAAGTTAATCAGATGAAAAAACAAACAAACAACAAACAACACAACCTACTTAAACACGATTCTTTTGTCCATTGCTTTAATGTTCATGCTCAAATGAAACCGCAACCATTTAGTTTGCTTGGAAAAGAGGACGATAGAGTGACTCGAGGGCATCACTGACGCAATGATTCCAGCTTTCACAAAATAATACACGTCTTGACCTTTTCAAACATGAACGTTCTAAAACCATGTTTGCTAAAATTCTATACTGCTGCTCTACTTCATTCCTGTATGCCAACATTTAATCATGAATATAAGTTTATTCAATTGTCTTTATATTTACCAAAGTGGTGCTTACATGTAATTTCACAACATTACAAAGTCACGTAAAGCTATGTGCGCACTCTTTTATCCAAGCGAAGAAGGAACCCAACTGATTTCAAACAGCAAGTCAAACTCCATTAGATGATTGGTATTTATGAGAAAACTGAAAATGTTCACCGCAACTAGAAAATGATACTAGGCATCTAAAACGATTTTAAATAACGAATCCTCACATACAGAATAACATAACTTTATATTTTTAAAAAAATAATTCAACTTATTTCACCAATCTTTTAACGAAAGCTAAACTTAATCATCCCACGCCTTAGCGCTAACCTGTTGATAAAAACCATAACACAAAGAAAGCCTTTTGTCTCATACAATGGTTCTCAAATCGAGCAAGTTGTTAAATGGTAGAAATCTGCAGCCAGGCTTATAAGTTTATAGGTTTATGACAAGAAATAATTGACAAGTATGGGCGCGTTAATGTATAAATGTTTTAAATTAACGTCTTTTATATGTATGTTTATCATGCACATCAATCGCATGTAAATTATTGTTTTTTATTGATGTATTTTCCTTTTATATTTAGTGAAGATTTCCAAAAATAAATGTTTATTGTACAACAAATAATTAAAACATTTTAAAACGTCACACGAAGCTAACAATTTTAAATTTGAGACAAAAATAAAAAATAAAACAAATCTGAGAATGGGAAAATACATTTAAAAAAACAACATTAGGACTGCACGGTATATTTTTTAAAAAGAAAAAATTAATAAATCCCAAAGTAGCTGTCTTAAAGCTATCTAACACATTACTTTTTGTAGCCGAGATAGTTTCATAGTTACACAATACAATAGTGAACATATTGAATATTAAATGAACATATTACATTATTAAAATTGGCTGATCCTTGTATTGTGTATTAACATTTGAAAAGAATGCTGGCGGAAACACGATCTAAATGCATAATTGCTATTTTAAAAACAGAAGGTCCCAAGTGCATAACATAAGGCGACTTCTGATGGGTTTGCGACTCACTTGTTGAGAGCAACTTCCTTATCAGAACTTCTTGATTACCTTCACTCTGATTACGGGCAGGTAAAACAATAGCCTATGAATATTTAATAGTGCTACCCACGCCATTAATTATTTTCGTTAAAATGAGACGCCATAATATCTCTGACAATGGGAAATATAGAGTTACCTAAAATTGAATTCTGAGATCGTTAAAAATGCTAGTTTCTTTAATACCATAATGTATCTCAGATGTTTCCAGAGTGTAGGAGATGTATTGATATGTCCCAGGGGTATTGATGTGCCATGTCCCAGGGGTATTGATATACTACAGAATATTGAGGTGTCCCAGATGTTTTCAGAGGGTATTAGGTCGCGAGGTATTGATGTGTCTCAGGGGTATTGATGTAATGTAGTGCTATTGAGGTGTTCTAGATGTTTCCAGAGTGCATCAGAGATATTGGTGTGTCCAAGATGTGTTCATAGGTTATTAGAGGTATTGATTCATAACATATATTTTCAGTATATTAAAGGTATTAATTTGTCTCAGGGGTATTGATGTACTGCGGAGCTATTAAGTGTCTCAAATGTTTTCAGATTTTATTAGAGAAATTGATGTGCTTTAAAGGTAAACGTGAGTGTATGAGAGGAAACACCGATGAGACATAAAAGCATTTTTCAGCCAACTTATTATTTTCAAAGAAAGAATACACAGAGAATTATTTGCTGAGCAGCATGGTTTCAAGATAAAACTGTAGAGCGATGATCGTGTATACCACAGTTTTGCATTGTGCCTGGGGTTAAAATTGATGCGATTTAAACATATAAACTGGTACATTTTAACAAAAATAATACATTATAAGCCAGATTATTATTGCAGGCGGTTATGGTTCTACATTCTTTTCTTTACACCGCACTTCCTATCTACGAGAATATATATTCAGAACATCGTCACTTTTATCGCACCAAATACACTGTATGTTCTATTTTTGGTAGTTTCAGAGAAATAAGCCACGCCTTATTTGTGTGTCACTTTAATGTCTGAGTCTCTCTATGCTGTAACGTTAAATATTTGATTCTGCACGATTTCTGCACCTGTTAATTTCTATGTCAGGGAGCCGTCACATCATATTTCATAACAGCTAAACAAATTACAAAGGACTGATAGAAAATATCGACGCCCACGGATAAAGCCAATGCATTTTTGATCCCACTCCACACCCTGATTTTGACGCCCTTGTTTTTACTGGCCTTTAATTACCACCACCCACCACCACCCTCCCAGGCGTGCATTATTAATGACTAAATCAGACACCAGGCCTCGGGTCGGTTGCTGGCAGAATACAGACGTGGCCAGTGAGTGGACAGCAATCAGCTGGCCTCCTGAACCCCCGAAAACCATCAGCACATCATAAGGACATTGCCAGGGTATTGACACCCACGCTTACGCAGAGTGCTTGAAATATTTCAATCAATGATTCCTCTTCAATAGATATCATTCAATGTTTGCCCGAGTTGAGAGATTTTAATTCTTTCCGTAAACAAGTAAAAGAGGAATTATGTCTGAGTAATCAATTCTTTTAAAGAAACAAAAAATGTGAAAGGTTTAAAAGGAACTGTAAATTGAGAGTTTGTCTTTTACATTTGATACAGATAAGTCACCTTGAAATGACGCATTAACAGGTATGTGGAAGATAATCAAACATTTCAATCAATTAATTGAAAATGTTTTGTTTTCTAAGTTTGCCATGTTTGGTTCACTACGTTCTATTGTACCAGTATCGGATATTGTCATCCCACGTTTTAAACAGAAATAACTACACTACCCATTACATAAACAGCTTCTCTAATAGCCGCGGCCACGAACAAGCACAATTTATATTATAAAAAAAGCAAGCACATCCTTTAACATACGACCATGTGCTCCGGTCGGCCATTAATCTCGTACGTATAGAGACGAAGGGAATCCCGCGAGATTACAGCCAATATCTATCATGTGGCGAACAAAAACAAGCCAAGTTTGCTTTCCGCCTGTTTGATGGCTTCTACTAGAACCGGACTGGCGGGGAGACTGGTTGAAGACATTCCCCCGAGGACCAATCCACGCCGTTAGTGTTGCCCAAAGATTAGAGGGTGAAAGGTAGCCTCTAAAAAGCATTCGTGGATGCGCCAAAGCTTAATCAAAAGCGGGCCGGGGAGTGTCTATTGACCAATCAAGGGCTATCTTTGACCAATGTAGCAACTAATCACCTGGCCTTGTTGTTGGTTATACGCGCGGGATAAAAGACGCCGCTAGAGGGAGTCAGCGCTCCGATTGAGCCATCCGTTTAATTATTGCCAGTTTTAGATACAATTTCCAACGGTTTAAACTGTTAGAAATTAATTAAAACACCTATCACGCACTCGCTAGAAATAGAAATAAGAAAAAAAGTGAGCCATCCAACGCAATTTAAAATGTTTTCAATTGTTTTGCAAATTTCGTCGCTGTTCAAATCCTATGTAACGCGTTAAGATGAGAAATCTATAACTTGACTAGGGATAACTCGCTAAAAATAAGGGACACTTCCACGTTTTTAAGTTACTGAACAAACATGCTCAATAAGAATGTCACAAGCGCTCAGCCCATGCCCTGTAGGTAATTCACCTCACATTTCTTTCCGCCAAAGAGCTCTATTAATATTTAATGCTCACCAATACGCCACAGATTCACGACATTTATCTACATTTCTGCGAGAATTATTTCACAACAAAAACATTTACAGTACTTGGATATTCTCATTTACAGCCAATATTGTGAATT
Source organism: Ampullaceana balthica (assembly GCA_944989445.1). Taxonomy (NCBI): domain Eukaryota; kingdom Metazoa; phylum Mollusca; class Gastropoda; family Lymnaeidae; genus Ampullaceana; species Ampullaceana balthica. Next base: position 3,678,648 of record CALYLW010000004.1, on the reverse strand, counting down.
TTATCTGAGATATTTATAGTAGCAAAAGGAAATTAAGATGTTCAGCAGCTGGGAATCCGACGATGGAAAAGAAAAGCATCCGCCTGAATGGAAAGACGTGGTGAGGCAGGCGGAAACTCAATGTTTTCATGGGTGATTGTGCAACAGATCATCTCAAAGTGGGTTTGGTTCTTGTATGCTGGTCTGACAGTTACAGAGTATTTAAAATGACAGGACCTACAGAGCTTTCATTTTCTTAAGTTCTTCTCTATTTCCTTTAAAAAGGAGAGTTTTTGCTTTCTTGTTTTTTTTTCTGACCTCAGGTTGGCCCACATTTGCAACATTTTGTGTTGTTTTCTTTGAATGAGCCACACTAGTGAACAGTGGTTAGGATATTTTCCAGAGGCTAGATCGGTCATTTGAGATCATTAATTTTTTTACTAGAGCACACAAATTAACGCACTTCCTGCTTTTGGTGTGAGAAAGCTTTGCTCATAAAACGAGAAGAGAGTGTTTAGTTTTAATTGACTTGACGTCTGAATGCCTGTAAACTTTATAGTGAATTATAATTGTTGGACCTCTGAAAAAAAACCCACATGTTTTTCTAATCAAAGGTGAAATTATTAACCATAATTTCTTTGTGAAATCGTAATATTAATAACATTCGAAAATAAGATGTTTATAGATATTTGAACAGAACTGAAAATTGACTGATGTATTATATTTTTCGTGAAGCGCTGTATAAATTTTGTGTCTATTTTTTGCTTTGATAAATGAAAACCGTTTAACACTACGCAGATTTTGATTTAGATTTTATCCAAAGATCGGGAATAATAGTGAAAGGCTCAGATTCACTGATTCAAGATTCCCGTCAGCCGGAGTAGTATTCTATAGAACTATAGAGTAGTATTCTATAGAACTATAGAGTAGTATTCTATAGAACTATAGAGTAGTATTCTATAGAACTATAGAGTAGTATTCTATAGAACTATAGAGTAGTATTCTATAGAACTTACCTAACGAGTTTTACAATAAAATAAATCTTTGTTAAAAATGGCACTTTAAAATACGGTTTCGCATTACACACGGAAGCACCAGGGAAATGTATAATTGAACCATGTAAGATTGTTTATGATCATTTAGAAGCGACCAGACGCACTCTACCAACACGCATTGGAGACGGAGCAAACAATTCATTTAAAGGAGTAATTTAAAGGGCAGGGCTTTCAGGGATATTGTATTTATCTCTTTTTATTTTAAATATTGTGTTACAAGTGGAATGGGAGTTTATGCTTTTATTTTTAGTGGCCAGGATTATATTTTTTATTTGTTTTATAAGTTATTATACATGTTGATACATAAAATATACTTTAAATCAGCTAATGAAAAAAGCTGTCAAGATGTTGGAGTAATTTTAAAGTAAAAAAAGAAATTAAATGATATTTTGTTAAGTTATATTAGTTATTTTAATTTGTCCGGAATGTCTTCTATTGCTCCTCTGGGATCCTATTCCTTGTGAATCCATTTGAAGAGCTTAGGGGAAGAAACGGCTATGTCACATTTTTGTAGATTTGAGATATTCAAGTTTTAAAGTTTAAAAATATACAGATTTGTTATAAATTAACTAAATAGATTTGAATTTTTAATAGGGTCAGAGACATAATTTTTTCATAAAACCTCATTCAGACCATTCTAAATTTTCACCCTCTATCAGATACAGGGGATAACTATAAATATTCAAAAATGTCACATAGCCGTTTCTTCCCTTGTGGTCTTCATTTGCCTGTTAGACCCTATACCCGATGTGATACCGTTACAGCACAGGGCATTAACAGCGTGGTGAATTTTTCGTAATGACTACGTTTCTCTACTGTAAAATCGCATACTTTTCATTAGAAATGATGTGCAAGAATAAGAAAGGCTCATTTTTTCCCCACTGAATCATAACACGAACACCATATCTCAAAAATGATGCTAACACATTGAGCCCTTCACTTAAATTTATTTAAGTCACATTAAATGATTTCCCGTGATCTTTCTTTCCAGGTAAGGACGAAGCACAAATTGGCAGATACTTATGTCACTTAAACTGATTGTTTGTATGCATTCGTGAGGAATCATATTAATTTTTCACTGTAGCCATTTTTTTTTACAAGTTAACCATGTTTCTGAAATGACATTATTCTCTTAGGTTTAAATATAAACATAAAATAAAACACAACGAGAAGTCATCAGCAGAGGCGTCATTAGGGTTGGTGTCACCCGGGGCGGTAGCTCTTGGTGTCACCCCCTCACGACTTACCCCATAGAACTTCTCCGAGTCTTCTAGTGCCAAATAACGGGAACATACAGAGTTTTAAATTTTGGTGTCACCCCTTGAAATATGTCAACCGGGGTGGCTCACCCCCTCCGCACCCCTAGTGACGTCACTGGTCATCAGATTTCAAAGCCGTGAGATTGAATTTTTCATTTTCAAACACGTTTATATCTTAATATTTTTTTTGGGTTAGATTAATGGTTGAAGGCAAACTAACATTCTTTGAACAACATTATTTAACTCAATAATCCGTACTTTGACTGACACCTCAATATCGCCGTATAAAATTACTCTAATAAAAATCATGACAGTTTGTCATCGTGTTGTTTGTTGTTAGTGTTTTTTTTCAACAGAAGACACACATTTCTGAGGCTAGATCCGATGAATACGTCGTTATACTTGTGCTATTTCTGTAGAAGCAAGCTCCTCAACCTGAGACCATTGGACAGTTATTATAAAAACGTGAGGCGTGCGACTACATTTTTATAAAATACTAGCAGACCCGTCGTGCGTTGCAACGATGTCAGTAAAAAGGAATACATATATAGATAAAAAATAAATTACTTTAAGGGTCACCGGGCCCATCAGTTTAAAATATGACCTTCGAAAATCTGTTCATTTTCATTACAAATATATACATATATTTATCTATATTGCTCAATATCGTGTAAAATTGAATGGAGATTACAATATACTAAAAGTTTAGTAAAAACACATTTAGGGCCTCCAGCCCCGAGGAAATGAACATTAGGAGTTCAGTGCCCTATAGTAATTTAATATAGGCTCTAAGTTTTTATATACCAAGTTTGGTCAAAATCCAGTTATTTTCTCATTATCTAACAATTAAACTAATTTTTATTTAGCTAATATAAGAAAAAAATACATTAAGGGTCCCCTGGGCCCATTCGGTTCAAGATGTAAATTTTGAAAACCTGTTCATTTAAATTCAGTTTTATCATGGATATATTTCGCAAAATCGTTAAAAACTGAGTGGGAATTAATATCTTAGAGTATACAAACAAAAAAGACATTTCGGGCCCCCGGCCCATTCGATTTAAGATGTAAATTTCAAAATGCTGTTCATTTTAATTCAAGTTCATCATGGATATATTTCTCAAGAACGTTAAAAATAGAATGGCAAAGTAAAAATAGAATGGCAAATAATATCTCAAACATATACGAAAAAAAGACATTTGGGGCCCCCAGCCCTGAACAATTGGACATTAGAAGTGCATGCCCTTTGTTATTTTAATATGCGCTACCAAGTTTTTATATACAAAGTTTGTTTAAGATCTATTCATTTACTCAGTAGCTAACGCATAAACTAATTTTTATAAAGCTCATATAAGCACACACAAAAACGACATTAAGGCCCATTTAGTACAATATGTCAAGTTCAAAACACCTGTTTATTTCAATAAATTTCATAGCGAATATATTTCTATATATTTCTCAATATCTTTTATAATGGAATGTAGAATAAAATCTTAAAAGTTTGTGAAAAAAGACATTTTGGGCCCCCAGCCACGATGAAATGGACAGTAGGAAATTAGTGCCCTATAGTATTTCAATATTGGCTACAATGTTTGGTTAAGATCCATCAATTTACCTAAAAGCTAACACTTAAAGTAATTTATATATAGCTCATATAATAAAACATATTATTATGGGCCCCCGGCGCCCCATGAGTGTTGACTTTTGAAAAAAAAATAAAAAATTCCAGTGACCATCCCAGGAGCGTACTCAAAAGTTTCATACCGATCGGATGAATGCTTTAATCAGCTATAAAGGACATGCATACATACATACAAACTTTCACTTTATATACATATAGATATAAGGAAAAAATACATTAAGGGGCCCCCGGACCCATTCAGTTCAAAATGTACATTTTGAAAACCTATTTATTTAAATTCAGTTTCATCATGGATATATATTTCGCAATATCGTTAAAAATAGAATGGCAAATAATATCTCAGACATATTGGAAAAAAACATTTGGGGCCCCCAGCCCTGAACGATTGAACATTAGACGTGCAGTGCCCTTTTTATTTTAATATGGGCTACCAAATTTTTATATGTAAAGTTTAGTTAAGATCCATTCATTTACTCAGTAGCTATCACATAAACTAATTAAATCCTTTATATGAACTCGTGGTGTCTGCTTGCGTGCACCCTTGATTGCTTGCTTGTCGCCAAAACTTTGGATCAATTTTTAACCCACTTCCTCGTAAGCTAGCTAGCTGAAATTTTAGCAGACAGTTTGGTGGCGATGATAAAAACTATGTATCAAAATTTCAGATCGATCACAAGTACCGTAATTGAATTATTGATTTTTTAGATTATTTTATTTATTCCTATGTATCATGTTATTTTTTGAGATAGAGTGTAAGGGTGCACATTATATTGAACAACCTTTCTGTCGCGCAATTAGGTGCGTATTTTATTGACAACACTTTTTATAAAAATATTCCTGATTGGTGCGCATTATATTAAACATGTTTTACGACACAACTACAAATTTGTATTTTTGGATGGTCTTGCGCTGCGTATTATAATGAACATTCTTTTAGTTACGTCTCATACATAAAGGATTTATAGTCAAAAACTTGTTTTTTTACGTGTTTTTAAATTTTTTATTTAGCTCATACAAGCAAAAAAAGAAGACAATATTGGACCCCAGGTCCCAATTAGTGCAATATGTCTAGTTCAAAACACCTGTTTATTTCAATCAATTTCATAGCGGAAATATTTCTCTATATTTATCTAGATCTTTAATACTGGAATGGGGAATAACATCTTAAACGTTTATGAAAAAGACATTTTGGGCCCCCAGCCCCAAAGAAATGGACATTAGGAAATTAGTGCCTTATAGTATTTTAATATTGGCTACCAAGTTGTTTTATACAAAGTTTGGTTAAGATCCATCAATTTTCCTAATAGCTAACGCTTAAAGTAATTTTTATACAGCTCATATTAGGAAAAAAAATCATATTATGGGCCCCCGGCGCCCCATGAGTGTTAAATATTGCAAAAAATGTGCCGTTATCATCCCAGGAGCGTACTCAAAAGTCTCCAAAAGTTTCATGGCGATCGGATGAATGGTTTAATCAGCTATAAAGGACATACATACATACATACATACATACATACATACTACATACTTTGATTTTTATATTTATAGATATTTCGTATAGAATAGCACTGCGATAAAGTCCATCAATAAAACTTTAATCTATTAATTTGATCAAACATTTTATTTGTATATCTTGTACTTAAGAAAAAAGATTACATCTTATTTTAAAATGTAAGTTTGAACATTCGCCCGCCTTTAAATACCGTTTAATATGACTTCCATGGTTGAATCGCAAGGATTGGGCATAAAATGTAGTTTAAGGCTTTAGCTTTAGTTTAGCCAAAATGATAGAAGCTAGATTTATGCCAACCAGGGTTAGGCGTTATCATTGACGCCTTTCCTTACGAATGAAATGTACCATTCAAAATGTAAAAAAATTCCCCCCTCAATCTAAAAATATATGTGCCACCCAATAGCCTCATTCTAAGGAAGTTTAAATTTGTCTAATGTATATGCCATTTTATTCTTCGAAATCCTCGATCACTTTTTAAATCCCTTATATTAACTTCAAAATCTTGTCTGTCGTCATCTCTCTCTGTCGTGATCTCTGTCTTGGGTGGACGGAAAAACAAAAGTAAAAAAGGACCCACTTTCCGTGATGCGATCGAGCTGAAATTTGGCACATAGACCCGTGTCACCTAACAATGCATCGTGTCAAAATTTCAGATCGATCGAACGTACCGTAATTAAATTAATGCATTTTTAGTTTATCTATATAAAACTATATGTAGAAGTCGCTATTGTTTACATTTTACGGGTCACTTGACTTCACGCCAGCCATCGGTGAACACATCTCGTGTTTTAACCAGGTTGAGTTGACTCAGTTTCAGGCTGTAAATGTTTGTCACGTTGGAACATATCAATACTTTAAGTTCTGTCTCATGTATTAGGGATTTATAGTAAAAACTTTGTTTTTATGGTGTTGTTTTTATTTTCAATCTATTTTTTCCATCCGTGCAGTCTATGAACCAATCGTTCCTAAACAATCGCGTTCCTAAATAAATCTAAATAATTAAAGCACTTTTAAGCTTTATTTAACTGTTTCAAAATGTTTTACATATCATTTTAAGAGATCTCAATAGCAAAGAGGATTGAAAGATAATTAATCTGTCTTTACATTAACTCAAAAATGTATGCGATTTTTATATACATCGACACCAATGGCCATTTACTTATTTTCTGGTATACACAGATAAAAAATATACTGCGCATAGGTAAGTAAATAAAACGATCTTCAACCAAAAAAAATAATTCCCATTGTTAACAACAATAACAACTTGCTACATGCATCAAATGTATAAAGTTCCTGTGGCCTTTTTCTATCTCAGTGTACCACCCTCGTACAGGCTCAACTCGAGTGAATGTTGAAAAAATATACGGAACTACCTAGAAAGATGTGTCCTACTTCTTATTAATCTTCTTTTAATTATGTTTCAGCTAACTTACGCGTGCAATACTTTGTTAGTATTTAATTTTCTATTACTACCTTCAAAATGTATAATACATGTATTTGAATGTCAGCAACACAATTTAAACATTTATAAATGATTAAAATAGAACTTTAAATTTTTTTTCGAATTATACAAAAAAATTAAATAAATCTTATCAAAATATTAAATTAAATAAAACAGTGTCAAAACATAATTTTGAAACAAATATAAATGTGTGAAGAAGATAAAACAGTATTTCAAAGCGGACTACCCACATTTATTATAGCTATCAAGTTTGACTTATTTTCTACTAAGAACCAAGAGTATTACCTAGGCAATAAGTTAGATATAATGTTTATATAAGGAGCAATTGAGTTATCAAGGTCTAGGAAATGTTAAGCCAATGTGTTAGTCTTTATCAAATTTTAAATTGTGTGAACAAAACGTTTAAATGAAGTGGTCCCATGCATTAAAAAAGTGCAACATGCTGATCCGTATACTTTTACATTTATCTATACATAATTTATAATAACATATAGATTACATGGCAAATCATAGTCCATAACGGCTCGTAATCGATGTAAAAAGTTAAGAATGAACTTGAAGGATCATCCGCTTCAATAAATTTAAAGCCTCTGAGGTATATTCGTAACGAATTGATCGATGGTTTATATACCTGAAAGATTTGTTAAACTTGTTGCAAGGTATTCCGGAAAAAGCCGGGTCTATCGACTAGTAACAAATAACTACACCTAGGTGGGAAGTAACGGCAGGCTGAGAGGGGAAAGGAGGGGTTAGGACTAGGAGATTATATTTAAGGCCCTTTAAAAATTAACCAGGCTTTAAAATTACTCAGAATTTTCCCGTAGCTACGCTTTTACTATAATTTTACTAAATGGCGTTAACGGCCGAAACAAAAATTTTAAGCAGAAAATAAAAATCTTGAAAAATGATGATTTGACTTAAGACTTGAAAATATAGCCTGAAAAAGTAAATTAAAAAATTAAAAAATCCGTAAAAAACAAGTTTTTGACTACAAATCCTTTATATACGAGACATAAATAAAGAATGTTCATTATAATACGCAGCGCACGACAATCCAAAAATACAAAATTTTAGTTATGTCTCATAAAACATGTTTAATATAATGCGCACCGATCGGAAATATATTTTTAAATATTATCGTCCATATAATACTCACCGAATCGCGCAACAGGATAGTATTATAAAGGTCGTTCAAAATAATATGCACCGCGACTCTCTATCTAAAAAAATAACATGATTCATAGAGATAAATATAATAATATAAAAATTCAATAATTTATTTACAGTACATGCGATCGATCTGAAATTTCGATACATCCTTTTTATCATTGGCACAAAACTGCCTGCAAAATTTCAGTCCGCTAGCATATGAGGAAGTGGGTTAAAAATCCATCCAAAGTTTTTTTGACAAACAATCAACTAGACACCACAAGTTAATATAAAGGATTTAAAATAAAAAGAACCCGTAAAAACAAGTTTTTGATTATTAATCCTTCATGTACGAGACATAACTAAGAGAATGTTCATTATAATACGCAGCGCAAGACAATCCAAAAATACAAAATTTTAGTTAGATCTATGTCTCGTAAAACGTGTTTAATATAATGCGCACCGATCGGAAATATGTTTATAAAAAGTATTGTCAATATAATACGCTCCAAATCGCGCAACAGGAAAGTATTAATAAAAAGGTCGTTCAATATAATACGCACCGCGACACTCTATCTCAAAAATTTAACATGATACATAGAGATAAATAAAATAATCTAAAAATTCAATAATTTAATTACAATACATGCGATCGATCTGAAATTTTGATGCATCATTTTTATCATCGGCACGAGTCTGACTGCAAAATTTCAGCTCGCCAGCTTACGAGGAAGTGGGTTAAAAATCGATCCAAAGTTTTTTCGACAAACAAGCGCTCAAACAGACACCACGAGTTAATATAAAGGATTTAAAAAAGATTTTAAGATGTGTCACAGCGCAGTTTTTGTGGTGTTGGTTTTACGCACCAGAATATTTATGACACCGGTAAAGCCCCGGTCGGCATTTAGTTAGTTAGAAAAAACTAGACGCCCCATGGCGTAGCATACGCCACAGACTTGCTCATGGAGAGTGCAAAGAAAGTGGAGAAAGAACGGACACAAACTACAGCACGAAGAAATAAAAACAACGCGATTGAACGTCGGTTAATAAATGGGAGGCGGTAACAACAACCTCAGTGTGCATGTCTTTAAGTTTACTCGCTATTTTTTATTTACTTAGTGTTGCTTTTTGTGTCTGTACTCTCACCCCCCCCAACTGTTCTTTGCACTGTCTATGATAGCAAGTCTGCGGCGAATGCCACTTCGCGGGTCTCTCCAGAGTTCCTTCTTTTCATTTACTCACAGTCGTTTGCCCAAAACCTCCCCATTTTGACAACTGTGTATTTCAGGAAGTCTTCACCAGTCACTAAATCGTTAGCGGCGTAAGCTACGCCGCGGTTCAGCTAGTCTTGGCAATTAAGGGGTAAAAGAAAGGGCACAGACATTTTTTAAAAATTAAATAAATAAAGGTAAAAATGGATTTTTAAAAACCACGTTTTTATAAGTGGACTAAAAAGAAGAAAATAAGTTAAAACTTATATGTTCAAGTACTGTGATTTAATATGACTGAAAATGTTGGGCGGGTGTTTGGTATAAAAATTAAAGATTTATAATTTAGAAGACAAAAGAGAGATCTATAAGTGAGAGAATGAGTGAACTGCATATGTTAAACCTCATAAGCGCCCGTCCCACGTTTGTAGTCATATTAAATCACAGTACTTGAACGTATACGTTTTAAATTATTTTCTTCTTTTTAGTCCACTTATAAAAACGTGGTTGTTAAAAATCCCTTTTTTACCTTTATTTATTTTAATCTTTTTAGTCCACTAATAAACAACATAGTTTTAAAAAATCTATTTTTACCTCTATTTATTTTACCCAACACCTCATCAGCACCCGACAAACGTTAATACCACGGTAATTAGGTCACGGGGTCAACTCGGCACGTGAAATCTAACAACGGCAGTCGGATACAGATGCTTATATAGTGATAAACTAAAAAAATGCATTAATTTAATTACGGTACATCCGATCGATCTGAAATTTTGTTACAATGTATTGTCATCCAAGATCTATCTGTGGTAAAATTTGAGCTCTCTAGGACCATCAAAAGTGGTTTTTATTTTACATTGGCAAATTTGAAAAATTGCGGACAGACAGACAGACACGAAAGCAAGTTAATAAAAACGTGGTAAAAAAGCAATATTTTCGCTGGGGCCTGAACCCAGGACCCAACCCCCGTATAAGGCTCAGAATCTCACGTTAGTCTGTGAAGGAACAATGCAAGTGAAACGCAAGGACCATTGTTGGTTGACCCCAGCGAGGGTCATTCGTCCTGTTCGTTTGCACATACTTGCGTCGTGGTGTCTCGCATGGTCCCATGTAGAGAATTATATATATATAGATGTGGTTTGATGTGGTTGAATAGTAAGAAAAACATTAAGATTCATGCACTGTTTTAATGAAAAGCCAATACAGATAATTAAAAGCACACACTCGTTATACGTCTTTGAATTTACTTGATCATTCATACATAATTTTATCGTTACATTTTGTCGCGCCATTTCTCAACATGACTATTATAATGAGTATGGCCCTCGTCGAATACGGCGGACAAACAACAACTACATTTCTCAACATGACTATTATAATGAGTATGGCCCTCGTCGAATACGACGGACAAACAACAACTACATTTCTCAACATAACTATTATAATGAGTATGGCTCTCGTCGATTACGACGGACAAACAACAACTACATTTCTCAACCTCACACTAGATACACATTTAATATAACTATTTAATATGTAAACTTCTCCCAAAACATTCTTAAAAAGTCAAAAAAAAAGTGAGACGTTTGTATGATAATATTTTCATTACAATGTGGCGCACAGTTTATAATTTTACATCGTTGGCGTATATCCTTATATCGTGGTGACAGGCACGTCACGTCAGTTCATGAATATGTATGTCGTCATTCCGGATACTCTGACAACACCAGTAGACACTTTATCGTCATGTATGACGTGAAGAATATTTATTATTTTTATATTTTATTGAGCTTTGCTGTGTTTATGTTGTTATTGCTTGGGTCTGGTGTATAAGGCCTTCTTCGATATGACGACACACGATGACGTTATAAAATTGATGAGCATCACTAATATGCGCAGTTACAGTCTTTTTAATGTTTCAATCATTTTACCCCCCCCCACCCCCAATCCATTTTAAAGAATTATTAGTTCTATGTTAACGAATTTGTTTTCGGTTACCATTTTTACATGTTTGTGTGTTTGTGTACAATAAAGGGATACAATGTTATGGCATAATGATCGCGCAGAGGCGTACCAGAACAAATAGCGCCCACGACAAAAGCTTATATTTCGCCCGTCAAGATTGGGAAATCGAAATCCACTTAAACACTCTTTAATAACAATTTAGATTTCTCACGAGCTATTCAAGGCCAGCTGAGAATTAAAAAAAAACAACAACAAATGTGTGGCATTGCAGTTTATTAGCTATAAAGTAATTCTAAATCGGACAATGATTTTTCTCGACTGTCCCCCTTGTATAAGGACAATACGCGAACTTTACCTGCACTCAGAGCCGTCTTTACACCAGTTTGGGCCCCCGGGCAAATAAATAGTGTTGGGCCCTTTCCCACAGGAATAGAAAAATAAATATACATATAATATAAATAAACATATTCCCACGGGGCCGCTATGCTCGTGGGCCCCCGGGCAAATGCCCAAGGGGCCTATGCGTTACGACGGCCCTGCCTGCACTAATATCCACGTGTAAACGGTAATGATGGTAATCTCAAGGTAATCTATACCTACTCTAATTACAGCTTAAAGTACTCTCAGATAATATTGTAATCTATACCCACGAGATTATCGATCTGACCGACTAAGCTGGTGACTAAATATGTCACCCCCACCCATCACCCCGTCGTCAAGCTCAGATATCAGATCCCGGATGTAAACATTGCTAACCAATGAAATTAACCAAGCTGTCTCCAACGTGGACTTTCACGGGAAACAATGGATCATCTTCCTACTCACGTTTGTCTCCCCCTGACTTAGACACTGTCTCATCCAATCTAAAGCCCCTCACCTGACAGAAATAGCTGGACAACGTAACAATGCACGGTTAGAAGAGATGGGGGAATGGGAGATTCATGCCCCAACAATTTTTTAAATATTTCCCAACAAAGTCACCTTAACCGAATTTGACAAGAAGAAAGGGCTGATAAATCTGGTTATCCCGGCGTCCTTATTTTCGAGTTTCCTCGCATCTTTGAAGGCAGTCGTGTAGCTGATGGGGGAGACCCAATCTGTCGGATGACTGATAGGGGCCCAACACGCTGCGGATCAGGGATAGAAGGTGCAATATGCTTGACCAATGGGAAAGGGAGCCGAAGTTTAAGACGTCTCACTGAGGGCTCAGCCCGTTGAATGACCAACTTGGCACAATCTGCTGGGACAGCTAGTGTGATGTCCTATTCAATTAAACATAGTTTGGGAGCTCAACGTAAACAATCCAAGAAAATGGCGAATTCTTTTGGGAAAAAAAACGACAAAACTTCTTCAGCTGACGATATTAACATTATCATGGGAAGGGCATATCAGGGTAAGGGATGTTGCTTGAAAACATGGGTGGTATGAAGGTCAGTTGGGAGCCCTAAATGGACTGACCAATTGCAAAGACTCGTAAATACAGACTATAAGATCAAACAACCCACTCCTCAACCCTTTCATGTGGCGTGTAGTTTAGAAGATTTTTGTTACAACCTAAAAGACTTTCAGATCCATCTGGTAACGATATTTTATTCTTTCCTAACGCAACCCCCCTCCACCCCCACACACATAAAACAACAAACCTTTACGCCCTATTGTCATTTAGTACCATCAAATTTTGATTGATGAAATAATTACAAAACGGAATTAGAAGATAAAAATTCTGTTCACTTAAAGGTGAAGAGATGAGGAGTAATCGAAAACGCACAGCCTCACTCTAATACAAAGGGTATCATTGTCATTGATGTATGTATTTATATGCTTTGTCCTTAAGACAAGGCATAAATTAAAATCAACATCAGACTTAAGTGTAATTTATTAAAATATTTTTTTAAACCTTAAAAATCGATGAAAGTATAAAAATAATTTGCGAAAATTTATAACGTCCCTAGCAGAAATGTCTTAAGATATAATTATTTAAAGTATCTTCATGCGTGGTGGGGGAAAAAAATAAATCTTCAAAATAGTGAATCTCAAAAAAAAACGGAGGCGTGACCTTGTCCCGGAAGTAGAATAAAATGTCCCAAACAAAAATCAATTCCCACGCCCGATTAATAAGGATATCATAGCGGCAATCTATTCCTGATGGCAGGAGACAAACAAAGGGGACGCTCACTGACATAATGAAGGCGAGCAATTTAGAAGAAAAAAAATCATTAGACGGTGACAGCTTTAATGTAAGCAGGAAGTGGTTAGCCATTGGCCCAGTGGGTCGTATTCACTCTGGTAGGCTTCTACAGCGTTGGTGAGACCATTGCCCTGGACATTATCTTATGTCCATACTTTCTGAATGTATCCTTCCACAATTTTCTTTTCTCTCAGAGAGTACAAACATTCGGGTAATTATGAACTTTTTTCTTGGCACGTTCAAGTCCAGCAGAATCCAAGCAATATGGCCCCTGGCTGCGTTCTGTTTATTCCTGAGTATTTTAGTTACTACTTCCATGAGGTAACTTGAGGTATTCGTTCTGTTTATTCCTGAGTATTTTAGTTAACTACTGCTATTAGGTAACTTGAGGTATTCGTTCTGTTTATTCCTGAGTATTTTAGTTACTATTTACATGAAGTAACCTGAGGTATGCATTCTGTTTATTCCTGAGTATTTTAGTAATTACGTCCATGAGGTAACTTGAGGTATTCGATTAAAGCGTTTCAGGTGGGAATAGCCGGTGTGTATATTCAGAAATTTAAGAACATTAATTAATGAATTTTAAAAAGGAAAATAATTAAAACAATGTTTTGGAATAAAAATTTGTTGTAATTTAACTGCAAAATGAAATATATTCCTTATCTGTAACCTTGAATTATCTTCTTGCTACAAGCGTATTAGTCATTTTGTCAAACCGTCGAAGTCTTTGTGTTGATATTTTTTAAAAATAAAATTTTGACATCAAAAACTCACAAGCTATTGTAGCTGACCTAAACATCCGCTTTATATGAGATGTGGGACTAGTTAAGTCTCCATTTTATTTTATCATTTTTAGATATAAATCCCTTTTAGTGAGAACTTTGACAATGCATTCCTTATTTGAAAAGTAAATATATTGACTTTCATTAATAATCCACATATTTTTAATCTGAAAATAAAGAAATTGAACCCTCCCCAGCAAAAAAAAACAACAAAACAAACAACAACAACAAAAAGCTTTTAACAGTTTTTATGTACTAAACACCAAAGGCAGAATAAAAGTTTAAACATTTGAAAGTAAAAAGAGAAAGAATCATAAGGTTCATGTTATACACTTGCAGATTTAATGCACGTTTTTTCTTGTGCACAGAAATAAACAACAGCATAACATGCACGTGTTGTTTTTTTATCTCAATTAATCAAGAGTTCTTTAGTTTATTTTTTGTATAATGACAAAAAAAGAAAACAACAGCATTTTAAAAAAAGGTTCTAAAAATGCAAATAAAATTTCAAAAGATTCTAGAAATATAATGACCCAGATATCTTTTTCAGCCCAATCATTAAGTACGCTTGTACGCAACTCTATTGTTTAGTGTTTCCTGGCTTTTGTGCTGTTTGTGAACCTCTTCTCCGTTAAATGAGGGCCACGGTATAGAAAAATAACGTTTTAATGCATGTATTAGATTAAGAAAAGAAATTCGGCTCACGGACACCCTGGCGCTGTCACACAGAAGCCCTGACGCATCGTCCTAAGAAACTTTAATTTGGGAAAAGAGAGAAAGACCTTAGTGTACGTTATTATATAAACAAAACGAAATTTGATTTATATACATTTTTAGTTTTTTAGCAATCGTTATAAAGTTTTACGTAAACATTACATTTTGTTTATAAAAATCTCCACACATCAAACTTTTAGCTCAGAATTTTCTGAGAGGGCGGTGATAAGTTTTTAAAAATTTATAAATAGTTTTAGTTACATTAAAACGAGATTTAAAAAAGTCCAATCTTGGAATGACGTTAAGGTATTTCTTTTTATTATTAAATCCTTTATATTAACTCGTGGTGTCTGCGGCCGACCTTGCTTGCTTGCTTGTCGCCAAAACTTTTGATCGATTTTTAACCCACTTGCTCGCAAGATAGCGAGCTGAAATTTTGCAGGCAGTTTCGTACTGATGATAAAAACAATGTATCAAAATTTCAGATCGATCGCATGTACCGTAATTAAATTATTGATTTTTTAGATTATTTTATTTATTCCTATGTATCATGCTATTTTTTGAGATAGAGCGTCGCGGTGCGTATTATATTGAACAACCTTTCTGTCGCGCAATAATGTGCGTATTTTATTGACAGCTCTTTTTATAAACATATTCCTGATCGGTGCGCATTATATTAAACATGTTTTACGACACAACTGCAATTTTGTATTTCTGGATGGTCTGGCGCTGCGTATTATAATGAACATTCTTTTAATTACTTCTCGTACATAAAGGATTTATAGTCAAAAACTTGGTTTTTTACGGGTTTTTCTTATTAAATATTGCGATCAGGTTTAATGAAATTCATTTGAAGAGCTTGCCAGGAACCTCTGAATTGTAATGTTTCGAAATAAAACATTCCAACTGCAGTCCATCTTAAACTTTTGCGGGGAATTTCTGTTCTTTTAAAGTGTTTCAGAGCGTTTATTTCCCAAAG
Organism: Ampullaceana balthica; assembly: GCA_944989445.1. Taxonomy (NCBI): domain Eukaryota; kingdom Metazoa; phylum Mollusca; class Gastropoda; family Lymnaeidae; genus Ampullaceana; species Ampullaceana balthica. The sequence goes on along the minus strand of CALYLW010000004.1, from coordinate 3,662,753 downwards.
TTTTTCTTTTGTACGCATTTTTGCTCTGAAAACGGAATGGCATTTATTTATTTAAACAATTTTGTTTATTTGTTACATGAAACAATTTACCCATTTTTGTTTATATTTCAAAATGAAAGAGGTGAACAATATTAGTTAAAGCTTGTGCCATATCTGCACAAATATTATGATTATTATTTAGAAATAATCCGGAAGCATATCTGAATATACCGTCGTATTCGTAAATTTACCAGGTTCAAAACTTATATTTCAGTGCAATGTGTCTTGTTTGTGTGCCAAGAAACACACATATTCATTATAGAGTAACTTAAATGTCCACGTGGAACCAAATTGCACATTGCACGAAGCGACACTAAGCACTAAGCACTGGCTCTTCCAATCCAGACTCAAGTAAGGCTCTACCAGATATGCCCTATTTATTATTCGAGTCCTGTCAAACCACCATGCCGAAATTCGTTAATGTTTTCCCTTTCGTTGTAACTGGTTTCAACTTTCGGTCGTTGACCATTTAGAACTTATTTTGTTGCAGGTAAGTTCATTCTCTCTCTCTACTCCCATGAATCAACAAAAAACAAAGAATTTTTAGCCCAGAATACTTCGATCAAAGGCCGAATCACTGACCCAAAATTATCCGTTTGCCCCAGATTTAACCTTATGACTTCACCTGAGAACTGAAGCAGGGACCAGCTGCTAGTCACCCGAAGGTTTTCCGCCTTAACCCCCGAATGAACAATGTTTAATTATTTAATATCCTCTTATTTGAAAATCTGTTATTGAGAGACTGTTAACAACAAGATGTAGTGTGGCTCAAAGAACACGCAACATCGTATTATTTATGAATAATAAGGATTTTCTTCTTTTTCGTTTGAGAACCTAGTTTCATCTAGCTCCCATTCAGCATTTAAATTAAACCACCCGTAAAAATAAAGTTTTTGACTATAAATCTCTTATATATGAGACATAACTAAAAGTATTGATAATTTTCAATGTAATATGCACCACGAGACAAACATTTACAGACAGAAAATGACTGAACTCCCCTTGTCGTAAAACTAAAAATGCATGAATTTAATTACAGTACTTTTGAACGATCTGAAATTGTGATACAATGCACTTTTAGGGGACACAAGTCTATGTGCAAAATTTAAGCTCGATAGCCTCACTGGAAGTGGGTCATTTTTTACTTTTGTTTTTCCACCTGACCGACCAAGAGACCAAGAGACCCGGACAGACGGAGATCACGACAAGACGGTGAAGTTAATATAAGGGATTTAATTAAAATAACCATAAAAACAAAGTTTTTGACCATAAATCCATTATATTATATATGAGACATATACAAAAGTTTTGATTATGTCTAATTTAATACGCACTGCGCGACAAACATTTACAGCATGAACGTGACTGAACTCACTTTGTTGTAAAACACGAGGATGTGGTCATTGATGGCTGTAGTGAACTCCAGTGACACGTGGAGGTCAACTATAGCAGACGGCTCCATAGAGATACATAGAGATAAACTAAAAATGCATTTAATTTAATTACGGTACATTGGATCGATCTGAAATTTTGATACAATGCATTGTTAGGTGACACAAGTGTGCAAAATTCCAGCTCCATAGTATCAGGTAAGTTGGTCATTTTTAAATCCCTTATATTAACTTCGCGGCCGTATCTGTCTGTCGTCATCTCATGGGCGGGACGGCGGAAAAACAAAAGTAAAAAATGACCCACTTCCCGTGATCCGATCGAGCTGAAATTAAGCACACGGACCCGTCTAACCTAACAATGCATCGTATTAAAATTTCAGATCGATCGAACGTACCTTAATTAAATTAATGCATTTTTAGTTTTTCCTTATATAACGTATGTAATTCAAATTCAAATTTGTTATTGTTTTTTTTCCCACGTGAAAGTTTGAATTGACGCTTTGAGGCGACCCATCGAAGAACCGGGTTGCTTTTGTTTACATTTTACGGGTCGCGCTGAGCTCGGTCAAGCGAATCGGTTACCAGACTTTCCCCCTCTCCCCTCCCCCCCCCAGGGTTATGAAGCAAAGTTGAGTTAAGACAGATTCAGTCTGTAAATGCTTGTCGCGTTTGAAAATAATCAATACTGTTAGTTATGTCTCATATATAAGGGATTTATAGTCAAAAACTTTGTTTTTACGGGTTTCTTTTATTTTCATTTGCTTTTGTAAATTCAATTTTTAAAGCTGTGCGTTTGTTGTCGGGAAATAGAGGAGTAGTTTGTCAGTGGTGGGCTGAGTGGTGAGTAGGGGCTGGACAGTAAATAGTGGAGTGGTCAATCAATAGTGGGTCGGGCAGTTGGTAGTAGGAAGGACAGTAATAGTGGAGTGGTCAGTCAATAGTGGGTCGGGCAGTTAGTTGTAGGACGGACAGTAAATAGTGGAGTGGTCAATTAATAGTGGGTCGGGCAGTCAGTAAAAGGATGGAAGTAAATAGTGGAGTGGTCAGTCAATAGTGGGTCGGGCAGTCAGTAGCAGGGTGGACAGTAAATAGTGGAGTGGTCCGTGAAAAGTTAACAAGTAATATTTTAGAGGTCAGTAAAAATTGAATAGACAATCATCAGTAAGGGGGTCACTAATTTCTACTGCGGAGAGACAATAGTGTAGTACTCTGTCAATAGGTGAGAGTGGCGTTGTCTTTCAATGGTGGAGAGTGGCGTTATCTGTCTAATGTGGAGAGTGTCGTTGTCTGTCTAATGTGGAGAGTGACGTTGTCTGTCTATAGGGGAGAGTGGCGTTGTCTGTCAATAGTAGAAAGTGGCGTTGTCTGTCTATAGGGGAGAGTATCGTTGTTTGTCTTTAGTGGAGAGTGGCTTTGTCTGTCAATAGTAGAAAGTGGCGTTGTCTGTCTATAGGGGAGAGTATCGTTGTTTGTCTTTAGTGGAGAGTGACGTTGTCTGTCAATAGTAAAGAGGGGCGTTGTCTGTCTCAAGTGGATTCTGGCTTTTCCCGTTGATAGTGAGATGAACATGTCATATAAAAGTGAAATTGAATAAAACGATTGTGCAGACAATGGTTGAGTGAACCTTATTCTTATTTTCTTACAAGATATTGCACTAGGGTTATTATTAGATGTAACGTCAAATTTCGAAATATGAACAGCAATCCTCTCTTGTCGCAAAGAGAGGGTAACAGTCAGACCCAACGTTAGTTCGATGTCTTCGACTTTGAGATATTCCATTATTAGTAGTTTAGTTCCGGATGGTATTGATAGTTATAAGTAAATGTACATTACAAGTTATAACTTTTTAAAGTTCCATGCTAAAAAAAACCCCGCAATTTTAAGTATTCATGTTTATAGTACATGTACTACTTTGCGATAAGAAATTAATATATTGAATTAGACATTAAGCGAAGAAAGTTCAAAGGAAATGGAAAATACTTCTTTTTAAAAAGTACAATTTATTTTTAAAAATCATATCAAGCCAACAAATGAATTACTCATGGAATAGTTATGAATGGGGTCTCGTCCGATCAATGAATTCACAAAACCACAAAAAAAACAACAACTTTTTTTTCGAAGACAAGCCGGTCTCCTACACCCCTTGCTTAGAGAAAAATCTCGTGCCAAGGGTCTATGAGAATAGGAGCCCTGGGCTCTGAGCGCCCTAAATGGTGGCTAGGAAAAAGCGTTGCTGTGTCTCCTTTTAAGGGCCTTGATTGACGCCTCGTGTTGGATAATCTTACTCGTGTCCGCTATAAAACACCAGACAACCTCTCCCCGTCAACAGTTTAGCGCCAGAATTATCCCCCCATTGTTTTGCCTTGCCAACAGTCAAGACGATCAGATTGTTTTCTCCTGGGCGACGCCTACGACTATCAAAAACTCCGCTCAGTCTCTCCCTGTTTCCCGGCCCCAACCCTTACCCAGATGTTTCGTTGAAACCAAACGATAATTGGGGTGAAATAGTTCGTTTACTTACCCAGATGCTTTGTTAAAACTAAACTATAATTATAATTGGTGACAAATAGTTCGTTTACTTACTCAGATGTTTCGTCAAAGCCAAACTATAATAGGTGTGAAATAATTGATTTACTTTCCCAGATGTTTCGTCAAAACTCAACGATATCTCGGTGTGATATAGTTGTTTTACTGTTTTATTATAATCCTTAGCTCATTACCAAAAATGACATTCTATTTTTATGTTCTATTGTTAGTTAATGACATGGCTAGGTGAATACATTCGTTCACAAACATTGATTTCTCAAAATTCCAACTATTTTTTAAAGACATAAAGTACACAAACTACAATAAAAACAACATTCCCCTGTTTGTGCTCTGCTACCTTTTTGGTGATTAGCTGCCAATTTCAAAATTTCACTTTGATAACGTTTCGAAATAGTTAGATACATGATACATCTAATTTCAAAAGATTGGGAAAAAAGAAAATGGAAGCATTGAAGACAAATTTTATGTGTGTGGATTTTTGTCAAATCAGATGTGATATGCACGTTTTTGGGATGGCATTTCAAAAATCTATTTTCAAAAGCATTTGGATAACCAAGCAGACGGCGAAATGAAACATTGAAATATACTGCTATTAAACTTTAGATACAGCACTGCCTGCCACCTCGCCCAGAGCTCCAGCATTTCAAGGATAGCGGGAATTTAAAAACAACAAAAATTTCCTCTGTCTAGTTAAGTCCAGTGTAAACAGCTCTGTCACTCAGGGTTCACGACGAAAAATCGATCAATTGTTTTGATATCTATCTCTCAAATTCAATCGCAGTGTACATCATTTACAGTGTAAATTATTTACAGTACAAATGATTTACACTGTATATCATTTACAGTGTACTTCTATTACAGTGTATATTGTAACTGAGAGCAGGTCCTTGCCACTCTTATATTCGTAGGTCCTCCTCAACTTAAATCCAAAGCATTCATGAAAATGGTTTATTAAAATCAATAATGCGATATATTATAGAATCAGTATCGATTCCACTCCTGTCACCAGTCATGTTGATCAGCTTACACTTATTATTCGCTACGTTCTCAAAAAATGTAACGGTGGTAGAGCAATTTCTTCAGTTTTATCCCATTGAAAAGAACGAAGACCACAATTCTTATATTCTGATGATAACTCTTAGACTTAATGTTATGGGTATCGCAAATTTCACTCACGATTAGATACTATGAACAGCAATAAGACTGTCATTTATTCTGACGTACACTCAGGATTTAGATGAATTAAAAATTTGGAGGGATGTGTTCCATGCTCTGCTCATTTCATAGTTGTGATACATTCATTTAAAACTGGTAAGTTCAAGGACTTTCATTTAATATGACTAAAAACGTGGGACGGGCGCTTATGAGGTTTAACATATGCAGCTCACTCATACTCTCACTTATAGATCTCTCTTTTGCCTTCTAAATTAGAAATCTTTAAGTTTTATACCAAACACCCGCCCCACGTTTTTAGTCATATTAAATGAAAGTACTTGAACTTACCAGTTTTAAATTATTTTCTTCTTTTTAGTCCGCTTGTAAAAACGTGGTTTTTAAAAATCATTTTTTTACCGTTATTTATTTTATTCTTTTTAGTCCACTAATAAAAACTTGGTTTTTAACAATATTTTTTTACCTCTATTTATTTTACCAAACACCTCACAAGCGCCCGCCAAACGTTAAAAAAAAATTGTGATGTGGTCACGGGGGGGAACTCACGGATGTCAACAAAAGCCGACGGTACAGTTTCTTATATATAGACTATAGATAAACTAAAAAGTTCAATAATTTAATAACGGTACATTCGATCGATTTGAAATTTTAATACAATGCATTGTCATCCAAGATCTATCTGTGGTAAAATTTTCAGATCTCTAGGACCATCAGAAGTGGTTCAATTTTACGTTGGCAGATTTGAAAAAATCTTGGACAAACAAACAAACAATGCCAAACGAAAGCGAGTTAATAAAAACGTGGTAAAAAGATCTGCAAGAATCGGATTACAATGTAAACAACGCAAGCAACGGCGACAACGAATTCACGATGAAGGTGTGGATAATGCTGATCCAGTTTAAAATATAAGTTTATGTGAAAAGTTCGATGCTAAAACATTATATGTGATCCTCGACAGATTTATTACAAACATGGGAAAACGGTGGTCAGCTTATTCAGCACAACACGATAGCTTTGACTTTCTTCTGTACAGATCTCTGTCTATCGATTAAACAGTTTCTAATGCCAAGACCCTTAATGACACGCATCCATCAGATTGGAAATGAAATTTACTGATGAGTTTCTTTTGTTTTCACGGATGTTTGTGGTGACAATAAAAATCTGGCGGAAATGATAAGGACACAAACATATAAATATAAGTTTGGCTACAAGTTTTTCTAATGTAAACATTCCCCCCCGTATCTACTTGTTAAATTTGTGAACAAGTTCAGAAGGGACTCATGGTTTCTCAAATTTAAACTGATAAAAAATATACTCCTTGTCATTTATTTGAATAGAAAGTTTTTTATGGAAGAAATGGCATTTGAGAATATTGTTTGTGACTTTGCAAAGGCAAAGAACTGAAAAGTTAACTATATTATACAGTTTATGTTGTCTATTTAAAACATGCTTGAGCAATAATTTTGTATCTGAAATTTTCGCTGTACACCTTAGGAGAATTACACCTTTTCAATATTTTAATTTCTGTCTTTCGTAGGCTCTTAAACAGTCCTTACAAGTTCGTTGGCCCTAGGCTACTCTACTTTTGTTTAAAACGACTAGAAAAGTGTATTTCAATCACTGTGAATATCAATCGCTGTGTAAATCAATTTCAATGCCAATAAACTGTGTAAATTATGTCAACTAGTGTTTACTCTAAAGTCTAGAGTTAACATTTATTTTTCTGCTGCTATTACGACACCCCAAATGTTTGATGTCAGTTTCAAATTTCAGTCGCTTGTAAATCTCTCCCTGGTTAGACCATCATTGCCCCGCCCCGCTCCCCTTAAAAAACGGTTAAGTTTATGAAATTTTTGTAGTTTTGTAAAGGACTACAATAATTTAGACAGTCCCCATCCAAATCGCTGATGTCATCATTGGATACCTCGATTTCCGGTAAAAATATTTTAATTAAATCATCTTAAAACACAATATGATGATTTTCTTGTTCCCAAATAAGGTTGTCACAAACGCTTGAAAAGCTTTCTTTGATATAGTAGCATTCACTTAGTTAGTTAGTTATTCCTCTCGGGCCGAAGACTGCACATAGGGCAGAAGTCATGGATTTCCATTTACGACGATCCGTCGCCAATAATATTAGGTCTTGATTATTTCTAAGACTCATGGTTGAGCTATCTCTTTTGATTGTTCTACGTAGGGTTTCCTTTGGTCTTCCTTGTTTTCTTTTTCCCTTTGGTGTCCATATGAAGGCCTGACGAGGTACTCTTCTCTCGTCCATTCGAAGAACATGACCGATATAATTCCAACGTATTCTCATTATAAAAGTTGACACATATTCTTGGTTGGTTTCTTCTATTATTGTTTCATTTGATTTAAAATCACTCCATTTTATATTTCGGAGGCATTTGTTTTCGAAGGGAACTAATTTCTTTTCTATAGCTTGAGTGGATTTCCAGATTTCGCATCCATATAAGTTTGTTAAAAGCACTTGACCCCAACGCAATTCGAGTCATTTTCTCTGATGTTGCATCTCCATCATATGACATTTTGCTTCCTAAATAAGTGAAGTTGGTTACTTTCTCTATGGTTTGGTCATTAAGTATAATATCATTGGGTTGGTTGGTGAGGTCCATGACTTTTGTTTTAGTAGCATCCACTAACCAAACAAAAAGCTTATTTGATATAGTAACATCCTCTACTCCAATCAAAAGTTTTCTTTGATATAGTAGCGTCCACTTACCAAATAAAAGAAATCTTCATTTGACATAGTTGCGTCTACTACCAAAATAGAAAAAGCTTTCTTAACTATATCTAGTAGCATCCACTACCTATGCAAAACTTCATGTAAAATAAGAGAACCCCCGCCAAAATGAAATACTAACATCTCCTAACCCAAAGATCCCTTTAATATTGTAGTGCCCAAAATACCCCGGCAGTTTTTCATTTTTGGTTTGATATAGTTGCGTCTCTTATCTCAATGAACACCTTCCTAAAATATTGCATGTTATATTGCCCCAAATCCAAATGAAAAAAAACTTCCATTGATATTATTCCTCACCGCAGGGACAAATTTTCTTTGAAAGTAACACTCACAACCTTCTTCCATGAAGAACTTTCTTGATATAAAATACGCCTCCACCCTCCCCCACATTATGAAGAAGCTAAGCACTTCCTTGTTAAGTTTGCCTGTGTTAAGTTCGTCTGTCGCTTGTCACCCCGAGCCAGCCAGGGAATTATGAACGTCTTACAGAGTGTGGCTTATTTTGTCAAACTCGAAAATGAAGGTAAGAATCGCCGGTACATAATTCTGCCACCCTTGGACAAGGTATTGCTCAATGAAAAAGTTTTTTTAAAAAAAGACAACATGTTGACGAGGGCTTAATGCCTGCAGCATAATTAGGACAAAATTGTGAAATTCGCATTTTCAGGTTTATTAACTTATTTACAGATTTTAAATCTAAAACTCAAAAACTTGTCAAAATTTAAAGTAAGAAACTAAATGGATTGAACTATTCAATTAAATCAGATATAGTTGTTTAGATATATATGTATATTATTTACATGGTATTATTTTCATGGTGATCTTCATTTTCAACGGAGAATGACAGTTATGGTGAGCTCAGAGCATTGTGGCGTTTAGAATATTAAAAAAAATATTGTAAGTTTATTCCGCAACGATCGAACATTGTGTATTTGACTCAAAGATTAGCGAGAGGCCGTGTTGAGTTGACACAGTGATTATAGCAGACGTCAATATTTCATTACTTGGGACTTTCGGGATAGAAGAGGTTGTTTTTCTCAGGCCTTTCACCATTTTAAGGGTAAAAATTTCGAAAGATTTTGACTGAGTTTTAAAAAAAAATCAACTTTCGAATTCATCAAAGTTTAATCACAAATAATTCAAATCTTATTGAGAACACTTTACTAACAGCTACTGTGTATCGGATTTGAATTGACAATAGCAGCTAACCTATCAAATATTTACAAAAACATCAACAAAACACCACTTTCATATAATTTTTTACACCACTTGCAATCATTATTGAAGAGGAAAACTTAAAACAAGCCTATGTCAGATGTCAAAAGATGTATTTTGATAAATTATAGTAAATACTGATTAAATTTGACATAGTTAGGGTCTGTAAGAAAAAAGTATTCGATTCTCAGGTTGGTGTCTCTATGCTTTAATAAAATCGTTAATATTAAAAGAAAAAACTATACAAATAATTCAACACTTTTTGAAAAAACAAACAAAAACAAAACAAAAAATTACTCACTTTTGTGTACGTCTGAGTCCTCGGATAAAATTATCCCAATAACTCCCAAGAGGTGTTCAATATATTTGCTTTTGGAATTTCCTCAGCAAAAACCCAGGTTTCGGCGTAGTTTATTTGGAAAACAAGTTGAGACCGATGAAATGTGACTTGTAATAGACATTTGAATCCAGAATGTGTTGTATTTAATCCATCTATCTTAAAATTGTTTATAATATTCCATTTTTTAAAACTTTATGAGAACCACCCAAAAATGAATATTTATTAAAATTAGTCAAAAACGCTACTTGGAATCGAGTAAAGCTATTATAATTAAATAACTAACAAACATCTCATTTCATATTTCATTTTTTCATTTGCGGTTTAACTACTTTGTTGTTAAAATCTTCCCCCCTCCTCCCCCACAAAAAACCTGGCTGCTGCATTCATGCTTGTAAGTCAACACATTTTTAAGTACATGTATTCATTCCTTTTTAAATCCCTTATATTAACTTCACCGTCTTGTAGTTCTCTATTTCTCTTTCTGTCTATCGCTCTTTTTGTCATGGAACCGCGGAAAAACAAAAAGTAAAAAAATTACCAACTTCCCGTGATCCTATCGTGCTGAATTTTGCAAATAGACTTGTATCACCTAACAATTTTTTTTAAATTAACCCCCTTTCCAGTCCATGACGGACAATGGGGCAAGTGAAGTAGCGTTCACGAGTTTTATTTAGCCACCACTAACGAGCAAGGGATTGTGTGGCCAGCACAATGCTCCGTGGTCCATGCTAGCACCAATAATAGAACCCGTGACTAACTTCTACCTCGGTTCGGAAGTCCAGCGCGCTACCGCTAGACCACCGCGGCACCTAATAATACATTGTATCAAAATTTCAGATCGATCGAATGTACCGTAATTAAATTGATGAATTTTAGTTTGTGTCTATGTATCTCTATGTAGCCGTCTGCTATAGTTGACCTCCACGGGTTACTGGAGTTTACTCCAGCCATTGCTGACCACATCCCAGTGTTTTACAGCAAGAGGAGTTCAGTCATGTTCAGTCTATAAATATTTGTCGTGCGATGCGTATTATCTTTAATCATAAAAGGCAATTTTCTCTCCGTTCTGTCCGGTCCTCGATAGCGATTGTTCCCTCAAACTCCTACAGACTCCTAGAGCTAATCACTAGCGGATAAAAATTAAATCTCGTTTATATATTGAACAAATTTACGCGGACGTTCAAAGCGAGTTATTTTTGGTTAAGTATATTTCCAAGACTTTATTTTGAGCGGTGCGCGTTGGGATTTGTCAAAAACTTTGTTTTTACGGTTTTTAAAAATTATAATGTATAGTATTTTTTACGTGATACACATGCATGGCCGGTGGAGACGGCAGGTAATCAATACCTTATTTATGTCTTATATATAAGGGATTTATAGTCAAAAACTTTGTTTTTACGGGTTATTTAAATTACCAACTTAACGCTGACAGAATGCAAGAAAACAAAGAACTACCAACAGCACATCAAATAACTTTGACTATTGCTCACTATGCTTTCAATGTTCAGTTTATTTGAAGTTGTGCTATTTTGCCTGCAGCCAAGTGTTTAACGTGAATTACCATCTCTGGTTTTATAATCATGAACGACATACTTTATTTTAAGAAGATATATGCCACACCCTTTTATATTTTCTTATCTGTAATGAGGTACCTGAATATATATCCTCACCAGACATAGACTTCAAATCTTTTATAGAAATGACTCTCTAGTGAGAATATAAAGGTCGCCGACCTATGTTTTAAGTAAAAGACTTTTTATCATTTCTCTATTTATTTTAGAAAAAAAAGTCAACGCCACAAGGTTTACTGATAGTCCGGTACGCCCGGGAGACCGGACGCGTTAAGTTTGAGTCCGTTAAGAGCAGACTTCTCTCGTGATTGATGGTGCCACAGATACCGGGCTGCTTTGTGGGGCGTCGTCGGTAGCGGAGTTAGCAGAGGTCCACCGACAACATGGCATTAATGTGGCACTGACAGCCGCTACATCGACCACTCGGTTACTGACAGATCTTCAGGCGGCGAGCCGGAGATACGATATGTCAAAGGTCAACTTGACGCGATTTGATGACCCTCGAGCCAAGATTGCTCGGGTTTTCTTTTCGACCTTTTAAAGAATTGCTGAGCTTTTCCACTTTTGGACTCCGGGGTTACGGCGGCTGCGTCAATTTGAAGTGCCCAGCAACCACTTCAACAATCCTATTTGATAAGTTGTTGTTATTTCGGGGCGTTATTGAACTATCTGAATTATTGATGCATGTTTAAAACAGCTAAGAAATCTGAATCGAAAAATATTTCCAGATTTAATACAAATACAAGTTGTAATTTCAGAATTCTTCTGTTATCTTGTGACTGTTCCAGTTATGGCTGAGTGGTAAATAATGCCGTCTGCCCTTATTCAGTTTTAATAAGTTATGTTTTCCCCTACATTGGATGGCATGGTTCTCAATAAATTTATACTTTTTTCCACTTAAGATAATTTCTCCATTGTCTCCTTCACAGCATCAATAAAAAATATCTATGTAATTTCTTGAATAGCTTGGCATGCTCTTAAATTAAATATTACCTGTTCTGTGTCTAATATACATTGCTTAATTACATACAAGCACATCCTATTCCTGTATGTACATGTTTACTAAGAGACATAATGTTATTTCTTACAGAACAAATAAAAGTTCAAGAGAGCTAATGGATCTCTTCAGATGTGCATTATCTTGCAATTAAGAAACATTCTTAAGTCATTTTTATAAATAATAAATTATACATCGCTTTTATTTCAAAATCTCTTTAATTTTGGTTACCTGTTTGTATTTTTATTTCCGAAAAGGATTGCCTTTCGTGTCTTCTTGCAGTTGCCTTACTGGCTTTTAATTTTGTTAACATGATAGAATTGTAGAATACGTTGGCAGATTTGAAAAATTATGGACAGACACACAAACAGGAACGAAAGTGAGTTAATAAAAACGTGTTAATAAATAGAAGTAAAAAAAAAGATTTATAACTCGTTTTTATAAGCGGACTAAAAAGAAGAAAATAAAATTTAAAAATTTATAATTCAAAATATGTACTATGATGTAAAATGACTAAAAAGTGGGGCGGGCGCTTCTCAGGCTTAACTAATTCAATTCACTCATTTTCTTACTGGTCATTTGTAAACCCTAATCATTTTAACCAAACGCCTAAAAAGCACCCCCCCACGCTTTTAGTCATATTACATCATAGTACTTATTTTACATTTTAAATTTTTAAATTTTATTTTCTTCTTTTTAGTCCGCTTATAAAAACGTGGTTTTTGAAAATCTTTTTTTTTACTTCTATTTATTTTATTCTTTTTAGTTTAAGTGTATGCTATGGTGAGTTTTGAAGTATTGATTATGTTCAAATATAATACGCATTGCCCGACAAACATTTACAGACTGGAAATGACTGATCTCCCCTTGATGTTAAACATGGTTTTTGTGGTCGGGGTTGGTGTGAACTCGGCACGTGAATGTTATGTAAACAAGGGCAGACGGATAATACATAGGCTTATATATAGATAAACTAAAAAGTTCAATAATTTAATAACGGTACATTCGATCGATCTGAAATTTTGATACAATGCATTGTAATCCAAGATCTATCTGTGGTAAAATTTTGAGATCTCTAGGACCATCAGAAAGTGGTTTAATTTTACGTTGGCAGATTTGAACAATTGTGGACAGACAAACCAACAAACAGGAACGAAAGTGAGTTAATAAAAACGTAAAAAGATGTATAATCACCTTTCCTTTCATGGTTGAGATCAAATAAAGAAAACAACAGATCAAAGAGCTAAGTAATAGAAATAAAAATTCAGGACGCCTTTACATAAACGTTTTATCTTATCTGACTGAATTTTTAGCCTTTGAGTTTTCTACCTGTGTAAAGCAGGATTTGAATTTGTATTTGACCATTATGGAGTATGTATTACGTGCTAACGCAATCTCCTTTCCCGTCTACTGCTTTGTAAAGACCCTTTTACGATGTGGTTATCTGAACACTACTCCGGTCATTTATCGGCTTGTTTGCCATATCCTTATGGTCATCTATGATGGAGGGGGCACTGGGCTTCTGGCTCATACCCTGTCACATGCCTTGTTAAAAGATCAGGTTACTTTCATTGTTGGGATTAGCTGTTATCAAGTCTTAGTGTGATCCAACTTTAGCATAAATTAGAGCAGGGGTTCCTAACCAGTGGTGCATGCGCCCCTTGGGGTGCATGAGCAGGTTCCAGGGGGTGCATGAGCGTTTCAGAGGGGAAAAAAAAGAAAAAGAGGAAGAAAAAAACCTTTTTTAATTATTTTTTTTCATTTTTTCGTTGGATCGTTCTGCGCATGTCCAAAATTGACGGAAAAACTTTTTCGCAAAATGAACGGTTCACTCTACTTGTTCCTTGTCGGAATTTCGTGTTTTAAGTCACAGTTTTCTAAAAATAATTTAATTTTGTCATCAAATACGTCAGATATATGGCTTCCAGTGACTCTCTTACTGTTTTGAGCGGATGTAAACGTTGGGATTTTTCCCCCTTCACTTTTATTGCTCGGTACGCTGCAAAGGTCTTAAAAACTTACTTTAATTTTAAGCCAGTATTCGTCATTTGAACCTAAAATCTTGAGTTGAGCAGCCAATTCCGGTCATTAAAAACATCAACTTCGTCAGTTAAAAATTTGCCTGTGACTGGTACGACTTTCTGATTGTCATGACCCCCTCAAAATCATTAATAAATTTAAAAAAAAGAGAGAGATGGAACACAAAAGACTCGGTGCTTCCTCTGTGGAAAAATCCTGTGCAATGACAACATGAAGCCTGTTAGACTCCGAGAGCACTTGGAGAAAGTCCATCAATCCAATTCCAAGGACAGTGTTGAGGTCTAATAAGCAGAAGAGAGCTCGCTTATTTATCTCAGGTGCCTTGACCAATCTTGGATTTTCTTTGTCGTAGAAACCTGCACTGGAGGCATCATTCAAGGTTGAATATCTTATTGCAAAGAACAAGAAGCCCACACCATTGGCGAAACTTTGGTAAAGCCTTGTGCTCTGGAGATGGTGGAACTGATGTGTGGTTACCAGCAGAGGAAGCAGGTTAAGAAAGTCCCTTTGTCCAATGACACTATTCATTCCAGAATTAGTGACATGGCTGCAGACATTCTGGCTCAAGTCTTGTGTGAGATGAGAAGCAGTCCTTTTCCATTTAGCATGCAGCTGGATGAATCCACTTATGTATCACAATGCAGTCAGATTCTTGTATTTGTGAGATATGTTCACAGTGGATAGCTGAAGGAGGAATTTCTCTTTTGTAAGCCACTCCTAGCTACTACCAAAGGTGCTGATGTGCAGCAGCTAGTCAGGGCATTCTTCACCGAAAACCAGTTTGACTGGACTTCAAGAATTTCTTCAATTTGCACAGATGGTGCTCCCTCCATGCTCGGTAATAAGTCAGTTGTGCAGCACTGGAAAATGTCTGATGTTTCCAGATAGTCGACTTTTTCAGTTTGTGAAGAGACGTTAGATATGCAGAGGGTGTAGTGTAGAGCGTGTGAATCATGCAAAACTGTGCGTCCAAAGCTGTGAAGTGAGGACGCGTGTAGGATGTGGGTTGATCTGATGAGATGAGCGTGCGACGGTATTGTTGACGATGTAGAATAGTGTAGTTGGATGGACGGAGTAGCGAGGGAGTGTTTTTGTGTGTATAGATATGAAGGTTGATAGGGAGAGAATGAGTGGATTATGTGGTGGAGGATGTGGAGGAGAGTATATTGGGTGTAGAGAGGGATGACAGTAGTAGGTGGTGTGTTAGTTGAGAATGGGAGGAGAGTGTTTTAGTGGGTAAGGGAGGTATTGGGTAGGAATTTGGATGGATGGTAGGGGATGTAAGGAGGTATGAGGAGAATGAGGGTTGGTGGGGTTATATGAGAGAATTGTAAGAGGGGTAGGGTTGGGTGGAGTAGGTTGTGGGATTGAAGGAAGGTTATTTAGGGAATAGTGGAATTAGTAGTAGTTTTTGGAATTAGGGGAATTAGGGAATAGAGGGTGGTTGGGGGTTGTGAGGAGGATGTTGGTTGATGAGGGATCAGTGCCTGACGACATCAAAGGGGAAATTTCAGAGCACCTTTCAACATTGCAAAGGTCATTTGATGGGTATTTCTGTCAAGAAATTGCTAGGAAAGACCTTTAGATTCGCAATCCTTTTCTCTGTGACTTGGACAACATTGATTACAGTGAACTTGCTAAAGATGACCTGATTGATTTGAGAACCAGAGAAGTACTGAGGAGTGCGTTCAGTTGCAATACCTTTATTGAATTTTGGTGCGCCCAGCTAGATTCCTACCCACAACTAGCCAAGAGGGCAGTACTGACTCTCCTTCCATTTTCCACAACCTATCTCTGTGAAGCAGGATTCTCCACACCTTTGACGATTAAAACCAAGGAAAGGAATAAGTTGAATGCAGAGGATGACATGAGAGTTGCTTTGTCCAAAACAATCCCCATATTTAAATCGCTGATTGATCATAAGAAGCAGCAGATCTCTCACTAAATCCCCTGTTGCCTATTGTCAAAACTGTTGTTTTCCTAAAATAAACATAGTTTATTATACATTTTATGCAAGTTTCAAGGGGGGGGGCAGGAACTTTTGTGGGCCTCTGAAGGGGTACATGGACCTCAAAAGGTTAAGAACCACTGAATTAGAGCAACTTTGAATTTTCTTAAAATCAAATTTACTATCTTTAGATTGAGCGATTATAAAAAACCAAAGCTACACAAAAAATATTTTCTTTTTCAGCTCAATTTGGAATGCTAAACAAATAAAATGTTTAAAAAATGGGGAACAAAATGCGCATGGTATACTTTCGTAGATGTGAGTATAAAATTTAATTGACAATTAAAATTAAATGAAACTCCCAGAGTAGTTCTAATATAAAAATCGATTAATGTGTTGCCATGCATGTAACAACGCGCAAATATCTCATCGCTCACTCATTTTTCTACCTTAACCAGAACCAAATCTTTTTAAGACTGAAAAAAATGAATTCCCCAGTAGTAGTTCCCTGATGTATTACATTTTAGGCCCCCTCCCCCAACCAAGAAACCTCACATCATAGCCACGGACACTGCTGCTCATCCACACTCGCGTTAGCACGTGATCGTTTTAACAAAGTTCAATCCGGAGTCTCCAATATAACAAGACAACTGCACACGCTAAAAAAATTCATCCAATTCGCCGTTGTAATTTCGTCACTCAGACTCCTAATGCCATCAGTTACCATGGAGACGCATATAAATTTTTTAAAAATGCATTTCACCATGCATTAATAAAAATGGAAATGGTTAAACTGAATTTTTACCCTTTTTTCTGAAATTTCGGAACACGTGTCCTGTTAATGTTTTTATGAGCCACCAAATTTACGTGATAAAAAACCTATTCAATTTAAACTACGTCATTATTTTTTTGGTCGAGCGGTGGTCGAGTGGCAGCGCACTTGACTGTTGTACCGATGGTCACGGGTTCGAATCCGTGTGAAGGCAAGGATTTGTTCCCGGGGCCTAGGGCGTCCCTGAGTCACCCCGCTCCGAATGGGTACCTAACACTACATGTAGTTAGGCGGCTGGGTAATGCGTGGAACCCACAAAGCCGTGGCCTGTGATTGCTGCATCACTTGCCAACAGATCATCTGTCATGGTCTGTGGACGCAACTATCTTCTGCATAGAAGGAGCGTCTGTATAGATAAGATAAGATAAGATCAGCACCCGCCCAACGTTAATACCAATTAGGTCACGGGGTGAACTCGGCACGTGAAATCTAACAACGGCAGTCGGATACAGATGCTTATATTGACATAAACTAAAAATGCATTAATTTAATTGCGGTACATTCGATTGATTTGAAATTTTGATACAATGTATTGTCATCCGAGATCTATCTGTGGTAAAAGTTTGAACTCTCCAGGACCATCAGAAGTGGTTTAATTTTACGTTGAAACATTTGAACAATTGCGGACAGACAGATACGAAAGCAAGTTAATAAAAACGTGGTAAAAGCTTCAATTTCAACCATAAAATCTCCTTTGAAAAAAGTATTTAAATTTAAAAAAAAACAATATGTTATACATTTTGAAATTGATTTTTTGGTTTAAATTTTAGGTTCTAAAAATATATATTCTACACTTTGAAAATAATTATTTAAGCTGTAGGTATTCGATAATATATAAACGCATTTGAAAAAAATTTATTTCAACTTCAGATATTTGACGCTATATAAAAGCGAATTTGAAAAAAATATTTTAAATAAGCTTCAACTATTTAATGATAAAGCTCCAGTGTACAATATTTAAATCCAGTTGAAAAAATTATGTTGTTATTGTTATAACCTGATCATTTTTCTATTTCCTTCAATTAACATTATTACTACCGAGTGGTAGACTAAAATATTGAGTTTAAAAAAATTCAAGTCCACAGTTCATTGTAAACAGTGTGATATTCCGTGAGGACTTTAGCTGTAAACGTTTATTTATCGTTGATAAATCTCAACAATGAACAATCTACAGACACATAAAATCTATGTCACAACAGATCAAACTACAAACTCTATCCCCTACTCCCACTTATATTCCAGTCTTTTTCTCTCGTGTTATTGACCCTCGACCGTTCATTCACCCCCCTCCCCCAATCTGCTTCATTATCGCCGCCTTCGGCTTTTTATTGGCGATGCTACAACCAACATTTTTTTAAAAATTAGCTACATTACAATATCACCTTTGGAAAGTAAAGGTATCTCCCCTGGGATTTTCCCGTAATTCACCGAATTGTGTCTGGATAGACATTTAAATGATCGTACTGTGATCCCATGACTCAATCGTGTGACGGTAACTGACCACGGAGCACGAAAAAGTGGTCATTTATCTCTTAACTACACGTTTATTCTCGTGGAATTTAACATTGTCCTTCAGATCATTCACTTCTGGCTAACTAACCCAACTTGGGTTTCAAGCTGGTCTCCAGACTTCATACACGTGCCCTACTTGAACGCGAGTTGTGTCTTTAGCAAATGGTAATTCTGGTAGGTTTGTGTGTGTTTAGAGGAGTTATTATTCATAGTATGGATCAAACGTCGCGGCTTTGATGTGCCTATTAGGGTTGGTTTACAGTACTCTTGTTCCAGGGCACATAGCCACAAAATAGTATTATTTAAATCGATTACACTTCGTCCTGTTTCTTGTCTCAATTTTTGTCATTTGTGCTCTTAACCTTTTAGAGAAGCTGCACTTTTTGAAGACCGTAACTAACGTAAACACTTTTGTTGACCAATAACAAAGAAATAACAATTTTTAAAATTTCGGATGTCTAATTAACTGTTTATTAGTGCCTCTCTCCTTACGATACCTTCTTGAATATTTTTACTTGTCACGAAGACTGTATGTATTTTTTCATAGTTATTTTGTTTTTATTCCAAAAAACATTGTATTATTTCAATGATTTCAAATTTCAAACCACGTTTCCTGGTAAACACACATTTCAATTTGAATTTATTCAAACCTATTTAGTGTGTAATCAAAACGCTTGCATATTTTAAGTAAAACGTATGAAGACCACAAGGGAAGAAACGGCTATGTGACATTTTTGAAATTTGTTAGTTAACCTCTGTATCTGATAGAGGATCAAAAATTGAATGCTCTGAATTAGGTTTTATGAAAAAAACTATGTCCCTGACCCTATTAAAAATTCAAATCTATTTAGTTAATTTCTAAGAAATCTCTATAATTTTGAACTTTTAAACTTGAATATCTCAAAAGCACAAAAATGTGACATAGCCGTTTCTTCCCTTGAGCTCTTCGTATGTGTATCTAAACATCCTCAACAATCAATCGTCGTAAAACCAACAGTGCCTTCCGTCATATATCACATCAGCTCTAACCTTGCTTTCCCTCATAAGACAGTTATATCCACCATAACTTTGCTTTTTACTCATTTCAAACCAAACCTAACTTTGCCTTCCCTATTATGTTACATTACCTCAACTTTGTCTTTCTTATTCGCCACCTTATCCTAACCTTGCATTTTATCATATGTCACAGCAACCCTAACCTTGCCTTCCCTTATATGTCACTGCAACATAATCTGGTACCCCCTCATATGTCAAATCAATCATACTCTTATATTCCTTCATATGTCACACCAATCATACCCTTGCCTTCCATCAAATGTCACCTCAACATAATCTTGCACTCCCTCATATGTCACATCAATCCCAAACTTGCTTTTCATCATTGGTCACATCATTGTAACTTTGCCTTCCCTCATATTTTACCTTACACCTACTTTTATACATCTCCCCAGCTATGAGCCTTGCATCCCGGCTCCTCCACCTACCTCTGACCTGCCCGCCTCCACCGATAAT
This sequence comes from Ampullaceana balthica, assembly GCA_944989445.1. NCBI lineage: Eukaryota > Metazoa > Mollusca > Gastropoda > Lymnaeidae > Ampullaceana > Ampullaceana balthica. The sequence continues at coordinate 3,642,875 of CALYLW010000004.1, read as the reverse complement.
CGCCACCGCCCTCCTCATGAGCCTCCTGCTGGCCCCTGGTCACCTCATTGACCCCAAGACGACGCTGAGTTGCCACATGCGCAGCTATCAGTTCCGGGTCACCAAACCTCCAATTACATTTCCTGATGGTACCACCGTGTTTTGTACCGGGGCAGTCACAGTCAACTCTTGCTGGGGAAGATGTGACTCAAGCGAAGTAAGTCAGAATTTTCTTTATTCTCGTATACTTACCTATAGACATAATTAGCTTTGATCCTGATCTACAAATCTTTTTGTCACCTACTGGAAATCTATTCGACTCCGAGTTCCAGGTCGTATTTCAGAAAACAAATTGTCAAGAATTTAGTGCATTATTCACTTGTCCTTTCTTGTCTCTATTTAAACATTATTGTAAGTCTCTTTTCCGGTAATTTCAATGTCTTTAACTGTCAGTTAAAAACTTTGTTAACTTCCAAAAACGGACAATATTTACAGTGTTTTTTCTTCTTTGGCAGGGATTAAGATATATATACGTACATTTGTTAATATACAAAAAAAATGCGTCTATGCCAGATGAATTTCTCCAAAAAATAGGTCCGAATGGTCATTCCGGGGCTTTGAGTAGCAAAAAAGTCCCTATAATTTATTTAAATCTCTATTGACTATCCCTCCATACTTTTAAACAATGGCTGCTTTTTTCAGAAATCTACATCTCTGGATCGTTCTAAAGAAATTGAATGTCAAAAACTATATTTGTACCCGAAATCCGCATCGAAGAATTTTTCCCTTGAGCATTTACTTGGCTTCCGTAAAAGATTTGACTCCAGTATAAATGCGTCCAATAATTCTCATCAACGCTTAATGTTGTCCTGGGGCATTTTCCACATCTCTTGACGACATTTAAGAGCAGACGTCAGATCTTTCGCCATCGCTGTTCGAGAGATTTTCTTACAGACGCTAAAACATTAATTAGAAAAAAACAGGAAAACCCAAACAAATAAATTTGAGAACTGTTTGTTAATGGAGCGCAAACAAAATGTCGCATGTGTAAAGTGAATTGATCGGTCTCAAATCGCAGACGATGTCTGCCAGTCATGTACTGAAGTCGAGTGTTCTTGTCGCGTGTTTACATCCTTCGTGAATTGAAATTTCGACCGTAATAATGATTTTTTCATGAATTCATATCAACAACCGAATTATGAAGTAAATTATGCTAATTTTTAAAAATATTATTGAAACAACCACTGTGCATAGATTAATATTTCAATTAATCACACATCTTTGTTTAACCACATAAATTTAATGAGAATAATTATTATATTACTACTAGAATATTTAGCCCGGTGTCACGCCAGTAACAAACTAGATTAAACAAACTCAGATTTTCCTTATTATTAAAAAAGAAATTACAATGAAAAAACAAAGTGGTTTTGTAATAATTGATTTTTAAAAAATTATATTTATATATCTTTTAGCCTTAAGGAGGCTAAAGCAAACCTTTTCCATTACAATAAACTAAACAAATAAATATAATTTTTCAAATATATTTAAAACAATCAAACCTTTAAATTAATATAAATATATTCAACATTTTAAATATTAGTAACATAAGCATTTGTTAAGTAATACAAAAGATTTGGACCTTTGGTATAGGGCCTACACATTAAAAATAATATGCTTTAATTATAGGAGAAATGAAAATGCTAAATTTTCGTAAATGACTTTATCGGAATAAATAAAACCATTTAAAAATAGTTTAAATAAAATAAACTAATTTACAAGGAAAAAAACAAACGAAAAAAAGAAAAACAACACAGAAGTATGAAGTATAACGGATTGCAGTTTAAATAACCAATATCTAAAAAAGTAACACTCGGTAAATAAAGAAGTATTCAGTCCTATGATTATAGCTAAATATACGCAAAGCAGTTCAAAACTTTCCTACTGTATCTAATTTAAATAAATGCTCGTTTTGAATACCCAAGAGTATATAATCGGGATCAAAATTTAGGTTATTATCTAATGATTGTACAATATATAGAACAATTAAGTCAGAGAAATCTTTATTAAAAAACCACAACAACAACAAAGAAAACAACAAACTGAAATGATTTTTTTTAAAAAAAGGGAAAATAAATTCCACCCAGAAAAAATAATATTATCAAAGAAAAAAAAGGCAAAAGTTTCATTCATAAGAAACATCTAATCCAATATAAAGAAAACAAAGTACACGGGGAAAATATAAATGGAAAATTATTTCAAAATCCACATGTAAATGAAGTTATTACGAACTTAAGCTTTATATATAGAAACATTTACAAATGTAAATAGATCATACAACATAAATATAGCACTACATTTGTCAGACTTATAATACAATAAGCTTCTTTTCTATAAGATACCAAGGAAAATATAAATAAACAAGAGGAAATTTAAAAAAAAATAATAGAGCTCCAATATTCATTACTGGAGAATAACATTGACACGAGTGGCAATGTTAGTTAAGCCACTAAACCTCACAATGTAAACCTCAAACTAGTTACAAAAAGTCCAAAAATTCTCCTCTATCAACAGATTGGCAAAGAACTAATGCATGTAAATATTATTCCAATGATGCTAGAGCTGTTATCGATTAATTTAAATTTAATCGTTAACGTTTGACAAATTAACGATTAACTAATATTTTGAACTAAATTTTATGACAATGTGTTGATACTTGATCGGATGTTTGTGTTGAAGGTGCTACGTCAGCGATGTATTTGATCCTTTAAAAGAGAATTGGTTATGGCAGTGAACACAGTAAACTTTTTCATCATCTTCGACTTGGCCATCCGCAGTTAGTTTAAAAAGAAAATCATTACGTAAATATTCAGTTATATGCTTAAATTTTTGAGTTGACGTCTGCTGGTCCACATATATTAATAAAATAAATTATAATATTACGCGGGAGAAGTTTGTTTGTAAAAAAAAATATAAATTACTTTTAATTATTAATAATTATTATTTATTATTAAAATTAAAAAAAAATATTATAAATATTTTCATTAATTTTAATCAAATTTTTATCGATTAAAATAATTTTAATCGATAAAAATTTTTAACGATTAATTGAAAAATTAATCGTTAATTTACGCAGCCCTAAATGGTGATTCATAAAATAGAATGTTTAGAGAAGCGCACAATTCTTGTGAACATCTTGCTAAATTCTCTACAATTATAGTTTTGTTTGCCCCTTCTATCTCGAGCGTTACTCATTCGTTGTGGGCGTACGCTTTAAATGCTGAAAAACAGGGTTGAAATACAGACACAAAGTTTTAATATAAAATAAAATACAAATTTAACTTGTTGATATAAGCCCCCACCCCAAGTTTTCTAGAATTCCCAGGGCTAACACACCGCGGAGTCCACACTGGCTAGATGGGGTAGGTAGATCAAGTCAATGTAATCGGTTAAAACACTTGAGGTCAGATGTGAATGCTTGCCTAGGTGCCATTTGGAGTGGGGCGAGGCGAAAATTGCGATTGAAGAAAAGAAAGATGTGATTTATTTCTTCTTTTTTCCTTTTATTTTATTTTTTCTAATTTGGTTGGAAGCCAAACCGTGAACGAGGTAACGGAAATGATCCGCCCAACAGTTACATTTCCGGTCACACACATACTCCCCGCGTGCACGTCACGCGATTTTTTATTTTAAAAAATATTTTTTTAAACTTTCAATGGTAATGTACAACGCCCTCTTGTAAGAGTCGTGGTATGCAAGTATAGGTCACCAATAGTCCTTACATTTCTTCTTATTTCAAGAATCTCCAGTTTAGCTAAAATATAGTTTACAAGTTCGAACAAAAAGCACTATTTTATCTCTTTGTCTTTCTCTGTTTATTTCACCTCTTGTTTTTTTGGTCGTTCTCAGAGAAATGATTTTGTTCCCAAAGGTTGTACACGGGTTGTATTCCATGGAAAACAAAGACAAAGGTGTTTTTTCTTCAAAATTTGAATAAACTAAAATAATCCTGATATTTAATGCAAGTTCAAACACGAAAAGTAACATAAACAAGTCTATGGGTAACTGTGTGGAATCCAGCTACCAGTCTTGAGCGTTATTAAAATCAAATAGTAGACACGTTTGTTCAAAGCATGAAATATAAAACAAAAACATTATTTTTGTTGGTTTCCGTCTTGATTGACGAGGACAATTTTCACCATGTTTTTGCCATGTGCTGTGGCATCGTGGTTTCCTTTGGTGACTTATGAGACCAATCTCTGCCCTAAAGGTGCGTCCACAGTTCGGACAAGAGAGGGCCGGAATGTCATCAGAAAGGTTACGAGCACGATCTTTCAAGGTTTATCTTCTGGACTTGGAAGGCTGTCTTTTTGCTTCACAGGTTGCTGCACCGTTTCATTTCATGCATAAGGCGATATGAGGCTTGGTCATTGGCTTCTGTCTCCCAGGTGTCATGCCCACAGCCATAAGCCTTCAATGCGGATTTAAGCGCATCCTTTTACCACTTCCTGTGACCTCCGTGGACTCTATGTCCGTCTGTAATCTCGCAATAGAAGAGGGTTATTTGGAGCCGTTGGTCTGTCATGCACACAAGAACCCCACCTACAGGGGATGGGGCTAGAATTAGCTTGAATAGTTACCTGTAGGCAGTGGCGTAGCGAGGGGGGCAATGGGGGGGGGAATGCCCCAGGCGGCACTTTGCCAGGGGCGGCAAATTCCTGGTCTTTAATTAGTTTTTGACAATAAAAATGTTATAATAAAGTTGAACTATCCTAAAGCACGTGAACGTTTCGTCACAACTTTAAACTCCTTATTGGATAAAAATTATTCCTATAATAATGCTACTTTACTGAAAAGTACTTAAGTAGTATGAAAACGTAACACTGATATTGTGGTAGCTTAATTGGTGCTTAAAATTTGACAGCCGCTCCTGTTGGAAAAGCAAAACTTTCTGTCCCCTATCAATTTGAAACGTGAGCGAATCGAATCATTCGAGGGATACATTGTGGGGGATGGGGGGGGGGCGGCAAAATTCCTCGTTGTTAATTAGCTTCTAAAACTTATTGTTTAAAATTTTAAAATAAAATTTAAAAAAATAAAAATAAAATAAAAGCCAATATAGAAAAATTAAGGAAATGAAAAAACTCTATAAAATACGCGAACGTTTCTAATGCCAAAAATTCAAACTCCATTATGAATCTAAGGTCTTCTGATACTAATGCTAATGAGCTGAAAAACATAGAGGATGGGGTAGTGTAAGAACATAACAATAATGTTCAGGGGCATATAATTGATTCAAGTTTGATTTTAACGCAAGTAAACTTATGGGAACAAAATTTGGAGTACTTATATGGTTTATTCTTCCAAAATATCATTATGTTAATTGTAATGTCTTTTGTTTTGTGGTATAAACAAAAGTAAATGAACAAAATGCCTTATTGAATGGAATTAAAACTTTGTCGGTAAAAATCCAAAAGTAACCATTCATGAACATGTACTCATTTCCAAATTTATAAAATATTTTTTTTACATATATTTTTTTAATTATAAATTTGTTGTCGTAAAAGAAAACAAAACGAAGTGACAAGAAGTTCTTGTTAGTGTGTTTGACATTATTAAATAATGGCAAAACTGAATGTGGTTTTTTGTTGTCACAGAGAGGACAATACTGTTGCAAATGAAAGCAATATTCTGAAACCGATGCATTTGCTTGAAAAGTACGTTCAAGCACTCCAAGAACATCGCGAGGAAATGGTAAAAAACTTGTCATCTAAAATTCAAACTGAGCTCATAGCAATTTTAGAAGATGCAGTCCACGAAAAATCATATTTCTTTCAGAAACAAGTTACCGAATATTTTCCATTGTATTCGATAGCCCTTCATATATTTCACATAATCACCAAACAAGTCCAGTTGTGTGATATGTAATGATTGAAAATTTAAAAAAAAAGACTTTGTTGAACTTGAACTCGAACTATCCCTTAACCCGTCGTTGGGGCACCATCGTGAACTGCACACTATCTCACGCCATTTGTCCCGGTCCTGTGCTGCCTTTTGAGAGTCGCTGAATGACAGGCCGGTCCACTCCTTGATATCGTCTTCCCATCTCTTCCTTTGTCTGCCTCTTTTCCTTCCTCCCTAGACTGTGCCTTGCAATATACTCTTTGCGAGACCTCCAGATCTTGTCACGTGTCCGTACCATCGTAGTTTCCTCTTCTTAATTGAGGTGAGAAGGTCCTTGTAGGGGCGAATGACAGTACGTATTGTGTTGCGGACCACTTCGTTTGTGATGTGCGCTGTGTAGGAGATGTGCAATATCTTTCTAAAACATCTCATCTCTTGCATTCTTCCTTGGAGGTCTGCAGTGAGCGTCCAAGCCTAACAACCATACAAGAAGACCGACATCGCCAGAGAGCGCATTAGTCGAATCTTTGATCTCAGGGAGAGTTTCTTGCTTTGCCAGATAGGCTTTAGTTTACTCAATCCTGCCATTGTTTGGGCCAATCTTACAAGTATTTCTGGCTTTGAGCCTTCATCGTATATTATGACCCCTAGATATTTAAAGGTGGAGACGTCTTCGAGTTTTTGCCCGTTTATCCGAATCTCATTTGTGAGTTTTCTATTTGCAATGACCTTGGTCTTTTCTGCATTGATTTCCATGCCGTACGCCTTTGCTGTTTTCTCTAGTTTTGCAAGGAATTATTTAAGTTCGTCCTCGCTGCCAGCTAGGCCGTTTATGTCATCGGCGAAGCGTAGGTTGGTTATAATCCTTCCTCCGATGCTGACTGTTCCGACATGGTTTTCTAGCACATCTGTCATAATCCTTTCAAGGAAGAGGTTGAAGAGGTTGGGGGAAAGTAAGCATCCTTGTCTGACACCAACAGTGGCCTTGAACCAATCTCCCAGCTTGCTGTTGAAGAGTACTGCGCTGGTTGCTCTGTTGTATAGGTTCTTGATCACTTCAATGAGGTTTGCATTAATGTTGAATTTGTGCATAGTTGCCCCCAGTGCCGCATGCCACACTCTGTCGAACGCTTTTTTAAAGTCTATAAAGACATGATAGAAGTCACTCTGGTTTTGGAGATGTTTTTCACAGAGCACTCGCAGGTTCAAGATTTGCTCCGATGTGCTTCTTCCTGCTCTGAAGCCCGCCTGTTCTTCGGAAATGTTTTGCTCTGCTTGTGGTTTCAGTCTGTTTAATATGATCATAAGCATGACTTTGCTGGGGGGACTAATCAGACTGATTGGGACTTCATAAGAACTCACACATTTTTTTATGTTTTACCGAATGTGTTTGAAACATCATGAATTGTTGACTAATCCTATCGTGTCTCTTCCACACAAATAATTAACAATCATAAAACAATGCATGCCATGTATACATTAATTCATTAAGTCTGCAGACTATTTCAATATTTGGAACCACCGTGTGTGTGAGAAGTTGTATTAAAGTGGATTATATAAAGATTTATTTAGTTTCTGCCGGTGAACAGCAGGAAGAAAACAACACAACAATGAATGTATCCTACAGGAAGCTTTCCTCAAGCAGTATACAATTTTGCCGCGATTTTTATTGCAATTCGACACAGCAAAGGAGGGGAATTTAGCTTTACCCAGCCCTCCACTCTGAAAAAATTGGGCTTTATATTTATATATGGTATATATAATTTATATATAAGGCCCAATATTTAAAATGAAGATCTTTTAAAAAAGCAACAAAGTAACTTTGAATACATAATGACCTTTATGCCATTTCCACACATCTCGTAGTTTAAAAACAAGTGAACAACGATCACACTGACCATAATAACAATATATGCATGTTCCACCTCTGGCCAATCTCATTAGAAAAACTCATAAGGCAACGCTTCCATGCAGGACTCACTAATTAATTTGATGGCTGGTCTCGATGGTTGTTTAGTGTAACTGTTGCTGGCAAACTTATTACAGGAATAGCTCTGTGCTGCTTCCAAACAGACAAAGTGATGGGCGTGATGGGAATTCGTGCAGTTTCGTTTTTGGGAGGGTTTTGGAGCAGAGGTACAGCATTAATAGTTTAACCTTATGTTAATGGCCAGAAGAGAATTGGATAAATGCTTACATTATTTCCGTGGGTAAGGGACAAGTATCCTCTATTGATTGCATATAGAGAAAACCAAAAGCTGAAAACTAGACCAAAAAGTATGATATAATGAACGATAAATCTGACATAACTTAGAATTATGTTTATATAAAATAAATAGACCATTTTGTAAGACAATTTTATTAATTTGAATAATACCAAACAATGAAGACATGGGTTTTAGGATGACGAGGTATCTCAGACGTTTTATTGAAATAAAAAGTTATTATTAAGTCTTGTTTTCTTGATTATGCTTCTTAATTTGCCTATAAATTTTATACATTGCTCCAGGCATTATATATAATGATAAGTGTAGTCCAGGTACAGTCTGCAATGAAACCGTATTTATTGAAAACGATATAAGTAAAGGGCGTTTTAAGCAATCATAGTCGGAAAGCAAAAGTGGCATTGAGCTACACGTAGCAGCATTTAAGGCTAAAGAGGTATTTTGAATTGCAATTTAATTATATCCACACAAACACATTCATGATTTGGAAATTGGTCTTGCACATACATCTCACGAATCCTTGACCGTTTCCGATTGACTGAGATATAGCATCAGATAAGAGAGCTGTTTCATGGTCAGGGAGTTCTTTATCTATCAGTAAGTCCTTTGTACATAAAGTAAACCATAATCTCGAAGACAGCTGTTTCAAGATATCTTGTGCAATTACAAACTGGTAAAAGCCATCTGATTTCACTGACATGACAACTGTAACAGAATGCTCCAGTCACCCTATTCTTTGTCAAGGTCATGAACAAGAATTGACACAGTTCAGGATGGATTTTTTAGTCTGAGTTTATTTTCCCTTTTTCCGAGTCTGGGTTTCAAGTTTCGATTTGATTCTTTTCTAGCTTTGACAACCCTCTCAATCTTTAAACACAGGCTGCAAAAAATTTTAACACCATAATCCTCTATTTACTCGTCTCCATCTTCTTTAGCATCATTCCCATACTTAACATGAGCACTAAGAAGCTAGTTTCGACACGTGGTGGCACCGCAGCATGCTTTAAAGCAGGCACAAAAAGTCGAGGAAGTTGAAGGTTTTTTTCAGTAACCACGGCGTTACAACCAGTTTTGTTTTCTCTTCTATCTTTGCATTCTCATCAGTGTTCTGTGTAGTAGGCCCCTATATCTTGCATCTAGAGATTTGCGTCTTCTTGTCGTTTGTATGCTTTCCATTATTTTATCGAGTTATTCCCCAGGTATGTATGTCTTGCCTAACATCATGGGGAAAGAAGTTGCGTGGCCAACTTTTGATTTGAAGCCAAACAGGCATAAGGCGTTTTCTTAATTTAAGAATAAAATTCCCTGATTTTCATTAATTTGCCGAAGATTAATACTTCACTCAGGTGCTCAGTTTTTTTCTCCTTTAGAATCGAAGCACATAGCACAACGACTTGGCTTGTCAGGATAAAGACTCGATTTATGCGTCAGGAAGGCTACATCGAGGATAGAAAAAATAATGTTGTAAATTTTCATAAATCTCTCGGCCATTCAGGCCATGTCTTTATAATAAAGACGATTCTATTTGTTCACTTTTTACCCATCGTGCTTTTAAATTATTTCAATTAAAAAGTGTAATTATTAAAAATGTTTATTTAAAAAAAATAACATAAACATATCGCCCAAGAACGGGAGTACGAAGACGGAACATGTGTGTGTGTGTGGGTTGGGGGGTGGGGGTGGAGTGGAGGTCAATTCGGAATCCTGGAGGTGAAATGCAGAGGCGTAACAAGGTTTTTGGCGCCCTTGGCTAATTTATTTTTGGCGCCCTTGATAAATTGACAAGTTTCAGCTTTGCGATGTTTTCATTTTGTTAGAAAAAATTAATAAATTTCTCTATTTTTATTTATAACAATAATTACGTAGTCTGACAGTGACAGTCATACAACGTGAATATAAAAATCCATAAGATAGGAACAATACTAATTTGCAGTTTATTATTCACTAAATAATACCAAAATAAATTGGTGGATTTTGCGTTAATAAAGAATACAGCAAAACTTGAAGTAAACTGTATTATAAATAAAAACAATAGTGTCAATGTGTCATACTCATTATCTCATACATAACGATATAAACTCACAATTAAAAGTAAATTTAAGTAAAACTCCACCAACTACAGCTCAGCACTTCTGTTAGCTGGCGTATTGGCGTGTTGCTAATACAGTCGGACCTTTCTAAGTCGAACTCGAAAGGGGAAAAAATTCGACTTACGGAGTTTTCGAGTTAGGGAAACTAGCGTAATAGGCGCAGATTAATCAAGGGCAATGTTGGTTTTGAGAGGGGGGGGGGACAGCCATAGCGGCTAGAAGTATTGACGGGAAAGAGGGGTGGTGATATTTCATATGAAAGGAGCCAACTTGCTTTGACATACCGACACAAGCCCGTGAGAGGAGACACCTTTCTTCCCCTCTCCCACTTTATTCCTTCGACAGTGGGATGAGGATAGTTAGATTATTCTTTTTAAAAGAAAGACTGTAAAATACCACATTGACATTTGTATGATAAGAAGCCCCGCAAAGGCCACAAACATAATAAAAATATTATAATAGTTTAAATGAAATAAATTTAAATATAATAAAATATTCACTTTTTTGTTACCGAGGATAAAAGCGAAATACAGTCGGACCTCGCTAAGTCGAACTTCCCTAAGTCGAAAACCTCCCTATATCGAAATAATTGCTAGGTCCCGGCCAAATTCTATAAGACTAATGTATTTTAGATCTCCTTAACTCCTAGATTTTTGGATTTCAACCTCTCTTAGTCGAATTTTCCAAGGCGTTTGGGTTATTATTCTGGAGTGACATTTCAGAACACGTGTTCCGTAGAGCCCTTTAAATGGACGTAAATTCTTATCTTAGTGCACTCCACAAGGGACTAAGCGACCCTTGCAAGTAAAAGAAAAAGGAGTGGTAACTAATTCGCATCCCTTTGCTGCATGATGTGACTCTTATTAAAAAGAAAAATATTATTCCCCCCATCCCACCGTGTAGGGAGTAAAGTGGGGGAGGGGAGGGAATGTTTATCCTCTCACGGCTTGTGTCGGCATGTCAAAGCAAGTTGGCTTCCTTTCATATGAAACATAGACAAAACCTCTCTTTCCTGTCAAGCTTACTAGCCAGTATGGCTGCCCCTCCCCCACCTCTCAATATCTACATTGTCCTTGATTAATCAGCGCCTAGCCATTTTTCCTAACTCAGAAACTCCGTAAGTCGAATTTCTTTCCGGGTCCTTTTGAGTTCGACTTAGAGAGAGAGAGAGAGAGAAAGAGAGAGAGAGAGAAGAGAGAGAGAGAGAGAGAGAGAGAGAGAGAGATAGAGAGAGAGAGAGAGAGAGAGAGAGAGAGAGAGAGACTCCGACTGTATTTATTTAAATACAAATTTAAAAATTAGAGATTTAGTGGCACCCTTTTGAGCTGGCGCCCTTGGCAACTGCCCCGATGCCAACCCGTTGTTACGCCACTGGTGAAATGTATTTCAGAAGATTGTCTTGAGACGCTAAGGGCGTTTACGTTTTTAGCGAAAAATGCTTTGCACCAATTAAAAAAAACTTCAAAATAAGACATTCATAAAGAGACGTCTATGTTTTGAGACAAATAAATGGGCGTAAAAACTTTAAAAATGTGGAGAAGTCACGTGTTTCTACCAACTTCGATCTTCTATAACATCTGACAAGAACTGAAAATGTACTAAATTCGAAATATACAACCTATCATAAAAAACCCCAAAAACTTTATTCATAAACAAAATGTTAGTAAATAGGTGTAAAATCAATTCCCCCACTCCAAATTGTTTTTTTTTAAAATTTTACACATGACTAAAAAGGCATTTTGTGGGTGAGTAAGCCGAATAATCGAATATTCTTTGCTAGTCTCCAATGCATGCACGAAGTGTTTACACTGTTTTGATTCCACCTGTGAAAATGAGAATCGATGGGAGCATCTACAGGTTATGGCAGTCAGTTCGGAAACTAGTATTTCCATTATTAAATTACATTTTTAAAACAAGTATGGCAAAGATTACTTACACATCGCTAACGTCATACATGGACATGCTAAGTATTTGTCAAGTCCTATAAGTTATAGTTTTAAATGAGCGTTCCACAACTTTCCATGTCTTTTTGTGAGTACAGACGGTTATTATTGTTTGTTCCTGTTTCTCCTTGTTTGTGTTGGCTTTTGGTTGTTTGTAAATTTATTTGTTTTTTGCTTTTTTGCAGGAATTGAAAAAAAAATAGTTGGTTAATTTTTATTTGTTATTTTGTTCTCCCTTCACTCTTTTATGGATTTGGCTCAACAACAATGATTCCCCAGAGTAGAAATAAGATCTGGGTGTCCACGAAGTGAAATTACACTGACTTAAATGGCGGTTTCCTTTTTGGAACGCAGTCAGCATTTTAGAATGCGAGACTTGTCAGTGCACTTAGGCGGGCGGGGGTGGGGGGGGGGTGGGCGAGACATTTTGTCCAGCAACAATTTTGACTGAGTGGTTATGTTGGAGAGAAACATGCAGTAAGCTGAAAAACTGAGAGAGCTAGTGAGCTTATTTCTTAAAAGGCCGTGGGCGTGAGGAAGTTTTTGTAAACAAAAAGTCGTCTTCCCCCACATTAATCTTGAAGGCTGTTTTGTGCATTTTATTTTCTTACTTGCGTGAAACTATTTTATTATTAATTCCAATGATTTACAGATAACTTTAGTACGATTTGGATCTATTATAATTAGTCCATTAAATTGATAATTAGTCAATTTAACTTTCAACATTAAGTTGTGCAAAGTCCTTGTTTTTGTCACGTGTAATGAAATATTATCCGCTTACTTTCAACTATGGTTAACGATGCAGACAATAAGGGCGGGAGGGGGATTAAATTAATATTTCTTAACAAATCTTAAAAAACAAGTTTTTGACTATTAATCCTTTATGTACGAGACGTCACTAAAAGAATGTTCATTATAATACGCAGCGCAAGACCATCCAAAAATACAAAATTGTAGTTGTGTCGTAAAACATGTTTAATATAATGCGCACCGATCAGGAATATGTTTATAAAAAGTGTTGTCAATAAAATACGCCCCTTATTGCGCGACAGGAAAGGTTGTTCAATATAATAAGCACCGCGACGCTCTATCTCAAAAATTTAACATTATACATAGAGATAAATAAAATAAACTAAAAATTCAATAATTTAAATACAGTACATGCGATCAATCGGAAACTTTGATACATCGTTTTTATGATCGTCACGAGTCTGCCTGCAAAATTTCAGCTCGCTAGCTTACGAGGAAGTGGGTTAAAAATCGCATCACAGTTTTTTCGATAAGCAAGGGCTCAGACACCACGAGTTAATATATAGGATTTTTAAAAAAATTTCACCCGAATTTTTCGATAACAAGTGTTTTTTGTTGGTAGTTATTAATATGTATCGCATGTCAAATAAGTATATACATATATATAATAATTATAATAATAATGATAATAATAATCGACATCCTTCCGTCTAGCGAGACGATGGTGCATCACCATTGAGTGGGGTTGCATTTCCTTGAGTGGCTGTGCAGTCCTATCCTTGAGTGACAGTCTTTACCACAGCTTTTACACACGAGTTCTGTGCTTCCAAATGTTTTGGCCTTTCACCTAGCTCTTCTGTCTGTAGCCTCCTCCATCCTTCGCTCCTCGGCTACAATGATGCCGTCTTTGACAACTGTGCGCCACGTAGATTGGTCTTCTGCCTTATACTCCCAGTCACTTGTGCGTATTTTATCTGCCTTCATGTCTCTTTGGCAGACATCTTTAAATCGCAGACGTGGGCGACCTTTCTTCCTCTTTCCCGATGTCAGCTCTCCATATAGGAGGTCCTTGGGGATGCGGCCAGGGCTCATTCTTTTAACATGTCCTAGCCATCTCAGGCGTCTTTCACTAAGGATTGAGAACATGCTTTGGGTATTGGCACGCATTAGGACCTCAGTATTAGGCACTTTGTCTTGCCATTTAATGGCAAGGATGCGACGCAGGCATCTCAAGTGGAAGCTATTAAGCTTGCGCTCTTGGGATGTATAAGTGGTCAATGTCTCTCTCCCGTATAGCAGTGTACTAATTACTATATATATATATGTGTGTGTGTGTGTGTGTATAGATATATATGTATGTATATACTTATTGGCAAATCGTAATTGTCCGGATGTGGGATTCCCTGCTTAAAAAGTTCGTTGATATCACATGGCTTATCACCGATGTAGTTCAGTGTTTCTCGTGCCACTGAGTAAAAGACGTCACGTTGCCATGATCCAGGGAAATGGGAGCGTGTATGTAAAGAGTGGCGACGGGAGGAAGGGGTGTATTGAATATGTGGTTAGCGTTGAAGGTTTGATAAGAAAATAAATATGGCAACATTGTTCGTTTACATTTTGGTAGGCCCGTTCAGTTTTCCACATTCAGTCTTAACTTAAGATTTACCCAAGTGAATGAACTAGAATGTGGGTAGTTTAAAATTTGAGTACTAAAAAAAAATAGCAAACAAAAAATATGGAAATTTTTTTGTGTGTGCTAAAGACTCTCGAAAAAAAAATTAAGTGCTCAAAAACATAAAGTAATTGTCAATTTTCTAAAACCACTTTGACCCTAGATTGTCTGTGGTGCATTTGTTTAAAAAGGAATAAAATAAAGCAAGTTTAGCTTTCGTCTACGTTTATTTAAAATATTTTGGTCACATTTGCCGCTCGTCTTCATCTCTGCACTGTCGTTCTTGACGTATGCATTTTAAAGACATTTCAATTAATGTTATCCGTTTATGTGATTTCTAACTTGTCGGCAGGCCCGGACTTAAGAGTCCCAGGGCCCCTAGGCACTTCGCATTTTGGGCCCTCCAACCATCTTGAAATTTTTTGATAATTCAAGCCAGGCTTTCGAGCTTATGTAAAGATTCCATCACCAGGGCCCCTAAGCTGGCTGGGGCCCTAGGCCAGGGCTTTGTAGGCCTAGGCGTAAATTCGGCCCTGCTTGTCGGTGATGGAAATTCGCCTTTTGTTAATACATTTTTATAATATTTTCACCCGCCCTAAAGCGATGCACTTGAATCTAAGTGACAGTCTGATCTCTGATTGGAAGCTCGTCATATCATATCAGCTAGTAGACTGACATATTCCAAGACGAGAATTTTTGTTTATCAAAGAGAATCTCACAATAACACGTGATCCTGATTCTAAAACTTCCTTTTCCATGCAGGTAGATAGATGTGTTTTGAAACAGTCAGACTAATAAACGTTTCGAACGTCTGTGTTGCACAATCAATAATTGTTTCTCTCCTGAAGTAAATTAAAATTAAATATGTGAGGTCATGACAACATAAAACATGTCTAGGTCAAGACATCATATATCGTGTTTAGGTCATGACGACTCAAAACAAGTCTTGGTTATAATGACTCCAGATAATAATAATGTTATTTGTGTAAAGTTAAAAGACATGTGGTTACGAATCTGAAACGAAATCACACTATTTCGTGGGGGAGGGGGGAATCAAACCAGTAAATTAGCTTTCTTAATTATTGGACTCATATAAAATAAAAATAATGTTTAACTTTAGCCATAGGGTCAAATTTTAGTTTGGGTATATTCAGATTTGTATAAAGGATTAAAATGTTTTCTATCTCCTCTCTTTTTACCATATATTCCTAGTAAAGTCCTTCCAAGAAGACCTTCACTGAAAACTGTCGCATTATTACGTCACGATTCAAATAAGACATAGAAATATATGATTTCCAAAGGATATAATTTGTGTTATATTTATTTTTAGGTCTTGAGAAAATTATGCCGAAAACGGTTCATTTTGCTTGTTCGCTGAATTTGATAAAGATAACGAACACAGATAGACGCATTTTTTGGTTAATTTATCAATGTTAATTATAAAATTGCAAAGGATATTCAATAAATGGATAACTAATACGTTTTTTTATGATTCCAAAGCGTTTACTGGGCCACAGGTCACAGTTTCAGTTTAATCGCCACAAACTTTAGATAAGCAAAGAAGAAAAAAATTATTTTAATATTTAGGTCCCCCCCCCCTTTCATTTATTGTATAGTAAAAAATTAGAAATATCAGCAACAAGAATAAAAGAAATAAAATTAAACACTTTAAAATATTGCGCTGTTAGCTGCAATACAATTTGATATAGTTGAATTTTCCTGATCTCGGTAGCCAATCCTAAACCAATAAAAACCACCGATATGGCAGTACTCGAACACTTGTCCATTTCCGTTCAGACCAGCCAAACTGACCATTGAATATTTATTTTCTCTGTCTACAGATCGGTGACTACGTCATGCCGTACAAAATCTCTCATCACCCCGTCTGTAGCTACACTGGGCGTATCCGAAGAAGGGCCACGCTGACGGAATGCGCGGGGTACCCCGACCCCACAGTGGAAGTCTTCGACGCTGCTGGATGTGAATGTAGGCTCTGCGACTCGGACTACACCAGCTGCGAGAATATCAACGGCTGAGCCGACGACAGCCGGCCATGACGACGACAGCAGCTGTGAGAACGTTAGACGCAGCGCAGCGCCCCCTGGTTCCTATTGGTGATACACAACTTGGACTTTCATCTTTAGTTAAATCCTTTATTATGTTCGGTAACCTACGTAAACGCTAACACATGTCTATTAATAGGAGATGACCCGGAAGGATTTGTTCCACATCTTGAACACAACCCAGGTATCGTCGTTCAATAAAAACAATTTTAATTAGGCTATCATGTTACCAAATGGGATTATCCGGACTCAAGGACAGAGAAAGAATTATTTTTAAATTTCAATGTTTCATGTAATAATGCTCGTTTAATTCCTAGAATAGCTAAGAAACTGGGGTAAAAAGTAACAATAATGATAATAAATAATATCAATAACATTCTTTTGAGGAAGACAAACTAAGAATGAATATGAAATGAAATATTCAGATTTTTCGTTTTGTTTTCTAAGTTTTCTTTTACAATTTTTGAGCTAGAAGAAAATGTTTGTGCGTAGTTATGAACCAACACAAGTCGCTGGAAGCACTTTTGGCTTGTTCATGATGAGATCATATTGCCACTGGAAATAAGCTGTAAAGACACTTTGCTATTATACAGCGGAGGTTTCAAGGTGATAGTGGTGGCATTGGGGTAGCTGTGTTTAAAGGTGGTAATAGGGGCAATACATTTATTGTTGTAATTGTATAATGTTGGCATTGGGGTGGTTGAGTTTAGAGGTGGTAATAGGGGCCATAAGTTAATCTTTGTAATGGTGATAGTGGTGGCATTGGGGTAGTTCCTGTTAAAGGTGGTAATAGGGGCGTTAAGGTAATTGTTATAATGATGGTATTGACTCAGTCTTTGACCCACAGGCGTGCAGGGAACGAGCTTTTAGGAATGATTGCAAGCTTAAATAAAAAAAAACAACAACAAACATTCGTTTGCTTAACGTATTGGCTGAAAGTTCAAGGGTCATTTGACCGACTGATGTCCCAAGAACATGAATAGGAGTTGAGGGTCGATTCTCATTAACACTAATGCAGCTTAGTTAGAGGTTAACATTTTACGACATAGATTAACCCAGTGATGGATGGGAGACAAACTGTGAGAACATGGCCATTTTTTGGTGAAAGGGAAACGTTACATAAAAAATATACAAGCATAATATGAGATGGATGTGTGTGTTCGTGTGAGTGAGTGAGAGGGAGACATAAAGAGAGAAGGAGAGAGAAAGAGAGAGAGAGAGAGAGAGAGATAGAGAGAGAGAGAGAGACAGACAGACAGACAGACAGACATACACTCTTTCTCAGAAAGTTACCTAGGGAGAAAGAGAAAGCTTGACGAAAACTATAAACGCGCATATATGTTTGTAGTCAGACAAAATTTTTGCACATTAGAGTCAATTACAAAAAAACTAATACAATGTTGAGGCCAAGGATATGTTATTCTTAACATTACACGTTTTGTGTGCTACATGTGATGTAACTACATACAGCTCAAATATCAATATGGTCTAAAGTTATCATAGTCAATAGAACCAGTAAAATCCTTAATTCCAACGTTTAAAAGTCGTAAAGGTTTCAGAATACAACGTTGGCATTTGTGTTTTATTAAATTAATGTTTCAGTACATTAATTGTGTCTTGGAAAATAATTTAAAATTTTAACTAAGATCTGTCAGCTATAAAAATTGCGTTGCCCATACTAGACTCAAGTGAAAGTTTTCTTTATAAAATTTTTCTCCTAGTTTCTAAAACATTAACTCTATTCAAGGAATACGCCAGTTGCACAGCATTTTTTTTAGATGACAAATTTCATTGCGTTGGCGATTTCATTTATTGGGGGGAATCCTTTTAAGTGCTTTGTGTTGATATAATTTAAATTGTTTGATAGACGCCTTTTAAGTCTAGATAATTCAGCATAGCTATTTTTAGATTTGTCTAAACTAGGTCAGTCAAGCGATAATTTTTCTGTTTGTCATCTGAGTTAAATCTAGATCTTAGCTCATCAGAGCTTCACTTGCGGTTCCTAAAAAAAAAGTGAAGTCTGGGCGCTTGGTGACA
Organism: Ampullaceana balthica; assembly: GCA_944989445.1. NCBI lineage: Eukaryota > Metazoa > Mollusca > Gastropoda > Lymnaeidae > Ampullaceana > Ampullaceana balthica. The sequence continues at coordinate 3,624,212 of CALYLW010000004.1, read as the reverse complement.
GATTTTAATTTGTGTTTATAATAAACGTTATGAATTTTGTTTGCCACTAAAAGAAAAACTTGAAGAAAAACATATTCATTAAACTTTTTCTCTTGCTATTAATATTTGTAAAAATTGCAAGTGGTTAGAATTAAAACGTTGCACAAGGTGATGGATATGATTTTTTTTTCACATTTGTGATGCTGAAACTTTTTAAAGAGTTTTAAAGTTCTGGCATAACGGGATATTATTTTTAATGGCATCTGATAAAACGTTGTGTTTTTGACATATAGATAAAATATAACCATTGAAAAAAAGATTAAGGGAAGTAAATAAAACAAAGAAAAACATTATGTGAAAATAAAAAAAAACATGAACGCTCGTCAATATTAAATAAATACAGCCACTTTTGATCTTCTGGGCTTCAGTTGTGTATGTTCACAAATTGGATGAATACAACGAAGTAACTTGACAACTGTCATTTAGATTTTAAGACAGTTCAAAAGCTGTTTCCGCTCAAACTTAGTTTAATTTTTTATCCCTTCATTGATTTCCGTTAACTTGAAAATGTGATGAAGTCAAGCCTCACTTAAAAGGAAGGTATAATAAAATTTCATAAGATGCTTTTTTTTTGGGGGGTGGGGGTCCGGTCTCGGAAGTTAGTAGACAAATGATTGAAGAAACAATAACACTTCTCTAGTCTGTAGGCCTAATACGTCAGTGCTATTATTATTATCATTGAAAGAATATTCGAGATTAATGTGGTGGACTGGCTGTTGAATAGTTTCAACAGAACGCCCCTTTCTAAGTTCAGTTTTGGTTGGACAGAATATATATTGTTAGATAATCAAACAAACCATCGGAATGGAGGATTAATGAAATTTTACCAAGTATGCTATTTTAGTGTACAGTCTAATTAGTTAACATTTAATAAAGTTAGTAAATACCCTGTTATTTGATATTGATTACTTAGGTTTTATTACTAGAGCTTGAAATACTATCCGGGTTTTTGTTAAATCTTAATTCTCCAAGTCGTCCCAATTGCGAAGGAGAGTAATAACAGCGAAAATAACGGATGCTTGTTAACGCCCCGTGACTGATTTAACAAGTTGAATACATTCAAAGACTTTATATTGTCCGTGTAACTGAATTGAATGAGGCAAACAGTTGATGACAGGTTAACAGCAGGATCACATGCGCGAAAAAACTTCACATTCGCCTTTAATTCCTAAGTAATCTGATTGTATCACATCAGATATGACACGATGATAAATATTTGGATTAGTACCAGCCAATAGATTACAATTCGAACGTGTGACTGTTTTGTATTGGTGACATTTTGTCATTAATCTTGACATCTATTTGATTGCCACTATCTTATATTTCATTAAAAAAATATCATAGTTTTATAAAGCAATTTAAGGGAAACAAGAATAACTTATACAATCTGGACTCTGTCTTCACATGCAGAAGATTTTCTAACCTTGACGAAATAAAATATTTGGAAAAGATAAAAGTTTTAAAAGTAGGTCAAATACATTTCTAAGAACAATTCTAATTTTAATTTATGTAGAAGTTTTATTTATTTATTTTTTAATTATAAAATTCCAGATGCTTTAAAATCAATGTCCGGCTGTTCATTGACCCAAATTAATAGTGTTAAAATAAATGAAAAATAAAGCTTTACTCATTGATTTATGGCAATTGATTTGGGCCATACATATTTATGAGACATTGTTATTTAATCAAGAAATTTCATGATAGAAGCTAATCAACATCGATTTTAATGTTCAGGCTCAATGTAAGAATACATGCCTGGTTGCAAAATATCCCTCAGGTTGGTCTGAAGTTGTCCCCGCCCCCTCACTCACTGATTCCAGTTTCTTTTTTTAAAGTTCGAAATTTCTGCTTATTGGGACTTTAATGTCTACGTTAGTGGCCGGAAGCAGGCCGACTGAAGTGTGGTACCTGTGGAGAAATTAGAGCTGTTTTTATCACGTTATGGCGCTTGACATTCAGTGTGTGGTGGATATAGAAGATGGTATTTGATTCAGAATATAGTCTAAGAGTAGAAAGCACTGGTGCCGTGCCTAGGAAAAGCGCTGCCCCGGGAAACGCCTGAAAAGGGTGCCGACATATTTTTAGAAAACGTTTCGCCAGTAGTGCAATAAAAACACGTGTATTTTGTTCTTTGGGGTGTTCATCATGTTTTATCGTTAAACTCACAATAAATGTTATTTCGAATGACGCCCTCTGATTTCGGGCCCCGAGGCATTGCCCGCTATGCCCCTCTATTCACACCACTGTCTGGAGCTTCAGTAATTTCCATGAGTGAGCGATTTAGTTAGTCTTTCTGATCCAATCGCTGCCATGGGATTATACAAACACGTTAGAGGTGTCGGTCTCATTCGTTTTGTTATAAGCTCTTGAGAATCTTCATCAGCTAACCATATTTAAGAGGAATACAATGTTGGTGTGGGAAGTGGTGCAGTGGATTTATAAGATCAATCTATTGTCTCGTTGTGGGAAGTTATTATTTACTTATCATATAAGAGTCAATGTTTTCATAATCAACTGGTTTAGTCAGCCAAGAAGTTGGCGTTTTTCAAGTACGTTCTAAAAACCGTGATGGATTTATTATTACTGTGTTTGAAATCACGTGTTACGTGACTTTTTCATCATAATGTTATTATGTAATTTTTCAAAAATGCCTGATCTAAATAATAAATTCACGTTTTTAAAGATATCGGGTGGATTCTAAGGTTCAGTATCTATTAATTTCACTCACAAGCTATTATTTCTTTTTATAGATAAAGATGAGTAAATTAATGTGTAAACGAGGCATTCGTTGATGATGAAACTATATTTGAGAGAAAGTAAATTTTTTTAGCAGAATATATAGAAACTAGTACATTGAGTGGTAGGGAACAATTTTAAAAGACTATTGAGCATTTTTGGCCGAATCCTTCATTTAATAATGGCGTTGCAATTTCTCCTGTAATGTTTAAAAACAAAATGTGTTTACATAACTTTGATTTAATCCCATCACTTTGTTCTCATCAATAGGAACTAGGCTGCGCATCGGACCATTATATATAGAATATATCTAAAAGTTACCTTCCGTCAGCATCCTGCTAAATTTTTCTGAGGGTTTTTCTACTACAATGTGTTTCAAATCTGTTTAGATGCAATGATAAAATAAATAAAAGTTTTAACAAACTGTATGATTGAATTAAAAATATATTATGTAATTAATATTGAGAGTCCATCTTAACTAAATGTATGGTTATGAAAAAGTAATGAAATAACTCGTAAAATGATATGAACTAACACGTTTTTAAAGCAAAAAAGCTTTTATATTAATTTATAATATTAGGTACCTCAAAGTCAATCAGATGTTTATGTTGTAAAGTGATGAACCATACTGTACATTTAAATTAACACGGTTTAAATAGATATATTAAATAATCCTAAATCAAGTGACCCAATGCGTTCCTTCTTAGTGTGTGGCATTTTTTTTGTGTACAACTGCTAAGGGTCACTTATTCTCAAGATAGAGCTCCAAAAATATCTCTTCACGCTGGTTCTCACATCTGTAGTGTGCAGTGCCTCTTACCTGTCACGTTATCGTTTGTCCCAATTCGTCCTCGTTCCTGGTGGTGACATCTGTTCATGAATGGCTTATACATAATCATTGTAATCATTCATCCTTAATCATACATGGGAGATTATATCACTGAACTATTGAATTAAATAAACTGTTTCACTGTTGCAAGGCGTTCATGCGTTATTTGAAATCATTACAAGCTTGTGTTGTGTTGTGTTTTTTTATGTTAAGTATTTTGATAGCAAATTTGTAACAGCTATAATATTATTTATAAATTATTCGATATTTAAAACTAATCTCGTTTCAAGAGCTAAATAACGCGAGTAATTAAAGTCAACAACTTTTGTTTCGGTGCAAGAAAAAAATATATTTGTATAAATTGTCCACTTCGCAATAAAAAAAAATAAACATATTAATCAATACATTAAATGCATGAAAAAAAAATCGTATCAATATTTTTTTCGTCTTTGATACAGATGAAAAATTTAATGGTGTTACAATATCTAGTGTAAGTCTTGGCAATTGGTTACATAAGAGGTTTGAAACAATAATACATCCGTTTGTTTCAACCAAATCAGAGAAACCACTTATCATGATAAATATTTCATAAAATCTATTTTCCACCTATTTGACCGGTCTGAACTAGTGTATAATAAAGAACCTTGTACACTCTGCTGTAGGGAAGCTCTTGGTCTTTCATCACCCATAAACTCAAAGGGTTTCATCCGTCTGAGTCTCATTGAAAAAGACATCTTTACAACGCCTCGTCTCTTAATTATTAGACCGTGAGGTGGCATAGACTGAATTCACTGATCGCCAACTTTGACAATACAATTTCAACTTATGATTAGGTGGAGCAAGAGAACAGAACAACAACAACAACAACAACAACAATAAACTGCAACAATAACACAGTCCGAGTGTGTACCGCACAAAGGGCTTCCTCCCACATAAGGTGGGTGGTGAATGACAGCAGTCTGTATCAAGGGTTGGGTTTTCTTTGAGGAATCTCACATGACTTCCGAAAATGTCTTGTTGCAATGTTAATTCTGTATAACTCTCTGCCCACGCAAAAAGTCTTGGAAATGACTCCCACGCTAATGGAAGGAGTTTAAGGGTGTAAGAAGGCCATACGATTTATCTGTATGCGAATGTAGCTATTTCTGTAATATGATCGGTTTATGAAGGTTAGACATTTGATTCGGGTACAAGAATGTATATCATATATCTGTCATTTGATCAGTTTATGAAAGTTTAAATATGACATTTAATCTTTTTGCTCATGTGAAAGATCTTTGATTCGTGAATAAGAGTGTGAACTAAAACTGACTTGTGATCGTGGTATGATGGTGGTAAGTGAGACATACCTTTTACTCTTTGTTCCTAGATCTTGACTTCCACTAAAAGTAAACGTTTATAATTATTTTTTTTCATCCATCTCAATTTTCAAAAAATTCTATTTTTAACTTTAAAATTAAAACATTTTTTTAAACAATGACAAATTTGCACACTAGCTAACTAACACTAAAAACTAGTAAGATTTCAATATGAATATACCTTTACATGCGTTTGCGAAAGTGATTCTTTATATTATTATTTTCAGTGGTGTAGCTGAATAGGTGGGTGTCATCTGGTGCGATAAACTCATGGCGTCAACCAACCAAAATCACCCATAAATGGATGTCTTCTAGTTTAAATAAGAATTATTCTGTAGTACAACAATGAAAAGAAAATAAATTTATATCAATAAAAACTATTTTTTAAATCATTTATATTATCTTGTGGTGTCTGTTTGATGCCTTGCTTGATTGTTTGATTGTTTGCCGAAAAAACTTTGGATCGATTTTTAACCCACTCCCTCGTAAACTAGCGAGCTGAAATTTTGCAGGCAATTTTGTGCCGATGATAAAAATTGTGTCTCAAAATTTCAGATCGATCGCATGTTCTATAATTAAATAATTGAATTTTTAGATTACTTAATTTATAGCTATGTATCATGTTAATTTTTGAGTGACCTTTTTAATACATTCCTGTTGGGCGATTTGGTGCGTATTATATTGACAATACTTTTTAAAAATATATTCCGGATCGATGCGCATTACATTAAACATGTTTTACGAGACATAACTAAAATTTTGTATTTTGTAGATTGCCTTGCGCTGCGTATTATAATGAACATTCTTTTAGTTATGTCTCATATTTAAAGGATTTATAATCAAAAACTATTTTTTTTAGGATTTCTTAAAATTAAAGATCTCAAGCATATGGAATCAATTGACGTAAAGTAATGAACCTAATATTAACGCACAGAATATACATGGACTCTAGCCATAAATCAATTTTTCAACAGATTCAATAATTGTGATCAATGAAAGGAATACTTAACCATTCTCTAGAGAGAAAACTATTGTTATAATACAGCCCCCTTACCCGCCCACAACCATTGATCCTCTAGTGCAGTGGTTCTCAACCTAATTCATGGGTTGCTGTTCTTGATTACTTGGCTGACATTTTTGAAGAACTGAATAAACTTAATTTATCTCTGCAAGAAAAGCAGACATTTAGTAACACTCAGTGGCACAGTGTTTGCTTTTACGAAAACAAGATTATTTAAGTGTTACTCTGCAGGAAATGTTTGATCAATTGTACGAATTTAACAATAATCCAGAAAATTGGAAAAACAATTAATAACTAGATAAATTTAATTTCTGACCATATTCAATCACCGCAGGATCAATTTAACTTCTACTTTGGAGATTCGAACGTTCAGAGTTTTTTGTTGGTTTCCAGTCCTTTTCTTTACTCATTACATTTATCAACATCGGAATTAAACCAATTCATTGAATTGACCAGCGATACTACTTTGAATATGTTGAATCAGAAAGAGAGCTTGAAAAATTTTTGGAGTACTCAGGACTGTTTCAGAAAGCTTTTAAAATACTTTTACCCTTTGCAACATCATATTTTTGTGAATGTGGGTATTCTGTATTGGTTACAATCAAAACAAAACATCGTTCCCGACTTTAAATTAAAGATGAATTGCGATGGAGTCTCCTTAGGATTTGCTTTACTCAAATGTGCAAACTCAAGGCTGGCACTAAAACGAATATAGCAGTCTTACGAATACTAACTACTGTTTATTACTTAATTTTTTTTATAGTAAGCAATTAAAATTGAATAATATCCACGTGTCACTGGAGTTCACTCCAGCCATCGATGACCACATCCCCATGTTTAGCTAGGGGAGTTCAGTCAGTTTCAGTCTGTAAATGTTTGTCACGCGGTGCATATTTTATTGCACATAATTAATAATTTTAGTTATATCTCATATATAAGGGATTTATTGTAAAAAAAAACTTTTGTTTTTACGGGTTGTTTAATTAGCTAGATCATGTGTTAGAGGAAGTCAGTGTATGGTATTTGGCTAATAGATATAGAGGGGTATCGATATATTTGTCTGATTCATTGAATATACAAGAATATACACGTTATTGAAACAAATTATGGACATATTTTCTAATTAAAAGAAAACACCACTTTTAAGTTGTCTATATTGAAATAGTCTCAAATAAGGTTATTAATGATTTGTGTGGAATGTGTTTACCTGTTATTGAATCGATATAGTGTATTTACAAATTGAGTGGGGGTCGGTGACAAAATGTATAGAAATTATTTTGTTCTAGGTTTTTACTATTGCCTTTAGGATTCAGCCAAAATTATCTGAATCTATTAATAAACTATCATACACGCTATTTACTTGACACAAATTTAAATCAGTCCAGTTATGGAAATTTCTTTTTAAAACAAAACCACTGAACTTCGTGTCGATGCAATGGCTGATATCGTCATGATCCCTTAGACAACGTTCGAAAAGTGTTATTTTTGGTGCAGTAATTTGGTGCGCTGCTTTCTAAAATTAGAAACAGCATTACATTTCAACCATACAGACGACGGAAATTATGTATATTCATACTAGTGTATTACCCGTAAAAAATGACGGAATTTTTCAAAATAAATACATTTCAGCCGAAATCTATTTATTTTGAAAAAATACACATCAGAATAAAAATTAATGTAATACAGAATTTTTTTAAAATTTTATTTATTTTTATTTTATTCATTTATTTTCAAAGTGCACAATTTTATGTGGAACGTTTGAAAAGAGTTTTTTTTTGGTGCAGTAATTTGGTACGCTGCTTTCTAAAATTTGTAGCGTCACGGACAGACAGACGGGACGTGACATACATTGCAAATTATGTATGTTGATAAATAGATGATGGGGTGCCCTTAATTATTTTGTTATTTAGGAGCAATGGTTTCAAATTTTAAATGATCTCTGGATTTTCTTACATACTTGCCTAACTTAAAGTGACAAACATTTAGGAACATGCCATCTTCTGTTACTAAAGAGTATCAACAGATTGGTGGACGTGTAAGATTTACATGTATTCAAGTTTGTACTTAGATTATTTGATATTTGATTTTTAACACGGGAGACATTGACAGCTACATATGTAGTCATAAAGTAATAAACCAATGAAGTAATTCACACGTGTTTTCGTTTTGATAAAGCGCGTGTTCTTTTGTGATGTCTTTGTTATAACTAATGGAGGGAAAAAACAACAACAACTGAAAGTGGAGATAATCCTTGTGAAAAAAGGCTCGTTTCCCCCCGATAAACCAACGTATCAAATGGGAATAAGATGTTCATCCGTCTTGAAACAAGCTTAGGTGCTATGACCCAGAATCTTGTCTGACACCGCCAGAGGAAGCTGACGTTTGGTAATCCTGACAGAGCTTCCCGGATAAACAAGGCTATGGTCATGTCACTGGTGTGGATCAACGGGCCTGGTCATTTCCCCACATAAACAGCAGCTCCTGTCCCAGCGTCTATTAAAAAAACAAACCTGACTCTAGTATTGTATGATTTATTAGTATTTTACAGCGAAACAAAGTGAGTCGAGAGTTCTGTTGGTTACCCGCTAATTTTTTTCTTCACATTTGACAAAGCGGAAATGGTTCCATTTTTAAAACGATACTTGTACTGTTGAGACGAGTTGAAACAATGGCCAACCATACACCAGCTCCATCATTTCCATTCCACATAGCGAAAAAACAACTTGTTTTCATTTAAATTTAATTCATAAACAGAACTTTCAAGTCTCAAGGCTTGTTTGTTGTACAGAATTTGAAAGTCACGAGGATGCAATTGGTGGATAGAGAATTAACAGTGGTCCATATAAAATTGATATTTTATTATGTTAACTATTTCTTCTCTCTTCCTTCAAATTTCAAAGAAATACAACGGAAGGGGGAAGGTGTTAGGTTTAGAGTAAACCACTTCTTAAGAATTCTTCCTTTGAACTGAATGAGTCATAAAGAGTTAAACAGCAATGGAAATTTGACATTTTAAATTGAATGTCTCTTACCGAGGTAACGCGGTCATAAAAGTGCTGCTTTCTCTTCGCACACGCTTTTATTGGCGACAACTTGCTCACAAGCTCAATAAAGTAATTGGGGTGAGACTGCAATCATGCTTTTAAATAGGTAAATGTATTTAAAAAAAACAGGGTATTAGTAGGCCTGACAGGACGTAACACAACAGCTAACGTTTCGGCAAAGAGCCTTCCTCAACGGACAAATAGTACACAAATGAAACGAATAAAACGAAATAATAGAAAAAACACTTAGCTGCGGTAAAATCTAAGTAGTCCAGTAGAGATAAAGTAAGGAGAGAAAAGTAAGAGCTTATATAGGAAAGTGCGAACACAACGTTGATCCCATGTGGTGTAAGAGTCCAATACTCATGGATTAGTCCAGACTGACCCTGCAGGGTGTGTTTGTACAAGAAACCAAGGCGGTGACAGACATGTCATCGACGCCCATGTGGTCCCGTCCATTGAAGTGTCGGGAGACAGGACACTGTTTGTCTTGTTTAATGGCACGTACATGCTCCGCGATACGGCAGGAGAGTAACCTCCCCGTCTCACCAATGTACTTCAAAGGACAGCGCTTACACACAATGGTGTAGACCACATTGCGGCTAGTACAAAGATAGCCATTCCTAATCTTGAATATCCCCTTAGGGAAGACAATCTGGTCCGTCTGGGTAACAAAGGGACATGTCTTGCAGTGATTACGATCACATGGCTTGGTGCCCAGATGGGAGGACGGAATCAGCAGACGGCTACGAACCAATAGGTCTCGCAGATTTTTATCCCTCCTGAATACAATGAGGGGTGGGTGGAAAATATGTTGTTTGTCTCAGGGTCGGCGAGGAGGATGGTGCGGTTTTTCAAAAATATTTTCTTTGCTCTGATGTTGTAGGGATGTTATGTGAGCACCAATTTGCTCCTTTCATTACTATCACTGGAGCGTGATACAAAGGCGTCGGCACAAGTGAAGTTTTTAACTCGCTGAAGTGCAGATTGAAGTATAGCTTCAGGGTAAGACCTTTGTCTCACCCCCATTACTTTATTTACTTTCACCTTTTGACTGCTACTTTGTGTTTGTGTTTTGTTTCATTTTCGTTTTGTTATTTTCATTCCTATATTCCTCTCATTTCTCCTTTAGCCCTTCCTTTTACTTCACCACTATGCCTTCTACCTAAAGTACCATGAACCAAATGAGATCCTTTATTTTAACTGCGTTCAGTTTAATAACAGCTGACTTAGGCGACAATTGCAAAGACCTTGCCTTTAACCTCTTTAAGAAAACCAGATACACTGTTCATCTCAACTTTCTTAATAATTGCATTCGCCTCCAATTAATACCCAAAGGCTTCAACAGCAATTTTAACCCGGCATCCGCTTCTTTCAATTCTAAGGATAAATCTAAACTTGTATGATTTGAGAGAAAAGTTGCTTTTCAACGCATACGTCTTCTCGTATACTCTCACAAATGGTATATCACTTATCTCAGTACCCATATATACAGACTTGAAGACCGTATGAGATCCAAGTTACGTGATAACCACTTGTCACTTAACTTCATTAGAGTCATTATCCACCAACTCAAAAGGGATTTATATCTGTTTCTATCAACTAACAAAAAGAAGAAGCTTGGTAACCTTAAACCTCCTCAAGTTATACCTCAACAGACCACCACCAACAAGAATTTAGTAATTTGCATACCCCCGGATTTACCACTCTCAGAGAATGAAAGATCCCTTCAATCTAAGGGTCTTAAATTCATTCCTCTTACACCATCTTGCGACCGTTTTCAACTACAGAGCGATTCTCAACGTTTTTTCCGCGCTCTCAGACTTCAGTTCCATTTTGCCGGGAAAAACAACACGCTTCCCGAGGATGAATTATTCCCATTCCGAAAACAAAGGAAATCTACTTGGACACCACTGCCTGGTCAATCCAAGGCTCTGGACTTATACATCAAAAGCACAGAGAACGAAATTAAAAACCTTTTGTTTCCTCGATTCCGTCAATCCAAGCTTTCTAAAGTTGAGTCGAAAGTCTTGTCTTTATTGCGCAGCCGTAAAGACATTGTCATCAAACCGGCCGACAAAGGCGGAGCCGTGGTTGTATGGGATAAGGAGTTGTATATTAAAGAAGCTCAGAGACAACTGGAGGACACCCAGTTCTACCAACAGAGAACCACAGATCACATCATTAAAAACAACACGGTGGTTAAAAAGACCATCGATGAGTTGATAACAGAATGCGCTCTACCTCAATCAGCGTCCAGGATGCACATTTTTTACAGTGACCTGGGTAAACCATCTTTTTATCTCCTTCCTAAAATTCACAAGGATGGTAACCCTGGCAGACCTATTGTCTCTGCATGTTCTTGTCCAACAGAACACATTTCTGAATTCTTTGATGGTGTCTTCCAACCGATAGTGGCATCCCTTACTACGTACATTAAGGACACCAACCATGCCTTACGGACATTCGACTCTCTGAGCATCAATCCAAACTAAAGGAACTATATGTTCCTCCTTGATGTATGTTCCCTCTATACATCCATTCCCCACAACGATGGCCTTCTGGCTGTGCAATACTTTTTGGACAGTCAACCTCACCCCAATATACCTACACACGCCTTACTACGTTTGGCGGAATTGGTCTTAACCCTCAACTCGTTTGAGTTCAATGACCAGTTCTTTGACCAAATCAGTGGGGTCGCCATGGGGACTAAAATGGGACCAAGCTATGCTTGCTTGTTCATGGGCCATTTCGAGCACAGAGTGGAACAAGAATACACTGGTCGCCTCCCCGAATTTTACAAGAGATACATTGATGACGGCATTGGGGTCACTCATATGGAGAGGAGTGAACTTGACACGTTCATCAACTTTGTTGATTCTTTCCACCCCTCCATTAAGTTCACTCACACGATTTCCGAACTATCGGTTAATTTCCTGGACGTTACTGTAACTCTCCAGAAAAACTGCCTCCTCACTTCGGCCTTCTTCAAACCTACGGACAGTCACTCTTACCTACTCTATCCCTCGTCTCATCCCAAATCCTGTAAGGATTCTATTCCATTTTCACAACTCCTTCGCCTCCGTAGGCTGTGTCAATGTAATGGGGACTTTTAGGAAAAAGCGTTGGAAATGGTGGAGTTTTTTAGACAAAGGTCTTACCCTGAAGCTATACTTCAATCTGCACTTCAGCGAGTTAAAAACGTCACTCGTGCCGACGCCTTTGTATCACGCCCCAGTGATAGTAATGAAAGGAGCAAATTGGTGCTCACATAACATCCCCACAACATCAGAGCAAAGAAAATATTTTTGAAAAACCGCACCATCCTCCTCGCGGACCCTGAGACCAACAACATATTTTCCACCCACCCCTCATTGTATTCAGGAGGGATAAAAATCTGCGAGACCTATTGGTTCGTAGCCGTCTGCTTATTCCGTCATCCCATCTGGGCACCAAGCCATGTGGTCGTAATCGCTGCAAGATATGTCCCTTTGTTACCCAGACGGACCAGATTGTCTTCCCTAAGGGGATATTCAAGATAAGGAATGGCTATCGTTGTACTAGCCGCAATGTGGTCTACACCATTGTGTGTAAGCGCTGTCCTTTGAAGTACATTGGTGAGACGGGGAGGTTACTCTCCTGCCGTATCGCGGAGCATGTACGTGCCATTAAACAAGACAAACAGTGTCCTGTCTCCCGACACTTCAATGAACGGGACCACATGGGCGTCGATGACATTTCTGACACCGCCTTGGTTTCTTGTACAAACACACCCGGCCGGGTCAGTCTGGAGAATAGACTAATCCATGAGTATTGGACTCTTACACCACATGGGATCAACGTTGTGTTCGCACTTTCCTATATAAGCTCTTACTTTTCTCTCCTTACATTATCTCTACTGGACTACTTGGATTTTACCGCAGCTAAGTGTTTTTTCTATTATTTCGTTTTATTCGTTTCATTTATGTACTATTTGTCCGTTGAGGAAGGCTCTTTGCCGAAACGTTCGCTGTTGTGTTACGTCCTGTCAGGCCTACTAATACCCTGTTTTTATATTATACATTCACAAGCTCATTTTGGTTTTGCATAAAATTTATCAAGCGTGCAGTTATTATAGACATTGATTAATAATAAATATGATTTCTGATTAATTACGGTAATTTAAGGACAATGAAAATAATCAGACACGTTCTGATTAAACTTTTATTTGGTGACGTGAACAACTTTTGCAGGATACACCATCAATATGGAAAAATAATCTGAAATAATTGAAAAATAGCTATGTCATTCGTGGTACGCACCTTTAATGATATTTTTGTATTGTCCCTCAAATTCATATTGGTTTTCTGCTTCTGGTCTACATCATATTATTTTAACTAAAGTGAATATTTACTCTGGGGAAAAATTAAAACAAAGGCAATAAATGGTAGAAAACTTAAAATCTAAATTAACGTAATCAATCATTGGCGACAGCCACTATATAATATAAAATAAAGCAATCATAGGTGAAAGACAATTTTAAACTTAGCAGTCATTATCGTGAAATACAATCTTAACTGCCCATATCTAAAAAAAAATAACAGCTTAGCCAAACGTATTATTGTCCAAAATCAAATGTTGACTAAATCAATGATTGACCTATGGAGTATATTGATCAACTTTGTCCATTACTTAAGGGACAGAATATTGATTAAAGAAATCACTCTCTGTGTAAGTGCATGTCTTGTCACAATAAGGACGAATTATTTCAAGGAATCTTAATACATTTACAGCACGTGCAGACTTTGCCGGAAGTAGCATGGAGGCGCAGTGACAGCAGGGAGTTGACCCTGAGCCTGACGGGAAAAAAAGAAAAGCGACGGCCCATTTCTTCGTCCCATATTGACACACTTTTTGTCTCGGAATTTTTTCTTTCATTGACAGAGCTCCGGGATAAATTACCCGCTTCAGCGGATATGACGTCAAAATTATGGGACAAAGTGGAGATAAACAACTTGAAAGCTCTGCAAATAAGAGCTTGGGGTGGGATGAGGGGGTAGTGTTACAGGTTTAATTAAATCGTTGCAGGTTTTACGTCCATCTGAAGATGAGAGTCAAAGTGACTGCGGGAAGAAAGAAATATCAAACTTCAGTAGTGTTGATTTCTTTGTCTCCACACAAGACAGTAATGAAAATAACAGATGAAGAGATTTAATTTTATTAAACAATACAATAAAGATTTTTTTTTATCCAAGACGAGTTTTATCGTACTTCATGGTGGAAAATTAAACAGACATTTTCAAGAATGCAGATGGGCACATCTATTAGGCTGAGAATTTGAATTGAATGTAAAGCAAAAAAAAGTCTTTAAGTGTGTAAAATATTTATCTCAAAGTCTTTTTTTGAAGTAAAATTATAAATTAAACGCATAAAATAAGCAAATAATTAGGTCTTCTTTGAAAGAATCCAATTTTAACTAAATATTTGTATGAATGTTTTTCTGCCTATTATTATGAACTTGTAATCATCAAATCATATCATGATATATTACATATAACTTATTATAACGTTCTGTTCAGCCAGACTCAAGATAGAGGAAACACAAGAACTGAAAAAGTTCTCAGAAATTAAATGAGATCTTCCTTATTGCAGATCCCCTCAACGATGCAAACGCTGTTATCCACGGTCATTACAACCTGTGTCAACCCGTCCACGACGTTCTTTTGGTGACAGTTGCACGAGGAAGACGCCCGCATTTGAATGAAAATGTTGCTTGAGTCATTATAGAAATTGTCACAACCACCCCAACATCTTGAAAATGCAAATAGAAAGTATTTTAAAATCCATATAATTTAATTTTTAATCAGACTAAACGAAACCAAAAATATTATTAATATAAATTTTTTAAATTGGTTTAATTGTTATTGTTGAAAAAAAAATATTTAAAAAAAATAGTTACATCAGGTTTATTTTTAAATCCATTATATTAACTTCGCGGCCGTCTCTGTCGTCATCTCATCATCTCTCTCATCATCTCATCATCTCATGGGCGGGCGTAAAAACAAAAGTCAAAAATGACCCACTTCCCGTGATTCGATCGAGCTGAAATTTGGCACACTGACCCGACTGACCTAACAATGCATCGTATCAAAATTTCAGATCGATCGAACGTACCGTAATTAAATTAATGCATTTTTAGTTTATCCTTATATGAGGTATGTAATTTAAATTCACGGTTTGTTATTGTTTTTTTCCCACGTGAAATTTTGAGCTGACGCATTGAGGCGACCCAACGAAGCGACGGGGCGCTTTTGTTTACATTTTACGTGTCACTCTGAGCTCGGTCAAGCGAATCGGTGACCAGACTTTTCCCCTCTCCCCCCCCCCACCCCTCCCCCCCACTAGGGTTATGATGCAAAGTTGAGTTAAGACAGAATCAGTCTGTAAATGTTTGAAAATAAACAATACTGTTAGTTATGTCTCATATATAAGGGATTTATAGTCAAAAACTTTGTTTTTACGGGTTTGTTTTATTTGAACTCTTATTTCCTAAAGAAAAAGGCAATGTGAGGTGTCATGCTTATAGAATAGTAGTTCACTCATACCCTGTTCAATATAACTGAATGTTATGTAATGCTGATTGTCGGACACTGACCACCCACAGTTACAAAAAAAACAACAACACTAATTAATGTGATTATAATCAATCAATAGGCTACCATTAAAAAAAGAATTGGCCCTTACAGTTTGGCATTAACAAATCATTTATTGGATGCCATACATCACTGAATGGATAGTGGATACTATTGCCACAGTGACTGACAGCCAAAGACCATTGACTTCCTGACAAAAATTAAAATTGGCTTTCCAAGTTTAGCTGTAACAGAACAATGATTGGCGCTCACAGAACAAGGATAGACTGTCAGATTTCACTCAGTGGCTGTCATTGGCTTAATTTTTTTCTTTAAAAATCGTACACTTACTTGATCGAAAGCACTTTGCCTTAACTCGCAATGTTTGTTACACTAAAATACTGTAAGAAGCTCCGTATTAAATTTGCTTCATTGATGGGCGAGATGATTCACTATTATTTAATGTTGATCAGTATTGGCGCAATACATTTGTTAAACTTTGCGCTCTGATTTAGAAATACATTGTTAAACTTCGGAATGCACCGAACAGGAATCCAAGATTCCCGAAGACTATTCTCATCCCGTGAGACCAGAACGTATTGAATATAACGCTAAAAAAATCTAAAGAAATATTTCTTTTTAACATTTGTGGACAACTCGTTGCAGATGCCACACAATGTTATTGATCTTCTTTCAGTGCTTTTAAATCCCTTATATTAGCTACACCGTCTTGTCTCCTCTCTCTGTCTGCCTTGGGCTCGCGGTCGGTCGGGCGGAAAAACAAAAGTAAAAAATGACCAACTTCCCGTGATGCTATCGAGCTGAAACTTTGCACATAGACTCGTGTTACCTAACAATGCATTGTTTCAAAATTCCAGATCGGTCGAATATACCGTAATTAAAATTAATGCATTTTAAGTTTATCTCTATGTAAATCATGTAGCCATCTGCTATAGTTGACATCCACGTGTCACTGGAGTTCACTCCAGCCATCGATAACCACATCCCAGTGTTTAGCAAGGGAAGTTCAGTCAGTTTCAGTCTGTAAATGTTTGTCGCGCGGTGCATATTATATTGCACATAATAAATAATGTTATTTATATCTCATAAATAAGGGATTTATTGTAAAAAAACTTTGTTTTTACGGGTTGTTTAATTAGCTAGATCATGTGTTAGAGGAAGTCAGTGTATGGTATTTGGCAAATAGATATAGAGGTGTATTGATATATTTGTCTGATTCATTGAATATACAAGAATATACAAGTTATTTAAACAAATTATGGACATATTTTCTAATTTTAAAAAAACACCACTTTTAAGTTGTCTATATTGAAATAGTCTCAAATAAGGTTATTAATGATTTGTGTGGAATGTGTTTACCTGTCATTGAATCGATATAGTGTATTTACAAATTGAGTGGGGGTCGGTGACAAAATGTATAGAGACAATTATTTTGTTTTAGTTTTTTACTATTGCCTTTAGGATTTAGCCAAAATTATCTGAATCTATTAATAAACTATCATACACGCTAATTACTTGACACAAATTTAAATTAGTCCAGTTATGGAAATTTCTTTTTTAAAACAAAACCATTGAACTTCGTGTCGATGCAATGGCTGATATCGTCATGATCCCTTAGAAAATCAAACGTTTGTAAATAAAATTTTAAAAAATCCAGGGTGCAAAGTGGGAATGGGCCAGATATAATATAGGAGGGGTATGGGTGGAAGATAATAATCACGGTAGGTCATTCTGTAAAATTGAAACTTTGTAACGGGGGACTTCTTAAAAAATAAAATTATAATTTAAAACTTGCCCGGGGAACCTGGAGCGTTTCTAACACGTTATTCCAAGAAAAGTATTTGATTAGGAAGTAATGTATTTTGATTGAAATCGGGGCAATAGCTAACTTCTTGCCTTAATAAATATCCTGAAACACAAATACTATTTCTATTTCCTTAGCTTTTTACTGTGTAAAGCAGCACCACTGTTGGACAGCTTAATGTGCTTTTAAATTGCCTGGCAACTTAAATCACTCTGAAAATACTAATGAAACACGTGTAAGTAGTTTTAAATGTCTTAAGTGCTTCGGGAGTGGAAATTGATTGCTAAGGATGACTGCACTATGTCCCAAGCGTAAGAATAGAAGCCTTAGAAAGAACCCCCTTTTTTAGATAAGTAAATGCCTTCTTTTGCATTAAAAAAAAAGTGAAACAGACGAGTGGTCAATTTCTGGCCTAAAAATTTCTTTATAAAATGGAACCCCATAACTTCTTACCGAAGTCAAGTTCTTAGCGGTTCTGCGAGTTCATTTTAGAAGCAATAAAAGGGCAAAGGAGTTCCCCGATTCCCATCACAGAGTATGGGAATCACACGACGATGATGAAAAAGCAAACACTTTGGCTAGTCTCTGTTAACTTGTCAAATATCTAAGGACTTTGAGTGAGAAAATACATTCACATTTTAAAAAATGCACACGAATATCTGATTATTCGTAAGAAAAACATAATTATTAAACTACGATTCTTTTGATATTCTTAAGAAACCTTTTCAATTCAGGCATTTACTGTTATTGCTATACTAAGGGTTGTCAAAAGCCCAAGTATCTTATCTTTGGTTGATAAATACGAAATATTAAACTTCCTGAAATGTAAACAAAGTATTTTATAATTATAAATCCTCAAATCCTCTTTTTACATCGTTCCCTTTTCCAAAATTAAAATATAAGCTGAAACAATGACGGCATATAATTTTTTTTTACGGCGAGAATCTTTAATTTATAATTATTTTGCACACCACCTGATGCACACCAACAATGAAGTCATAGCATAGCGTTAGGGATCCAATGATCCATGCAGTGACTTGGACTATTATATTATTTATCTTAAAAAATCGTCGTATATTATATATAATTTAACCATCCATCCATCCATCCATCCATCCATCCATCCATCCATCCATCCATCCATCCATCCATCCATCCATCCATCCATCCATCCATCCATACATCCATCCATCCATCCTTCCATTCATCCGTCAATACGTCCATCCACCCATCTATCACTCAATTCATCCATTCAACCACTAATGAATCCACTCATATACTGCCATCATCCAACCTAGCAACCATTCATCCATCCATCAATCAATCTATCATGTCCACCACCCATTCTTCAATCTTTCATCTATTCATCATTCCATCTAGCCACCTTTCCATCTATCCGTCTGTCTGTTTTATACAATATAGCTACTAACTAACAGAATATAAATCATATTAGACATTAATATTCAACCCATCACACGACATTTACAATAATCTCTCTGTCTTTACAACCAGCTTTCTCTCTGTGCCCCCATCTCACTCCCTGTACAAACATAATCTCCCCCGTACATCACGCCCCTTGTAAGCCCACAATGCTCCATGTACAATCAGCATCACACTCTGGACCACAATATCTACCCACTTCCACTACACAACACCTTACACCAACTACAGAATAAGTGATGTAATGAATAATACAAGATCTCTGGGGGGAATTTTGACGTCCTTTCAAATTCTGTTATCTCTCCACCACTCTCCCAGTCTAGCCCTGATAAAAAAGTTTTAAAAAGACCCCAAACTATGCCAACATGAAATGTCTTTTTAACCTCCTTATTTTCACCTGCGGTTATTTAGAAAAAAAAAGATTCTGCCTCTGCTGTTAGAAAAAATTCTCCTGCGAGAGGTTGTTCTTTAACATTTAATTCCATTTAAAAATAACATTTACCTAATAGCTCCATCATTGTTTAGGGACTATCGTAGTTTCTACAACCAGCGCTCAACATTTCCACTTCTTGGTACCCAGCACGTTCAAATCTTCAGTCAATGTAATGTTGTCCTTGCCACCTTCAAATGAAAATGACGTGTTATTACCTAAAAAAAGGGATATGTCATATTTTTCTTATATGAAAAGAAATTCTGGATGAGTTCGTAGAATTTAAAAAAAAATTTCTAAAGAGCCGTGTCAAGCTGATATTTAAATATTTCCTCTCAACACATCTAAACACTCTCCACACATCTAAATGCTCGCCACGCCTCTGAACAGTCTCCACGCCTCTGTATACTCTTTAACTCTCTCCACAACTTTACATGTTGACGTTGAAAATCTGGATGTTCTCCTTGCTTATATCAAAACTTCACCAACGCCTACAATTCGATAAAGTGGCATAAAAGTAAACATACATTTTGTCAACACTTTTAGTTTTTTCATTTGCCAAGTACCGAAAGACCCCCCCCCCTCCCAAAACCCGCAACCTCACAAGCTCACATTTCCAATTGTTTTTTTAACATTTAAATTGAATTTTTAAGTGGCAACTTTATCTACATTTGATGTCTCTCAGTGTTGTGTTTCCCAATGTGTCATTAAATCTTGTAATGACTGCGTGGATGCGATTAACTGCTGCTTACTAACACGAACACCTTGCCAACACTTACATTCATTAACATGGCTTACATATCTTGACAATATTAACCTATTATCCTCTTACATGGCTTGCACTGATAACTTTTAATTTCAGATAAATTAAGTGAAATAAGCATAACAACATTAATTCATTCGACTTCATTCTGCCCCCCCCCACTTGGTTTTAATCATATTTCAACGCTGAAGTATGTAATTTCATTACCACGATCAAGAGTATTGCTTCAATTAATTGTCTAATAAATAAATATTTAGTTATAAAAGGGAAAAACCCACACACATACTAACAAACAACTACTTGGCTAACATGTTAAAACGGATCATACTATCTAATAAAACTGATTATTTATAGTTTAGAGGAAGGACTTGGAGAAAGAAGTCAGAGAAGAAGAAATGTGGCAGGAAATCATTTAGGCGACAGGTGGTTTGTGGACATGTTATTTGACATTTACGAAACGTTATAGTAACACGCACTGTGCAATTGTTGGGTTGGAGGTTATCTATCTTATAGTGGCATGCAGAGCTTTTCTCTTCATGTAGATCAGGGGTCGGGCAACCATGGCCAGCGAGCCAGATGTGGCTCTATTGATGGCTGCATCTGGCTCTCAAATGTTCAATTATTATTTTTTTAAAACAGTTTATTTAGACTCATTTGATCTACATATTAATTGCATATAAAAAACAGCATAACAATGCTATTAAAGAGGATTCAGAGACATAATTATTGCACTTTTAGTGTTGAAATAACACAAAATGCACACATTTACTTGAATTTTTAGTTTGTTTTAAATATAATGTATGGCTCTCACAGAATTACTTTTAAAAATATGTAGTGTTTATGGCTCTCTCAGCCAAAAAGTTTCCCTACCCCTGGTGTAGATAGAAGGTCAGCATTTTGTTGTTGTTGTGAAGTGGTCATCAATGATCCAGGCTCGCCCCAGGAGGCACAAACACTAGCTACCCCACTGTGTGGGTAGTACAGTTATAATTCCATTTAGTTAGTTAGCTGAGTCTAGATTTATAGTAGATAAGTAGATGAAACCGTGTGAGTGGTTTGTATGAAAAGTTAAGAGTGGAAAGCGTTACATACTATTGTAGCATGCAGCTGTAGGAATGGTAATGTGTGGTTAACAATGAGTTAAGTGGGATGTGAGTAATTTAGTTCAAGCGGGATTATTGTCCTTGAGGCAAACTGGTAAAACGATTTCTTTTTAAATTTGTCATATTGTTAGTAATATTATTTATTTGCATTCTGAGTAGTATAGCTTAGAAATTCAATAATGGTATTCAAGATGTTAAGGTAATAAATTCTCACTTTGTGCAAGGAAAGGAAATGGGGTTGAAAAGCTATAAATTGGTATTCATTGTGACGTCATTCTCTTTAATAAGAAATTACTTTTTATGCCATAAAAATACCTATTTGAAATTTGATAAAAATAAAAAATGAGTAAAAATATTTTTAAAACACGCTTTTATTCCAATGCACTAAAAAGTACAAAATAAATACATTTCGTACACACTACGATTTCCTTTCAATTTCTCGTGTCTACATAAATAAAAGAGTAATGGTTTTTAACCAATAAAAGAAGCACAATTAACTCTACGTTTCTTGATGGGTTGAAGTGAACTCACCTTCCCCCCCTCCCCCATAGCAGGCTGATACATTCCTGAGACTTAATGTTATCCCTGGTAACTTCCCATTTCCCATTCACCTGCCAGTCTCAGGTTTAATCCCCTCCTTAATAGTCCTTGTCAGCGGGAGTTATGTAACATGACCAGAAATAGTCCCATCAAGAACCCCTGATAACCAAAACATGACAACATCAGTTAGACCTCAGTTTTGAGATGTATTAAGGATGTTACAACGACCGAATTGGAAGCACCCTACATTTTTAAAAATCCTGCCGATGACTTCCGTTTCTCCGTGACCAGCCTCGGTTTATAATGGCGAGCAAGGAAGCCAGTTAACAAAATAAGGCGCTCTGATATTTAGAGTATGTCTGAATACTCAATGGGTGTAAACAGAAAATAAGACGGTCGTGTTTGTTCTTCGCCGATGACGTCAGCAGCGCGAACCCTGCATGAACTCATTACTTGCAACTCGAGTAAGTAAGGCTTATAAGGGGACAGAGATGGTCAAGTCTAAGTTACATGTGGAGTTTCAAACTATCAAGGTAGACATCAGGCAGACAGTCCTGTGGACATCTTCAGTAGATGGTGTATTATAATGGTTCTATCGAAGAAAGAACTGGTATAAGGAGTTAAACGATAGGATGCAGAGCGGATGTAGAGAAGTATAGGTCAGGAGGTCAACGATTGGATATAGAGGAGAACATGTAGGAACATTAGAATGTAAACGACTTTTCCATGCATGTCGCTTCAAAATGGAAAAATTGTTCATTTATTCCCATAAAATAAATTTCTTATGATATGATTGCACGGGTCTGCAATTGTTCACAACAAATTTTTTATTTGCACACATTCTTTGACTAGCTGAGTAAACTTCTAGATCTCATCCTTATACTATAAAATCATTCTGCAATCTGCTACATCATTGCTGAAGTTTCCAGCCTAAAAGTAAAGTTGCTTTTGGTGATTCGAGGCTTGTCAGTACTAGATGGGTTAGACACGGACAAGGTAGGACTCAGGTGCTAAGCTAAAACAAACAAAATCGAGGAAAATTATTCCGATAATGTGTTTGTTAGGCGCGATGTTTACAGCTTTCAGTTTAGTTGAAACAAAGATAAGATGTGGATCTGCAATAATAGCAGCATTGAGGCCTCATTACATGATACGATAACAGCATTGAGGCATCATTACATGATACGATAAGAGCACTGAGGCCTCATTACATGATACGATAACAGCATTGAGGCATCATTACATGATACGATAACAGCATTGAGGCATCATTACATGATACGATAACAGCATTGAGGCATCATTACATGATACGATAACAGCATTGAGGCATCATTACATGATACGATAACATCATTGAGGCATCATTACATGATACGATAACAGCATTGAGGCATCATTACATGATACGATAAGAGCATTGGGGCATCATTACATGATACGATAAGAGCACTGAGGCCTCATTACATGATACGATAACAGCATTGAGGCATCATTACATGATACGATAACAGCATTGAGGCATCATTACATGATACGATAACAGCATTGAGGCATCATTACATGATACGATAACAGCATTGAGGCATCATTACATGATACGATAACAGCATTGAGGCATCATTACATGATACGATAAGAGCATTGAGGCATCATTACATGATACGATAAGAGCACTGAGGCCTCATTACATGATACGATAACAGCATTGAGGCATCATTACATGATACGATAAGAGCACTGATGCCTCATTACATGATACGATAACAGCATTGAGGCATCATTACATGATACGATAAGAGCACTGAGGCCTCATTACATGATATGATAACAGCATTGAGGCATCATTACATGATACGATAACAGCATTGAGGCATCATTACATGATACGATAACAGCATTGAGGCATCATTACATGATACGATAACAGCATTGAGGCATCATTACATGATACGATAACAGCATTGAGGCATCATTACATGATACGATAACAGCATTGAGGCATCATTACATGATACGATAAGAGCATTGAGGCATCATTACATGATACGATAAGAGCACTGAGGCCTCATTACATGATACGATAACAGCATTGAGGCATCATTACATGATACGATAAGAGCACTGAGGCCTCATTACATGATACGATAACAGCATTGAGGCCTGATAACATGGTGCGATTACAGCAATGAGACTAATTACATGAAACTATGTTACGAAAGACATGTTAGGCAATCTGGGAAAGTGGTATAAAACAAATGAAAGATTTGAAAGGTTAAAAAGTAATTTATGTCAAATTCAATGCAGATTGTTTTAAATTTTAAAATTGTTTTTCTCAAATGTCAAACAATATCCCTTTGCATTAGCCTAGTTGCCATGCACTACAAATATTAATAATCTCATTCACGTAATTTTTATGTTGTGAATATTGTGTGGTCTGGGAAGATAACTCACTACTCTTGTGTGGTCTGGGAAGATAACTCACTACTCTTCAAACACCCCGCTGGCTCCGCCTTTAAAACATGATTTATAATCTCAAAGTCGTGAATGCCAATCTCTTAATCCTAAGACGTAAAGCAACATTGCAAGTCATTTAATCCCAGCATCTAATCCGATAATCTTGTTGTATAAAGAAAATTACTCTCTCGGCCGCCATGACACATACATCAAGGTCACGTGCCTCGTATCTTAAAGGGGAAATATAAACTGGGAGACATATTCAAAGTGTTAGACACGTTGTGGGCTGTCTGTGGGCAAACTTTATGGATCGTTAGTTCTTCAAACAGACGGGTCTGTATTGCGTCCATGTCTGGCTTTTTCTTTCAAGCCATACAAATTTACCCTGGCGTTTTAATTACAGGATGTGCTTACATTATTTATAGAACTAAAAGAATTTTTAAAGAGGATTGTCTTGCACAATCTATCTGACCAGATTAACGATCTCACCAGTAGTGGGAACGTGGATTATTTCCGTACTTTCACCCACACCATTACTATTTTTCGCCCTTGAAACCTGGTACGGTAATCTTTAAATTTACGTAAATGATACAGCTGGCGGCTGGATAGCGAAGTCAATAGTGGCTCGCCTCACAAGCTGAGGGGCGTGGGATCGAGCCCACGCAAAGCCCCGATAAACATGATGAATGATTAACGCTAAGAAGGTCTCTCGCTGACCTGGAAGGGAGACGGGGCACCCACCAAGGTCTACCAAATGGAAACATTAGGACCCCCTAAGACCATCGGAAATGGGACTTTCAAAAAAAAATTACAATTCCGCACCAATCGCTGCTAGTGGTATCCTTAAGAATTTCATTTAGATTCAATATTAATATCGTCGTCTGTGTTATTTACAATTGCGTTTGTTTGACGGTTCGAAAACAAAAAAGATAATTAAGACCTAGAATTTTAAAACGAAAGAAAATGCTGTAAAAACTTTGACCAAAAATTATGACATTTTCACCTGAAAAATCACCAGGAGAATAATCAGCAATCATCTTCAGTGGTTTATTTAAAACAAAAATTCTTTCCAATAAACTTCGGGTCCAAAACTAATAATTTTAATTTTCGTTGTCAAAATCATTTTTGGACATTTTGTTCAAGATACGAAGAGGATAAAAATCTTTCTCTTGAATGTAAAGATCGTAGGGCTAGTGGTGTGCACTATAAGCAGTTTCTCTTACTGATCGCACAAGTCACTTTATTTTACAACACACAAGGGCGTAAAAACTAATCTTTCTCTGAATAGCTGAGCACAGCATGAAAGAGAAAATAAAAGCAGAAAAAAAAAGAAATACTTCTTGGAGTATCCCCTAATAAAAAGCCAAAAATATTTGCATCTCTGAACACTCCAAATAATGAGATTACCAAATCACAGCTTGCTAAAAAAAAGAAAGGTTCAATAGAAGGCCTTGAGTTTTACTGGAAGACATTTTTTCCACACACATGCTCACTGCTCACAGCCTAATGATATAATAAACGAGTCCAGAGAAACCACGTGATACCAGTCTATCACTTTCACACAGGACAACGTAACCCTCGCATTAGCTTCGTGAAGTCAGAATAAACACACAACTGATCTAAGGAGACAGAAGCACATTATCATTTCCATAGTCCATGACCTTGAGTCCTAAACCTACTTATGTCAGTAGTGATTACGACGAATTTCCATAAAAGACATTAACCTTAAACTTTCAATGTACTTTTCATTCCCCAACATTCTCCCAGTACATGATCCATTATTCAAAGTTTATTCGCCTGATTCGGCTACGACGGAATCATTTCTTACATATTTTAGTTTAATAAAAGCACCATGAACTCTGGTCTATTTGAGGTGCACTTTTCAGGGTTAAACAATACTTGTTTTAATTACGACTCGATCATTCGAGAGATGATTGTTTTTACTCTTTTGAAGCTTGTGTACAGACACATTGATTTATCAATCAAATTTCAAGAATGTATTGTTTAATTATTTTTGTAAAAAAAAATTTTAAACTATTTTCTTTATTTTTTTTGTGAAAACAAATCTCTTATTTGGATATTTCTTTTAGTTTAAAGTGTAGATTTTTCAATCAGTCCCCAGCCCTAACCTGAAAATAATGATTATAGTTATATTCTGTATGTACCAGAATGTATATGATCATCGTATCACTGCATCTCAGCAATCAGTAGTGTTCCTTTCAGCACGCGTGCAACGTCATCTTGTGGTGTTTGTCGCAGCCTCTCTCTCTCTCTCTCTCTCTCTCTCTCTCTCTCTCTCTCTCTCTCTCTCTCTCTCTCTCTCTCTCTCGTCATTAATTTAATAGAAAATTAGAAAATGACCTCCGTGTTATACGTTACGCAGTATTGTACTAAGTTGGAGCTGCTTGTTAAATACAGCAAAAATTGGTCCTTGCTGATATTTTTACTCTTGAGATTTCGCGGAAGTTTCAACATGTGAACATTTATAGAGGTATTTATAAAGTTATTTATAGAGGTATTTATAGAGGTATTATTTACGAATGTCACAATGAAAATAAATAATTTTTCAGGCGGCACGTTGGTCATCATCGTTTGGTCATTATACAAAGAATGGTCACTCTAAGTCTCTCTGCTTACCTTGATGATTTATAGATGTTTGAGGGATAACTGCTTTCCTGTGATCTTTCCTTAACCTTTCAGTTTGAAGTCGAGAGCTGAATTACGCCTTTTCACAACTATATGATTAAAAAATTATGTAACCCGCTCGTAAGTCGACATCCAAAAATAATAGAACAGAATGAACAAAATGGTACACATGTTTAAAAACTGCAATCTAAATTGGTCGTTGTGATTGTTTATTTTTGTTTAGGTTGAAGAACAAAGAGTTTTGAATTACATATCCTCGGGTAGAGCAGTCAAATTTTGTCAAGAGTTGCATTATTAGTAAAACTAGGGCTGTACCGGATTCAAATTTTTGAAATCCGATCGGAGCCGGATTTGGCTGGATTTATGAAGTGAAATCTGGCCGGAGCCAGATTTGTAAAGCTGGCCGGATTCAAGATTTACCAGAGCCGAGCCGAAATCAGGTACATCTCTAATTATTACTAATATGCTTTTCATACCGAATTGTCTTTTAAAAGTTATTGTTTTTATGCCAATAGATAAGAGGGCTGTATCTGGCATAGGGATCGCAGTTCGTCAACCATGATAGTCTTTGCGGATTTCATTGTCTCATCTAATGTACACCTGTTTGCACAGGCCCTTTGTCTCGAGTTACATTTGTTCAGTTCATCTAAGAATGAAATAATGCTTGAAACAGTATACATAAAAAATTGAAAACACGATTGTAATATGGCCACATAAATGTGTAAAGTTCTGTTATTGAAAGAAATCGGATGTTTTATAATTAAATTTTATTTTAGGTTTAGGAAAAGAAATAACAACCCTATCAACATTGAATCTTTCATGGCTACTTGCACTCCCCTGCGTAATTTAATCCATTATTTAAAAATTCCCATTTAAACATGAATATGTCATATCAAAGCCACGTTCTGCAAAGACTGCGCCAATAATGTTTTTTCTTCTATTTGAAATCTTTAGACGTGTTCCGTTTATAGCTTGGTAATGATTGTTGGAAAATCTAAAAGTGTTTGAAATTCACTCGTGCATCGTTTATGGCATCTTCCATCAAAGGATCTTTTAATGACATATTTCAGTGCACGGGTTTTCAACATGGTAGGTGGTTCTTTTCATGAAATGATCCCACGACTCCGCATCGTTTTTTAGTGGTGCGTGCGGCGCACGTGCTCGAATGTCAACAAACCCACGCGGTGTTATGCGATTAACGAAAACGGATCATCGATAATCGATCCGAGCATTCGTCAATTCACACCCATCACCCCCTCTCACCAGCGCCCCCCAACACCCCACCCCACCCCACCATCAATCCCCTGGGCCCAACTCAATAATTCACTTAGTCCCCTCGGGGAAGAGGCGATTAGAGCCATTCAGAGTTTAGCTATATCCTGGTATGGGGAGAGAGGTGCCGGCCATGCGATGAATGGACATCAAAATACTTTGGTTGAAGCGCTTGTTTACTGAAGCAAGGGTGCATTTGAACTGTTCATGTATCTGATTGTCATGCCTGTTGTCAATTGAAGACGCATCTCACACTGATAACTGTTCATGTATCTGACTGTCATGCCTGTTGTCAATGGAAACCGTATCTCACACTGAGGTTCTCTGATGTTTCCATGATGCTTGGGCCAATAAGACTAGGTCAACTATTTGTTGATCTCTCATAGTTATTAAATGCACTTACATATGGAAAAAGACAGTCTCATACAATTAAATATTATTTATATAGGTAATCAAGAAAATAATAACAACAAATTGATAATTTATATAGCGCGGTACCCCAGCAAGAAGTTGGGATCACAGCACTTGACATAAATATATCTTATACGGCTCCTGATACAATGTAACAGACTCCACAAACAAATTTAATATTCATTATTGAAATTCCTTATTTAAAAAAAACAACAACAACAAAACAACAACAACAACAAAACAACAACACAGACACAATCATTGTTCAACAATTCTATAATCCTCGAAAAATAAAATCTAGAAATTTCCTAACAACTTTGATCGGTCTAAAATATTTCCAATTACAATTAATACTGTACACCAGTTGTTAATTTCAGAATGGAGAGATAACGAACTATGTTGTATCATTCTTCTTCATTAACACTTGCACATGTTGACATGTAAGCAGCACGAAATGTATTTGAAATATAGTTTGATTAGTTGGTAAATTTAGGAACTCTACAACAAAATGCATATTTTTTTTTATAAATCTTTTGTTGTTGTTTTAATTTATATAAGTTACAAAATGTTGTAATTGTCATAACCGTAAGTCACAAGGCAAACAAAAATATTTTCTCAAGGAATAACATCAACAATTTTCTGTAAAATAATGTTTAAACAAATCAGCACTATCGCAATACACCAAGACTTACTGGAATAATACCCACTGAAGAGTAACATCAAACAATACAAGGGCAACAACGGCAGTTGGGGTATTAAAATGACATAAAATTATTTTAGGGTAACTTCAACTTTAAATAAATATAAAGTAAACTGAATAAATCTAAAGATAATTCCCCTTGCTCTGGCGTGTTGGGGAGTGGGAAAACACCATGAAAAATAATGCGCTCGGAGAGAGGAAAACACATTCACTTAACTGCGAAAAGGGAGATGAAGACAAGACAAACATCTCATTAAATAAACAAATCTCTCAACCCATCTTCATTATTCTCCTATTGATTAATTAAGTGTTTCCCAAACTTTATTTCGCCATTCCTCTCTATATCACCTAAAAATTATTTTAATACCCCTGACAAACAGGAAGACACAAAAGAGGTCTCCTCGATGCTTTCAGGCTGATCCAGTTTTAATTGTGTTTCCTCTTTGGACCTGGTCATTTAACATTCTAGCCCTACCCCAAGTGGCGTAGCTAGGGGGGCGGTGGGGCGGTCCGCCCCTGGTGGCATTCATTTAGGGGTGGCATTTGAAAAGAACAACAATTTCCGACAAACGCTCTTTTTCTTTTGAAGGGGGGAAACCAATGTGAAACAAAAGATATTCGTAATTTTGAGTCTTAATTAACGGATTTGCAAAACATTTGTTTGATTACATAGTGGATTTTATAACTAACGCAAAGCCGTTCAAAAATTTTTAATCGCTTAAAAAAGATATCCATTTGTTTGGAAAAATAAGCGGTATAAGTCACAGATGACGCTTTTATAAGAAAACTACCCGAAAAACACATCACCGCTTGGGCCTAATAATATGTGCTATTAATATGGCCACGACAGTTTTTATGTGGAATTTCTCATTCGCGGGATGATGCGCCAAGTACCTACAGGCACGGTGGTTCAAATATTGTGTTTAACTTGCAAGTAGTAATTTATATTACTGTTTCAGTTTTCAGTAAATTGTTGTAAGGTAAGTTAGTAAAAATTAAATTTATTTTGTTTTATTGTATTAAAGTAGCACAAATAATTTGTGTTTTTCATTAAAATACGTTTATTCATTAAGCATGTTACGCCTATGGGGCCGTCCATAAATGACGTCACGCGATTTTGGCCGATTTATTACCCCCTCCCCCCTCGTCACGCGTCGTCACAAAAACTTAGACCCCCCCTCTAAAAATACGTCACAAATCTTTGACAGAAAAAAACCCAGTTTATTTTCAATTTGAAAATAAGTATGTTTCATATCAATTTTATTGTCATTTAAGTATTTATTATTTATTTAGTGAATATCTACATTGTAAAATCGTCGCCCGAGTGAAGCTTTTTTACACGCTTTTATTTAAGTCACAATGTTTGTATGTTGTATCCTTCCTTCAAATCTTGAAACGTAAAATTAAACCACTTCTGATGGACCTAGAGATCTCAAAATTTTACCACAGATAGATCTTGGATGACAATGCATTGTATCAAAATTTCAGATCGATCGAATGTACCGTAATGAAATTAATAAATTTTTAGTTTATCTCTATTTATCACTATTTCGAATGTATAGTCGTCTGCTAGGGTTGACCTCCACGGCTCACTGGTTTCACTCTAGCCCTCGTAAATTCCCGTGTTTACATCAAGGACAGGGGAAATCAGCGCGTTTCAGTCTGTAAATGTTTGTAAATAAAAGCGTGTCCTTTTTAAAAAAAATATTTTTTTTACATTTTACTCATTTATAAACGTTTAACCGGCCTTCAGAAAACGAACTGTGTTAACATCCTTAGATGATATTTTATTTTAATACATACAAATTAAACATTGACTATTAATCATCAAGGTTAACGTCTTTGTTTAGAAAAAAAAGTTATTTAAAAATAAAAATTTTAAAATGTATTTTTAAAAAATCATTCAATTGACTGACGTCACATTTCCGTAACCTCCATCTCTCCCCCTCGTAACGCATCTTCACAAAAGTGTGACCCCCTCCCCCCCTAGGTGCGTGACGTCATTTATGGACGGCCCCTATCCAATTAAAGTAATAGTAGTGTGTACATAATTTGAATTCGTCTATTTTAAGGAAAATTATTAAGATTTATGACAAGAATATGTAAATATTCAAATTTCTCTGTTAATAAACACAACAATAGGCATTATAATTTCGAAAAAGACATACATGTACTTTAACATTTCAAGCGTTTTGTAATAATTGACATCTGAAGAAGTAACTAGGAAAACCAGATCAGATGCTGGAATTTTACTAATTTCAATGCAATCTTTTTCTTTCTCTCAATTTATGGGAACCGGTAATTTTTTTAATAAATGCAAAGCCATTGCATGGAACAAAGAGATATGCTAATACAAAATGCTGTTATATCAGCCAAACAATTTGTGAAGAGATGGAAATATCAACTAAACGCCCAATTAGGAGAAAAAATATTAGTAGGGAAAATTCAGAAGACGTGGTTCTATCTTTAGAACAAGAAGTACAACGAGAAATGTTTTTATCCATGGATGGAATTATAAAAGAAAATAAGATAACGCTTTAATGAGCTGCATGTCCTTGCTAGATAATATTCGTATATAATACCATGCAACCTTCTAAATGAAGCATTTGAACATCAAATAAATTAATTTATTGACATTGATAAAGAACAATTCAATATGGAAAGAAAAAGGATCCAGGTTTTTATAGCTGTACCTACACTACAAGAAGAGGCATTATGTTAGAAAAAACGGGGGGAAAGGCACCCTTGATCTATTAAAATTTATTCAACAGTATAGTTAGGAAAATTCTGTACCCAACATTGTAATTTTGCTATGAATGTTTTCAACTATTGCTTTAAGTGTCGCTGTCGCATTTTGTGAAAGGAGCTTCTCCTGAAGTTGATAAAAAATTATCTTCGTTCCACAATGAGCGATTAAAAACAAAATCTTGCAATACTGTCCATAGAACAAGATACTACAATTTCTTTGTTTGTAAAAAAATCATTTATTTATAAATACAAAATATAAGAATTAGTAATTGGTAATGTTTTTTTGGGTGTACATTTGGAATATGTTTTGTCTCATGGGGTGGGGAGGGGGGACCTGCTACCTCAGTAACTTTCTTTTGGCCTTAAAAAAAAGTATCTTGTATTTTTATAAATGTGTATTTATAGGTATATAATCTTATGCGGCCTCTTTTATTACTGCTTACATAAATATGGCATGCAATGGTACACATGTTCCCCACCTTTACTTCGTTTCAATTACAATTATTTATTCATAAATATCCATAAATGACGTCACGCTATTTTGGCTGATTTTTCACCCCCCCCCCTCGTCACACGTCGTCACAAAATCTAAGACCCCTTCTTCAACAAGACGTCACAAAGCTTTGACCCCCACCCCATAAAAGCCGTATTTCCTATTTGAAAATGAGCATGTTTCAAATAAATTTTTTGCCATTTAAATATGTATTTAGTGTAACGCTGCATTCTAATATCGTAACACGCGTTTTACATAAACGTCATTAAATAAAGTGTCAGTAATCAAATATTTAAGTGGAAATTTATATAAGATTGCGCGTTTTGACGTGACATCACATTTCTTAAACACCCCACACCCTCGTCACACATCGTCACAAATGTGTGACTCCCCCCTCCCAAGTACGTGACGTCATTTATGGACGGCCCCTCAAAAAGGGCGGCAAATTGGAGACCGCCCCGGGCGGCAAAAGTTCTAGCTACGCCACTGCCTACCCCACACATTTTTTCCCCCATGAAACAAAGGCACTGTGTCAAAAATAACTAAATAAAATATTTAAAAAATCTTTTTTTAAAAAGCACACGCTTTTTTTTACATATAGAAAGTGCACTAAAAAGAAGAAAATAAAAAATATTCAATCCGTGAACCTATCGACTGCCCATAAAAGCGTGGGGCGCCCATCACAACTTATTTCTAATTGCAACTACAATATGATAGTAGCATGTATATGATCAAAGTTGTAAAACTTTAAATGTTTATTAATATTCATATAAATTTTTATTTTTGTTTCGCAGCCTTGTACATGATAGCGAGTTGCTTGAGTGGCAGCGCACTGGACTGTCGTACCGATGGTCACGGGTTCGAATCCATGCCAAGGCAAGGGTTTGTTCCCGGGGCCTAGGGCGTCCCTGAGTCACCCCGCTCCGAATGGGTACCTAACACTACATGTAGTTAGGCGGCTGGGTAATGCGTGGAACCCCCAAAGCCGTGGCCTGTGAATGCTGCATCACTTGCCAACAGATCATATGTCATGGTCTGTGGACGCAACTATCTTCTGCATAGAAGGAGCGTCTGTATAGATAAAATAAGATAAGAAGATAATATGTCTGCAACCACATTGTCCTTTCCCTTCACAGGTTTAATGTCAAATTTGTAGTCGGCTAATAGCATAGCCTAGTTCAAAGATAGTCATTCTTCAGTTGACCAGTATGCATTCAAATCGATGGGCTTTGAATGTTTCTTCAGACTGTTAAATGTTCAATAATTCACCAACCATGACTTCGATTATGTCCATTCACAATATCAATTCCAGCATCTTGAATCAGTTGCTTAGCTTTTGAGATGTCATTTTTGCTTCCTGATAGTTCAATAGAATTTCGACCAGATGAGTCACTGTCAGAAACTTTTATCTGAAAAATATTTTCTTTATCTGTGTCTTTGATTTTGCTTAATACACAACCAATTGTTCTTCCTAATTCAGATGATTTCACACAAATGGTTTCAGATTCACCAGTACCATCTTTATCTCTGCTATTATGGTCTTCATCCCTTTTATCATATACTTGATTTTTAATAGTGGCTAAAGTGTCACTAGTTTCTGTTTGTACTCGATTTAACTTTATTATTTTTCTATCATTCATGTCTTGGTTTTCATTATTTCTCCATGGTTGATCATAATTTCTTATTCTGGAATCAAAGCTATATCTGCCTCTCCATGATCTTCTACCGTCATTATAATCTCTAGATATGGAATTATGATCATATCTGTCTGTCCACGATTGTCTATTTTGATCATAATCTCTATGTCTGGAATTATGATTATATTTTTCTCTCCATGATTGTCTACCTTTGTTTTCAAAGTGATCTTGTCTTGATTTTTCTTCTGTCTTCTTTCTTATAGGGCTGCCATTAGGTGACACCCTATTTGGTTGTCCTTTATTGTGGTAACACTGCTTCGCCATATGTCCTGGCTTGTTACAGTACCAGCAAATAGACTGTCTGTTGCCTTGGTTTGACAGACTCTGGTTTCTTATACCTTGCCTTTTTTCTTGACTTTTAATTTGTATTGCAGCAAATATGTCTTGTCTCTTATCCATTTCCACATTCGGATGAGAGTCTTTGAATGTTCGTAATGCATTTGTTAGCTCTGCTTGAGTACGAACTTTCTTATCAGTTAAATATGTGAATAGAGTTGGTGTTGCATTTTCTAAAAACTTGTCAATTAACACCATGTCTAGTATGGCCTTTGGATTGCTCGTATCTATTGCTGTCAGTTCCAGCTATTTTGTTAATTTGACTTGTGCTTCATGCACTATGATCTGTGTATCTTTGTCCATCTTGATTCTCATTTCATGAAATTCTTTTCTATAGTCATTTTCTGACTTTCCAAAATGACATAGAAGTGCCTTCTTGACATTTTTATATATGCTTTTGTCTTCTTTGGCTATACTGTTGTAAGCTTCAAATGCTTCTCCAGTTAGTTGAGTCATCAATTGTGCTGGCCAATCTTCTTCATTATAGCCTTTCATAGCCATTATGGATTCGAAATAATCCATATAAAAATCCATTTTTTCTTTCTGGCTATCATATTTTCTTACTTTGATAGTATCCCTTGGTGCTGACATTCTATTTGTTTCATTACCAGGATTGTGGCCTCTACACTCTAGCTCAATTTGTAATTTTAAGTTGTCATTTTTAATTTGTTCAAGTTCTCTTTCAATGATCTGTCTTTGCTTCTCTTTTTCATCGACCTCTTTTTTATTTTCTTTTTCTTCAGCTTTTCTTAGCTTTTCTTCTTCTTTAGCAATTCTTTGATTTTCTTTATCTTCAAGTATTCTTAGCTTTTCTTTTTCTTCAGCAATTCTTTGATTTTCTTCAAAAATTCTTACTTTTTCTTCAATGAAATCTCTCATTTCTTTTCCCTTTAGTCCGATCTCTTTAGCTATGGCAGTGAATTCCTTGTAGTAATCCATGTTTTGTTTGATTGAATAATATGAGTCCAGCAATTCGATAAGGAATGTAGGTATATATTGATAAAGTTATAAATCTTCCAAATGAAAAATCTTGAATTCAAAATGTTAAGCTCAAATAAGTTACACGTCTAAACCATGCAATTTATTTTTGACAAGGTGAGACAACAAAGAATCCTCACACGGGATCTTTAGTATACTTTATATATACGCTCCCTCAGATTGACAAAATATATCTAATGGCCCAATCGTTTTGAATAAAAGTCACTTGGTTAAATTTTCAATTTTCGAGTAGTTTTTAAACAATTTAGTTCACTCCATTAATCCAAAATTGCAATTATCAAACTCTTCACACAATGAATGGATAAAAATTCCGTTCCTTTATTTATAATTCACACTGACACAGTTGTTAATAGTCCATAGCCTTCAAAGTTCCAGGTTATGTTTACAAATATTTCATGGAATCAACTAGCAGTGAGCTTGTTGACGTCACGACCTATATATGTTCACCGTGTGTCACCATACAGTAAGCCTGTACGACCCAGATTCCAGCACTGTTTATTTTTATAACCAACTTGCTTGTTGATGTAACGACCTAGTGTTATACACTGCACGCTTTGGACACGTGCAGTTATGCCGCCATCTTGAAATATTCTTGTATTTTCATTGAACCACAAAAATGTATTCACAGCTTCTTACGAACTTGAATATTCACAAAATACGATAGCTGCTAATATTTCTTCTTTTAATGAATACTTTCCTTTTTGAAATATCCAATACTTGTCACTTCCACGAACCTCACTTTATCAAATTTCTTGTACTGTGTTCACTTAGTACTAATGCTTGATGATAATGGTAATCACTTTTACTTCGACACCAATGTAACTGTGGTTGTGTTTTTATTTATGATTATGTAACTCTCTTGCAGGCGTTCTCTCAATACATAATCTTGTATACAATAATCCACTGAATAATTTGTTTCAATAACACAACTTTAATATTTATACTTTGTACAAGAATAATAACTTGAGGTTATACAACGTGGAATTCTCAAGCACACATATCACGTCCTTCCCTCACGGAAGTTCTCTGACAACTGTTCGCCCAACCTTCTCAGCCAATGGGAAGGCTTCATTTCTCCCGCGCTTATCACTCACATGACCTCTCCATCATGCAATCACGCAATATACATGTGATGCATACGTGACAAGGTCATTTATACAACTGAACTACACCATGAGGTCATTTATACAACTGAACTACACCATGAGGTCATTTATACAACTGAACTACACCGTGAGGTCATTTATACAACTGAACTACAACATAAGGCTATCTAATCAAATGAACTAGATTGTTATGTCAAATCTTATTAGATCAAACATTTTTAGTGCATTTCTCGGACCGGATATTTCTTTACTATCTTAATGAACTTGTTACGATCAAATACCCGAATAATCTATTAATAGATTTCTGCACGTAACAACAAGGTCGATTCCATGATTTGGTTCATTGGAGAAAAAAGACCTTAATAATAAAGGTATTTTAAAATCATGTTTTTTCCCCCCCCCCAAAATTCATAAATCATGTGTATATCGTGTCGTAAATGGCGACTTCGACATGCACTCCACATGGTCTCCCTTGACCTGTGACCTCATGGCATTGTTTTCCCGTCCACGCCTTCATCTCCGTTACGGAAGTAACGCCCATCAGCGCAATGATTGTTGCAGTAAACCAAGGAGATTACCTAGCAGTGGATGGGCAACTCATTTCAAGGGACATGATCAAATGGATGTTCATCGCTTGTCACGTGGTAATCGAAACTTGCCAACTAAACAGCATACGCAATGTTTCCCATCCAGCACAAGAGATAAAACCCCATTTTATTTTCTGATTTCACAATCTGATATATACTTAAAGAATATCACATTGTTGTTCGCATGTATTTATTTTTTAAAACAATAAATAATTAATACAAAATTTAGTAAAAACCATATATATTAATCTACATTAGGTATGTGTCTTGCATTTTTGTAACTGAAAACAGGCGCAAACTATACATTAACACGGTTTACCTGATTCATTTGTTGAGTTGTTAAGTGGTGGTGGTGTTATTGGTGGTGGGGGGATAAGAGTTGGACAGAGGTTATTTAATTAAACAACCCGTAAAAACAAAGTGTTTGACTATAAATCCCTTATATATGAGGCATAACTAAAAGTATTGATTTTTTTTATAGTCCCATAATCTCGTGGTCGTTATAATCCCTTAGTCGTAGGGGGTTATAATGTTTCCATTAGAACATTCTCGGGCTTGATAGACCTGGCGGTGCCCATCCCTCTCCAGGTCAGCGGAGGACTTTTTTAGCATTAGTCATTCATCAACATTTTTATAGTGGCTTTAACGTGGAATCGATCCCACGCCCCTCAGCTTGTGAGGCGATTATGTTCAATATAATACGCACCATGTGGTCGACGATGGCTTGAGTGAAATGCAGTGAACCGTGGAGTTCAACTTTAGCAGACGTCTTCATAGAGATAAACTAAAAATTCATTAATTTAATTACGGTACATTGGATCGATCTGAAATTTTGTTACGATGCATTGTTAGGTGACACAAGTATATGTGCAAAATTTCAGCTCGATAGAATAATGGAAAGTGGGTCATTTTTAAATCCCTTATATTAACTTCGCGGCCGTCTCTCTCTGTCGTTCTGTCGTCATCTCTTTCTGTCTGTCTGTCTTGGGCGGGTGGAAAAACAAAAGTAAAAAATGACCCACTTACCGCGATCCGATCGAACTGAAATTTGGCACACGGGTCCGGCTCACATAACAATGCATCGTATCAAAATTTCAGATCGATCGATCGTACCGTAATTAAATTAATACATTTTAAGTTTATCTTTATATAACGTTTGTAATTCAAATTCACGGTTTGTTATTGTTTTTTTCCCACTTGAAAGTTTGAGTTGACGCTTTGACGCGACCCATCGAAGTACCGGCGTGCTTTTGTTTACATTTTACATGTCACGCTGAGCTCGGTCCAGCGATCGGTGACCAGACTTTTCCCCTCTCCCATCCCCCCCACAGGGTTATGAAGCAACGTTGAGTTAAGACAGATTCAGTCTGTAAATGTTTGTCGCGTTTAAAAATAATCAATACTGTTAGTTATGTCTCATATATAAGGGATTTATAGTCAAAAACTTTGTTTTTATGGGTTTGTTTTTTAAATCCCTTATATTAACTTCACCGGCGTCTCTCTCTGTCTGTCTGTCTTGGGCTGGCGGAAAAACAAAAGTCAACATTTTACCCATTTCCCGTGATCCGATCGAGCTGAAATTTGGCACACGGACCCGTCTCACCTAACAATGCATCGTAGCAAAATGTCAGATCGATCGAACGTATCGTAATTAAATTTATGCATTTTTAGTTTATCCTTATATAACGTATGTAATTCAAATTCATGGTTTATTATATTTTTTTCCCACGTGAGAGTTTGAGTTGACGCGTTGACGCGACCCATCGAAGTACCGGCGGGCTTTTGTTTACATTTTACGTGTAAAATCCAGCGATCAGTGACCAGACTTTTCCCCTCTCCCCCTCCCACCCCCCAGTGTTATGAAGCAAAGTTGAGTTAAGACAGATTCAGTCTGTAAATGTTTATCGTGTTTGAAAATAATCAATACTGTTAGTTATGTCTCATATATAAGGGATTTATAGTAAAAAACTTTTGTTTTTACGGGTTTGTTTTATTTACTTTTTTTACCGCCCGCCCAAGAGACAAAGAGATCATGACAGACAGAGAGACAAGACGGTGAAGTTAATATGAAAGGAATTTTAAATGTGAAACAATGGTGGCTAATTTTTAAAAAAATACTTTGAGTATGCGGTTCCAGTTCTTTGTTATTTATAGGAGTTTCTTGTTCATTCACTAACCATGTTCCGGTCACATCATATTCTCCTTTTCCCCAAAATTCTTACAGATGTAAAAAAGAAATATTCTGGAAAAAAAATGGCTCCAGTGGTATCCAAAATTTTTTACGTTACCGTTTAAAAGCTAAATTGACCATGAAGGTCCAGTAGCTACTACAGGGCCAGATTAAGACTGCACGGGGCCCCTGGCTGCATTTCAAACAGGGGCCTTATGCAGCCAGCGTCCCTTAAAATAAAATGATTGCTAGCAGCTAATATAAGACTGTAACTTGTAACTAAATAGTCCATTGGTTCCTTGCTCATGCTTTGTCTGTATCACGGGATCGGCCTACCCAGCCAAAAAGATTATTCATGAAAAAACCAAACAAGAAGAAATAACTGTTTGCCGGCATCCTAAAATTGAGTGTAAACAGACAAACTAAAAAATTAAATAAAAAAAAACCAAGAAAAACAACAAACAAACAAACAAACAAACTCCAACACTAGGAATAGATCCACAAATCGCTTGCACCACAAGCCTACACTCTTCCATACGACCATGAGAGCTTTTCGGAAATTTTAAATTTAAAAAATAAAAACAATATTCTTTCATATTTTCTCTTGTTGAGCCTATCAGATCAGGTTTTTCGTTTACTAAGACTATCCAAATAGCGATCAGATTAATAGATAACATTTTATTAAATTATTTTATTTATTTATTATATTTTCAGGGATTCATGCAAAAATTTTCTAACTATGCCTATATTATAAAATATACTAGGTTTAGGGCTTAGGGGCCCTTAAATCATCGGGGCCCCTGGCTTTAGCCCGTTCAGACCCCCCCCCCTAATCCGACATAGAGCTACTTGTGTTCAGTATTTCATGAAAAGCTGGCTCCATACCCATACTCACAAGTTTTAGACCTATATGCCACACTCCCACGCATCTGGCTGCAACATGTTTGTGTAGCAGGATTTGAGCTTTCACATTCCTAGCACGAACTTTTGGCATTGCATAATTTAAAATCTGACTCGCTCTATAGGGTTTGTCATGTCTAACACAGGGAAACATAACATTACATTAGGAAATTGTACTATTTCGTAAAACAATGGTTTTCAACATAAATATAGAATTATCAATTTGATTCCACATATTTAAGTGTTGTTCGTCCGTCGTGATCGACGATGACCACTCTCATCATATTTGCTGGGCCGCCACATGTGTTCTCTGGTGGCTTATTAACCCTATTTTTGCGCGAAAGAGGCGTCCGCATGTCGGACAAGAGATAGAAGCGGTCCCTTCAGGTGGGTTTTAAAACCCAACATATTTAAGTACGTCTTGGTTAAACCCATAAGCGCTGACCCGATACTAGGATATTTTGTTAGCATCCTAATGTTATAATTGTTATAAACTGGAGAGATCGGCAATTAACCGAGAAATCATGTTTAACTGGCTTGCTGTTCTAAGCCCATAGGTAAGAGACCGCAATAAAACCACCCTTTTTACTCTCACACCAGTCCCGCTATCAATAGTGACTGTATCAACATTAACCATAACATCGTCAATAAAACAACCGTCTCTCTATGATCATTCATTGTACCTCAAATCATACTATCATCACAAACTCTATCATCAGTCACTCTATCAACATAAAATGTATCATCAGTCACTATATATTCAGTCATTCAGTCATTCTGTCATCAGTAGCTCTATCATCACTTACTTTATCATCAGTCACCGTATTATCAAGGGTTCGTCCATATATGACGTCACGCTATTATGGCCGCTTTTTTACTCCCTCCTCCCCCCTCGTCATACGTCGTCACACAATCTTAGATCCCCCCTCCAATATGACGTCAGAAAGCTTTGCCCCCCCCCCATAAAAACCGTATTTTTTAGTTTAAAATAAACATGTTTAATATCATTTTTTTGTCATTTACGTATGTATTTAGTGCAGGGGTGTCCAAAATCCGGCCCGCAGGCCAAACACGGCCCGCCGTTAAATTTTAACTGGCTTTCGAGACATCTTAAATAACCAATTAACGGACGTATTATTTCTGTAACAACATTATATTTATTTTTAAAAGTCGAATTTTTTTACTGTTTTGAATAACTCAGAGCATGGCAAAAATCGATACCATTTTATTTTTTACCCAATTACTAGACTTTCAAACTTAAAGACCAAACAAGGGGAGCAAACTTAGCTGCTTCTGTTTGTTCTGCTGTTAATGAAGTTAAATTACCAAGAAAACCATTTCTGTATTTATTTCTGATGGTACCCCAAAGTTAGCTAAGAGGCTTGCAAGGATTTTAAACTTTACTGTATCATTCACCAACAAGTTCTCTGTATCAAACACAATAGATTTGATCATGTCCTTTAGCCAGTGATAATAGTTGCATAGTCCACTCAATTAATCTAAAGCCATTTTTCACCGCCAGAATCCGCAGTTTCTTCTTGAAATAGAGAGAGAATACGAAGCGCCTCTACAGTTAAATAAGAAACGGAGCTATTCAGCGTAGAAAATAGGAACACCAATTCCATAACTATCTTATTCTGCTTGGCTGGCTGATTTTAGATTTTTAGTTCATGTGACAAGACATTTAAACTTTCTTAACACAAATCTTCAAGGGCTAACAGCAATGGTAATCCAATTATATTAATAAATCAACGCCTTTGGAAACAAACTGCACATTTTTTAAAGGCAACTGTCTCAAATGCAGCCTAATACCACACATTTTAGAAATCATTACAAGTTTTCCAGAAAGAAACTGCAATGGGCAAACACAGAGGTAATTTGCAGATGTCATATCCATGGCTGGTGAATTTCAAAGACGTATTCAGGACTTAGCAACTATTGGTGAGGAAAACCTTTTTTTTTGTCTTCACCTTTCTCTGTGGACCCCGATGTGACGTCACATTTCTTAAACACCCCTCCCCATCGTCACACATCGTCACAAAAGTGTGACACCTCCCCCCCCCCAAAATAGGTGCGTGACGTCATTTATGGACGGTCCCCAATCACTCAATCAAGGGTCTTTCTGTGATCAGTTACTCTGTCATCAATCACTCTCATCAGTCTCCAGTTGCAAGGAATGGGGCGGCATTGTAAAAAAAATGAGAAGTGAAATCTTCGAACAACTGGGAAAATCTTAACACGCTACTGAACCTGTTTGTGTTTTGGACAGAAAAACTCTCGTCCAGCTCGTGACGTCAATAACCCCAGCTAGACCACTGCTTTCTTTACATATGAGATCGTTGGCCTCAAGATAAATATTCTTGAAATTAATTATTTTAATGTATTTTTTAAAAAATATTTAGAAGGTTAAAATTCCTCTTTTCTTTCATCAACGCCTCTGGTAAAAGCATAGAATTAAGTGTAAATGTAAATTGAGCGGAAATGTGAGAAAGGAAGAAATAATAATGGAGGAAAACAATAGAAACATTATTCTACATCACCATGACCTAATTCTTTTTGTGTATTTAGGTAAAGTAAGTGTAACGGTGACCTAATTCTTATCTAACACGATCGTACGAGGTGCCATTGAAACTTCTCAAATCTCATCCGAGCAATCAAATACGACCATTTTTTTCTCTCTCTCCGACAAAACATATTAAATACGTAACTGCATAATTCTTTTGAAATCTGTGCACTACACATCAGCGTAGAGGAAGCAAATAATAGCAGACAAAGATAAGAAATGATGGAACAAGGAGACTTTGTGCTCAACTGGAACATCCTAACACACCCCTCCCACACTGTCACTGATGGACCGGGAAACAATTACCAATGAGCTGACCAAATCGCGTCTCGGTAATGACCTTACTTTGATCAAGAGGGGCCGCAAGTCTGAGTTTCTCTAATGACAGGGTTGGCCTCCCTTTATTTTGATTAGCTGGTCTGGGACAGAAGGGAGATGATATACGTGGCTTGTATGAAAATGTTAAAATGTTGATGAATTTGACGTCCATGCGGAAGTCAGTACAGTTCTGAGAGTAGGAACTTGAACGGGAGTTCACACTGGTCAATTTTTCATTATGTTAGATTATTGCATTGTCGAGGTAGGCTAAATAAATAATCCAGTGGTTCTCAGACTTACAACGTTGGGAAATCGGTTTATGGTTATCGGTCGCAGATGTGCATAGAGACATAGTTATTATTCCGCCAGTTACAGTCATGAATCACACAAATTTTCCATGTGCTGCCTTGCCATTTACATTTCTAAGAAGGTATATTAAAATTAATTTAACATCATATTGACTTTTAAATAGCGTCTCAGAAGATATAGGCCAATTACATTATAAACTAGTCGATAGATTTTAGAAAATATATACAAATTAAATTGTTAATCTAGGAATTATATAATACGATAGTTTGTTTTTTTTAATCTGTGAAGCTTTTTAGACTTTTTTATTTAAAAAAACCGCTTCAAACATGGTGGTACCTGTAATATTAATTGAATGAAGAGGCGCCGAGCCTAAGCTCATCTTCTAATGATAACCACGCTTAAAATGCTTCTATATCTACCACTAGGGAAGGGGTCGGGAAACTTTTTGTCTGAGAGAGCCATAAACACCACACATTTTATGAAAAGTAATTCTGCTAGAGCCATACATTACGATTAAAACTAAAAATGCAAATATATGTGTGCATTTTGTGTAATTTCAACACTAAAAGTACAATAATTATATCTCTGAATTATTTATTATAACTTTGTTATGCTGTTTTTTTTAAATATGAAATTAATATATAGATCAAATGGGTCTTAATAAAAATTTTTTTAAATAAACAAACATTTGTCTGAGAGCCAGTTGCAGCCATCAATAGAGCCACATCTGGCTCGAGAGCCATGGTTTTCCGACCCCAGCACTAGGGTTATCTTCATTTGTTTCCATAGATGGTGTGAGACAAACGCTATTTGTTGATAGTTGCTGTGAATACTTCTCAGAAACCGACGGTAATGTGTCGGTTAAAGGCCAATGTTATCAGTCTCATTCTTATAACTTTAAATGTAATTTTATGTTTTTTTGAAATTGTAGGATACATTTAAGTATGACAGATTGGCCTCAAAGTTAAATAATAATTAATTAATTAATTAATGAGGATACATTTAAAGAAAGTTTTGTAATAAATAAATTAATAAATAAATTGTATAATTTTAAGCAGTAATGTTTTTCTATTTTAAATCAACAGATATTTAAACAACTCTGTAAATTGTTAGTTGCAGATTTGCCTCGTGAATCATTTAAAGAACTTGAAAATGTAACATGAAACATTTCACCAAAATGAAGTCAATTAATGTCTCCAATAATTGGTGTATTTGTTTCTACACCGACAAAATGACATTATTTTTTAACCTCCATTTGTTCGTTATCCTAAATGAAAGAAGCGTATGATGTTCATATGTCACAACACGGCTTCATAGCCACGTGATTCTATTTGGAATAACTGAGAATTAGTTAACTATATTAGCTTGGTAATTAAATCAGAATGTTTTTTAATGAATCATTTTGTGTTTGTTTAGAATAGATTTCAATGGGCTTAATACATAATATAGACACAAAACTATGAGGTTTTACCCCCATCTTCTACCTAAC
Source organism: Ampullaceana balthica (assembly GCA_944989445.1). Taxonomy (NCBI): domain Eukaryota; kingdom Metazoa; phylum Mollusca; class Gastropoda; family Lymnaeidae; genus Ampullaceana; species Ampullaceana balthica. The sequence continues at coordinate 3,579,272 of CALYLW010000004.1, read as the reverse complement.
ATATGGTTATTAAACATTATCCAGAACCCATGTTATATGTTTTTTAAAATTCCTTTCGTTATATCTCTCAAAATTAAAAAAAAAGGATTTTGAAAAACAATCCAAAAACAGCTAATTTGATGCCAATGTGCAAATTCTTGTATTAAACATACTCTTAAATTGATAATTATTTTAAAATAATTATAATTTATTAGATTGTAAAAGTAAAACTTTTGCTAATATAAAAAATGTAATTCAAAATAAATTTAAGACACGTTGGGCTTCACTTATAATAAAGAAGTCATTTAAACTACGTGCCATGCAATTACCAAGCAAAAATCAAACAAAATGTTGTCTTTTCTGTTAACATACGTTGTTTCTTTTTTTTTAAAAGGAGACAAACAAGCTGTCTAATATGTTATTTAATTGCATATTTTTTTAAAAAATAGATGAAATAAATGTAATAATTGTCTTAATAGAACAAGACCATCGACGTGAGAATCTGTGGCGTGTATTCTGCTCACGGTTGGCCGACTCTCTACCCGATGTTTTATGTCAGGAGCAGTGAGATGACCCCACCACACACCTCCCCAAGTCAACCAGCCTCTTTAAGAAACATTTTTTTTTAAATCACGTTTAAAAAAAATCAACGTTGTGATTTGTCGGTGGCAGTGCAATCCGGCAAGACCGCACAATAAGCTGACATGGACAGGCGAGGTGTGGACAGAGAAGGAACTGTTTAAAGACACATTTGTAATGGCTTAGCCCAGTTTCCAATTCACCAGTCGATTCAGATCTCAAATTTGACTTTTTTAAAAACATTTATTTAATGACGTTTTCGTTAAGCGTATGGTTTCATGTTTACTTTATCACCACTATTGTGATGTTTACTTTATCACCACTATTGTGATGTTTACTTTATCACCACTGTTGTGATGTTTACTTTATCACCACTATTGTAATGTTTACTTTATCACCACTATTGTGATGTTTACTTTATCACCACTATTGTGATGTTTACTTTATCACCACTATTGTGATGTTTACTTTATCACCACTATTGTGATGTTTACTTTATCACCACTATTGTGATGTTTACTTTATCACCACTATTGTGATGTTTACTTTATCACCACTATTGTGATGTTTACTTTATCACCACTATTGTGATGTTTACTTTATCACCACTATTGTGATGTTTACTTTATCACCACTATTGTGATGTTTACTTTATCACCACTATTGTGATGTTTACTTTATCACCACTATTGTGATGTTTACTTTATCACCACTATTGTGACAACTCTTTAATGTTAAGTGTATGGTTTCATTTTTACTTTATCACCACTATTGTGATGTTTACTTTATCACCACTATTGTGACAACTCTTTAATGTTAAGTGTATGGTTTCATTTTTACTTTATCACCACTATTGTGATGTTTACTTTATCACCACTATTGTGACAACTCTTTAATGTTAAGTGTATGGTTTCATTTTTACTTTATCACCACTATTGTGATGTTTACTTTATCACCACTATTGTGACAACTCTTTAATGTTAAGTGTATGGTTTCATGTTTACTTTATCACCACTATTGTGAAAACTCTTTAATGTTGTCATTAACTCGAAGTTTATATTATTTTTATCCACAAGAAACAGCATTATTATCATCTTTCAATCTGCCCTCAGTAGGATTGATCAGATTTTGATTTCTAATTGCAATGCGAGAAAGAAAAGCCCAGAAAAGCTTTGTGAAATATTACCAAGTAGTTTGCATCATGTAAAAGGCTTTACCTGAGCATTTCTCTCAGCATACCTTGTTAAATATTTATCTCATTCTGAAATCTTTACCCTGAAACTCATCTAAATAGCATCACAACATGACATTCTATAAAATAAAATAAAAAACGGAAATCGATCGAGGTTAATTAACCGTGATTTAAAGACCTAAGTCGTGTGAAACTACTGGCGTCTTTCCAGACGCTGCGTTTGACGATAACTTGGCATGATAAGGCAATTAGTCATTAAAATCTAAGGCGTACAAGCGAAGGTGAATAAGCTGTACAGAGAAGGTGTACGCCAGGGATAGAAGACGGTAACCGGTTAAGACTAAGTACAGATGTGGCCCTCGCAATTGTTTTGTTGGTGTTTTTCTTTTTCTTTTTGTAATGATTTTCGAATTTTGTAAAGACTTTTACTTACATTTAACACTTAGTTTTAAGTTTGTGAAGTCAATATTATATATATTATTTTTTCAGATTTTTTTCTTATTAAACTCTTCGCGTAAATCTCACAAATTTTCGAGGCTTACTCTAGCAGCTGCTTCATGTGGAAAGAGGTTAGAACAGATAAGATTTTTTTGCACACATCGAGTCAACAGTAAAAAATATTTTTTTGACTGATGCATTTTAAAGAAATTTTAAATTAAATTCTACTTCTATGCGTGCATCCTGAGTGAAAGGTCATAAAAAAGAAAAAAATTGAATATATTTTTAGTTAAGAAATATACATCTATATACAAGAACAAACAATTTTGGAGAAAAAGTTATATTGGTTTTTATATTTGTCATAATAAAAATTACAAATAAAGATTTAAAAAAAGTCTTAGTAAGGGAAGGGAGAAGCTACGAAGCCCCTGTTACGAACCACTAATTTGGCCATAAAATTGAAAACTCATTGTCGCAGGTGCAATTTATGTAATCTTTATTTTCGGAAGTATGGGCCACTGGCTAATACAAATAATGGGTTCAGAATAACTGAAATAAACATCAATTTATTGGTAGTATTATTATTGTGATGTCATTATTACGATTGTTATTATTGTGGCTATTATTATCTTTATAAGGGTTGGGGCGTGCTATTATTGTTAAAATTTAGAGCCTTTTTCGTGGTCGGTGTTAAAATGAAGATTAAATTGACCACATGTTGCTCATTAATGATACTGACTTTTTTTTTACATTTTCTTTTCCTTCTTTTTTTTTCTTGCTTTCTTTTTTTCTTTGCAAAATCAGGAGATCATGTGATGTTAGCAGGAGGCAAAGCTTTGACATATCAAGGACTAATTAATTACATCCGTTCATATAAACATACATAAGTTGTAGGTATAAGTAGAAAAAAAAAGTTAACATCAAAAAGACTTTTTACATCAATTAGTTTTATTTTTTGCTATCACGAAACCAGTTCTTTTTTTAAAAGTTCATAAATATATCTTTACGTGTGATTTATTATTTAGAATTTTATTATTTCTTCGCTGTTTACTGCATATATTCAGTAATACCCTAAATAAGCAGATTAAAAAAAAGGGTTCACCCTTTATGAATTAAATTGTCGATAAAATAACTTTAACTTGCTCAAGGCTATTTCTGCTGTAATAGTCTAATTTCTTGACTTTTCCCCCCATTCATTTGAATGTTTTAAAGACTTGATCTTCAATAAACTGAAGTCATCGTGTGCAATATCTTAAACGAGACATTTCTGCGGCGCACGAATGTCAGCTCAGACATGTATGCTACTGCTCCTGTCGGCTGATATCACTGCTCACGTCGACATATTGAGCAGGCGCAGCTTCGGGCAGACTTGAACGTCTTCTGCTGGTACCCGTCACGACAAGCCACCCAAACTTTGACCTGGGAGAAAAGAAAATAGTGCACGTGACTTGATGAGTTGGGATATACCTGGTGACAATTGTGGTGGTACTTGTGTTATGTGTGCATATAATTGTGGTGATAATTGTGTTCATATGTGTGGAAATGTATGCGGTGATATATGTAAAAAAAGGAATGCCGTGGTTTTTTGTGGTGATATTTAGCCTGATGTATGTGTAGACATATCTGTTAATATGTGGTGGTAGTGTGGTGATACCTGATAAGAAAAACTGTGCCATTAAATGTATACATAAATCTCATGCTATGGTTGGGGCTTCAAAGAGGTGATTTTTTTACTGGTGATAAACGTGGTGGTCATATGTATGGTGACACGTATGGTGACATGTATTGTGACACGTATGGTGACATGTATGGTGACATGTATGGTGACATGTATTGTGACACGTATGGTGACATGTATTGTGACACGTATGGTGACATGTATGGTGACATGTATGGTGACATGTAATGGTGACATGTATGGTGACATGTATCGTGACATGTATGGTGACATGTATGGTGACATGTATGGTGACATGTATGGTGACATCTATAGTGACATGTATGGTGAGCATGTAGGGTGACATGTATGGTGACATCTATAGTGACATGTATGGTGAGCATGTGCTTTTAAATTGTGTTCTATGGGTTTATGGTACATTTGTTGATCAATGTGGTGATATTTGTGGGCGATGTAAGTTGTATTACGTGGAAATGGGAAATTTTCTTCTATTTTTAAAAACAAAATCTCATGCGAGGATATTCATAACGATATATAAGACTGAATGTGAACTTTTAAAGTTACCGTCTTTCATAACAGTAGATATGTTATAATTCTTGGAATAGAAAGTAATCTGAACAATAACTAATGCTGGACGACTGATCATCAACACCGGGTAGAATCTTGTAACTGCTCGGTGACCAGAGTGCGGACAGCTCTAGGCCAAGCATTCTGTGATGGTAATGACATTAAGTCACGTGAGGGAGACAGCGTTATAAAAGGTCATGACACGGTTGGATTGATTCTCCTCAGCGTAGAAGTGAAAGCCATCAAGCCCTTCGCAAGTTCTCTCCCCTGAATTACAGGTGGTCTCCCCTGGGCCAGAGTATTGGAATAGATTGCCTTGTGTCAGGAAATTGATCTAATAAAAACGATTGTAAAATACATGGCCTAACCACACCCTATTAAAAATAGAAACAGGAGACTCAAGAGACATCATACAAAAAAAAACTTTATCAAAGATCTAAACGATATTTTTAGAGGGATTCAAATATAAAGTTAATTTTCATCGTCACATTTTTGCTCCACATTAATAAAATTCGTTTAAGTATCGAGCAAAAAATTTTTAAATATAAGACTGAAAAAATAAATTTGATCTCAAAGCCGTTTTCTGCAGCCCAGGAGCCCAGGAGAACCACGAGAGTCGATGGCAATGACAACAAAGAAGCCGTGACTCATCGACAAGCTCAGAAAGTATGCGAACATGACAAAACTACAACGAAAAAATTTTAAGCTGTTAATGTTGCTTTAGTTTAATCATTAGGTTCAGGAGTCTCGGAATCTTTGTCGGGGACCAAGCGGAATTTGTTTTTCAGAAAATACAACTTTGTTTAGGGAAGAAGAAAACAATGAAAGTGCGAGACATAAAACATATTTGAGTCTTTTTTTAAAAATAAGCTTAGAGATGATATGTGTTTAGAGCTGATATGTGTTTACAAAAAATAGTCTACACAGTGAAGAATCTATAGAGAAGGGCTTATCACCGAAGAGGATAAAATGAGAATCAGAACGATTCAAATAGTGATGAAAACTAAAAAAATTAAATTAAATTTATCCATTTTTGGAGGAGGGGGAAGCTGAAATAAATTGGTTGGTAGAAGAAAATATAAAATGAGATTTTTGGTCAAAAAGTAAATAAGTTTCACTAATTGATAAACGGAACGGACTTTCCGCAACCCTTTTAAACGTGTGTTTAATTGTTGAGAACCAGCATCTAACTTACGTCATGGGTGTCAACAAATCCACAGCACTCTGCCCTGGAGGTGATGATAAAATTGGGGTTAAAGGCCAGTGTGTGCAAAGGGGACGGGATGGCGTAGGACACACAGAACCCACGGCACGCATTCGTGGTCACTTCGAAGGGCACACAGCCAGGTATGGTCACTGTCCGTGTGTGTCCTGGTAGACAGAAGACAGAAAAGCGTGTGGCTTTCTAATAATATATATACAACAATAAATAAAGAATGTGAACTCCAGGATAAAAATTGTTCTGTTCTTGTGATTCGAGTAAAACTTAAATGGTTGAGCTGCACTACCGCTAAATATACTGACTTCTAAAGGGCTAACTGAAGGATTAAAGATTACATAATATAATATTTATATTTTTGGTACTTAGTTCCAGGGGTGGGAAATTTATTTACAATAGTGTATTGTTGAAGTTATTTTTTTCTCTGCTGCAATAATCTGTTGAGAGCTAAATGAAATTAATACTTATAAAAAAATTAAACTACTTACTCTAAGACATTCAAACATTTCATAACATGCACGAGCTTAAGAATGCAATAACTTTTGGACAATAAAAATGATAGCATCATCTTCCTGTTAGCACCAACAGATAACGTATAAAACACAAATCTGACAAATATTAGACTTATGTGTGGTGGATTTTTTTAAAATTTTGAAAAAATAATTGAAATATCCTAATATTTAGCAGCACGTACCTACAAGATGGCATCCAGGTGCCTCCCATGAATGTCTGTGTCCCTGATTTGAAGTCGCGTGTGCTAAACTAATGAGCAACAAAAGCGGAAGTATCCACTGCCTTGAAACGATGCTGGGATACGTTGTTGCACCCTGGGACGATAGAGCTGTTGCTTCATTGGATGATGCCATCATTTCACTTAGGGCGTGGTCAAATGAGAAAAACTTTAAAAAGATTAATTTTCCGCCTTGACAGAGTGTCCACTTAAAAATAAAAACAGCCACAATGTTTACGAGGGTAAAATCGATTTAATGCGTCTGAATTTCTTGCCATGATTGTAAGTAGTCTAAACTTTAAAAAAAAATAAAAAATTAACAATAGTTAAATTTGAATTACCCTTGAAAAATAAACGATACACACAGTGTGTTAAATCCAGAAGTACTGCTATCACGAACCTTTGTCTTTGTCAACCATTTTCAGCTACAGAGTCACGTGACCAAATGCAATTAAATAACGATAGTTTGTAAGAAATATGTTGGTGCAAATATGTCTCTCCGTGAAGCAACAAAAAATAAATCGTAGGATTGTTTAAAAATGGGCAAGAAGAGATCTGTTAGCACTTTTTGTTTTTTTTTAAAAACAAATTCCGACCCTTTTGCAACCACAGTCGAAATGTAATCGTCTGGTAGCTGTGACATTTAAAAGGAGAATATAAAGAAAACCTTAATTTACATCTTGGCCTGAAATTTCTACATTACCAAATGCTGGTTCACAGGCGTTGTCTAACATGTACGTACTAAGGTCATAGTTAGACTATTTGGTAACGATGTTCAGTTTGAAAGATGCTCCTTCTACTTTTCATACTTTTTATTGCATGTACTTAGTTACAAAATTGTTTATATTGCCAAGTGTTCTCACAGTCTCATTTTCCAATATTTCTCAAGTCTCGTTTCAAGTATTCTACATCGTCTCAACCTTTCGCGCTATCTGTGTTCTTCATTTCTAAAGGTACAGCTTTTCCTCATGTAACATTTAACACAATTCTCGACATCGCAATGGCTTTGTGCAGTAATTCCAATACTTTATTTTTCTGAATTCCTCAAAGGTAGTTTTAAAGAATTCTCTAAACCACATTTAGCAGTATTCGGAAATTCAAATTGACAATTTTTTCAAACCTCACATTTTGAAGTGTTTACTTTCGATTTCTGTCTATTACTCAGGAAACTACTTTAAAAAGTCAATGATTTAAATCGGTATAAAATTGATCCTAACTAGGGTAAAAATCAGTGTCAAACTCGAGACAAGAAATATTCAAGTATAGTTCCAGAAAAGTTCCAGACAAGATCACTTAATGAAGAACATTCGATTAAATTATTAATGACATGTTGTTTAACCATAAATATTTTAAATGACATTTAGTAAAAGCAATCAAATATTTTATTAGAAATTCATATGTCAGATAATTAAAGGTCAGAAAATATTTATAAATCATTTTTTATTTGTTAATATACGTTTTCAAACTGGCATTTATTTTTATTGTTTTTCTTAGAGAATATCAGTTTCATTAACATTTTTCATTGACGGGGACACTGTAACCTAACTTTTAACATTTCAACTTTTGAACAAACATTCCACACACAAATCTATGATATGAAAGAAGAATTACAAATATTAAGATATTATTTTTAAAATAAATTATTTTTAAAACGACATCAAATGCCAGACTCTCGAGTTCATTACATCTTTGCTATTAGCCGATCACCTCTATCACATTGAGTTACTGAATTGTTGAATGCCAGACAGAAATTCCAAGCCCAGAAAATGGGATTTGCCATTATTGCTTTCATCTATTGTGTTTTAAATGGGTTTATTACAATACTGTGTAAACACAGCATCAATGAAGAAAAAGATAAGTATAGATTGCTCCTGTCTTCATTATGAAATTACAGCTAGAAGTAACGCCCGTCTGAATTGTGAAATTATATTCAAGAAGTAATCACGCATCAGCGATGAAATTATAAGTCTGTCTTAAAGATATATTACATCCACACATTGCACCATAGCAATTATGAATTAACAAAAACGTATTGAACCTGCTGCAATTGTTACTTTACATCTACCGTTATGTCTGTCTCTATAGTGACATTTCACGTACAAATGTGGTGGATGCCTCGAGTGTGACTTTACATCCACTAATAATCCTGACTTTGTGATATTTACCCCTTGACTTTGTCGTCCAATTCACTAGAAGTGTTTTACACAAGGGTATCAGGTATATATAGTGTATTATAGAAGATACGCTTCGCTTGTTGAGCCAAAAGATTGTCAACGTGTTTTGATTATATCGATACTTCTATTTTGAGCTAATACCTACAAACTTTAACCATTATATCGTTACTTCTATTTTGAGCTAATACCTACAAACTTTAACCATTTAACAACATTTAAAAACGACAATTTAAATGTAACTCATTCATTTAAATCAACAACAAATGGAACAATTTTAGGTGTGTTAATATAGACATTAATCAGTAGACCTGATACAACAAATTAAATACTATTGTTAGGAGTTAATGATTGAGGTTTAAAACCTCTATGTTTTAAAACTTGCATTTTACTGTTGATTTTTATATGGTTTTTAACAGCGCTAATCTTAAATCACAAAATATATACCAAGAATTATGAGTTCTTGATTTTATCAACACGTTTATTAAACTATTTCTTTAAATGTTGTTGATATAAAAATGTAAAAAGAAAGTTGACATGTTCACATTTTATTTTAAAGTGAAAGATAAAAAAAAGAAGTAAATTTTTAAAAAAGAATCCATATTTACCTACTGATTTTGTCTTTAATAGTTTAAAAAAATGTTTTCATAAAAATATAAAAATTATTATTTATATGATATCTATAAATACTTACATTTGGCGTGTTTTCCCTTAATATCGAGCTTTCCTTTGAGCCTCGCGTAACTTTTCTTGTACAAGAACTTTCTTGTTTATCGGGACATTTAGGGGACCGCGCGCTATGGAGAGACCTCTGTGATCGTCTGCTGCCATCTTTGTCATGGCGGCTTTCACTGGTTCCAGTAGACAGGAAACGTCGCTTAGAAGCAAATGGAAAGCCTGGGGCCTGAGTTCAGGTTTGTGAGGAGGGAGAGGTAGCTAATCAAAGGGTCAAATAATATGTAGAGGGGAAAAATAGAATGTTAGACTTAAATATTTATCTCTACAAATATTAACCAATCTCTGAAATACAATATTAACTTTAACTATTTATTTATTTGGGAGGAAAGTGGGGGTGGGGTGGGGAAAGGCGGTTTACGGACTATGGTGGTTTAGCGATTTATCGTTTCCGACATTGAAAACATCATCATCTTAAAATAATTGAAGGGATATTTTATTCGAAGTTCAATTTCTACTTTTTTTTTATTACTTACATAATATAGTTATTTAAACCGACGGAGGTCCAGTGTCATTGGCGGACAATAACTTTTATAAATTTGTCCCTATGTTGACAGAACCATTGCATCAAGTAGCTTATTCTGAACAAACATTAAGCCGATGTCCCGTAGACTAGTGCTTCTCAAACTTTTTATTATGGTGGACCGGCAGGAATTTTCTCCATTGCACCAGGGACCGGTGCACTATTTCCCCTGCACTGACAATTTTTTTCGGTCCTTTTTTTAGAACATCTGCGGACCGGCAGCGGATGGCCCACGGATCGGCACCGGTCCGCGGACCACCACTTTGAGAAGCACTGCCGTAGCCAGTTCAAACACCAGATAATGCTCAATGATACACTTGCATTTTCGGATTGAATATAATACCAGACGAAACCAGGCAAAATTGTCGTCTAATATTAAAGATATCTTACCTTCTTCTTACCGTCACTATCAATATTTGACAAGTTTGTATTTTTTGAACATGCTAGAAGCGTATCAAAGTAGTCCTACCAAAGAAATCTCTTTTCCCGTATATTACTAGATAATTGTAAGGTTTTCTGTTACCTTCAAATGTGATAAGGAGTCTTATCTTATCTTAAGTATACAGACGCTCCTTCTATGCAGAAGATAGTTGAGTCCACAGACCATGACAGATGATCTGATGGCAAGTGATGCAGCATTCACAGGCCACGGCTTTGTGGGTTCCACGCATTACCCAGCCGCCTAACTACAATAGGTACCCATTCGGAGCGGGGTTACTCAGGGACGCCCTAGGCCCCGGGAACAAACCCTTGCCTTCACACGGAGTCTTGAGGGGAAAAGGGTCGCTGTTAAAGGCGTGATGACTGAGGTGGGATTTTCACACCTTACCAAGCTCACGTGTTGCATGTTTGTCGTTTTATAAATGTACTAGTGTATCACCCGTCAAAATAAATACACATCAGATTAAAAAATAACGTAATACATAACTTATTTTATTTATTTTAATTTTATTCATGTATTTCCCTATTGAACAATTTTATGCGGACGTTCGAAAAGAGTTATTTTTGGTGCAGTAATTTGGTGCGCTGCTTTTCTAAAATTAGTAGCGTCACGGACAGACAGACGGGACAGCCATACGTGACATACATTGGAAATTATGTATATTGATGTTATATTTTTCAGAAAGTATGAAAGAAAAAAGCTGATACATTCAAAATGTAAGAAATGATAATTAATCTAAAAATGGGGAGAAGGGGTGGTTGTTAAACCCATAGAGAGCTAACCAAATTAATACAAAACATTGTATATTTATGTGTGGTTATCCCCCCTTTAAAGCGATATATTTTTTTATTGGTCGATCCGCCACATTCGCAAGTTCAAAGTGATGATTTGTTTTCCTTTAATTAAAAAAAGTATTTATATCAAGAAAAATAAAGAAAAGTATTTATTAAAAGAAAGCCAATCATGAGAATAAGAATACACATGAATTTATTTTCTGCTCTAGCTAATAATACATCTTCAATTGTTCCGTATGGAAGAAAATATTATCGCCTTAAAAAAAGTAAGATATATTAAAATAGCATATGTACAACGTTGAAATGTCAAAAATCGTTTAAAACTTCAACTTTGATATGTGTCTGGCACTATTTGCTTAAAGGCATGGGTCACACATCTATAATTAAATTGCTAACATTATCTTTAATGGTGACATGGGAATGAAGGGTGCCTAACTGTTCACTGGTTCACTTCGCTGTTATGACGAACTTGTTGGCAAGTCTTAAACCCATCCATATTTATCTCTCAAATATCATTTCTAAAATAAATAAACTATCCGGAAACTCATACTTCTCCGCGACTCTTGTGTATAGAACTAAACTAAGTTTTCAAGATTTTGTTTTTGATTTTAAAAAATAAAATATAACTGCTATCAAGATAACAGGTTCTTAAAAATCAACTACATTTTTTTCGAAAATCCATTCACATTTATAAAAACAGTGACAAAAAGATAACTTCCTGCTCCCTTCCCAACACACACCGTATGCCCTATATCATTCCTTTGTTTGTGTAAAATATCTCATCAAACCTGCCAGAGTCACAGATTAGGAGAAAAATAACTCATCTGTGCCCGCTACATGTTAGCTCTAGACCTTACCAAGTGGAACGATTTATGAAAATTTTTACTTGTGCGCGGAAGTGTCATGACTTTGTCCCCCAGGCTAAATCTCCAGACCTGCTGCAGGATTGCATTATCTTAAAAGACCTGGATATCCATTGAAAAGATTTTATGTCGGTGTAGAATGTGTTTGCCCCTTCCCCTCTTAGGGATTAAAGAAGTTAAAACAGCAATTTGAAAGACGCTGAAATGGATACACTCACTCTGAATATTGTAATTTGATGTTCTATACGTTTCTTGAAAAGATGCTAATTCCCTTAATACTTGAGAAGAAATCATTTCAAAACTAACTCTAGAGAAAATGGAAGTAATCGCGAAAACTAAATATAATTCATTGTGTCGTTTCAAGAAAAATGTCAATCGTGATTTTTAAATGACTTTTCTGTTCGGTAAACATCATTTGTCCCGAATATGTTGACTGAGTGTCTTCTAGATCACTGTTTGAAAACGTAAACTTTTGACTTGATGAAGTATTCATCATAACAGCACAAGTAACAATTTAGCCATTTTACGAGCGAGCAAAAGATTTTAAGCCTCTTGAATTAGTATTCAATTTTTTCTACAAAAAAATTGCAAAAATGTCTTCACTTGAAGGAACGAGTCGTCCAATGAAACAAGAAATTGGGCTCCTAAGTGTCCTTCAGTAACTGAGCAATTAATATGCGCATACCTCATAGACACACGTAGGGTCTTGAATTTTATAAGCTGCTCTTGAGAAAAGATCTCATTTAACGTTCAAGTGGCGAGGTAGGACTCACGTACCACAAGGATTTCAAATTGTTGGACCAATTCAAGAATGGCCAAGATTCTCGTGAGGCAATTACTCATACAGCCCCCCTTCCCCGACCCATTCAAACACGATCCCTGATATTCTACCAGTAGTCGTTATTGTGACCATGACTAAGCTTATCTCCACATTTACAAACCAATCAATTTGTTTATATTGATCAGAGAGTCCAAGGACATAATGTGTGGCTTTTTAAAAATTCATTCTTGGTGTCACCACTCAAAATTGAGATAGCCTCTGAAATGTTAGAAATAATTTGCTCGATTTAATGAATCCAATGTAAATAAACTAAAGCAGTATTTAAAAAAAAAGAAGTCTTCATAAAAGGTTCACCTGTAAATTGTATTTAGTATAAAACATTTTAAAACAATGAATGTTTGTTTGAATTTTGTTTAGAAATTTACATAGGGGCCGATAAGAAAAACCCGGAGGAGCACAATTTATAAAAGCAAACGTTCGGGCCATCAGCAACATTCAGAGATACGTCTACGCGGATAGGTAGGTGGCAAAACAGACTAGTTTTGGAAATAGTGACAGCTGGGAATTAAAACGGTGCCATTTAGCTTTCAGATATTTGGAGAAATACAAATTAAGTTTAAACTTAACATAGAAATTAGTCGTTGAACTGAGCGAAAAAAAGTTTCGACATACCGGTACATTTATTTCCTCCGCCATATTTAAATAGTAAATTAGAAATGTAAACACAGCATCTCAGAATTTAGAGGATATATTTGTCATACTAGGAGGGCGTTGTCCGTATTCCAAAGTTAGTTTAAATATAGGCCCGTATGAGCTGGAAAAAAAATAACAAAAATATTTTTAATCTTTAAAATTTAAAACAAAGTCTTTTAAAATTGTTCTGATTCCTTCTTGACCGAATTCAGGCAATAGACAACTTACCCCTTGCCCATGGCGTTTCTAAAAATTATTTTATCACGCTACGAAATTGTATGCATTATATCTTCTACATTTAAAAAAAAAGAAATATTTATGTTTCATATAAGTACGCCGGTCATTAAAATAGTTGAACGAAGAATTATATATAAGTAACGTTATCTTTAAATACTGCCACAATAAGCAGGGTTCAAACAATTTGATCTGAAATGAGCGGTCTGTAAAATGTCCACTAACAGTTTCCGATGCCCATAGAGAAATGTAAAATAGCCCTGAGATATTTGAGTCGAATTATTTTTGAAATAACTTAAAAGAATTTCTGTTATCTCATCAACTTTTATAACAATTAATTAAATTTCAACACTGGAAACAAAAAAGAAATTTAACACAATTTAGAGTGCCTTCCGATAAATTAACCTCACTTATAGAAATGTATGTTACATACGGATTTATTATATCAATTTAGCTCCGTAGTTTTAGCAAATTTTAGTTTCAAAATTTTCTTTTAAAGTACATAGGGTTTTAATTGTGTCAGTTATTTTAGATCGTGTATTTGACAAGTTTGACTAAATAAATCATGGTTTGTTCCATCAAGTACCATCAGCCGTTGCGTTATGTTCAAGACATTTCTGTATTTTAAACCTCAGAGCTACGAGGTCTGTTGATTAATATTAATAGTATGAAGCACAAGGTATATCTTATCTTATCTGTTTACAGACGCTCCTTCTATACAGAAGATTATTGCGTCCTACGCTTATCTATGGTTTGTGTTTAGTCCTGCATTTTTATTAGAGATTTAAATGTTGATAAAGTGTTGGTTTTCCTGGATTCTTCAGGCAACCCATTCCACGCCCTAATTCCGGACGGGAAGAAGGAAAACTTGTATGTGTTTGTTCTTGCATACGGAATAAGAAAGGTGTTTTTATCCTTATGTCTATCTGAGGGTTGTATTAAGTTATCTTTGTGTTGTATTTCTAAATTAAATTAATTGCTTTATGTATGATTACTACTTTGCTCTTGGTTCTTCTATCCTCTAGTGTTTCAAGGTTTAATGATTTAACTAATGGTGTTATTCTTGTCAGTTTCGAATATTCTCCAGTAATGAATCTGGCAGCTCTTTTTTGAATTTGTTCTAGTTTATCAATGTTTTCTTTGGTGGATGGGTCCCATACAGAAGATGCATATTCAAGTACAGGTCTTACCAAAGTGAGGTAGCATTTAAGTTTTATATCTCTATTACATTTGTTAAAGTTCCTTTTTATAAAGCCTAAGGTTTTGTTTGATTTTTTAATAACTTCATTGACATGGGGATTCCATGATAGTTTCTCATTTATTAAGACTCCTAAGTATTTTGCATCTTTAGTTTGGGTCAGTTCTTTTCCATGAATGTAATATTTTGAATTTATTTGTTTCTTTTTCTTTGTTACTCTTAACAGTTGACACTTTTCTGGGTGGAAAGACATACTCCAGTTAGTTTCCCATTTTATCAATTCATCTAAGTCTTTTTGTAAAATTTTGCTATCTTGTTCTGATTTAATTGTTCTATAGATTATACAATCACCAGCAAATAACCTAACTTTTGTACCTGTTGAGATGTTGTTGGGTAAATCATTTATATAAATTAAAAAGAGTAAGGGACCTAGCACAGTTCCTTGTGGAACTCCTGAGTTAACCTTTATTGGTGCAGATTTAGATCCATTAATTATTACAGTTTGCTCCCTGCCCAAAAGGAAGTCTTGGATCCAGTGATGTAAGGAACCTGAGATTCCAAAGTAGTTAAGTTTTTTAAGTAAACTAAGGTGGTGAACTTTGTCAAATGCTTTTGAGAAGTCTAGTAATATTGTATCTATTTGATCATTTTTGTCCAAGCCTTTTGATAGTTCATCTATTAAACCTATTAATTGTGTTTCACATGATCTGTTTTTTCTAAAGCCGTGTTGATGTGGGCATAGGGCATTATATTTGTCAAGGTGGTTAACTATTCTACTATATATTATGTGTTCTAGTAATTTACAGGTGATACTAGTAAGTGATACAGGCCTGTAATTACCAGGGTCTGATTTATCCCCTTTCTTAAAGAGTGGAGTTACGTTAGCTAATTTCCAATCCTCGGGCACTTTACCCGAAAAGGGGTTAATGAAGGTATTTGGTGGCATACGATATCTCGTAAAGGTATTTGAATACATACAGTACAATGTACAGGCTTATTGTAAAAGTTTCATGTGATAAAATGACGTCAAAAATGACGGAAGCTTTCAAAATAAATACACATAAAATAACGTAATACAGAACTTTCATTTATTTTATTTATTTTTATTTGATTTATTTATTATCATTCGTTTGAAAATTATGTATATTTATCTAAAGTCATTGGAGGCATATTATAATAGATTCTAGCGTATCACCCATCAAAAATTACGGAAGTTTTCAGTTGAAATCTATTTATTTTTAAAAAATGCACTTGTTTTAGGGCGTTTACGGCACCGACCTTTTTCAAAAGCCCAACTAACTTGTCCTTGTTTGATAAATACGAAATATTAAACTTTCTGAAATGTACACAAAGTATTTTATAATATGTGTTGTAGGGCGCCTACGGCGCCCCCTTTGTTTTTTTAATTTTAGAATTAACCATAATCAAATCTTCTTTTTACATTGTTTCCCTTTCCAAAATTAAAATATGAGCTAAAACAATGACGTCATATAATATTTTTTTACAGTGCATCTTTAATTTGCACACCTTTTGATGCATTGGTGCAGTAATTTGGTGGGCTGCTTTCTAAAATTAGTAGCGTCACGGACAGACACTACAGACGTGACATTGCAAATTATATATATTTATATTAATAATTTTTATACTAGTGTTATGGAAAAGAAATGTAGCTAGAATAAAAACTATTTTTGGTTTAAAATCAATATTTCATTATAGTCTTTCAAAGTCTATAGTGTTTATTTATGTTAGTAATTACATGTAAACTACAATGTCAAGAAAGGCAGCGTTTTTCGTCGTGTTTTGCGCGTGCCCCTGAGGTTTCGGTAAACTATGGTGAGGGCACTCCAGCACTGGACTTTGGCTTTGATATTTAACCATATGCATTTTTTTAAAACTGTGGTACTCAGTATTAGTAAAGTTATATACATGGGTACACATAAGTCGAAAATTATTGTTAAAAATCTCAAAATGTAACAAAAGTAATAAACTAAAAATATTTCTAAAACATTCAGACAAAGAAAGGAACAGGTCCCAAATTATTAATAGTTGAATATAGTTCATATTTAATTCGTGTCTTTTTCAAATTTAGGTCATCCGCTAAGATGTGTACAGGTGTTGCTGGTCGTCTTATTTAATGTCTTTATCTCTGACAGATCTACGCAATATTTCTTAGGCCAGACTCCTCTAATGTTTGTCATTGAGGAGTGTGGCAGTGCTACTGCTTTCCCAAATTTCTACTCATCTTCAACCAACACGTCTTCAGGGCCAACCACCCCATCCTCTTACAGTCAGGCGGGCAGCAGCTTTCCCTACACAAGAACGCCTTACATTCATCAGTCTACAACAAATTTGAACACACTGACGGGCTTGCGTTACGACGTGAGTCAGGAGGTCGTGTCCATAATGGACTTGTGCATCAACTGCTTCATCCTACATCTTCTCTGTCTGTGCGGCATCGTGGGAAACGTCCTCAACATCGTAATCCTCACACACCACGGCTTCGCGAAGACCACCAATATCCTCCTGACGTCCCTCTCGGTGTCGGACCTCATCTTCTCCTTCACCCAGTCCATGGGCCGACTCTGGTGTGTGGTGGACAAGTTTGACCGGAACCTGGCCTCCACGATCAACTCTGTCTACGTCGTGTATGTCCGCACGTGGAACCAGGTGGCGCTGATGGTCAGCATCTACCAAGTAATGGTCATCGCGCTCGAACGTCTCCTGGCTGTTTGTTTCCCTCTTCAGGTGTCGCAAATCGTGACCCCGCTCCGAATGAAAAGTCTCATCGCGTCTGTCTACATTCTACTGACGATCCTGACCATGCCCTGCCATCTCATGTACTCCATTGAGTGGGTGACGTATGGGAACAACGTCACCGTTGCCCTATTTCACCCTACTCCATTTTACACAGACAACATCGTTGGTGTCAACTTCTACGTCGCCGCAATTTTGAGCAACGTCAGATCATCCGTTCCTCTGACGACTGTGTCCATTTGCTCAATGGTGATCTTAATAAGATTGTCCACCACATCCAAACACCTGGACAGGATGTCCTCCTCGTCCCACCACGTATCCAGGCGGATAAGGGACGTCAAATCGGTGAGAATGCTGCTGGCCGTGTGTTTGGTCCTGCTTGTCTTCGTCCTGCTGCCCACCACGACTTTCGAGGCGTACATCAGCTTCAGTCCGGACTCTGACCAGCTGTCGTGTCGGTTTAAAATAGTTGTGATATACGTCAGCAACCTCCTCTACCAGGTCAGCTCGTCATCAAATTTCGTCATCTACGTAACGATGAATGCAAAATTCGCAAAAACGTACAGGCAACTCTTTCAATGTAATTGGAGAATGTCCAAACCTTGACAAAACGTGAACCTCTTCGTTTCTTAGTGTGAAAGGGACAGGGACAGTAACTTGTTTCAGTAGAGTGGTTCAGCAATATGATTTAAGCTCTACAAGACCCCTAAAACGCGATAGAATTACACACATGGTGGGGATCGTCAGAGAATGAGACTTTTCTTCTTAATCAAATATGAAGTTCCATCAAATGTAAGGTAGACAAATAAAAATGAACATTAGAAAAGTGCCACAATTCTTTCATGTCATTAAGTTTTCCCCATGCCTTGAACTTTTATTTTTTGATATACATGAAAATATATTTGAAAAAAAAGCAAACATAACCTTAGCGTATATAATCAAAGCAACAACTAGTGACTTAGCTAAGATTCGAGCTGCCCGGGGTCTTCTAAAGATTTGTCATCCCCTCCGTGAAAAAAAACAACCCATTGATTATTGACTAAAATGTATTCTCTTTAGATATACGCTACTTAAAGCATTTCAGGGGTTGTGATGTTGAGGTAGAAAACTAATCAAATGTGTCATCTTTTGGAATTGATATATATAAAAAAAAGTTACATACGATTTTGAAACAAGCGTTTGCGACGACCCATCACTTTCTGGACACATTTTTAAAAAATTTGCCCGTTGTGATCATTCATGAAATGGTTTTGTTGATAGATATACTAGGGGGGCGAGTAAAATTTAGGTTTATTGGAAAGTGTGGATATTTTTTGTATATGAGTTGGGGATTTTGTTTTTGAGTGGGGATGGGGGTTTTGGGGAGGGGGGTGGGAGGAGAGAGTTTAATGGAGTGGTTTTTTTTGAGGTTTATTGGTGGGGTTTTTTGGGGGGGGGAGGGTTTTGGAGGGGGTTTGTTTGGGGGGGGATTTGTGAGTTTTTGGGTTGGGGGGGTGGGGAGGGGTGTTTGTTAGGGATTTTTGGGGTGGTGAGGTGTGGTTTTTTGGGTTGGGGTTGGGGTGTGGGGTGTGGGGGGGTATTTGTGGGTGGTTGGGTAGGGTGTGGTTGTAGTGTGGTTTGGATGTGTGAGTGTATTGGGAGTGATACAGAGGGGAGGGGGTGTGGGAGAGGAGGGGGGAAATATATAATAAGTGAGAATATTATAAACACATTAAACACACACACCAGTAATTGTGAGTGTTAAAGGGGAATATGGGTTTGGTAAGGGGGGGGATATTTGATTTGGGTGTTTGGTTGTATATTTATGATGAGGGATGAGGATATATTGGGATTGTGGTGTGGAGTTAGATAGTAGTAATTAATTAATGTGGGGTAATAGGGGTAAATAAAGAGTGTTCACATCTGTTGAAATGGGAGGAGACTGAGGATGAAATTATATTTTTTTTTATTTGAAATATTTTCTATTAGCCTCTCACGTAGTCCTCTTCCCTCTCACCTGTAAGGAAACGCTGCATCTACGTTTGAGTTTTGGCTTGGCATCAGCCAATTAGTTTTACAGGTGCGTCTTCTGTAAACAATGAATCACATAGATTACATTTTAACTAACATGTTGTAAGGCCCTATATGATATAGTGCTCCCTCTTTAGGGAAGCCTGTGGCTTTAGGAATGCCGTGAGTTAAGGGAAGGCTATGTCTTTTTTAAAACAGGCAATGTGTTCAGCGTCCAAAAATTAGGGAACATTTTTAAAATGTTTTTTGATAAGTGCAAAGTATTATTTTGAAGACTATTGTGGACCAGATGCCCACATGTTATCTATATTGAAGAAAATATTCAATGGTTTTGAGAATACACCACTATTTTCAGGATTAAAATCTTGTTCTTGATGATTGAAACAATTTTTATTTAAAAAATGCTATTACATTTTAGTCTTCGAGATAACAATTCGGCGTTTGGACCACTTTGTGAATATTAGGCAGCATCCGGTAAGAATTTAACTGCTTCATGTTCAACTACATAGATAACGTCATGATTATTGAACATTAATATTTTACTTAATGACGAAACTACCTTCAGGACCAGGCATTGTAAAATTAAAAGAACGGTTCATTCTCATACTCATGCTGTTGCTGCATCTCACTCATTTCCACGTATTTAATCTTAATAATAATTTGAAGTGTTAAACTAAATAAATAATTGTTGTTTTAAAAACATTTAATAAAAGAATTGTGACCAAACTGTTTTTAACTGAGGTATGTTAAATGCAACTTTTTTCTTGTGAGTCTAAGAATGTTGAGCAAATGGTGAACTAAAAAGACAACGTGTTAACTAAATTTCAGTTATGACAGGCACCTCCAAAACAATGAAGAAGTTATTAAGGCATTATACATGCGATCAAATTGGAAATCTGAAGAGAAAAAAAAGACAAAAAAAAACAAAACAAAAAACAACAACAAAACAACAACAACTTGAGTACAGTTTTAAAAAACATTACAAACCAAAATCTTGTTAAGGATCATTAATGATTAGTCACGATAGACGTTTGCTATATAGAGAATATTTATTTCAATTAACCTGATTTTAAAAAAAAATAATTCCAAATGGGCATTCATTTGTTGTTCAAACTCTTAGTCGGGTGAGATGTCGGGATGCTTATATTCTCGATTAAAAATTTATTTAAACATGAGTTCTAGAGTTTCATATCTTTTTTCAAAATTTAGACATTTCAAAATTCATAATAATTAATCAAAGGTGGAATTTTAATTACATAAATAAATAACGAGAAATATTTTTTTATGAAACTTATCATTTATTTATTTAAAGTAGTTTTTCAATCAATTTTTTTAAAAAAGTTAAGACTGTATACCACTAAAAAAAATTACATGAAATAAAAAAAAACTCGTTAAAAAAAGTTTTTTTTTGCTATAAGTCATTTATATAGGTGACATAACTAAAATAATGTTCATTATAATACGCAGCGCAAGACAAGCCAAAAATACAAAATTTTCGTTATGTCTCGTGAAACATGCTTAATATAATGCGCACCGATCGGGAATATATTTTAAAAAAGTATTGTCAATATCATATGCACCTTATTGAGCGACATGAAAGGTTGTTCAATATAATACTCACCACGACACTCTAGCACAAAAATTAACATGTTACATAGAGATAATTAAAGATAATCTAAAAATTTATCAATTTAATTACAGTACACGCGATCGATCTGAAATTCAAAAACATCATTTTCATCATCGGCACGAGTCTGCCTGCAAACTTTCAGCTCGATGGCTTACGAGGAAATGGCTTAAAAATCGATGCAAACTTTTTTCGGCAAGGTCTCAAGCAGACACCACGAGTTATTATAAAGGATTTAAAAAGATTGATTTTTTCTCGTTTTTCTTCTTTATTAATTTGTCCTATATTGATTTATTTATTTTAATAAATTTTAATAGAAAATAATTTAATGTTTCTTGGCGGCCCGGTACCATTTGCTGCACGAACCGGTACCGGTCCGCAGCCCAGAGTTATAACAGTGCCTATGGCTGGCTAAGGCCTTCGAAGACCTCAAAACTGCCCTGAGCCTAACACTAAAGATAGTGGATTTATTGTCTCATATGAGAAAGCCTTTTAAATATAACATTGAATTGACGTAGTCAGAACTTTTCAGATCCCCCCCCCCAACAACAAAGAAAGTCGTAAAAGTGCGAAATTAACTACATTTGTATTTGATAAATAAAATGATTAAGAAAACAACGTGATCCGTCAGACGATAACAGATATTTTAACAACGCTAAATAAGTATTCAAAATCTATTAGAATATTAGCTTCATTCAATTAAAAGAAAAATCTTCAAATACGGATATATAACTTTTCACGATATAACAATATTTTTTTTGGCAAACATTAAATTTTGCATTTCTAAATATACTAAATAAAATGGTTTCAGGGAGTATTACATTTGGACTTTCTTTTCCAGTCTTGATTGTTTTGGCCGCATTATTATATAGACGGCATAGTGATGACATTTTACAAAAGAGATTGAACGAAGTATTATCGGGTCTTTTACGAGCAGAAGGAAAAGGGCAGGAGAATTTTAAACCTCAAAAGGTCGCTGTCGGCTTTGGGGGATGTGAAGATATTATTACAGAAGGATTGGAACTACTT
Source organism: Ampullaceana balthica (assembly GCA_944989445.1). NCBI lineage: Eukaryota > Metazoa > Mollusca > Gastropoda > Lymnaeidae > Ampullaceana > Ampullaceana balthica. The sequence goes on along the minus strand of CALYLW010000004.1, from coordinate 3,557,036 downwards.
GAGATTCTCAATCTTACTTCACCAAAGAAGGCAACCCATCATGATGTTGTTCTCAAAGAGGAAGAACTGGCACAGCTATTTGCTTATTTTTTTCAACATGGAGCAGCTGCAGAGTAACTAATATTCTAATTAATTTTTAGCTAATTATCGTTTGATGGATCAAAGATGGCGGCCACGTTGAGGACGGTACTGAGTCTATTGCTAGGTTGGAAACTGTATGTACCGCCCGATTTTTTTTCCCCCTGGATCAACGCTATCATCGTTGATTTTAAAATGACGTTTTTGACGTATCGACGATGCGAGCACCGAATTAATAAAACTGGATTGTTTTGTTTCTTTCCATAGCTATTAAACGAAAATTAGTTTGAATGTAATCTAGAATGATTTCCCTTGAATAAAAAGTTGGAAATTCTTTGTTTGAATGTATATTAACAGCGAAAGAAGCGTTTGAAAGGCTTGTTTTTTTTTCTTTTCATTTTTACATTTGTTTACAAACATGGATATTCAACCAGGGCATCTGATTATTGATCTAATATTATTTAAATACGATGATGAACAAGGAAAAGGTATTCTTTTTAATGATGATTTATAAAGTAATTTTAAATTTTCGATGAATCATACGCCTAGTACTAGTAGTTATAGTGAAATTGACAATGAAGTTGACAAGTCATCTGTTGATCAACAACAAGCCCCGCCCCCCATCTCAAATGCCTTGATCAACTAATAATTTTTCTACTACAAATAATAATATAGACAATATAGAGTCTAATTTGAAAGCTGCTAAACTTTTTAATAAAATTTAAGTGAAATTTTAGATAGATTTAAAATAGTTTCTAGTTGCAATACTCAGTAGGCCTATAGCTTCCAGTTCCATTGTAAACAGATCAATTTTCCTGTATGGGTGACTATTGATATTGAGCTCTAATAATGTGACATTATTTCTGTTTGCTGTAAATATGAATATAGTTCAGATAAAACACCATTTTATTACATTTTGGATAAAAATCTAAATTTTTGTGACTTTGAAAGAGGTTTGTAACACATATGTGGTGTTTTTTTTAGTATTTTTTAAAATTTTCACTAAAACAAAATCATATTATTTTATTAAAATAAAGTCATGAGTCTGTGATGCCTGAAAACTTCATTCTTTTCCCTTTAATTCAATACAGGGGTGCCACCGCTCCGGTTTGTCCCGGAATTCCGGATTCGTGAAGCTAAATATTTTTATTTTCCGGATTCGCGAGTTTTTGATCTCGCTCTTTCCGGATTCGCGAGGTTTTTTTCTCGCTCTTGCCGGATTTTCCGGATTTGCGAGTTTAGTTTTTCAAATTTGGCTTCTGGGTTTGAAAGAAGGGGGGAAAAGTCATAACGGGCGGAAAGCCTATTCAGGGAGATGCGGACTCGCTATAAATAGGACTGGTACCGTGACCTCTCACTTCCCTTTGCTAGCATGTCATCGTCGCGCGATCGCGCATTTGTTCTGCGCATAACAACAATATTCGGAAAAACTTAGACAAAATAATTGAACGGATCACACTCCGTTTGAATCGGAATTTTGTGCTTGAAGTCAGTTTTCTAAAAAAAATAGTTTAATTTTATCATAAATTACGTGAGATGTGTGCTTTCGGATGACCGCTTTACTTTTTATAAATACGAACATGGTGTTAGGATTTTTTCTTCTTCTCACTTTTAGTAAAAGTTTCACCGTTGACTTGGCTAGAAGTGTCTCAACTGCTTTCGTTTTAGCATGCATTATTAATTATCGAAACATGAAGAAAAAAATGATTGTGGTTGCATCTAAACTGACTGGGTTGGAAAAACACATTAATTTTGAATTTTTTCCGCGATATTTTTTTCAAAATTTTTATAATTAAATTAGGTCTAGGCCTATGCCTCTACTATGTACAGATACAAAAATAAAAAAATTGAAAAAAAATTACATTTAAGTTTGAAGACTTGACGACTTTGTGCGTTGGAAATACTAAATAATAATAATTTTCACAGCTACGTCTCTTTTAGTAATTAAAATTCAAGTAATTATCCAATAGTTGTAATAGTAGTAGTAAATGTAATTCTAACCAAACCTAAATTATAGTTATATTTATACTATTCATTTACATCCGGCCTCTACTTCTAATCTTACAAGTACAAGTTAAACAGTATAAGTAGTATAAGTACAAGATAAAGCCAATAGTCTATAGACAATAATAATTATTAAATTATGAACCTACTATAAACTATAATTTATGTAATAAATATATTCAGTTAATTTCAAAACAAGCCCATAAAATGACTTCAAACTAAGAAATAAAATTCAAAATAATAATAATTTATTTAATTATCATATTATAATACAGTTTATAAATAATATGAAATATTAGTGTAAGTTATTGAAGGGAATTCTATATTATTATTATTATAGATAATCTAAGTAGTATAGGCATATTTTTTTTGTATTGTACATATTGCCTAGCCTATATAATATATACAATTATGTACATATATACTTTTTCCTTTAAACTGTCTCAAAATTCTTATTGCGAATGTGAAATAAATATTGTCGATATGGGAAAAAGTGTTAAACACATGTGATGATGGATATAAGTGGTTGGAAAATGAAAATTACAGTGCACTTTGTTACGTTTAAATTTTCAGGGTTTGAAAAATTTATAAAAGAATTTTCAGGATTCAAGAAATTTTAATAAAGGGATTTCAGGGTTCACAGCTCCCAGTGAGTGGCACCCCTGATTCAATACCAAAAATATCATTATCTGTTTAATAATAAAAAAGTTATTAACATTTTAAGTTAGCATGGTAGCCCGTGACAAATTTCCAGAATTGTTAATTCTGTCAGAATGAGGAAAATAATTCCGGAGAAAAAGAGTTAAATAAGTTAGGGTTAGGTTTAGTTGTAGTGCTTCAGACGCTTGCATATTAATTAACAGATAAGGTTGTTAAGACCGCTCGTTTTTGAGGACCAGTTAACCTTTCAAAAAAAAAGACAGGTTAACCGCTTATTTTTTTTCCACGCAAGTGACTAGTACAATAAGAATTCAGCTACTCTAGCCCGCCACGTGCGTTCGTTGGTGACGCGTGTTTTCCTCTCTTGCGCGCTTCCAGTCAACATTTTTTTTAAAAATCGGGCATGATGTTTATTACAGTTTCCAAGTTAGCGTCATTCATAGAAGTGATTCCCAGATTGAACCATACTGTCCCTTGGAGGACACTTGGTTTGGGGGGAGGGGTGAAATAATTTAAAAATAAATAAATTCCTACCTAACTCATATGGTAGTGTAATAATAGTTTATGCCTGGCCTGACACGTTCAAGTCTTGAGAACCTAGTGTTTTGGTAGGCGAACGTGTCGCGCATTGTCAGGAAATCCAGTGCACTAAGCATGGGTATGTGTGAAAAAATCATGCATATTATGTCACAGTTAGGGGATTTTTAAAATTCTTTTTACACATTTTATTATCTCAAAACCTCTGATTTACAACACCTTTGTTTAATATAGATAGAATTAGAATAGTTATGTTTATGTGCTGAAAAGATTCGGGCGTGGAAAAGGGGGGGGGGTGCGCAAAGTGTTGTATTGTTTTGACTAAGGTGCATGCGCACAGCGCAATTTCCACGTCAGTCAACAGCTGAATCCCGCTAGTACTAGTACTATTAGTTGTGAACTTCAGTTAAGCAAGGCTATGACGCGTCACGTACGCATGCTTACAACTATGCTGTGCAGCCCTACACACTACTAGACAACAGACTGAACCTGCTGTCAGCTGGGTCGTGGTATCGCATTGCAGTACACGTGTCTCGTGTGACGTTGGCACTGTGACAAAGCGAGAGGAAAGCGTGTTACCCCTTCCCATAAATCCAAGAATTCAAGTAGTGGTTAACCGGTCCTGGAAAAACAGGTCCGGTCCTGATTTGAGGACCGGTTAACCAATAACAACCTTATTAATAGAGATGCGGCCTAATCCATGTAATGATAATTTACCAATTTTTAATGTCTTTTAAATTTAGTATAACCCATTTGCCATTTGATGTTAATAACAAATAGTCTTTAATAGATAATACTAATACTGTAACTATTTACTAGAAATCTAAAAATATGCAACATCAGCATAGGCATAGGCTGCACTCAACTGTACTATATTGTTGCACTGTGCAATCGAAAATTTTATTATTTATTAGTTTATTATGTAAGTTTCTAGCTAGTGGAATTAGAGATTTGAGTGGCATAGATATTGAATATTAAATGTGAATACTAACATAGTTATCTATTAACCCCTTTTATTAAAGGCTTTATTTTATTGGACTGGCTATGTACTCTGAGCCAGTGTACCTAAAACAAAACCACCAGCTTTGGCCTGCAGAAACCATGGCCGTGCACCTAATAAGAACCCAGGAAAACAATGGGCTTTAGTGTGGTACTAATAAGCAACAAGATTCATCAGCCTTATTGTGAAAAGCACTGATTTCACTTTATTTAAGCTAAACTTCATCAATTCTTTTTCTAAATATACATTAGTCATTAACTGGTCTGCCTACATCCTAAAAAATTTGAATAAGTACATGTTTAGGCTGAGCTGGTGGTTAAACATGATGGGTGACCAGCATGATATGTAGTGGTCTCATGGTAGGATGTAGGGCGGTGGATCTGAGATCTGATGGACTCTGGTACAATTCCTAAAATAGTAAATTTTCTCTCCACCATTGGATATCAGCAAATATTTACCGTGTTTATTCATGTATAGCGCGCAAAGTTTTATACAGAAAACAACTACCAAAAGGGTATATGCGCGATATACACGAGGTCTTACACAGGCTCCATAAATATTTCAAATTTTAAGATGAAATTTTGGTCCGCCATGTTTGTTTACATCCGAGACGAAGCCCTCTTGAAAGCGGAGCACTTATTGGTCAGTTTTGTTGTAAAAGCCAAATGCGAACGAAGAAACAGATGTTCTCGCCAATTGGGACACTGATGAAAAAATAACTCAAGAAGAATGGGAACAACTGATTGCTGAATCTGATGATGAATCATACTTTGAAGGGTTTTAAATTGTAAATTTCATTTGGAATTTGTGTTTATACTGGTAGTTTTCTTGACCATGGTATGTTGTCAATAAATATTTTGTCACACGTTTTCAACATTTGTCACTGAAAATAATTGGTCTGAGCTGGGAGAAAGTGAAAACAAATTTATACCAATTTTCAACCAAAAAATTTAGGGGCGCTATACACAAATAAATACGGTATATTTCTTTTTTAAAGTTGTTTGTATCTATCATTTCAAAATTGTTTGAGAACACTATTTATGAATTAAAATATCAAAATCTATAATTATAATTGTTTTAATTTTCCAAAATTTTGTTTCTCTTTAAAATTTCCCATGTCTATTAATCTATTAAATATCAAAACTTACCAATAAATATTTCAACTTAAATTCTTGCGTTCCAATATTTCTTAATACCATAGATTTAATCTTTTATATACACAAAAGAAGGCAGAAGTTTCAATGAAACTTTCCCCCCAAGTTTCAGGTTTGAAATATTGATCCCCCATATCATAATTTATCTTAATCTAGAGATATTAATAATTACTCAAAGTTTTGGATAATTAAATGCATTTTATGTTAATTCATACTTTTGTCAGTGAATCACTTGATAGACCTTCAAAGGACAAAATATGCACACTGTTATACATTTATACACGTTGTATTTAACTTAAGCATATTTTTGTTAAATCAGAAAACTTTATTGAGGCTGTACTTGAGTGATAATGATGTTAATTTTTACTGCATTGGGTATACTCATCTACAATAAGAAGAAAATGGAAGGGTTCATTGAATGAAGATAGAGAATTTGGGGGAGAGTCAAAGCAATGCTTTGGAAACAGTCAATTCACCACTGGAAAAATAAGTTTCTAGCCCCATTTAAAAAATCTGAAAAATTCTGAATTCTTTAGTGTTTCTGGCAAGGAATTCGAGAGTGGTGGCATTGATCCTAGCACTGTATACCTTTTTTGACATTAATTTAGTTTTTCTGAGTACACATTCGCAGTTAGCTAAGGCCAATAACTATGGATTTGCTAAGTACACTGCTGTAGTGTGAGTAGTGCCAGCCTTCTTTTATACTAATTCTTTAGATCAACCCACTCATAAAGTAATGCATAACTAAAACGTTTTTAAAAAATTAAAGATCTCTACAAAGGCGGTATTGGGTTAAATTTAATTTTTTTAAACTTGTTTTATGTTGTCAAGAAATCTTTTCATTCTTATGTTGAATTTTGCAAATGAATTTTTTTTTAAATTTCAGAAGATATGTGGCTAATGATGAATTATTTGATGTTCTTGTAAATGGTGCAATTAAAATACCTGGTCACAGATGGTCTTTGGGTGGAAATGCTCCTGCAATGGCTCGAAGGTTTGCATTTGAAGGTCTAGAGGTTATGCTAGGCGCTAAAGTTTCTCCAGCTGTCATAAATGCTCTTCCAAAATCTGTGAAAGGTAGAAAAACAGGACATTAAAATTTTGCCAACTATAATAAGTAATAAAATTATGCTCTGCATTAGAATTAAAGAATTATTCACCTATTTGATAAAATTATACCTAGATAATACATTTATTGGAGCAAATATTGCGATCTTAACACACTTTCTTTAGATAACATTGTTTTTGATTGTATTAAAACATTCCACCTAGTTTTATTACATTCTATACCATTAAGTTTTATTTTTTTGTTGCAGTTATTGGTAAAGGCGTTGAAAAGTCTGACATTCATCTAATTATGGAATATGAAACGAACCAGAAATGGGGAAAATATACTTCTCCGCGGGCAAATAGGTATGACTGTACAGGAAAATTGGATGCTTAAGTTTCTTCAGCAAAAAATTATTTTTGTCTATCTTGTTGGTACTGACATTATTGAAAATCTTATTTACTTTCTTCCGAATTTTAAAAATAATGATATCCATAAAAAATTATCATATTTTTATAGGCTGATTCTGCACAGTGACAATATCAACCCATTCCTAGAGGGCATGGAGGATTTCATAGAAGCTGTTATAAGCTTTAATCCTTCCCTTGTTGTGATTGGAGGGCTACAAATGATGGATAATTTTCCGTATGAAAATCTTGGTATAATGGTTTATTCAAAGTACCAAGTTGACATTACAATAAAAAGAAATCTGACCAAAAATGCCTTATGAAAAGATTGTTTGTATCAGTGATTAAGAATTAGACAGCTATAGCTACGCAATGCTGATCTTTACAAATAAGTATATAAATCCTTTTAGTAATATCAAATCCCCTGTTAACTTCTTGTCTCGCGCTAGACATATCCTTGGAGGTTAGGTAGGCAAAAAGAGTCCTACGTGAAGACAATGTTATATGGCACTAGTTCAGCAGATGGAGCAGGTTGCCCAGGTATTAGCCAAGGCCTTAAGAGACTAGTCTCAGGCCAAAAGAATATGTGTTTAGTAAGGTCAAATCCAATCTAAATTTGTTATTTGTAATAAATACAATTTAAGCAGATTTAACATTTATTTAAAGTCTAGGTATGTAAAAAGGGATTTAAAATGATTAAAATGAAAGTTGAACATTTATATAAAACATTTAAGAAAATAGATCTTTCTTTTAATATAATTTATACTGAATTTTTCTAGTTCATGTAGTCAATTACTCATACCATTTAATGTGTTTGTTTTTTAAAAATACTTAGGGATAGGCATTAAGTTTGTTTATTATTATCATGTGGTTATCATGGTGTTCACATGACTTGAAACTTATTGTAGATATCAGACGATCACGTTTAGCAAAGTTGAAAGAGTTTTTAAAGAAATTGCCTAAGTCAACACGTGTACATTTTGAGATGGCATCCTTCACAGACATGACTCTTCTGTCAGAGATTGTGGATAATGTTATTTATTATTCAGACTCCATTGGAGCTAATGAGCAAGTAATTTAATTTCTTCATTTTGTCTTCTACTGTCATCTTTACTTGATCAATTAAATTACACTTTTTCCCATAAGTTTGGTTTTCTTTTCGGCTTTATGATTTACTATTACGTAAATAGATGTTCCTTTTTTTCTTCATTCTTTGCTCAAAATTCTTTTATTGAAATCTTGATTTTACACAATTAGTTACAATTTAAAAAATATTAAAAATTCAAATGATGTAATTTATTATGTCTACTACTTATAAATAAAACTAACTTTAATTACTTGCTCTCTTTTTTAATATCTTCCCTTTTTTATTTCATCATTTTTACAAATTATACAATCGCTTCTTGTTATGGAAGATGCATGGTTTGTATAAAAAATAAAGTAGTGTCTAGATTAATGGTTTTAACATAAAGATTTGTCACTCTCCTTGATTTCTAGGAACTGCCAAACTTAATCAGTGCCCTGAAGGGTGAAGCAGTGAGCTTGGTGTCTGACAGTTACCCGCGAGTAGCAAGTGTCTTGGACCAGATGAGAACACTTTATAATTTGCTGAAGGATACAACTGATGTAAGAATAATAGCTCACTACTAATTCTATCAATTATTAAATTATATATTACAATGCTCTTTGACACAAAGGGATATTTTATGCACAGTGAGTTATACCAGCAATAAAAAGAAATTTCATTCTAGGATGACATACTAGGTTACCAAAATGGCCAGATTGAATGGGAATGTTAGCCTAGATAAGGATAACCTGAAATAGAAGCCCATTTGGCAGTTAGGTGGTCTGAAAAGTGTATGTCTGAGAATATCTTGATATCTTGGGTATCAAATCTAAAAAGAACAACAAAATTCTTTTGAGATCAACATAAAATTGATTGAAATTATTTCAGCTCTTCTAAGTAACTAAGCAAAGAAATATACTTGTTAATGTTTCATTATAACTTGAGTAGACCAGTAACAAACAACATTTTTTTTCTAATGTCTGATTTTTAATTCCTATTCAAGAGGGGATGATGACCTATCAGAATTCCAAGGGAAAGGATGGCAGAGCTAGGGAAAAGTTGTAATAAAATTTCTAAGTAAAAATAGAAAATAAAATTATTACAATATTTATTTATCTGCAGGTTGAGGGCAGAAGGAAGCTTTCTCGTTTACACATCCACACCTTGGCATTCCAGGCCATATTGACAGGCAAGGGCTCCTTTTGGAAAAATACCATGTCAGCTGCAGCCAAGGCCTCCCTTACTGCTCATCGTTATACTTGTGGATCTCATGAGATTGATCCAGGGAAGGCCAAGATCATCTTGGATGATTCATTTTCTGCTAGCATGGAAATAGATGCAAGAAGAGTGTTTGTGAATAGCAGCAGCCCTGTGACCTGCTGGCAGACAGACTACAATATCTGTGTGGCACCTGTCCTAGTATGCACCAAGATTTTACAGACCTGTGGTGGTGGGGACAATATTTCCAGTGCAGGTTTGGTCTTGCAAATTTAGTTTTTTTTTCTTTTAATACAAAAATTTGAAACTTAAACTTTATGAGTTTTCGGGCCCAAACTATGCATTTAGTCCTATCCACCTAAAAATGTCAAACATTTTATTTTTGTTTTCTTTATCAGATAATTGCTTTTTCATAAATTGCTTCAATTCATTTTAATTTAGGCATCATTTCTGTTCAAAAATTTTGTTGAACCTTCTGGTTATTAAAATTTTTGTTATCATTGTATCAGTCAGTTGGATGCAAAGAACAAATGCATATCAGTAATGATTTAATGGAACACTTATACTTACAATTGCTCTGTCCTGGAACTGTTTTATGTCAAATGTCCATTGAAATTTTATTGAAAAAAATTCACTATTACTTTTATACATTATTGTTGTTGTTCATATTTACGGCCACAGCACATTTTTTGGGAATATGGTATACCATTTAAATGTACATTAATATTTTTATTCCAAAGAAGTCATCATAATTTTGTATTTGATATTAATTGCATCCTATTGGTTCTGATTGTTGTACCTTTATTTTATTTTGACACATTTGTTTTCCCCATTAATCTTCACAGTTATATGTTATTAAAATCTCTAAATTGCTATCTATGTTCATTTAAAGGCTAATACATTATCAAACACATGCGTGCTTAAAGATGGTCAGAGTGAATTGAGGAATAGTTAACCAGTTAATGTTATTGATCCTCATTAGGAGAATATCTCTTTATTTGCCTACAGTGTTTTAGATTTTGGTCACTTATAATTATGATATAAATTATAAAACCCGAAACTGTACATGTGTTGTGAATTAAACCAAAGATTTGATTAAACTAGACGGTTTTTAAAAAGATTTGTTTTCAAAGCACCGATATTTTCAAGCTGCTCATTCAATTGTTTATTAATTATAATAATTGAAGCTTAGCGATTTTATAGATTACTGACTTTAACTTTATGACCAATAAATTAAAGCCATGCTTGTAATACTTGTATGTTACTTTCAAAACATCCCAAAAGTATTTCTATAACCTGCGCTCACTCACTCAATAACAAATTAGTGGAACCCAGTTATGTCAACGGCCTTGCCAAAAGATAATGCAGAGTTCAGACACCTTATTTTTTTTTGAATTATTTAATTCATACAATATAAGTTATAAAGACCACTCAAACCCAAAATTATCAAATATTTAATTTTGATACAGAAGATATACAAATTGAGTTGGGGACTTTTGCCATTAAAAAAGGTGTGTATTCACCCCTTCAGGATTATTGAAATAATACGCTTTATGATTTATGCCATAAAAAGACAATATGACGGACATAACTTTGCTAGAGAAATAATGGAACACATAAAGATATCTATTTACGATTCAACACAATATCAATATAAAAGTACTGATTTTGAATTTCTTTTGAAAAATATTAACTCAGGGTCACTAGGGTTGACTGAAAATTAAAAAAATTTTGGACAGGAAACTGAGGAATGAAGGTAAAGATGTCTACTCATCTGAACTTCAAAACTATCACAATTTTATGACAAAATAGTCTTTTTAAACATGTCATTGGTCACAAGGATCAAGATAACTGACATGGAGTAGCTAATTTGGCTTTTTTATGCTTGAAATATTAGGATTTCACGTTATAAAAGATTTGGAAATGCTTAGTAAAAGAGAGAATTTCGCTGTTCCCTTAAAAAAATCAGGGTTATCTGAGGTTGAGATAACTGGGTTCCACTGTATTATGATGACACAGAGAAGACCTATAAAAGGACAAAAAGACTGACAAAATTGTAGGTTTGAGTCTAGTCCTGTGGAAATATAGTCAATTGTAATTATTATTCCTTAGTCCTATGCGCTGTGCAATGTTGTATGGCACTGCCCAGCAGATGGTGCAATTTAGCAGAGTTTTCAAGGGGTAATGTCACCACTTTACTTTCAATATATTTATTTATAGTATGCATTTTCTAAGTATTACAGTATTTAAAGTATTATTTTAAGAATGCTAAGACTGAATAACTAAATTCCAATGATCACAAAGTCATTTTAAAAGCTTGATCCAGTATTTCTAAAGGTTCAAATATTTTATACTGTTGTGTAAAACGATTTAATTTGAACTGTTGCCACTTATTCAACATTTAACTTTTGATTTTTTTATTCTGGCAAACAATCATTGCATTGTGTTTGTTCAATAAAGATTAATCTCCTTTAAAAACAATATTACATTGTTTTTGTTATCTTTTTTTTTCAGGATCTTCAATTGAATAACAAGTAATTTGTATCTCACAGGTTATGTTAAACAGTGTGTTCATATTCTCAGTAGGTTAAACATATTTATTTGATATATTGCTCCAATGGTATTTCTAAATATCTTCAGTTTCATTTGGATTATCCAATTTTTCTGCAATAAATATAAGTATATCTCTTAAATCTCAAAATATGTTGAGATAATCTGGTTGTCACTGTTGTTCGCCTTCAAGGAGTGTTTCATGTTAGACATCCTTCTCAAGCTTTACAGGAAGCTGATGGATTTAATAGTTTCTGAATTGACTCCCTTTTTAAAAGCAGAGTTGGAATAGTCCTGATGCATGTGAAGGCTAGGAATAATCTCTAATGGCATTTTGGTTACTAATTATCCAGATTTAAAGACAGCTTTTAAATTTGATCTGTACATATATTAGTAACATTAATATGACAATACTTTTATGGTTGAATGACCTGGGGTTCTTTCAAACATAATCGACACACCACTTAGTAAAAAAAATATATTAAAATTAATTTGTTAAAAATTTTTTGATGTAGCTGCTCACCATCGAATGGATTGACAAAGACTTATAGAAAAATGTCATTTTATACAATCCAAAGTCTAACTACGTTATTGTAAAAATATAAATCCTTTATTTTTATAAAACAATACATGTATTATATGTTATGAAATGTAAATTTATTACTCTAATTTACCACCAGAATATTATCCAGACTCAATAATTTATTCAACATTTTAATCTTAACCTGGGTTCTTTTAAAACTGAAAATTGGAAAATTAGTTTCAAATTATTTTTGAAAAAATAGTACTTTTTTAATTCTATTGTTTAAAATTTAAATAAATAATTTTTCAATAATCTACAAATACTTTAGAATATTTACCACATTTTTCAGTACTTTCATAATCCCATATTCTCTATAAACCATTTTTATAAAGAAAAAAAAACATTATTTGTTAAAATTAACATTCATTGAATATCCATTAAAGACTCCTAATATTGTATTCCTTTATATCCAGGCCTTATCAATAACGTGCATTTTTTGTTGTTGTTTTTGTTGTTCCAGTGATTTGCTTTAGAAAAAACGGCAGCCATATTTTCAGTTTTCTTCTGTGCCACACTGTCGTTCTCGGTAGCGTTGGGCCTCACTATGTATAATAGTGTTGATCACAGCCACAGCTTGGTGCCATGTCCTACATGACAACACAGCGCCAGCGCCAGAATGTTGACTGTTTTTTGTACATGTCCTGGTGGAGGTGGCTCATCTCGTGCAGGTGGGCACACGGGTGGCACTTGGTGGCCAGGTCGTCGGTCACGTGTGTGCTGTCGGGGTCACTGGTGTTACTGCCGCTGGGCTTAATGACCGGCAGCAACATCCTCACGGTGGGCTCTTCCTTCACGGTGGATATGTCTGAAAGTGAGAGTTTATAAAATAGTTAGTAGATGTGCAGAAATTTTCGACAGCTAAAATCACGTGTTTTGTCAGTGTTGTACGGCGTGGTTGGAGATAATGCCATAGCTGGTAAATGAGTTGATGTGTTATAGTTCAAGAGTTTTATAGTAAAACAAGTTTTTAGTACGGGGATGTTGGTATTTAGCAACGTTTAAAAGGGTCTATAAAAATCTTTTTTTAAATAAAAAAAAATCTAAGCTAATCGTTGACTTGTAGGTTGATGTAATCCACTATAGCAATACGTTAATAATGAACTGATCTCACCTTCATCCTCGTGACAAAAAACCTCAAAGACCTCAGGTGTTGCCGAGTTTACCATTGCGCATCTCTTTGCCGCCACGTCGTCCTTGGGATGCTCCAGCAGTGGGGACCTCACACGCTTACTTGACCTGCTCTTACTTCGTCTCTTCTTCTTACTCCTCACTTCCTCCTCCCCGCTGTGCCTGTACTTGGAGTCCTGCGCTCGCTGGTAGTTCTCACTGAGCATGCGCACATAATTCTTGTTGCTGACGTTCTGGGTTCTCATGGGTGGTAGGATGGGGCCCTGTCAATGTTTCAGATATTTCGAGTCTTTTCAGTTTGTGTACATGGTTTTATTTCAGTCATTGCTAAAAACTAACCATTATTTTGGATTCTTTCGGGGTTATTTTAGTTTTCCCTGTAACTTGGAATACTTAAAACTTAAAATATACAGTTTTATCAGCCTTTCCCCCTTATATTTCAGAAACTTTCTTTTGATAAATAGATACAATTGTAAGTCTGTTTTTCTGTCCCATTTGGTGGATATAGTGCATTTATGAACATACTTTTTTTTAATTATTCTCAAAATGGAAACAGTTTACCATTGTTTCAGCACTGTGTCGCAAAATACGCAATCGCCGAAATCGTCGCCACTCGTTTCGTTTGGACGGCTTCTTCCTCTGCAGAGGTTTAGTAGGAGACTCCATTTGCCATTCTGACCCATTGTCTAAGGATAACAAAATAAGAAAAAAAAGGTTAAAGTAAAAAAAGATTCGTTTATCTAAATCAAATGGTCAATTAGAGCTAAGGGATTTGACTACTTCCGTTACCAGACGTAACTGTGCGTACTTGTCATTAGAAGCATTGTAGAGTTTTCATCCAATCATATTAGGTTTTGCTAATTAAGAAAAGTTTACTATACTGTCACATCAATCTTAATTCGTTTCAGATTTGTCTATTGAATCATTTTAGCAGTTTTCCTAACAATGTCTGTAATAATTAAAAAAAACTACCATTTTTTATCATCTTTGTAACCGTTAATTTTTTTTCTCTGAATATTATTTCAGGATTTCTATCAAATTATTATTGTGATATTTATAATAAAATAATGTTGCTCTTTTTTTTAGGTTAAGGTTAGCTAAGAGCTTCAAATTTCCAGCTGGAAATCTGCTTTAAAATTGTATTAATTAAGCGCATAAGGGGCCGTCCTTACAGTACGTCACGCCATTTTTTACCACGTTTTATTTAACTCACTTTCGTTCCTGTTTGTTTGTCTGTCCACAATTTTTAAAATCTGCCAACGTAAAATTAAACTACTTCTAATGGTCCATGACAGCTAAAATTTGTACCACAGATAGATCTTGGATGACAATGCATTGTCTCAAAATTTCAGATCGATCGAATGTACCGTTATTAAATTATTGAACTTTTTAGTTTATCTATATATAAGCATAAGTATTATCCGTCTGCTCTTGTTTACATTACATTCCCGTGCCGAGTTCACACCAAACTCGACCACATCAACCATGTTTAACATCAGGGGGAGATCAGTCATTTAAGTTTAAAAAAATTTATCAATCCAGAAAAAGATTTTTACTTAACAATCCTGTGAAAAAAATATTTTTTCTTCTTTTAGTCCGCTTATAAAAACGTGGTTTATAAAAATCTAAACTTCTATTTATTAGAATTTTTTAACTCCCCCCTGTCACAAACTGTCACAAATCTCAGACAGCTCCAAAGTAAGTCACACTTTCGAACAAAATGTTGTTTTTTAATTAACAAAATAATTAAAATTTAATATAAAACAGCGTGACGTCACATATGGCCGAAACCCCCACCCCCCGTCGCAAACTGGCACACTTTCTTATACCCCCTCTCCCTCTGGAGCGTGACGTACTTTATGGACGGACCCTAAGGAAATTTCAATAAATGATAGAATATTCGAAATGAATGTGTGTCCACCCCCCAAGTCTTTGAAATAAGTGTGTAAAAAAGAAGAAGAAAACACAATTTGTATGTCACCATGAAGCACCAGTAAAATAAAACAAACACAAACCTGCAGTCACTGGTCTGAAATTGAATCGTTCATCGATTTTAACCCTTGACCCGCGCTGTTTTGAAACACCTTGACATTGATCCAACAAACTGTCCGAAGCTGTTGAGGACATATAAGCGGACGGCTCGGACATCTCTGAGTTGGGAGCTTTCTTGAACTTCTTTACGAAGCGAAACTTACCATCTCTATGCATAAGTCGTGGGGCTTTTAAAATCTGCTCGTTCGATTGTTGGAATACAATTTTTTTACAGCCAAATTAAACTTCGTTAAAATATTAGATGACACATTTTCCCCTCTGGTAAAATGCTTGACATACCTTCATTATTTAAATTTTATAATAAAGAATCGACCAATTTTAAAATATAATATATACATTTCAATGTTTGTAATTCAAGTTTATCAATATTTTCTTAAGATGCTGATGGTGATAGACTGTCATACATGAGATATAATTATTGCAAAACGTCTTGTTTATGACAAACACAAGTATTTAGAAGCACGAAGATACGTAATATTCAAAATGATTTTTGTGATGACCATTAGTAGTTGGATGATGAATATTGTGATTTTATTTAATAATCTGCTTAATGATTCAATTTTGATCAAGAGCTTGGTCAATTTGTTTATGAACAAATAAAAAACAGCACAAAACAACAATAGTAAAAGAAAAATAATAGATAGAGAAAAGTATGTTACATATAACAAAAATAGCACAATAACGCAAATTGCTTTGGGCTGCTGTATTAATGGCTCTTTATCACGTATATTGACGGCAGTCAGATGGAGTGGTTTAAAACCTATGAGACTTCTGATAATTCAAGTTCTATGTCATTGCTACCTGTCAACATGTGTTGTTTCGACAATATAATTTTTGCGCATTCCTTACCGACTTGAGGCGCTTCCAAAGACTAGTTTTCTTTGTTCTCCTTGCTTCAGATGGTCGATGTCTAAAAGTGACGGGTTTGCTTGGTCGACTTAGGTTGGTTTCTGAGGCACTTGGTGCTGGCGGCTTAGGAACGTTCATTTCATCTGTTGACAGAGAAAAGAGAATTATTTGGACATGACACTAAATGACACAAAGTTGGCATAAACAAAAAAAAATTATTGAGAAATAGTTGTTATTTAGAATTTTCTACATTTCATTGCCTTGAAATGAAGACTGTTTTCATTGACCGGTGAATAGGAAAACGTGGATTCACAAAGAATAATTACACGAGAATGTTTGGGTGTGTCGATATTAAAAACTCAAACAATTACAAAATACATTGAGATAGTATGCAGCAATTATCGCTAACCCAAGTCTGCATCCAACCTGTATACGCAGCTCCCGAAACACATTCTTCATACCCTTCACTTTAAAAATGTTCACTACCAAACATATTTGTAAACTCATGTCGTAAAGACAGCATACAGTAAATTACACAGCTAAACAAAGTAATATTCACATGTACTGTTTAAAGTCATAAAATTGTGCTATGGAAAAGAATAAAATCGTAGGTGAGCTAAAGTCACTTGACATTTATTTAATTTTTAGCTCCACAAAATCTTAGTTTTTGCTCTAACACGATACAAACGTAATAAGAATATACATAAATAACTACTTACACGGACGATAGATGCATGGCTTATCCTTGGGGAATTCTTTAACATCAATGACTTTAATTCGTCTGATACCAGATTGGGGTACCGGTGTGCTCTTAGTCGTTCTCAGGTTGTAACATTCCTCCGAGCCTTCTTCTTGACTCCTGTCTTCACCCTTCAGCAAAGCGCATGCATCAGCGCTTTTCGTCTTCTGAATCTGAGGCCTGTCTAAAACTTTCGTCATCACCGTAGAGTCGCTACAGATATCTAACAAATTCTGGGACTGCTTGGCCATCGCGCCTTTCTTTACCCGTCGCCGGCCATCTTTCGACTCTTTCACCAGCGGTATCGTGTCCTCGTCTTTGTCGCTGACGTACCGTGCCGGAGAAAGCTCAGATTTCACCTCCCGTACGGTGTCGGGATACATGTTGAGCCTTTCGGACATCTCGAGCTCCTCCATAAAGACTTGCTCTGCGTGGGCTCCCATCTCGTCGTCCTTCTCGACATTCCTCCCGTCACCCATGTCCGAGGCTATTTGACGACACTGAGGAGAGACGGGGAAATGTGAGATGGCTTCCCCAAGCCGATCCATGTTACTCACAGGCTGCGTCATAGTTAACACTGAAGCTTCGACTTCCGAGCGTTCCATGCCATCTTTATGAATTGAAGGGTCATCCCACTTGCCACCTATCCTAGGAATATGAATTTCCTCTTGTGCAGACAAAATGCTGGCCTCTGTTACTTCAATTTTCACCAGTGACAGGCTATGTGACAGATCTTGAGAACTGTCAAGGGAATATTCAGGTACATTACAGACACCGATATTCCCAATATTTTGATGCTCTTTAAGTGCGTCCTTTTCCGCATCTGGTGGCATATTACTTATGCACCCAAAATTGATCTCCTTGTAAGTGATAGGAGACAGAACCTTCCACGCGTAGTGTCGCTCTGTTTCCACACGACTTATTACATGATCTCTAGTCAGGTGGTTGTCTTCTTCCTCCTGCTTTGATAATGTCTCCTCATTGCCTATACTTGCCATGTTAACCGTGTTGCTTTCCCTGGGACACAATTCATCACTTTTTATCGAATGGCTTTCATCACTCAAATCTTGTTGACGATAATTCAAAAGAGATTCGTGTTTGAGTGTTTCGATATTTTCTGAAATATTCTCATTACCGACTTCATGTGCAATATGTGTTTGAGATTCAAGCGCCGGGGGCTGCTTACTATCGTCAATATTGGCATCGGTAACAACTGTCAACTCCAAGTTCCCCGTCCTCTCATTTAGGCTGAAACATTTGTTTCTCTCCTTGTCCTCGATGACATCCCTTTCTCCCGCCGCACTCGGTTTCTCTTCCTCTTGGACAAGGTGGTCGGATTTCTTCCGCAGAGCAGGTCTGTACGAATCCACCTCGTTGAAAGATGAGTTCTGAATCCCAAGCTCAGTTTGACCTTCCCCGCTGAGTGGATCCTGACATGACAGGTCAGAGTTTTCAGCGAGCATGTCACATTGAGACGTATGTTCATTTTCCCAAGCGTCCGTTTCAGTATTTTTAGATTCGGCCAAGTCAATATTGTTTTGCTTTGCAAGACCTTGATTTAATGAGCTTTTAAAACTATCTCTGGTCAAAGCGTCCTCGTCGGGTGTACTATTAGCGGCATTTTGCACTAACCTTTGCGTTTCATCAGCATTGAAAAATCGCTGCTGCATGTTGGGTCCAGATAGAGATGAAGATAATTTAAAGACATTGTTAGCACCTAATCTTTCACTTTCGGCTTCTCGAATAAAATCCACCGAAAAGGCATTAGCCTCAGAATTAGTGTCATTATCGGTGTCTGTGGTGTTTTCCTTCTGTTCATAATCTGAACAACACTGAACATTATAAGTAGCATCATTTTTAACATATGAGGTGTCCACCTGAATTTCAGTATCCTCATTTGTCAGTAGGGCTGACATGAGTAAGCCCTCAATAATTTCTTTAGGGTCATTGGTCACCGAAGTATTATTGCATTTCGTTTGTTCACCAATTTTACCAATGGGGGATGATGTCAATGTTTCTGCTTGGGATTCGACTTGAAAAATGTGAGTTGACATTCTCAAGTGTTCTTCTGTTATTTCACCTATGGAAAAAGAAATTTGAGTGTCTCCTTGTGTTTCTTTTTGATCAATTTGAGCCGAAAGCTGAGTTTCTCCATGAGATTTTATTTGAACAATGGAATCTGGCGTCTCAAGGTCTCCTTGTGTTTCTATTTCTATATAGTCATTGTCAGATGAAATCAACCGAATGTCTCTTTGAGATTCAATTGGAGCCATAGAAAATGAAATCTGAGTGTCTCCCTGTATTTCTGTTTGACAAACGGGAGATGAAGTTTTAATTTCCTCTTTGGTCTCTAGTTGATCAATGTGATGTGATATCTGAATAGCTTCCCATGTTTCCATTGAAGATGAAACGTGAATCACTTCATGTTTTTCTTTATGCCCAACCGGTGATGCTGCCTGGTTATTTTCGTGAGCTTCTATGTGATCAATGAGCGATGCTATCTGAACGACTTGTGACTCCAAGTAGTTTATTTTAGCTAACGTATCTTCCCTCAGTGTTTCTAATTGCTGTACGGAAGCTGAAATGTAAATGCTCTCATTTTATTGCAATATTTATTGAAGTAAGAGTTTCTAAGTTTTAAAATGATTGTAAGGCTGTTAGAAAAAAAACATAATTATATTTGTAACAGGACGTTAAGCAGTTTAGATGACATTATCCTGCAATCCTTTAAGAAAACATTTTAAAAAGTGTTACATATTAAAAGAATTAATGAATCAATTGTTATAAAAAAATTATTTGTAGTTTCAAACCTTCATAAACCTAAAGTTTATTATTATGAGTCCTTAAATTTTGCGATTCTGCCGTAAGGGGTACATCTAGCAAAATGCTAATTTTCTTTGTCAAATTTCAAAATAATTTTGCAAATTTCTTCAATTTAAAATAAAATTTATTATTTTATGCGGATATTCAGTTTATTTTTTACTGATGACATTGTTTTCAAAAAGGCAAATATAAATAATAAAAATAATAATGCCATTTGCGGGCGGACAGTTTTGAGTTTTAAAACTCGGAAATAATTATGTTGCATCCAAAAAATGGACAGAGTAAGTTAAAAGATTAGGTTCTTTAAGAATCTTTGCTTAGAGATAGAGAAGATATTAATAAAACAAAAACTTACCATCTGGAACAGCAGTCCAATTATCGGCTAGACATTCCTTTGGTAATTGTGTTGTTTCTCTACTGTTTACCACATAATTTTTTTCAGTTAGCTTTCCATCTGTTTGATCAATCGGGACACTGGAGACGTTCTCTACTTGAGACATTACGACATTGCCGTCATGTTTCTCCCTGTCCTCACTTTTGCCTGATTTGATCAGGGTCAACTCGGTTTCGTTCTGTGGGTAAGTGTCCTCCATGTCTGCCTCATGTCCATAAACCATGCTTTCGACAGAATCGGTGCTTATTAAGGATTCCTCACCGGCGTTAGTCTTCCAAGCATTAGCATCCAATCCGATGAAATTTCCTTCAATAATTTCACTGTTGATCCCGTCGGAGAGATAGACCTCGAACACATCATTTGAGGCATGTTTGCAATCCGCATCAGATAAACTGATAACAATTTTGTCGTTATCCTCTTTTTCAGAATCCTTCTTGAGCTCCCTGGGTAAGCTACTCATTGGTGAGCTTGAAAACGCAAAATGATCTGCTTGAATTTCTTGATCACGGTCTCTTACTTCAAAACCCCAAGGTTCATTATCTGCCAGGTTGTAGGCAAATATATCATTGTCTTTCTCGTTACTTAGCGCTGTTTCATTGATAGGAAAGTTATCGTCATCATAGTGCTCTGTGCCTGTTGCAGCAATACCTTCTGTTGCAGCATGTATTGCGTCGATATGTTCAGTATGTTCCATGTTGGATTCAATATTTAAAATTAAAACTTTGTCCTTGTGTTCATCATGAATTTCCTCTCTAGGGACACTTTCAGACTCCGAAACTTCTATGCCCGCAAGCTGCACGATATGTTTTTCACGACCACACATTTCATCCAAATTTTGCTGATTATCATGTTGAACCTGTTGACCAGTAATGCTACCATCTGCAGATATAAGAACATATTCACCACTTTCCATATCATTCTCAAAACAATGTCTTTCATCTGTGAGGATGTTTGGAGTTTCAATTCTTTTAACACTTTCATAAACATCTTCAGTGGTATCCAAACAAGAAGTTTTGGTAACGTCTGAAAAATCATTTAGTGACATATGAAGCTCTTTCTCTCCGTGTTTAACCAAGTCGTCAGCACTGTAATGTGGTTCTGCTGATGTAAAATCAACTGTTCTTTCTTTACGATGACCTGATTGGATACCCTCATCCTCAGTGTCATTATTCACAAGATTTGTTTCGAGTATAGAATAAGGAGATCGACCATGGACATTATTATATAATAGAAAGTCATTCTCCAAGTTTTTCATATCTTTAGAAGTTGCATCATTTATTTCTTCAGTGCTTGAACTTTCTGAAACTTGTTGTGTAGTTATAGGGTTGATCTTTTCTTGTACATCTAATTCCTCATCCTCATTTGTAAAAGTAAAAATATATTCATCGCCTTCTTTTCGCTTCTCCAGTAAATGCGTTACACGGACACCACGTCTGCTATCAAACTGAATGTTTACCTTCTCGACGGCCACATCTTCAATTTCAACCCATGGTGTCTCCTTAACATCCATTTGTTCCAACACTTTTTCTGGATCGTTTTGACTTTTCTGACAGCGCGTTTTTAAGTCTAAATCTTCCATCTCATTTTCTTGAGATGGAAGGGTGGACTCATCATCTCTAGCGTCATTATGTAATCCAACTATTGTTGAATCTAGCACCTTCGAGTTTTCAGTGTGAGGTTCGCTAATTTGCGTCACGCCCGTTTGTTCATGACCACTTTGCGACACCACTATGAACGCCTGAAACTCTGGCTCCCTCGATTCGTTGTCTGAGGACGTAAACGCGTAGTCACTGCCATCGTGTTGCTTTTTCAAATCAAATGATAAATCAAGTCCTTGCAGTAATGTACCATGATCTCTTACGACTTCGTTTTCCGCATCACTGACTGTTTCAATATTCTGTGTTTTTGGATCAATATCATCTTGCAAACAAGCTTCAAGGTCACCATGGATCAGCTGGCCTGTGTTGTCATCGGCCGAATATGCCGACCCGTCATCTACAGGAGTAAACACATCCTCATCACCTTCTCTGTGTTTTTTTAACTGGCAGCCTTGTGTAAAACCGAGTTTATCAGTAAAATTAATGCTCATTACAGTTGCGTCCACACTTGTGATAACTCCATCATTGTGTGATTCCACGATGCCAGTGTTATCCGTATCGTCATCTTTGCCAAAATCAGAAACAAATACGTCACATTTTTCAGGAAACCCACTGACGTTTTGATATTCTATAGAATCAGAATTATCTAAATAATCGAAATCGGTTTGGAAATGTTCTCCATCGCGACCATAATTACCACCAGAAGCACTATGCTGGACAAGAAAAGTTTCGTCTATTTTGTCATCTGAATAATCCTCCCTCTCATGTGAACGTTTGTAATGACCGTCGTTGTATTGATCTGTTGTGGTCATTGTTGAGGTATATTTTCTTTTAAATTTATCGCTCTTTAAATCTGTTTCATTGTATTTAGCTTCCTGCTTTAATTCGCCAACCACCGGTTCATCAGTTGTGGTCAAAACTGACGTGTATTTTTTGTGTTTTCCATTCATAAAATCGCGTTGCGTCGAAATTTCATGGTTCTGAGCCTCTGCACTAGGTTTGCACACGTCAGCAACATCGGTTGGAGTGAGGACGCCGTAGTTAATTTCTGCTGAGTCATGACCTTCTGGGAAAAATTTAAGGTAATAAAATTCTTTTACCTCATTTTGTGTAACAGTTTCATCCAAATTCAAGTTCTCTGTTGACTCATCGTTATTTTCCGTCAAAGACATTTCATCTTCTTCAAGAGAGTCTTTATGAAGATCTGGATTCATCTCTCGACCATCTGCGCTATATTCAAACTGCCAATTAGCATTGTCGGGCATCGTATACATGACCTCATTACCAATCTTTGCTTTCTCTACGTTGTATTTTATTTTGTTTCCTGCAAAGTCCGACGAATGTATGATTACTTGTCCTGAATCAAAATTTTGCTTGTCATTCTCTTCATTGTTTAAGGGTATTTTCTGATCCCTTTCGTGTAAAGAGCCTTCTTCAATTAAATCATCTTTTTCAGACTCGATGTCATGTTTTTCCAACCTAAAATCGATTTCATTCCTTACAGATGATTCATCAAGCCTACGTATTGTTTTAATACTCTCTTGATCTTCAGTTTGAATTAGCTCAACCTGAGTTTCCAGAACCTCAACAATTTCTTCATTTCGTGCATCTGTTATAGCAATTTGTTCATGACCACTTTCAGATACCACTACGAAAGATTCACAATCAACATCTCTCGCCACCGTGTGGTCCGAATACACATAGAAATGTTCATCGCCGTCTTTCTGGCTTTTCAAATCATTTAAAACATATCCGTGTTTTTCTTCAAAGTGTATACTTGGGACATCAACGCTAACATCGTTAAGTATTTTAATGTTCACCTTTTCTTGTCCATTATCTTCATCTAAGAATCTGTAATGGTCATCTTTAAACTGGTGAGCCACTGTGGCACCACCAGAATAGCCCAAACCACAGTCTACGTGAGTAAACACGTACTCATCGCCTTCTCTGTGCTTTTGTAAATTATATGTATTTTCAACACTGTCACCTTCTTCCAAACATTTGCTCATCATTTCATCGTCCACCGTGCTCATAACATCTCCATTCTGAGTCTTCAATATATCCGTTTTATATAAGTAATTATCGTTATCCGTATCAGTAGACTGTTGTAAAAAAACATTTCTGACTTTTTCTGTTTCTTCAGCAATGTCTTTAAAGTGATCATGAAATTCTGAAGCAGCTTCTTTCGTTATTTGATCATTTTGATCGAAATAGATAGCTTTGTCCTCAACCTCCAAAGTATCCTGCTCATTGTCTGGTAATAAATACAGAGATTCGTTTTCTTCTTTCAATGAAACATTCTTTTGTTCCATGTTCTCCTCTAAACCCGTGGTTTCGAAATCTTTTTGCTGACCTAGTTTGAGTTCAACATCTTCTTGATTTATTAAAACTTTTATTTTAATAGATTCATGCTGACATGATGCAGTGGATTCAATAGCTTCTTGTCGGTATAAGACAGAAGATTCAATAGATTCTAGCTGACATAAAACAGTTGATTCAATAGCTTCTAGCTGACCTAAAACAGTGGATTCAATAGCTTCTAGCTGACCTAAAACAGTTGATTCAATATAATCTTGCTGACCTAAAACAGTGGATTCAATAGCTTCTAGCTGACCTAAAACAGTGGATTCAATAGCTTCTAGCTGACCTAAAACAGTGGATTCAATAGATTCTTGCTGACCTAAAACAGTGGATTCAATAGATTCTTGCTGACCTAAAACAGTGAATTCAAAAGATTCTTGCTGACCTAAAACAATGCATTCAATAGCTTCGTGATTTTCTAAGACAGATGATTCAATGGTTTCTAGCTGACCTAAAACCTTGGATTCAAAAGCTTCTTGTTGGTCTAAGACACATGATTCAATGAATTCTTGCTGATCTAAAACAGTGGATTCAACAGATTCTTGGTGACCTAAAACAGGGCATCCAAAAGATTCTTTATAGTCTAAGACAGCTGATTCAATGGATTCTAGCAGACCTAAATCCTTTGATTCAATAGCTTCTTGTTGGTCTAAGACGGTTGATTCAATGAAATTTTGCTTACATAAAGCAGTGAATTCAATATATTCTAGCTGACCTAAAACAGTGGATTCCAAAGCGTCTTGTTGATTTAAAACAGTGAATTCATTAGATTCTTGCTGACCTAAAACGCTGGATTCAATAGATTCTTGCTGGTCTAAAACAGTAGATTCGATGAGCTCTGGTTCACAGAAAATAAATTCTATAGCTTCTGCCTGGTTTGAAACATCGTTTTCGGTGGCTTCATGCACATTGAATATAGTTGATTCAACAATATCTTCTTTCTCATCTGCAAAATTTGATTGGCTTAAAACAGGATCTAAGGCTTCTGTGCATAAAAATATAGTTTCTTTCTCGCCTAAAACATTGAATTTATTAGAAGTTTGTTTGTTGGCCGTTGGTTCAATTACTTTATTGCCTAAATTAGTGGTTCCAACAACTTCCTGTTCAGTTACAAAAGTTAATTTTATATTTTCATGCTGATATAAAACTGGTGATTCGATAGCGCTTATTGTAGTGGATTGAATATCTTCTTGCTGACCTAAAACTGGGGATTTAACAGGTGCTAGCGCGTCTATAACTGATGCAGAAATAGTTTTGATTTCGCTTAAAGTAGTGAATTCCGCTGTTGTATCACTTATCCTGCCATCATCCAAAGAACCGAGGTGACTTAGAACAAGGCCGTCTGTAGTTAAATCCTTCACCAACGAAACATCGTTACTGCCTACATTTTCATTTCCTTCAATTACACGTGATTCATTTGGATCAATCTCTGTATCTGTTGTTAAAACTGAAGTATATTTTGCTTTATTTTCACTCATGATACCGCAGTTTGTTTCAAAGTTCTGAACACGTAAATAATCATCATCATCTGCAGTGCCAAAGACAACACTTGGCTCAGCATGTTCAACTCTCTCAACATCCAGTCTAAATGTTGACATGTTGATATTTGGTAAGGAGTGGTCAGAGTCTAGTTGCTGGTTTAGTTTGAAATTGGTGTTCGAAAGTGTGAGATCATCTAAACTTGCTAAATGAAACTGTTTAGCATCTGAAAGATATTCATTTTCTGGTGGCTTGACACCTATTCCATCACCAGGTGACATCACAGCAACCAGATCAGTTAATTTTTGTTCTGGTAAATTAGTTGTCATATTTTCATCACACTCTTCACTTGCAACCTCAACAGTAAGCTCATTACCCTCTTGAATTTGTACTTGATCCATTACATAATTATCACACTCTTGTAGTGGTAAATAATTTTCCACATTTATGTCACACTCAAAACTAGAAACTTTTAAAGTCATATTCTCAATAAATATTAATTGTTCAGCTGTATCTGCATTATAATTATCGCACTCAACTATTGCCGTAGTGGGGCCTTGAGCCGTCATATAATCGTCATTCATTTGTTTTCGTACAACAAATGTCACATTCCCATTACTTTTTTGTATTGGCTCTTCAACTGCCAATTTATCTTCATTTTCTTGTATTGGCGTTTCAAAAGTCACCTTCTCATTACTTTCTTGTATTGAAACTATACATTCTTCTTTATCATCGCTTTCTTGAATTGTTGCTATACATTCTTCTTGATGATCAATTTCTGGTATAGGTACTTCAAATTGCACTTTATCATTACTTTCTTGTATTTGTTTTTTGAAAGCACCGTTGTTTTCTCCTGATACAATATACATGTTGTCATCCTTGCAGTAATCTATTACATCGTCAATTTTGTCTTCTAGGACGTCACGTGGATCATAATCAATGCCAACGTTATCCATGTCGGCGTTTGAGTGATCTGACAGATTTACAAAGATATTTTCTGGGATATCACCATTGTTATCCTCTAGGATATTCTCTCTAGGGTCCTCGGGGATATCATCAATGTTGTCTCCTGGAATATTTTCCTTTGTATCCTCGGGTATATCACGAATGTTATGTTCTGGGATATCCTCTCTAGTGTCCTCTGGGATATTCCCATTATTGTCTCCTGGGCTATCTTCCTTTGCATATTCGTGTATATCACAAATGTTGTCTCCTGGGAAATCATCTCTGGTATCCTTGGGAATACCACCAATGTTGTCTCCTAGGATATCCACTCTGGTGTCATCTGGGATATCACCAATATTGTATCGTGGGATATTTTTCAGTGTATCCTCGTGGATATCATCAATGTTATCATCTGGGATATCCTCTCTGGTGTACTCTGGGATATCACTAATATTGTCTCCTTGGCTATCTTCCTTTGTACCCTCTGGTATATCACCAATATTGCCTCCTGGGATATTTTCCTTTCCATCATCGGGTGTATCACCATTGTTATCTTCTGGGATATCCTCTCTGGTGTACTCTGGGATATCACCAAAGTTTTCTCCTGGCATATCCTCCCAGGTATTTTCGGGAATACCACTAATTTTGTCTCCTGGGATATCCTGCCAGGTATTCTCAATATCACCGATGATGTCTCCTGGAACATCATCCCTTGTATCCTCGCGGATATCACAAATGTTTTCTCCTGGCATGTCATCCCTAGTATCCTCGTGAATACCACCAACGTTTTCTGCTTGGATATCCCCCCTGTTATCCTCAGGGATATCACCAATGTTGTCTTCTGAGATATCCTCCCTGGTAATTTCGGAACTACCTCCATTCTTGTATCCTGGGATTTCCTCCATTGTGTCCTCTGGGATATCACCAATGTTTTCTCCTGGGAGCTCCTCCTTTGTATCATCGGGGATAACAATTTTGTCTCCTTGTATTACTCCTGGGGTATCCTCCCAGGTATTCACTGGAAAAGCACAAATGTTGTCTCCTGGGATATCCTTCTTTGTATCCTTGGGAATACCAACAATGTTATATCCTGGGATACATCCCTTAGTATCCTTGGGAATACCCCCAAAGTTTTCTGCTTGGATATCCTCCCTGGTATCCTCAGGGATATCACCAATATTGTCTCCTGGGATTTCTTCCCATGTATCCTTGGGAATACCACCAAAGTTTTCTGCTTGGATATCCTCCCTGGTATCCTCAGGGATATCACCAATATTGTCTCCTGGGATTTCTTCCCATGTATCCTTGGGGATATCACCTATGTTGTCTTCTAAGATATCCTCCCTTGTAACTTCGGAAATACCACCAATGTTGTCTCCTGAGATATCTTCCCTTGTGTCCTCTGGGATATTAAATATGTTTTCTCCTGGGATCTCCCCCGTGGTATCCTCAAGGATATTACTAATGTTTTTTGCTGGGATGTCCTCCCTGGTATCATCGGGGATATTACCAATGTTGTCTCCTGGGATATCCTCCCTGGTATCATCGGGGATATTACCAATGTTGTCTCCTGGGATGTCCTCCCTGGTATCATCGGGGATATTACCAATGTTGTCTCCTGGGATATCCTCCCTGGTATCATCGGGGATATTACCAATGTTGTCTCCTGGGATTTCCTCCCTGGTATCATCGGGGATATTACCAATGTTGTCTCCTGGGATGTCCTCCCTGGTATCATCGGGGATATTACTAATGTTGCCTCCTGGGATATCCTCCCTGGTATCATCTCGAATACCACCAATGTTGTCTTCTGTGATCTCAACACAGCTATGTTCAAATATGTTAACTCTCTGGCTTTCAAGGATGTCCACACACTTGTCAACGTGTATGTCTCGAATGTCGCTCCCTGAGATGTCAACGCTCTCATCTACAAGGATGTCAATACAATTATCTCCTGGTATGCTTTCACCGTTGTGTCTAATCTCTCTTTGAATGTCACAAAGGCTGTCTCCAGGGAAGTCATCTATGTTGTTTTCGGGGCTATCAGCCAGGTTTTCTTCAGTTTGATCGCATAAAATGTCACAAAAGTGTTCTTGTGGGATGTCGCCACTTTCGTCTTTTGGGTGTAAGGAATTTATTTCTTCTGATATCTTGAATTCAATTGAACCGACTTCCCCTCTCTTGGAAACATCTTCAACATCTTGATCAAACGGCTCTTTTAACTCAGAAATCGTTGATTTCTTTTCATAATTTCTATTGACAGAGATTGAAGAAAGGTCTTCAGTGCTCTCCTCCATAAAATCGCAACTAGGTTTCGCTTCCATTAAAATACCGGCAGCCTCGATTTCATGCTGAGAACTCTCAGCCGCCAAATTGTTTAAGCCATCAGCGCATTGTGTGTGCTCAGACTCAAGGATGGAACCGATTTCATCTTCCCGCTCAGTGCATGAGTGTATGTCATCAACGTCGAGTACTGTACCGGCATCAGCACCATCACAAACCATGTGGTGATTGTACAAAAGTGAACCCAGCGCCACAACGTGATCAGTGGCGAGATGCTCCAGTTTATTATCACAAAATGGGTCCTCTTCATTCTGAGTGCCATCCTTGATCATGACGTCAGAGCGATCTTGAAAACAGTTAACGGCACCGCTTGTGTCATTCTGCGGCATGTCCTGGTTATAGGCCGTGACGTACTCTGACGTGTCTGCACTGACGTCCCACTCCACTGGCCAGTCTGAGACTACGTCAGACGGGGTTTGCAGGTCTATGCGCTTTCTCTCACCACAGGCCTCTTTTTTCATGTCACTCGACAGCGAAGTGGCTGTGTCATGCGGGTTTTCGGCCACGGTGGTGAACGTTTCATTCTCATCTTTTATAACCGCGTTTTCCGTGTTCTCTACGGAGACGTTGAGGTCTAACAGCGATCCGCCGCTCCTACCTTCCTCCACATTTATATCTAATAGTGGTGTGTTTTGCGATTCACTGCTATGATCCCAATCCCCTTGAATATTTTCAGCAGAATATTTGGGTGGGTGATTGAAGGATTCGTTGTACACAGCACATACTAGAATGTTAGCAAATGAAGCCGAGTTGAGAGACTCTTGTCGCTTATTAGCTAAACTACTCCCGAGGCACGAGTCGTGCGATGTGCTATCAGTTACATCGTCAGCAGTATTTATGGGCCCCATCGTTTCAAATTCTTGCAGTGCCGAAGAGTTCGGAGCCGACTCAGCGTCTTGATGGCTCGTATCGTTGAAATCGCTCGCGTCTTTCTCTGATTCAGAATGTGAGGCGCGTATGAGGCTTGTGTCCTCACTCAGGACTGGGCTGGTGGAAATGTTGATCTTCGTGCTCAGACCACCTAGCTGTTTTTGTCTGTGGTGGGCTGTTCGCTTCCCGAAACGACTGGTCGACATTTTATTTGCGTCTATGCTCCACAGAGCCTCCTCTCCTATCTTGTCATCCTCACTCTGAGTGTCACTCGATTCAGTGGTTCTAAGCCTGCCTCGAGATGTCTGGTTGTCTCCCATTGAAGAATCATCGCTCTGCGATGTTACAGTTTGAGACTCGAGCCCACAAGTCGTTTTCATAGAGTTGTCCCGCACATCGCCGGCGTCATCATTCCGGTTGGAGCTCTCCGAAGCTTCGACGAATTTCGTTACATCAATTATTCTAACACTTGGCTGGCTGTTACCTGTTGATGTAGTCTCACTAACCTCCTTCACCCCTGTCCCCTGTACCGACTGTCGCGGGGTTGCCTTGCCGTTGTCACGAAATCCAAAATCGATTACTCCGGTCATCTTCTCTCCCGCTCCTGGCTCGTCTTCCACTCGCTGCATATCTCCGACGGCGTTTCTAAGCGACTTCTGTTTACCAGGGGAAATCCCTCTCTCTTCCCGATCTCTCTTGCGTTTGTTTCTCTCCCGCTCTCTTCCCCTTTGTTTGGAGACCATTTCTTTGTCCCTCTGTTTTTTGGATTCCTTATCTTTGAAATCTTTGTCTTGGCGCTCGGAGCTTGCTGAGCCAGTTGTGTGCTCAGAAAACGATTCTCTTGGCGTGGAGACATCCCCACTGCTTAAAGCGATGTCCGCTATGACAGAGTCGGAACCAGAGGTTTTGGGTCTGGTGGAGCTCGATGCATACGTTTTTTTGGTGCCATCAGGTTCTTCCACAGGGTTACTCTTCGGCGGATTACTTGTTTTCTACATAAATGATTCATATTAAATATTAACTCTAATATAACAACCCCACACCATCCCGCTCTCTATTTCACTTTCTCTCTCTCTCTCTCTCTTTCTCCCTCTCTCTATTTCACTCTCTTCTAGCTCTCTCTAGCTCTATGTTATTCTCTCTCTCTCTCTCTCTCTCTCTCTCTCTCTCTCTCTCTCTCTCTCTCTCTCTCTCTCTCTCTGTAATTGTCTCACTGTCTGCCATTCTGTCTATTAGCCGAATATCTCCTCACAAATTAAATTTGCTGCTGCAGATAATGAAACTTGCAATTTTCCGTACATTCACACACTAAAGATCAAATTCAAAAATTGATCCACTCTAACATTTTATGAAAGGCTTTGCCTAAAATGTAATTATTATGATATCGTACCATTTTTATTTCCTGAAAAGCTCGTTTGATGGCCAACTGCACGATGACTTCACACAGAGAGCCGAGGACAATTTGGTTGATGTAAATATTGAGACTTGCTATGCACACTGGCTGAAGATGAAGTGCAAACTCCTTTAAATGAGATTTTAATACTTTTAACAGAACGTTAATAAACGAGCACAGTCCCATTAAAACTGCTATTATTCAAATATACAATAATTTTCCCCTTTAAAAATTAACTGGCTATTTAAATATATATTTTTTTTTGCAACAAAGTTTAGATTTTAAAATCATCCCATGACCATGATCAAAGACACAAATTGAATACTTCTTATATTTACCTTGAAGACACATGTTTGCGTTGTCACTGTTGTGTATGTAGTCATTATGTCCCCCATAGGGATGACCTGTTCCTCGCCAATCCTACAAAACATCGATTCATTTCCAAGGTCTCCGCTATTGAGATAGGCTCCCTGCCATTCTCCAGGGATAGACGCTGCCCCGCTAAAGGGCTGGGAGCCCTCACCCTCGTTGTAAGCGCCTTCCCCCGGGTTGTAGTACTGCTGACTCGAATGGCCCTCGCCATCTGCTCCGTAGCTCACATCCTGTGGTAACGTTACGGACGGGGTCGGCTCAGGATCGTTGACCACCATGTCAGACCCTTCATCCTGCTCCTCCTGCTCATTGCTTGTTGCACCGTCACAGGTGGTGTCTGATAACGTCGGGT
Organism: Ampullaceana balthica; assembly: GCA_944989445.1. Classification (NCBI taxonomy): domain Eukaryota; kingdom Metazoa; phylum Mollusca; class Gastropoda; family Lymnaeidae; genus Ampullaceana; species Ampullaceana balthica. The sequence goes on along the minus strand of CALYLW010000004.1, from coordinate 3,525,033 downwards.
GGCTGTTGCAGCGATCTTGTGTGACTTGCTCAGAATTCTCGCCGAAGTATCCCCACAGATGAGAAGTGTCCAACTGTAGAAGCTGCATGCGAAGCTGGTCAGTGCAATCAGATGTGCTGGTATCGACATTGGCGATTTTATCGTCGTAACCCTCGATGCCTTCACCCCCTGCTCGAACTTTAAGACCTGGCTTAGCAAACAAGCTTTCGTTGGGGTGTAAGGCTGGGTGTAACAAGTTTTCTGGTACCGTAACGTGGGTCACATCTCGGCTTTTGACCGCAGCCACGTCACCAAACCCTTGAAGAATGCGATGTTTTGATTCATTGCACTGTGACTTGCTGCGTTTTCGGTCGGAGTTTTGGGCCCCATCATCCCCCTGCGTCGCTTGACCACCGTGGATCGGGTCAGAACTCCTCGCAATGAACTCCTCTGAAATACTTGTCAGCGCTGGTTTGCAGCTCACGCGATTTGATGCTGAATGTTTTGAGTTGACCGACTGTAACGAAAAGGGCACGAAAGGCAGCAGAGAAGATGGAATCGAGGAGGCGGATCGTGACTCGCCAAGCCCCATCTCCTCTCTGTCTTCATACAACGACTCCTCGATGGCAGGAAGGTGGGACACGCCCCTTGTCTTGCTGCTCGACGGACGGATGCCGTCCACGATATCTAACGTTTCTGGTGGCAGGAAAGGCTTGCTGTTAACTCCGGGGACGGTTTCGATAACATTTAAGTAAGGACTGTGACCGTGATCATTGTAGGGGCTGTGTGTGTATTCATCGGTTTTTCGAGAACGAGGCAGACCATTTGGGTCTGGGCTTGAACTTCTCTCGTCTATCGGAGGCTTCTTTAAAAAAAATAAAAAAGAATTTCTTTTTTATTTTATTATTAAAAATAACACCGGAACGCATAGGGAATTAACAGTTATAAATATGCTGTGTTTTGTGGGGATTAAATATTTACAGCCATGACAGCACCGGAAACTGCAAGATAAAAGTGCTTACATTACCGTAATGAACTTTAAGTTACGTTTTCTATAATATTTTATTCTTTAAATTATTATTTTATACAAGTTTGAATGATCACCCAAATCACAGAACCACTTTCCTTAAAATAATAAAAGCTTCAATTAAAACGTGCAGCCAGTGATTAGCGTGGAAATAAGAGTCTAAACCCACACACACTCGTAATTTTTGGGTGGTGGTGAGGGATAGAAACCATTGAAACAGAAATGCGTCTTTTTATATAGTAGTATTAATATTTCAATCAATTATTAGATTGAAATTTTGGCTTACAGCTTATGAAATTTTTACTTAGTAGTTGTATACATTCTCTTATGTGATGCATCTAATAATCGGAAATTTAAAACATGTCTTCTCTAATTCCTAATTCAGATGAAGTATTTTCTTGTAAAAACCTATAATTAAGCTGAAATTGGGGGAGGGGGGGCGAGTTCTTAAAATAATAAGAGTAACACATTCATGGAAGACGCATGGAAAAAAATCAGACAATTGTATGTTTGAAAATACGATTATTATTGTCTGAATTTTATCAAATTTGACATCTGAAAAAATACTAACTAAAATTTTAGTAAATTAATATAAGTTATTGTTATTCAAGTGTAGCCGTGATGTAATGCAAGTGTAAGTCAAATAATTTTTGAACTGCGGTTTTTTAGACAACCTAGACTCTAGACTCTAGTAGAGATGAACGAGTAGTTGCAGCTTCGATAACATAATACATTTTTTTACTGCCTGGAAATCAACAGTTGGTAACTCCACAATTGTTTTAACACTCACCTTGTTATCACTGTGCTCCATTAGGAAACAACGCGAAGAGCATTATTATTGTCAACACAAAACCTCCATTTTTGTATTTAAAGGAATCATTCACTCTTAGAAGAACCCAGGCGACATTTTGCGTCATACGCAAACATGACGTCATATAATTGTGTGGTTTCTAGATTATAAAGAGTAAATTAAAATATACAAATCTTTTTTTCTAAATCCCGTTTTCATCAAATCAATAACGATTTTTAGTGGGATATATATATATATATATATATATATATATATATATATATATATATCGGGTTGATTTTTTAAAATATTGTAGTTATAGTATAGGGCTATCATCACTTCAAACAACTTTGTCCTCTGTATTGGGGGATTTTGTGAATAGAGTTATTTTTTCTTCCATTTATTTTTTTTACAATGAAATATTTCTTTTCGAAGAAATAAGTGCCCCAATATCTCTATCTTATTTGCATATAAGACGCATTTGTTGTCTGTCTGTCTGTCTGTTCCCTAATAACTCAAGATCCAGACAACCAAATAACGTGAAATTTGGTACACGTACACAAAATTACATGGGAAAGGTTCTTAAACAGGTTTCGTTCCATATATATAAGATACTGGGGGCCAGGGGCCCAATATGTAGTTTTTTCCTTATATGAGCAATATAAAAAATTCTCCTATTTCCCATGTAGGTAGAAGCACGAAACTTTCGGTGGTTGTTAAGTAACATTTGGCGATGGTAACAGGTAAAAAAAAATATATAAATTATCACTTACTGGGGGCCGGGGGCCCAAATGTAGTATTTTTTTTATATTTAAAACTGACTCAACAACAATTCTCCAACTTCCGTGAAGGTAAAAGCATGAAACTTTGGGAACTTGCTGAATCAGGGGCGTAGCTAGGGGGGGGCGCGGTGGGGGAGGTCCGCCCCGGGCGGCACTCATTTAGGGGCGGCATTTGTGGGCATTTGAAAAGTACAACCAATACCGACATTGATCGACAACCGCCCTTTTTCTTTTGAAGGAGGAAAACCAAGGTGAAACAAAAATATTCGTAATTTCGAGTCTTAATAAACGGATTCACACATTTGTTTGATTACATAGTGGATATTATAGCTAACGCACAACCGTTCAAAAATTTTAAATCGCTCAAAAAACGTATCCATTTGTTTGGAAAACTAAGCGGTATAAGTCACAGATGACGCTTTTCTAAGAAAACTACCCCAAAAAACACAACACAGCCGGGCCGAATAATGTGTGCTATTAATATCGCCACGACAGTTTTCGTGGAATTTCGACTTCGCAGAATGATGCGCGAACAAGCACTTATAAGGCATGGCGGTTCAAATATTGTTTAACTTGCAAGTAGTAATTTATATTACCGTTTCATTTGTCAGTAAATTATTGTAAGGTAAGTTATTAAAAATTAAATTTATTTTGTTTTTATTGCATTAAAGTAGCAGACATAATTTGTGTTTTTCATTAAAATACGGTTATTCATTAAGCATGTTACGCATTTCCAATTAAAGTAATGTGTAAATAATTTGAATTCATCTATTTTATGGAAAATTATTAAGATTTATGACAAGAATATGTAAATATTCAAATTGCTCTGTTAATAAACACCACAATAGGCATAATAATTTCGAAAAAGACATATTTTAAACTTTCAAGCGTCTTGGAAAAATTTACATCTGAAGAAGTAACTAGGAAAACGAGATCAGATGCTGGAATTTTACTCAATTCTATGCAATATTTTTCTTTTCTATGTTATCTCAATTTATGGGAAACCGTCATTTAAAAAAAAATTAATGCAAAGCCATTACATGGAACAAAGAGATGTGCAAATACAAAATGCTGTTATATCAGCCAAACAATTTGTGAAGAGATGGAGATATCAACTGAACGCCTAGTTAGAAGGAGAAAAATATGAGTAGGGGCAAATTAGAAGACGTGGTTCTGTCTTTAAAACAAGAAGTACAACGAGAAATGTTTTTATCCATGGATGGAATTATAAAATAAGATAAAATAACGCTTTGATGAGTTGCATTTCCGTGAAAGAAAATATTCGTATATAATACCATGTAACCTACTAAATGAAGCATTTGAACATCAAATAAATTACTTTATTGACATTGACAGTTCAATATTGAAAGAAAAAGGATCCAGGTTTTTATGGCTGTACCTACATACTACATTACAAGAAGAGGCATTATGTTAGAAAAATGGGGGGAAAAGACACCTTTGATCTAATAAAATTTATTCAACAGTATAGATTGGAAAATTAGGACCCAACATTGTAATTTTGCTATGAATTTTTTCAACTACATGTATTGTTATCAGTGTCGCTAGTTGTGAAAGGAGCTCATCGAAACTGAAGTTGATAAAAAATTATCTTCGTTCCACAATGAGCGATTAAAGACAACAAAATCTTGCAATACTGTCTATAGAACATGATATTACAAATAATTTTTATTTTGTAACGCTATTTTTCTATTATGAAAGTTAGGAAAGTAAATGTATAAGTATATTAACATAATAATGTACAGAGGCGTAACCGGGCTTTTGACGCCCTTGGCTAATTTATTTTTGGCGCCTTCTATTTATATAAACATTAAGAAATTAGAGATTTAGCGGCGCCCTTTTGAACTGGCGCAGGCCGGCGCCATTGGCAACTGCCCCAATGTCAAGCCGTTGTTACGCCACTGCTAATGTATACAATTTCTTTGTTTGTAAAAAAAGAAATCATTTATTTATAAATAAAACATAAAAGAATAGTAATAGTAATTGGTAATGTTTGTTTTTTTGGTTTAAATTTGGAATATGTTTTGTCTCATTGGGGCGCTGCGAGCTCAGTAACTTTCTTGTGGCCCTTAGCAAAAGTATCTTGTATTTTTATAAATGTGTAGCCTATTTATAGGTATATAATCTTATGCGGCCTCCTTTATCACTGCTTACATAAATATGGCATGCAATGGTACACATGTTCCCCACCTTTACTTCAATTTAATTACAATTATTTATTTATGTTCATTAATTTTTAAAAAACCATAATATAATCCACAAAGTGGCCGTCCATAAATTAAGCACGCTATTTTGGCTGATATGTCAAATGTGCCCCCCCCCCTCGTCACACGTCGTCACAAAAACTTAGACTCCTTCTTCAATAAGACATCACAAAACCGTATTTTCTGTTTGAAAATGAAAATGTTTCAAATTAAATTTTTGCCATTTAAGTATGTTTTAGGCTGCATTCTAATATCTTAACACGCATTTTACATAAACGTCATTAAATAAAGTGTCAGTAATCAAATATTTAAGTGGAAATTTATTTAGAGTTGCGCGTTTTGACGTGACGTCACATTTCTTAAACACCTCCCCCCTTCGTCACACATCGTCACAAACCTGTGACTCCCCCCTCCCCCTAGGTGCGTGACGTCATTTATGGACGGCCCCTAAAAAGGGCGGCAAATTGGAGACCGCCCCGGGCGGCAAAAGTTCTAGCTACGCCACTGTGCTGAATACACTGCTATGACGATAATTGACGAAAAAAGAATGTAAAAATTTCCACTCATTGGTGACCTGGAGCCAGAGGCGTGACTAGGTTTTTGGCGCCCTTGGCTAATTTATTTTTGGCGCCCTTGATAAATTGACAACTTTCAGCTTTTCGACATACGGAGTTTTCGAGTTAGGGAAACTGGCGTAATAGGCACATATTAATCAAGGACAATTTTGATATTGAGAGGGCGGACAGCCATAGCGGCTAGAAGGCTTGACAGGAAAGAGGGGCGGTGATGTTTCATATAAAAGGAACCCACTTGCTTGACATACCGACACAAACCCGTGAAAGGAGACACCTTCCCTCTCCTCCCCCATTTTACTCACTCGACTGGTTGATGGGAATAGTAAGATTTTTCTTTTTAAAAGAAAGACTGTAAAATGATATTGACATTTGTATGATAAGAAGCGCCGGAAAGGCCACAAACATAACTAACAATTTTATAATTGTTTACATGAAATATATTTAAATATAATAAAGTATTCACTTTTGTGTTATCAAGGATAAAAGTGAAATACAGTCGGACCTCACTAAGTCGAACCTAAGTCAAAAACCTCCTTATATCGAATTAATTGTTAGGTCTCGGCCCAAACTACATATGACTAATGTATTTTAGATCTCCTTTACTCCAAGATCCTTGGCTTTCAACCTCTCTTAGTCGAATTTTCCAAGATGTTTGGGTGGGTTATTATTCTTGAGTGACATTTCAGAACACGTGTTCCGTAGAGCAACGTTAATGAATTCCACAAGGGATTAAACGACCCTTGCAAGTACAAAGAATGACAAAGACAAGAAAAACGAGTGGTAACTAATTCGTGTCCCTTTGCTGCATGTTGTGAAAATAAAAATGTTACTCCCCCATCCCACTGTGGAGAGAGTAAAGTGGTAAAGGGGAGGTAAGGTGTCTCCTCTCGAGGGCTTGAGTCGGCATTTCAAAGAAAGTTGGCTTCCTTTCATATGAAACATAGACCCCACCTCTCTTTCCTGTCAAGCCTACTAACCGGCATGGTTGTTCCCTCCACATCTCAATATCTACATTGTGTTTGATTAATCGGCGCCTATTACGCCATTTTCCCTAACTCAAAAACTCCGTAAGTCAATTTTTTTCCGGGTCCTTTTAAATTCGACTTAGAGAGAGATAGATAGGTCCGACTGTATTTATTTAAATACAAATTAAAAAATTAGAGATGTAGTGGCGCCCTTTTGAGCTGGCGCCCTTGGCAACTGCCCCGATGCCAACCCGTTGCTACGCCACTGCCTGGAGCCCAAAACCGTTTTTTCCCTTAAATGGGCAATAAAATACTAAATCAACACTAGTTCCTCATCTTCCCGTGTAGGTAAACGCATGAAACTTTGGAAAGTTGTTGGGTACCCTTCCGCAATGGTAACATTCGAAAAAAAATATCACTAAATGAGCTTTGCGATAAATGAAACCTTTTATTGCATGCAAATAAACAGTTTTGTACGCTTCTAAAGAAAACCTTATTTTAAACTCGGGAAGCCGGGTACTTGCCCTTAATATAAATATATTTTCTATTAGGTACCTTTTAAAATAATTTTGGGTCTAGGCCTACCAGGGCCGGTCTATGCGGCTTAGTATGCGAAACGGTTTGCACGGGGCCAGTTTGGATAGGGATAAGGAATTAATAAGGATAATAAGTGAAAATTAAGATAGGCGGGTCTATGAAAGTGTGCGGCACACTGCGACCGCATAGGTTGCAGTGGCCTAAGAGCTTTTCCCTGAGGCCTACATTCAACAATAATTATACAGTCGGACCTCTCTAAGTCGAACTCAAAGGGACCCGAAACAAATTCGACTTACGGAGTTTGCTAGTTAGGGAAAATGGCGTATTATGCGCTGATTAATCAATGACTATTTTTGATATTGAACGTGAGAGGGGACTTCCATACCGGTTAGAGAGCTTGACAAGAAAGAGAGGTGGTGCCTGATGTTTCCTATGAAAGGAAACCAACTTGCTTTGACATACCGACACAAGCCCGTTAGATGAGACAGCTTCCCTCCCCTCCCCCAATTTACTCCCTCCACAGTAGGATGGGGGAAGTAAGATTTTTCTCTACGGAACACGTGTTCTAAAATTTCACCCCAGAATAATAACCAAAAGGCCTTGGAAAATTCGAATAAGGGAAGTTGGAAAACAAAAATATTCGAGTTAAGGAGTTCTAAAATACATTATTCTTATTTGTCTTATGAAATTTCGCTTGCACCTAAAAATTAATTCGATATAGGTAGGTTTTCGGCTTAGGGAAGTTCGACTTAGCGAGGTCCGACTGTGTTAGGAATATAATTAACATATAACTACTGTCGACTATGTTAAGTCGCTGGACGAATGTTGCGTTAGTTTTATTTGGATGGCGAAGAAGACTTACTACACAATTATTTTACGAAACAGGAAATAAGTACACACACAAATGTTGGGTTATGATTTAATTGCTGCTTTATTTTTTATACAATATCTAGATACCTTATATTATTTTTGAAGAAAAAAAACAACAACAACAAAACATTGCTTAAGATGTAACAAATAAATTACCGTAACCAAATAAATATCAGTTACATTGATTTCATTTTTTTTAAAAAATAGTGAAGAAGAAGATTGCCTTAATTTGCCTATTTAGCTGTCACGTAGTCTTAATTAAGTGCATCGCTTATCTAGATCTAGAGGGGGGGTCACACATTTTTGACGATATGTGACGAGGGGGAGGTGGTGAGTTTAAGAAATGTAACGTCACATCAAAAACGCGCAACTTTAAATAAAAGTTCCACTTGCTTATCTGATTGTTTACAATTTATTTAATGAATTTTTACATGGCTTCACGCGTGTTACGATATTAGAGTGTAGTCTTATACTAAATACTGCATAAATGACATGGAAGTGATTTGAAACATGCTCATTACATATAGAAAATAACGCTTTTTGGGGGGGGGGAGGAGGGGGAGTGGTCAACGATTTGTGACGTCATATTGGAAAAAAATGTGGGGTTCTAAGTTTTTGTGACGACTTGTGATGAGAGGGTGGGGGTTCACAAATCAGCCAAAATCGTGTGACGTCATTTATGGACGGCCTCCCTTCTTGTTAGCTGTTGGTACTATAAAGATAAAATTAAATATTGGGTCTTTTTATCCTTTATCGTTTGTCTGAGTTGGGGAAAAATCCCGTTCACATTTTTATACATAAACAAGTTCTAACAAAGGTGGACGTTTACATGTCTTCTTTTACTTTGCCTCTGTAAATTTTTTCAAAGACATGCAAGGCCCATTGATGATCAAGTAGCAGAAATCAATGTTTGCATGGGATTGACTATTCATTTATCCAACCTATGACCGAAAAGGGTTGTTTAATAATGTAATGACATTTTGAGTCCACCGACAAAGAGATAGAGTAACCTTCGGCACACGGCCGAAATACAAATTTGCTTTGTTGGTTTAATTTATCACTTCCCAACATGAAAAATGAATTACGAAAACGAAACCAAAAGTCGGTCGGAATGTTCTATGGATATTTGTTTCCTGTAATAATAATTTACAAATTCATCTTCAATAAGACCCATACATTGAAGGGTTGATAAATCAGTGTGTAGAAAGACATCAAATCCTCATGTAAGTTTTATACCATTTACAGCAGTGCTTCTCAAAGTGGTGGTCCGCGGGCCGGTCCGTGGGCCATTCAATGCCGGTCCACATAAATTACCTAGAGTTAAATGTAATAACATAAAAACAGGGTATTAGTAGGCCTGACAGGACGTAACACAACAGCGAACGTTTCGGCAAAGAGCCTTCCTCAACGGACAAACAGTACACAAATGAAACGAATATAACGAAATAATAAAAAAAACCACTTAGCTGCGGTGAAATCCAAATAGTCCAGTAGAGATAAAGTAAGGAGAGAAAAGTAAGAGCTTATATAGGAAAGGAGAGGGTGGGTGTGACCAATCAATCAGGTTGTCAGTGCAAACACAACGTTGATCCCATGTGGTGTAAGAGTCCCATACTCATGGATTAGTCTATTCTCCAGACTGACCCTGCCGGGTGTGTTTGTACAAGAGACCATGGCGGTGACAGACATGTCATCGACGCCCATGTGGTCACGTCCATTGAAGTGTCGGGAGACAGGACACTGTTTGTCTTGTTTAATGGCACGTACATGCTCAGCGATACGGCAGGAGAGTAACCTCCCCGTCTCACCTATGTACTTCAAAGGACAGCGCTTACACACAATGGTGTAGACCACATTGCGGCTGGTAAAAAGATAGCCATTCCTAATCTTGAATATCCCCTTAGGGAAGACAATCTCGTCCGTCTGGGGGACAAAGGGACATGTCTTGCAGCGATTACGACCGCATGGCTTGGTGCCCAGATGGGAGGACGGAATAAGCAGATGGCTAGGAACCAATAGGTCTCGCAGATTTTTTTCCCTCCTGAATACAATGAGGGGTGGGGTGGAAAATATGTTGTTTGTCTCAGGGTCCGCGACGAGGATGGTGCGGTTTTTCCCAAAAATATTTACTTCGCTCTGATGTTGTGGGGATGGTATGTGAGATCCAATTTGCCCCTTTCATTACTATCAATGAAGCGTGATACAATAGCGTCGCACGAGTGAAGTTTTTAACTCGCTGAAATGCAGATTTAAGTATAGCTTCAGGGTAAGACCTTTGTCTAAAAAACTCCACCATTTCCAACTCCTTTTCCAAAAAATCCTCATTAGATTGACACAGCCTACGGAGGCGAAGAAGTTGGGAAAAGGGAATAGAATCCTTACAGGATTTGGGATGAGACGACGGATAGAGTAGGTAAGAGTGGCTGTCCGTAGGTTTGAAATAGGCTGAAGTGAGGAGGCAGTTTTTCTGGAGAATTACAGTAATGTCCAGGAAATTTACCGATAGTTCGGAAATCGTGTGAGTGAACTTAATGGAGGGGTGGAAAGAATCTACAAAGTTGATGAATGTGTCAAGGTCACTCCTCTCCATATGAGTAACCCCAATGCCGTCATCAATGTATCTCTTATAAAATTCGGGGAGGCGACCAGTGTATTCTTGTTCCACTCTGCGCTCAAAATGGCCCATGAACAAGCAAGCATAGCTTGGTCCCATTTTAGTCCCCATAGCGACCCCACTGATTTGGTCAAAGAACTGGCCACTGAACGCAAACGAGTTGAGGGTTAGGACCAATTCCGCCAAACGTAGTAAGGCGTGTGTAGGTATATTGGGGTGAGGTTGTATGTCCAAAAAGTAATGCACAGCCAGAAGACCATCGTTGTGGGGAATGGATGTATAGAGGGAACATACATCAAGGAGGAACAGATAGTGCTTTTCGTTTGGAGGGAGTAAAGTGGGGTAGGGGAGGGAAGGTGTCTTCTCTCACGGGCTTGTGTCGGTATGTCAAAGCAAGTTGGCTCCTTTCATATGAATCATCAGACACCACTTCTCTTTTCTGTCAAGCCTACTAGCCGGTATGGCTGTTCCCCCCACCTCTCAATATCTACATTGTCCTTGATTAATCGGCCCCTATTATGCCATTTTCCCTAACTCAAAAACTCCGTAAGTCGAATTTTTTTCGGGTCCTTTTCAGTTCGACTTAAAGAGGTCCGATTGCATTTATTTAAATACAAATTTAAAAAAAAAGAGATTTAGTGGCGCCCTTTTGGGCTGGCGCCCTTGGCAACTGCCCCGATGCCAACCCGTTGTTAAGCCACTGGCTGTATTTAATGTATTTAAATATATATATATATATATATATATTTATATTTGTCCCATCCACTTATGTGTATTTCTTGATCTTGTATTTCCTGTTGAATGACAAGGCAGTGACAAACATGAAGGCAATTCTTAACAGTTTGGTCGCTGATTAGAAATTAAGACCAACCTCATAATGGAATGGTTTAGTTTTGGTCAACTGAATTCCATGAATGGATTGAAACATTTCCATTAAAATAAACAGCCCACACTCAGTCTTAAAATAAGTTCAGGCAAGGGGAGGGGTCGATTTTATTAGTCAAGGGGTCGTTAAATGGAACTCTTTGGAAACGTCGGATAACGTTTTATTAGGCCAATGGCTTAAATAGACCAAAGAAGGTTGTACAAACGGTTATCAGATCTGATGAAGGACTAATGTAGAAAAAAACATTGTTTGACTCATTAAAAATAAATATGTCCAAACTTATAAAGACACATTTCAAATATGCAACATTATCAACTACTAGCAGACCCGTCGTGCGTTACAACGATCTCAGTAAAAAGGAATACATATTGATTAAAAAAGGAATTACATTAAGGGTCACCGGGCCCATCAGTATAACATGTGAAGTTCGAAAATCTGTTCATTTCAATCAATTTCATAACAAATATATAAATATATTTATCTATATTTCTCAATATCGTGTAAAATTGAATGGGGAATACAATATTAAAAGTTTAGTTAAAAAAACACATTTAGAGCCCCCTGTCCCGAGGAAGTGGACATTAGGAGTTCAGTGCCCTATAGTAATTTAATATAGGCTCTTAAGTTTTTATATACCGAGTTTGCTCAAAAACCAGTTAATTTCTCATTATCTAACACTTAAACTAATTTTCAATAAGCTAATATAAGGAAAAAGTACATTAAGAGGCCCCCGGGCCATTTCGGTTCAAGGTGTATATTTTGAAAATCTGCTAATTTAAATTCAGTCTCATCATGGATATATTTCTCAAGGTCGTTAAAACTGAGTGGAAAATAATATCTTAGAGTATTAAAAAAAAGACATTTGGGGCCCCTGGCCCATTCGATGTAAGGTGTAAATTTCAAAATGCTGTTCATTTTAATTCAGTTTCATCATGGATATATTACTCAAGACCGATAAAAATAGAATGGCACATAACATCTCAAACATATAAGAAAAAAAGACATTTGGGGCCCCCGGCCCTGAACAATTGGACATTAGAAGTGCAGTGCCCTTTGTTTTTTAATATGGGCTACCAAGTTTTTATATACAAAGTTTGGTTAAGATTCATTCATTTACTCAGTAGATAACGCATAAACTAAATTTTATATAGCTCATATAAGCAAAAAATGACATTAAGGGCCCCAGGGCCCATCTAGTGCAAGATGTCAAGTTCAAAACACCTGTTTATTTCAATCAATTTCATAATGGATATATTTATCTATATTTCTCACGAAAGTAAATAATTGAATGGGGAATACAATCTTAAACGTTTATGAAAAAAGACATTTTGGGCCCCAGCCCCGAAGAAATGGACATTAAGAAATTAGTGCCCGATAGTATTTCAATATTGGCTACCAAGTTGTTATATACAAAGTTTGGTTAAGATCCATTGATTTACCTAATAGCTAACGCTTAAACTAATTTTTATATACCTCATATAAGAAAAAAATCCTATTATGGGCCCCCGGCGCCCCATGAGTGTTAAATTTTGCAAAAAAAAAGTTGCCTATTACCATCCCAGGAGCATACTCAAAAGTCTCGAAAAGTTTCATGGCGATCGGATGAATGGTTTACTCAGCTATAAAGGACATACATACATACATACATACATATATACATACATACATACATACATACATACATACATACATACATACATACATACATACATACATACATACATACATACATACATACATACATACATACATACATACATACATACATACATACATACATACATACATACATACATACATACATACATACGTACATACATACATACTTTGATTTTTATATATATATATATATATATATATATATATATATATATATATATATATATATATATATATATAGATTGTAGGCATTGTTAAGTCTCTGTGTTTTTTTTTAAAGTTTACAAATTAAATTGTATTCATAACAATTTAAAACCTACTAAATACCCGGTGTTAAACAAGAACCGCATTTAGAAAATGAACGCCTACATCCCTGTATATAACATCTAAATTTAGGACTATTTGCAATAAATGAATAAATGAATGAATGCTCTCCCTACTGAAGATGCATGCCCTAGTATAGGTGTCACTAATGAAAGGTAGTATAAGGTATCAATTTATTATTTTCGTTTTCTCTCTACTTAATAAGAAATCTTGGCTCAACTGATGTATGGGATCCGAGATTCCAAAGTAAGTAAGTATAATTTTGAGTAAACTGGATTTGTGAACTTTAAAAAAATGCTTTTGAGACGACTATTAGTATTGTATCTATTTGATCATTATAGTCTAAGCCTTTTGATATGTCATCTATTATTAGACTAATTAATTGTGTTTCACAATGATATATTTTTTCTCTTGGTGTGGACAAATTACATATTTTTTGTCTAGTTACTAACTATACTAATATATTATGTGTTCCAGTAATTTACAACTAATACTAGTAAGTGAAACAGGTCTATAATAACGAGGACAATTTTTATCACTTTAAAAAAAAAGGGGCACTTGACCCTGGTTTAGAGAGAGGCTTGAAAAAGTACTTCAATGATTGGTGCCAGTTCACTATTTAGTTCTTTTAGCAGCCTTGTCAGAAATTTATCTTGACAGTTAGCTTTGTTTATTTTAAAGTTCTTTAGACTTGAGAAGTGTATTTATAACAATTTTTTCTACAGTTATGCCAATGCTACCTATTGCTCATATTTTAAGTTTATTAAAACTGTAGTCACCTGAGACTGAAAATGATGATGCAAAATATGTGTTGTAAATAAAACACTTAAAAATATTTATTTTAAAAAAATACCCCATAATATTGATATCTATTTACCGACGTGACAATGTCTTATTGACAAGTCAAGTAACGGGTGATATCAAAATATATCTATAACCACTTCATCATTTTTAAGATGGGGCGAAGTTCTAAAGCAGAATGTCAAAATGGCCACCATACGTCTCGGGGTCAAAATAATTATAAGTAATATCTTCTATCTTCTTCTATCTTATCTATACAGACGCTCCTTCTATGCAGAAGATAATTAGACCATGACAGATGATCTGTTGGCAAGTGATGCAGCGTTCACAGGCCACGGCTTTATGGGTTCCACGCATTACCCAGCCGCCTAACTAGTGTTAGGTAACCATTCAGAGCTGGGTGACTCAGGGACGCCCTAGACCCCGGGAACAAATCCCTGCCTTCACAGGGATTCGAACCCGTGACCATCGGTACGCCAGTCGAGCGCGCTGCCACTCGACCACCAATAAAATAATTACGTTTACTCATTTAGGTTGATCAGACATCAACATAAAAGAAGTAAAAAAATATAAATTTAAATTCTTAGTAAAAGTAAAATAATCAAATTCTATAAATTAGTTGACTTTTCGACCCACACATATTTTTCTAACTGGTAAATTTATTTTTTCCCTAATCATTAAATCATGCATTGAATTTTCGATTTTGGACCTTTAATTAAAATCTTAAATTTAGTTGATATTTATTTATGACACATGAGATATGTAAGTTCTATGACCCACATCAAAACCCCCATTCCTATTAGCCAGTTTCTGTAATTAAGCAAATAGTTTGAGCATTATTTAAAATTAAACAGTTTAATTAGAATATGTAACTATTTATAAATTAGCATGAACTATTCACTTTTGCGATATGTTTACAAAAATGGTTTCTTGAATCAGAAGTTTAACTGGCTACCTAAGTTAGTTTACCAGTAAATCCTTATTTCTGCCAAAGTTAGTCAGGGACTGCAAAAAACATTGGAAATAAAAATATAAAAAAATAAACAATGGGGCTGCAATAATTGTATTATTCGTGTCAATTGCCTCCTTAATTTGTTTTTGTCGGCATCCTTCCGTTTCGCGAGACGATTGTGCATCTCCGTTTGGTTGGGTTGCATTTCCTCGTGTGTCTGAACTGTCCTATCTGAATGACAGTCTTTTCCACAGCTTTTCTACACGAGTTCTGTGCTTCACAATATGTTGGCCTTTCTCCTTGCTCTTCTGTCTGTAGCCTCCTCCAACCTTCGCTCTTCGGCTACAAAGACGCCCTCTTTGACAACTGTGCGCCGATTATATCGGTCTTTTGCTTTACTCTCCCAGTCACTTGTGATTATTCTTGCTGCTTTCATGTCTCTCTGTTAGACATCTTTAAATCGGAGACGTGAGCGACCTGTCTTCCTTTATCCCGATGCCAGTTCTCCATATAGGAGTTTTGGGGGATGCGACCTGGGCTCATTCTATTGACATGTCCTAGCCATCTTAGGCGTCTTTCACTAAGGGATTGAGAACATGCTTTGGGTATCAGTATCAGCACGCATCAGTACATCATTATTTGGCACTTTGTCCTGCAATGTAATGCCAAGGATGCGACGCAGGCACCTCAAGTAGAAGCTATTATATACATCCCTTGAGATCAGTGATTTATCCCCATCAGTACATCACAAATACACTCTATCAAAATACATGGAAGTTAGAAAACTAGATAAAATTCTTTAGGGTCCCCAGAATAAGAATGGATGATACAAATCTAATAAAATTACAATTATAAACTTGATCTTTAGTCCTATGTGTATTCCCGTAACTATCAATAAGTTAACAACTCACTTTTTATAAAATCCCACTTACGTTTCGTGTTTGTAAAAAATTAAATTTTATAAAAAGGTATTTTATTTGTAGTAATTGCATCCTTCAGACAATACTTGTATTTTTAATATCATGCATGATAGTTGCTAAAAAGGACATTTTCCATATCAGTTTCTTTATTATTATTTTTTTGGTCCTTTTAAATGGTATTCTTTTATTTATTAAGAACAATAACAAAATTATTGGGATTTTAGAACCCTTGCCGCACTTTAATGGCAACATTGTACATATCTCTCTCATATATAAGGGTGCATGACAAAGGTCGTGAACACCGACACCAGTATTTTCCGATATCGTAAGTTTTCTGTCCAGTAGTGTTTACTGTTAGTAGTTACGCGTAGGTTAATTCGTTATCTCATTCCTAACTAGTGTTTATTATTATTATTATTATTATTTACTTATAACTATTATTTGAAACTCAACCTCATCATCATCTTTTAGTTGTAAACATTTGAACGCGAAATATTTTCTGGGGCATAATTTAATAATATAAGTATTTCATAAACAATATATAGACTGGGATTGCGATAAAGTTTAACAAAGCTTAACTTTAAATTCAATTAAAATTGAGTATGAGATTATGAGTTATTACAAGATACACAATACTCTTCTGGTTTGTGTTATTAAAATAAAATTAAGGCAGGACGTCTCGGCAAATGACATCATCAGTACAAATAAGAAAAAAAGTATATCAATTAAATTTACGTAACACAATAAGATGAAAAAGGCTTTAACTTTAGTCTAGGGGGCCGTCCATAAATGACGTCACGCATCTTAGGGAAAGGGGGGGGGGCAATTTTTGTGACGATGTGTGACGAGGGGAGGAGGGTGTTTAAGCAATGTGGCGTCACATCAAAACACGTAACTTTAAATAAAAGTTCCACTAAAATATTTGATTTCTTTCAATTTATTTAGTGACTTTTTAAATGGCTTCATGCGTCTTACGATATTACAGTGCATCCTTACACAAAATTACTGGCGTCCAAACTTTTTGCATGGCGGGCCATACTCCATAAAGTAAAGATATGCGGGGGCCGGAGGAAGATAATATTAATAAACAAAAATGAAAAATTTTGAGAATTTTTTTTATTTCAAAATTTAATATGAAGGGTAAAACTGAGATCTTGACTACTGTAAATGTTTGAGGTCAGGCTTAATCCCACTAGTTGGAAGTAATGTCCCCCGACTGAGCCATCTTATACCGTTGTGATACAAATCTTCGTATTCTCCCTGGATGTCAAAAGAAATTGCTGAAACTGGTAGTGAAACAGGGCTTAAGAGCGAATAGAGCAGCGGTTCTCAACCTTTCTTGTGTCGCGACCCTTTTAATAAATTACTCGTGCTGTGGCGACCCCCGCCATCAATTATTTTTGGTATCTACCTCATAGCTGTAATTTTGCTACTGTTATAATATATTTAATTTAATCTCATATGCAGAATAACATTGTATTCTCATTTTTACAAATTTTACACAATTAAAGCACAGAATCTGTTCTCGTAGTAACGTAATTAGTAATTAAAACACAATATGAAACAATGATTACAATTACATACATGTCATAAATTACATACAAGGCATTCGTATTTATTTCTAATTACAAATACGTAAGAAAGCCAAAGTCAATTAATGTAAAGGTTGAGGTTGCTTCTTTCTCACAAGATCAGAAATTCTCGGGACAGTCTTTGCGAGAGCACAACGAAGATCGTATTCCACAATAAATCTAATTCTGTATTATAGACTTGATAATCAGCAAGCTGGAAAACCCTGTTTCGCAAAGATAAGTTATTGGAAAAGGAAGAAGGAGGCGCAACACAGTTTCGGACAGATCAGGATATGACTGCAAACACTTGATCCAGAATTTTGTAACTGACTTTGAAGAGAAATCATTTCGCGCTGCATCACTGTTAATGAGTTCGATGAACTCCTCTTGTGCTGTCTCAGGAATATCGTCAACTTTGACTGTGAATGGACTTCTGGCAAGTGCAAACGGAGTGTTAGGTAGATTTTGGAAAGTACGATGAAATTTCGTCCGCCAGCATATGCAAGTGTTCTTTCACAGAAATTATCATTTTACTTCTCTTGTCCGGTTCAATGTCATTTTCCTCAAAGAAAACAGATAAGGTGGGCAACATGTACATTTTATTGTCATCCAATTTTTTTTTGCCAAAGCTGAAGTTTCATTTCGAATGATCGGATCCATTCAGACAAATCTAGGCATGTTGCATTTGGTCATTACAGTGATAAATTTAACTCATTCAAAATGGAAAATATATCTACCAGTACCAGATAAGAAATTTTCTGAAGCTCATTTTTGTCGCTGAAAAGTGCTTCGAACTGTGGTTTAGACTTCTGATTAAAGAACATTTTTAGTTCGTCACGAAGATCAAAAACGCGTTTCAAAACTTTCCCTCTCGACAACCATCTCACTTCAGTGTGAAATAGCAGAACATCGTTGGACGCATCCATCTCATTACAAAGTTTCGAAAACAGACGACTGTTCAGCGCACTCGCTTTTACAAAATTGACGAACTTACGACGCTTTTCATTACTTCCTGACACTCTTGTGGCAACGTCTTCGTTGCTAGCACTTGTCGATGAATCATACAGTGAGTTCCAATGACTTTTGGTGATTCATTTAGTACCGAACGTTGAAATCCAGACCGACATCCTAGCATAGCTGGTGCACCATCAGTGCAAATAACACAAACCTTTTCCCAAGAGATTTTATGATCTTTCAGAAATGAACCAACTGTATCAAATACATCCCGTCCAGTTGTTGTCGTTTCAAGAGGTTTGCAAAAAAGAAACTCATCTTTAAAGTCGCCTTCATTTATATATATCGCGTAAACCAGTAGTTGTGAACAGTTTGCAACGTCCGTGGATTCGTCAAGCTGGATGCTAAATATTGGAAGTGGAGCAGATTTTATTTCCTGGATTACCTGATCAATAATATCAGCAGACGTATCATCTATTCTTCTCCGGACAGTGTCGTTAGATAAGGAAATTGCAATCAATTTCTTAACAAATTCGGGTCCGATCATAACTCGAACAATATCTTTTGCCGCTGGCAATAATAAGTCTTCGGCAATGGTGTGAGGTTTCATAGCTCTTGCGATTCTGAGCGCCACCAAATATGAAGCTTCAATGGCTGCTACGTTTTGTTGGTGGTATTTGCCACCAGTGTCAAGTCTGGCTTTCCTGACGGCATCAGCTTTTTTTCTAAAATACTCGGTATCCTTCCCCGCAAAACTTGGATGTTTGCTATCAAAATGACGTTTCAGTTTGTTTGGCCTCATAGATTCGGCTGAAAGAACTTCATTACAAATAACGCATTGCGTTTTCTCAATTCCTGCTGTAACTATTAAAGTAAAACCATATTGTAAGAAATCGTCACTATATTTTCTTTTCTTAATCATAATGTTCTTCTCTGCATGTTCCATTTCCATCGGTTGGTTTAAAAACTTTAAATTTAAAATGAAAAATTTATAACGATAGCTTTCAATACCACGCACAATGAAATATTGACCAACAGCCCTACACTACAGTGTGTGGAAGCAGAAGCAGCAGCAGTTCAGCTTCTACGTCACTTAGCCAGCATGCTGAGCTCAGACCTCTGAGCATCCAGACGCGCCCTACTCTCTGTTGATATAATTACTAATTACCGGTTGTTGAGGTGTTCATAAAATAGTGTTGAAATAAAAATTATAAAAAGCTAAAAATAATTACGTTACAACAACTAAACTTACTAACGTTACTGAATAGACTATAGACTAGTATACAGTAATAGACAATATATGTACATTGCAAGGTTTACACATTTTTAAACATTTAAACACACAAAAAACATATTTTTCCAATGGTCTTTGGCGACCCCTGCCAAATCGTCATTCGACCCCCGCGGGGGTCGCGACCCACAGGTTATAGAGTTTATAGCTTTTATCACTGGTTTAAGGACTCGATCACATCTAAGGAGTTTGGGCATAGATCTTGCTTAGCCTCTTCGCTGACTTTATTAAAGACAAGTTTGGCTTGTCAACTGTGCTCAACAGCAATGATTTAATTTAAGCTGCGTGGATGCGCAGATATCTGAGTGACACCGCGCACTAGTTTAGAATTACCGTGAAGCAAATTTTATAAAATATTGCACAAAAAATGGATGCTGTGCAACATTGCACACGAGCATTCTTACTTTTACTTGGTTATTTAAAGTCATTGACAGCAGAAAAAACAGAAGCACTAAATTGTTTCCCCTTGTTTGGTCTTGAAGCCTGAAAGTCTAGAAATTGATACACAATAAAATGTTATCGATTTTTGCCATCCTTTGAGGTACTCAAAACAGTAAAAAAAAATACTTTTTAAAATAAATATAATGCCGTTACAGAAATAATACGTCCGACAATTAGTTATGTAAGATGAAGCCGCGGACCAGTTAAAATTTCATCGCAGGCCGTGCTTGGCTCGCGGGACGGACTTTGTACACCCACCTCACTAATTACATGCTAAAGTATGTCATACTTTAATGACAAAAATTGATGTGAAAAATGCTCATTTTCGATTCGCAAACATCGCTTTTATTGGGGGCAAAGCTTTGTGACGTCATATTGGAGGGGGTCTAAGTTTTTGTGACAACGTGTGACGAGGGGGGGGGGCTGGGTGAAATCGGCGAAAATCGCGTGTCATTTTTAGACGGCCCCTAGTCTACTTATTTGTTTTAATCACAATAATCGTTTGTGTATCTTGGATTTTTAAAACCAACGACAGTTGGACTTAAAGCATAGGAAAATTAAAAACACTATTTAGAAACGTACAGTTTGGAATAAATTTAAACATAACAAATGGTTTAGTGTTATTGGGTTAAGTTTGTTTGCCACTCATTCGAACTCCAGTTCAAAGTCCGTATGGCTTGAAAAGAAAATTTTATTTTCCATTTTTATTTGGTCTCAAGATACGTTCTTTTCAATATCATTTAGATGAAGCCTTACTGCCACCTTAAGCCGCCTTAGGTTATTTGAAGCAGTTTATTGATATTTTTGGCATGAAATGTAAGATAAATTTTTTATTTAACTCTATTATTAGACTTCCGGTAAATAATGACAAGGCCTATACATAGCTTATAGCTATGTTTTATGTTTTTCATGTTTGAGTTTAATTTAACCTAATCATAATCCTATTTGGCCTGATCCTAAAACTACAAATAAACAAATTAACATACACTTAACCCTATATCTTAACCCTTAATTAAATTTGTTCACACAATTATTTTTTTTAACTTACACCTCAATTTTACTATATTTCCAAGAAAAATCCCCCTGACATAACTCATAGACATAACACCAACCTAAACATAGTCCTTAAAATTCTATTTGCTTTAGCCAGTTTAAAAAAAAATTAATTTGATATATTATTCCTAGAAAGGCAATACTCTTATGTCATGTAAACCTTGTTATCAGTGTAATGCTCCATTGTCATTTGTAAAAATTGATCTAATAAAAATTAAGCTCTGAAATAGTTCCCATCTCATTATCTCTTCAAGTTTAAGTTAAAGATTTAATATCCCCAATTGCCCAATTCAATTTTCTATTTCAATTAAAGGTCTATAATTTATATTATTACATGCCATTTTTATTTTACTTCCTTT
Organism: Ampullaceana balthica; assembly: GCA_944989445.1. Taxonomy (NCBI): domain Eukaryota; kingdom Metazoa; phylum Mollusca; class Gastropoda; family Lymnaeidae; genus Ampullaceana; species Ampullaceana balthica. Next base: position 3,503,461 of record CALYLW010000004.1, on the reverse strand, counting down.
GTATATCTCAGCTTTATATAAGAAATCAACATACTGAAAGATGATTTTGCTGACTTGCTGGTTAAGCCTAGCCATCTTAGACACAGTTATGTCAACTCCTTTGGTTAAGGCTCCATCTGGAACATTTCAAGGAACAACGTTCATATCCAAAAACGGACAGACCTACAGTGTATTTCTGGGAATCCCTTACGCCAAGCCACCAGTTGAAGACCTGAGGTTCAGACCACCAGTGCCTATAAATGATTTAGGTAAAGTATAAATTTGCTTTACATATATTGCTGAATTCTTACCAGATATTTTATTTTATTCAAAATATTACATTTGTCTCCAAATTGTTGTCTCATTTAATTTAAAATGTTACATTATTTGCATACATTTTTAAGTTTATCATATTTTCTCACATTAACCCTGCATACTACACTGTAACATGTCTACATGTATGAAGGACTGTGTTTATGCTGTATTCTCATTCATACAGACTGTACAAATTAACAAAGTTTCGTATTGTCTTGATACCAATTCATATGTTTTCAGATGGAGTCTATGATGCATCAGAATTCAAACCGATTTGTGTCCAAATCAATGTTATACCTAATGGTCTGGATATTGGTCTCGGGGAAGAGGACTGTCTTTATCTTAACATTTTTTCTCCTGAATCTGCCGCTTCCACCAAAGGAGAACAAAAAAAGGTTGATATGATATGTAACATATTTATTTATTTTGTTTTTTTTAAATTATCTTACTTAATTGTCCTGCATTATAGTCGAGAAATATATTTAAAAAACAAAACCAAATTTTTTTAAGATAAATTGAGTTTTAAAATAGGTATTGTATTAATGAGTCATGTGCTACAATTAAATGTAAACATGTTTTAATTGAAATATTAAATTAACTCATTTTAATTGTGGATGCTCCTTAACATCACTTTCTCTCATTACAGGTGTTTGTCTTCATACATGGGGGAGGTAACCTAAATGGCTTCACTAATATCTACATTCCTGGACAGTTGGTGACAGAGCGAGATATAATTGTGGTCACTATCAGTTACCGTTTGGGATATCTTGGTTTTCTCAGTACACTAACTCCAAGCTGTGAGGGTAACTTTGGCCTAAAAGACCAGCTGTTGGCAATATCTTGGGTCAAGGAAAATATCCTTGCTTTTGGTGGTGATCCTAGTGACATCACAGTAAGCTAAACTAATCACTTTACGCTCATTCATACAACTTAACTCTTCCAGTATACAAGTTTATTCTTATCACTCACAACTTTAATTTTTTAACATCTGGTTTACTCTTTTTACTGTTCTCATTAATTAGTTACCCATCAAAATGCTTGTTTTATTTCAAAATTGGGTAATTTAGAAAAAAACATTAATCTTCATCGCAGTTTAATGGACATTTTTATGATCCTGATTAAAGTACCCCAGTGGCTTGAATGTGACCAGAAGCCTGTTGTTACATACAGTTAGATAATAATTCTAAATTCTCATGTCAGGTTGGTGGTGAATCAGCTGGAGGGATGGACACCTCATTTCTCACATTCTTGCCAGATTCTAAAAATCTCTTTACTAAAGCGTTTCCCATGAGCGGCCTCTCTTCGGTTAAGCTCCCTGCTGTGGTCAGAAACCCCCTAACTACTTTTGTCCAAATAGCTCAAAAGGCAGGATGCTTAAAGGAAGGACAAGATAACCTAGATTCTGATGATGAACTTAATGCCATCGTCAACTGCCTAAGGAAAGCTCCTGTTGAAACATTTTCAACAGAAATCAGTTTGAATATCCCTGAACTAGGACCTGTGGAATATGGCAGTCTTTTCCCAAAATTGATCGAAGAGCTCTTCAATGATGAGAGTTACCTTGATTCTATACATTTTTTTGACCGAAACTATTTATTAAGTTTCGTCTATAATGAAGGAGACCTGTTTAATGTTATCAACAAAGAAGTGGAAGCTCTTCTGTCAGAAGAACAAAGACAAGCCATGCCACCAAATGCCATGTTTCTGGGAGTGATGACAAAATTTTTTAACTCAGCTTTTGGTTCTGTCAGTGAACAAGTCATTGAGAAAGTTGTGGAATATTACAATAACAATTATGAAATCAATCCATTAGCAGATTTTGCTGCTGATGCAATTTTTCACATTCCAACATTGGATTGGGCTAATACAGCTACAAGAGGATTTTCTATTGAAAAGAGCAAGGTAGATTATTAAAATGTTGTGTGATTTTTTATTTTTTTTTATTTATTTTTTTGAAATTTTAATTTAACAAGATTATATTCTGATCGATCACGAAGCTGTCATTATTTTCTACTTGGTGCTCAAATGTATGACTTCCAAATTTCCAGTCCTTGTATATGTACTTAGTTTTCTCTAGTGTTGCTTATACTTGTATTTGTAAAAAAAAACAACTATGGTATATGGTCGGAATAAAATTATCAGTTTTCATTAGTAATCTTTTCTGTTATTACTTGTTTTAAATTATTTTTTGCTTTTCATTTGAATTGTAGTTGATGAATAATTAGGACACGTTGATACATTTTCTGTAGGTTTAAAAAAACCAACATATATATAGATTTATAAAATCTTAAAACATGTTAATAAATTTCACAAGTATATTTGATACAACAGGTGCACATGCTTCGCTTTGTTCACTGGCCAAAGTTTATGACAGGACCATACAAAGGAATGGTTCATGGCGTTGATCTCTTGTATCTGTTTGACATAGATCCTGACTATGCCAACAAAATCTTAAATTTTCATGTGAGCACATTTGTTTAATTTATTTCAAATATGGTATTTAAGTTCATCTCATATCAAAATTGAGTTTTTATTTCTCTGGTTTCATTATTAATATAATTGTAAATCCCGTATAGCTGGATAGCAAAGTCAATAGTGCGCTCGCCTCACAAGCCGAGGGGCGTGGGATCGAGCCCACTTTAAAGCCACTATAAAATGTTGATGAATGACTAACACTAAGAAAATCCTCCGCTGACCTGGAGAGGGATGGGCACCGCCAAGGTCTACTAAGCCTGAGAATGTTCTAATGGAAACATTAGAACCCCCTGCGACCTAGAAAAAAAAAGGTTATGGGACTAAAAAAAAATTTAAAAATTTAAAATCCCATAAATAACCGCAATTTTTAGAATATTTTATTATAGTCATAAAACATAGTAATATAGTTGTATATAGTTGTCCCATCAAACTGAAACTCCTGTAAAAAAAACTTGTTTCTGTCTCCCTTTCATTTATGCCAGGTCAATGGAAGTCTTTGGGGTGAGGAGGATGACTATGTAAAACAAAAATACATGTCAATAGCAGCAGACTTCATCAAAACTGGGTGGGTATTAGTGTAATTTTAAAATAATACAAAATATGAACAATTTTATTTCAAACCTATAAAAAGAACATTGCATTGATATAATAATCATATATACAGTAGATTTATAGTATAGATTGACACATTTGAGAAATTAATTTATGGTATGTCATTGGCAAGTGGATGCGATGCGGTTAACATTAGTGAAACTTTAACATCTTGATGTGTGCATAGATTTGTGTTTGATTTAATACATATAAAAAAGTCCTGTTGTTACTGGTCCAAGTGTCTTAATGAACATATTTTGTCTTTTGTAATAGATTTCAATGGGTGTGTTTAACTCTATAAACTTCATAGTTAACCTCAATTTTTTTCCATTTATATAAGCTTTACTAAGTGAGGAATTCGGGCCAGAAGGGTTAAAAGTGAAATAGTATGCCTATTGTGTTTAAGAATGTATTTTGTTTTACTAATTACATTGCTAGCCTCCTTTCCAAAGAGAGCAAAATGCATTTAAAACACAGAATATTACTTTTAAAAAAACTCTTAGGCAATTTTTTGCAATCAATTTTTAACATTGTCCCCATTCACATCTGCTGAAGTTGAAAGGAATTGAAGGTAAAATACTGATAATATTTCCTAATTTGAAGTATTCATTTCCAACTACAACCATTACGCATATCTTCCATTTGAATTCTGGCAATCAATGTTCCCTTAAGATTTGTTGGTCCAAGTGAAAAGTAAAAAAAGCTTGTGTGCAAAGTTGCAAAGCACCCATTTTTTGTGCAATATTTTACAAAATTTGCTACACAGTAATTCTAAACTGCTGCAGGGCGTCGGTCAGGTATTTCGCAGCTGCACAACTTAAAGTAAAAAGCGAACATTGCAGGTAATACTTTTTTACTGGAGCTCAATGTTCTAGATTTGGGATTTCCAGTATAATTAGTTTAGTGCACGCTTTATTAATGTATAAAATAGATGATCCGTCAAAGGGTTTAGATAATAATAATCAAATAGACTTCCTTTTGTGTAAAGAGCAAACTGTAATTATAATTGATGGATCTAAATCAGCAATGACTAAATGTTAACTCAAGAGTTCCACAAGAACTGTTTTAGGTCCACTACTCTTTTCAATTTATTTAACTGATATTCCCAACAGCAACTCAACAGAAACAAAAGTTAGGTTATTTGCTGATGATTGTATAATCTATAGAACAATTAAATCAGAACAAGATAACAAAATTGTACAAAAAACCCCAGATAAATTAATAGAATTGGCAACAATTTGGATTATGACTTTCCATCCAGAAAATTGTCAGCTGTTGAGAGTAACAAAGAAAAAGAAACTAATAAATGTAAAATATTTCATTCATGGAACATAACTAATCCAAACTAAAGATTCAAAATTAATACTTAGGAGTAATAATTAATAAGAAATTACCATGGAATCCCCATGTCAACGAAGTAATTAAAATATCAAACAGTACCATAGGCTTTATGAAGAGAAATTTATACGGATGTAATAAGAATATAAAACTGAAATGCTACCTTACTTTGGTAAGACCATTACTAGAATATGCATCTTCTGAATGGGATCCATCAACCAAAAAAAAATATTGATAAACTAGAACAAATTCAAAAAAGAACTACCAGATTCATTACTGGAGAATATTCCAAACTTACAAGAGTAACACCATTAGTTAAACCAATAAACCTTGAAACACTAGAGGATAGAAGAACAAAGAGCAAAGCAGTAATAATACATAATAGGCAATTATTTCTGACTTGGAAATACAAGGAAAAGATAATCTAACACAACCCTCAGATTAACACAAGGATAATAACCCTTTTCTTATTCTGTATGCAAGAACAAGCACACACAAGTTCTCGTTCTTCCCGTCCGGAATTCGAACGTGGAATTGGTTTCCTGAGTTAACCAGGAAAACCAACACACTATCAACATTTAAAACTCTAATAAAAATGCAGCACTAGACATACACATGGATAAGCATAAGACGCAATAATTTTACTGTGTAGAAGGGGCGTCTGTAACAGATAAGATAAGATAAATGCATATATTTATTTTTTTATCTCAGCAATCCAGGTGTATCACTTGAATTTGAACTTCCTAATGGATGGCCAGCCTATGAGGAACATGAGGGCCATTACCTACAGTTTGGTCTCCAATCAGAAGTCAAGACTCAGTTCAAGCCTGAACGTTTACACCTTTGGTCAACTCAGATTCCTGAATGGATTGAAACATTTCCACTAGAGCAACCAGCCCACAATGAGTTGTAACAGTGTTCAATTATTTCAGGGGGAATTCGGGCGGGTGATGTGTAGATCGCATTAGTTAAGCCTGATAACACTTAAAACTGAAGAAGCTGTACTAAAGTTAATGAATCATCTGTAGGCCCGCTGTAGTAAGTGCATTGACTTAACCACCATAAATATCTTGAAGTTTATGTAGGCTTTTGTCATTACACTGTAAATGATGTAACATTAAATTTCCATTTTGCCAGCATTTAAAATTCAATGTCTTTATAAGATAAAAAAATTAATAGAGTTGTATGTATTATTAATGCGTATAAATCTTTTTTTCATTTGGTTTTCACTATATCTGTAAGCAGCACGACTACTTGTCCACACAGCTACCTGTCAAATGCTATGTATTTGTCACATATCAGGGCTAGACATGTGAGTCCTTCAGGCATTTGAATTGGATCTTTTGGTTTTATTTATCAATGTAATTTTTAAAAGTTTTTTTCTGTTTGGTTGTGATGATTTTTTGAAATTTATTTGTAAGTGTGATTATTTTTATATTGTTGATTCCAGGTCATTATGGTTTTATTGATAATGTATTACATTTCTATAGTTTAATTTATGTTTATATGTAATTTTTTTGCTTATTGTCATATGTCATTAATTAGCTTATAAATTTGTGTATGTTATTTTGTTTAATGATATTTGTATGGGACTATTTGTAAAACCAATTTTAAAAAAATTGTGTCTGTGATTTACATATGTTATGCATAATATTTATAAACTTAATAAATATGTTTATGCCATAAGCTTGCCAACCCCAACATTTTCTTAAACCAAAAAGAATAATATATACTATAAAGAAGCAGACTCCCTCGTAATATAATATTGTAGCAATATTGTTTTCTTGCTAAAGCAGTGAACATCAACCCACTCGGCAAGATCAATTCTTTTAATTACAAAACTTTCTCACTCTGACCATCATATTGTTACTCTATGTTTAGGCTCTGTTACTTCCTGCATTCCTAGTGGCACCCCAAGCTCCTACTCTAACTCTGCTCCTCAATTCTTATTCTTGCTGGCTCCTTGACCTCCTACTCTATGGTTATCTTGTTCCCGCTCTCTCGATCCTAATCTCTTTATCCTTATATTGTCAACCTTGATTCCATGGATGTTAACCCCTAGCATTCCTGGAATGACTCAAGATATGTACGCCATGAGTTGATATTGACATTGCTTGTTTTTCATTGGCTAAAAGTTAATTAGATCCCATATTTCCCGTTATTTAGATCGATGAAATACGATGCTTGTTTCTCATTGTGCGACGCTCCCAAACTTCCCATCTTATTTTAATTCAACCAACAAGTAAACTATTTAGGTTATTGACTTGTCCTAATCCTTCCCATATCTCCATAATATTCTAAAATTAATTGATTACAATACAGACAAAATGTATATTAAAAAATATTTTGAGTTTCATTTAGAAGAAATAGGTAACATAACTGTAGACGAGATAGGTATACATTCACGCCTTAAAAAAATTAAAATAAACAAAGCTACTGGCCCAGATAAATTGCCAGCAAGGTTATTAAAAGAACTAAGCAATAAATTGTCCCCAATCCTTGTAGTTCTTTTTCAAGCCTCTCTAAACCAGGGTAAAGTGACAGAGGATTGGAAATTAGCTAACGTAACTCCACTCTTTAAGAAAGGTGATAAATCAGATCCTGGTAATTACAGACCTGTATCACTTACTAATATCACCTGTAAATTACTAGAACACATAATATATAGTAAAATAGTTAACCATCTAGACAATACGGCTTTAGAAAAAACAGATAATGTGAAACACAATTAATAGGTTTAATAGATGACCTATCAAACGGCTTAGACAATAATTATCAAATAGAGTATAGACACAATATTACTAGACTTATCAAAAGCATTTGATAAAGTTCACTTAAAAAACTACTTTGGAATCTCAGGTCCCTTACATCACTGGATCCAAGTCTTCCTTTTGGATAGGGAGCAAACTGTAATAATTAATGGATCTAAATCTGCACCAATAAAGGTTAACTCAGGTGTTCCACAAGAAACAGTGCTAGGTCCCTTAATCTTTTTAATTTATATAAATGATTTACCCAACAACATCTCAACAGGAACAAAATTTAGGTTATTTGCTGATGATTGTATAATCTGTAATAATCTATAGAACAATAAAATCAGAACATGATATCAAAATTTTACAAAAAGACTTAGATGAATTGAAAAAATGGGAAACTAAATGGAGTATGTCTTTCCACCCAGAAAAGTGTCAACTGTTAAGAGTAACAAAGAAAAAGAAACAAATTCAAAATATTACATGTATGGAAAAGAACTGACCCAAACTAAAGATGCAAAATACTTAGGAGTCATAATAAATGAGAAACTATCATGGAATCCCCATGTCAATGAAGTTATTAAAAATCAAACAAAACCTTAGGCTTTATAAGGTGGTCGAGTGGCAGCGCGTTCATGGGTTCGAATCCATGTGAAGGCAATGATTTGTTCCCGGGGCCTAGGGCGTCCCTGAGTCACCCAGCTCCGAATGGGTACCTAACACTAGTTCGGCTGGGTAATGCGTGGAAATCACAAAGCCGTGGCCTGTGAACGCTGCATCACTTGCCAACAGATCATCTGTCATGGTCTGAGAACGCAATTATCTTTTGCATATAAGGAGCGTCTGTATAGATTAGATAAGAAGATATAAAAAGAAACTTTCACAAATGTAATAGAGATATAAAACTAAAATGCTACCTCACTTTGGTGAGACCTGTACTAGAATATGCATCTTCTGAATGGGACCCATCCACCAAAGAAAGCATTGATAAACTAGAAAAAAACAAATTAAAAAAAGAGCTGCCAGATTCATTACTGGAGAATATTCGAAACTGACAAGAATAACACCATTAGTTAAATCATTAAACCTTGAAACACTAGAGGATAGAAGAACCAAGAGTAAAGTAGTAATCATACATAAAGCAATTAATTCTACTTAAGAAATACAAATACAACACAAATATAGCTTAATACAACCCTCAGATAGACATAAGGATAAAAACACCTTTCTTATTCGGTATGCAAGAACAAACATACACATTTTGGTTCTTCCCGTCCGGAATTCGGGCGTGGAATGGGTTGCCTGAAGAAACCAGGAAAACCAACACTTTATCAACAGTTAATTCTCTAATAAAAATGCAGGACAAAATACAAACCATAGATAAGCGTAGGACTCAATAATCTTCTTAAGAAGGAACGTCTGTAAACAGATAAGAGTAGATATTTATGTTTTTGTGGTTCAGATCAAATTATGTTTATGTTACAGCAATGTATAATGGAAGGTGGTTTTGGTTTAGAAGTTGTTTAGTTCAGAAATATTCCAATTGTAGTTCGACAAGTCTATCTAAATTATATTAGCATAGGAATTTCGATCCACAGTTGCTAGGGTCCAACGATCCTCCTTATAGTGCTAAAGGTTTTTATTATACGTTTTACTGATTTTATCACCTATCTACACCAGCCCGTCCCAATGTTTCTAAACCTTATCAATAATTTTTACATTAAATCGTCATTGATATTCTTTATACCCCATTATGCCCATTATGGTATACTATACCGTTTAACCTCGTGTTACAAACTTAATTCGTTCCAGAACCCTATTCGTAACCTGAGATAATGACAATCACAATCTGTTCCATAATAAAATAATCATTCTTTGATAACATCCTTTTGCTTACCTACCTAAAAAAAAGCAATAACTTTTTTTAAAATTAAAAAAATGTGTGCTTCAAGTATTGAATAAATAACTTGAAAACAACCAAATAAATTGACTGTAAAATAAGAACGAAAAAAATATTTAAACTATCTTTCTTATAAAAATAATTAAAATAGCGATCATAGGGGCCGTCCATAAATGACGTCACGCACCTAGGGGGGGAGGGGGGTCACACTTGTGTGACGTTGCGTGACGAGGGGGAGGGAGGGGGGTTGAAGAAATGTGACGTCACATCAAAAGGGTAACTTTAAATAAAACATCCACTGAAATATTTGGTCGCTTACAATTTATTTAATGACTTTTTTTTTCTTTTTTTAAAAAAAAATCAGTGCTTCTCAATGTGCTGGTCGGTAGGCCATCAGACGCTGGTTGGCGTATGCTATCAAGACACGAAAATTAAATCTAATTATAATCCTTAAGTTTGAGAATCCACAAGATAACATATGAAATTGTTACACTGCGTCGTTTGATGTTGACATCAAAGCATTTGTGATCTAACCGCAGCTCCGTTTGGTTCTCTCATGCCCGTTACCACAAAATATACAATTTTATGTATGCGTTACCCCCCCCCCAGACTCTAGGTCCTGCTCATGTGACTCGGGGATTTGGGGGAGCGTCTTTAGCACGCCCACCCCTCCCCCCCCCCGAAAATGCTACTGGTGAGTTTTACAAGCATGACAAGTGTCTAAAAATGATTTGAATAGGATTATGTGTAGATATTTTAAGTCAAAACGACACGGAATATCCTTTTTCTTTAAAAGGGGAGGGGGGGAGGGAATCTATTTGATAGAATTAAAAACGTTTTAAGTTTGATATAATTGTTCGATGGTTTTTGATAAAACGCCCCTGGCCATTCTAGTCTTCTAGATCAGTGCTTCTCAAAGTGGTGGTCCGCGGACCGATGCCAACCGCTGCCGGTCCGCAGATGTTCTCAAAAAAAGGACAGAAAAAAATGTCAGTGCAGGGAAAATAGTGCACAGGTCCCTGGTACAATGGAAAAAATTCCTGCTGGTCCGCAATACTAAAAAGTATGAGAAGCACTGTTCTAGATATAATGGTAAATGAGCCCATTTAAAATTAGTCAAGTATTCATTAACTTTATTGAATGCATCAAATTCTTGACATTGCAATTCGAGAGGAGAACAAAACAACTTTTCTTCTTAGCTCAGTTTTTAAGGCATTAATTTTAAATATCACAGAAATGATACGTGATAAAGACAAGTCATGTGGATTAAGATTATTGTCACTCGTGTCAATATAAATGAAAGTATGGTAGATTTAGGTGTCTTCATATAGTGCGTAGGTAAGAAATCTACATAGTTGTCAAATTTTTAAAAAAATGCATTTTCTGGAAGGAACCTGTTTAAATAATGGGCATATGTTCCAAGCGTACACGTACACATGACGTATTTTAATATATCTAGCGGATTGTAGTGGATGTTATATGTCCCAAATGAGTCTGCATTACCCCCAAGAATTCCCTTTTTGACCCCAGTTCAGGTTATTTACCTCTGTTCGCCGACCTCTGTCTTACGGGATGCCCGTCAGTCAATTGAGGGATTTTAAAAAAATACATTTTAAAAATGTTATTTTTAAATAATTTTTTTTCTAAACAAAGACGTTAACCGTGATGATCAATAGTCAATGTTTAATTTGTATTCATTAAAATAAAATATAAGCTAAGGATGTTAACACAGTTCGTTTTCTGAAGGCTGGTTAAACGTTTTTAAAAATGATTCACGCGGCTTACGATATTACAATTTAGATCTTCACTAAATAAATAATAAATACTTAAATGACAATAAAAGTGAATTGAAATATACTTATTTTCAAATAGTAAATAAAGTTGTTGTTTTTTTTGTTTGTTTCTTTGTTATTATTTTTTTCTTGTTATTTTTTTTTGGGGGGGGGTCAAATCAAAGATTTGTGACGTATTTTTAGAGGGGGGGTCTAAGTTTTTGTGACGTCGCGTGACGAGGGGGGGGGAGGGGGTCAAAAATCGGCAAAAATCGCGTGACGTCATTTATGGACGGCCCCATAGGAAATTTTGTACTTTCCAAATTCAAATAAATCTTCACTGACAACCTGAACTGCTGTGAACTGCGGCCAAATAAAACCGAGTCTGAACACTAAAAAAACTAGGCTAGTGCTTAACGGTTTATAAATCCCTTATATTAACGTCAACGCCGTCTCTCTCTGTCTGTCGTTCGTCGTCGGGCAGGCGGGTGGAAATTTTTTTTAATGACACACTTCCCGTGACGCTATCAAGCTGAAATTTCGCACATAGACTCGTGTCACCTAACAATGCATCCTATCAAAGTATCAGATCGATCGAATGTATTGTATTGAAATTAATGCATTTTTAGTTTATCTAAATAAAACTATATTTCGCGATCACTATGGTTTAAATTTTACGGGTCACTTGACTTCACGCCAGCCATCGATGACCACATCTCGTGTTTAACACCAGGAGTTCACTCAGTTTCAAGCTGTAAATGTTTGTCGCGTTGGAACATAATCAATACTATAAGTTCTGTCTCATATATAAGGGATTTATAGTCAAAATCTTTGTTTTTACGGGGTTGTTTAATTGTACAGCGTTGCCTTAGTTTTTACTGTACACGATCGTATGCAAGAGTTAACCTTTGAATTATGTTCTATATCTCCTTCGTTCGTAATCCAAGGCACACTTCGTTATCTGACACAAATAAAAATCGAGGTTATTTTTCGTATACTTAATCATTCTTAATCTGAGGGCCCGTCCATAAATGACGTCATGCGATTTTGGCCGATTTTTCACCCACTACCCCCTCGTCACGCGTCGTCACAAAAAGTTAGACCCCCCTCCAAAAATACGTCACAATGCTTTGACCCCCCCCTCCAAAAAAAAACAACAAACAAACAAACAAAACAAAAACACAAATCAACCTTATGTTCTATAAGTATGTTTCAAATAACTTTTTTTTGTTTTTTAAGTATTTATTTAGTGTAGGTCTGCATGTAATATCGTAACACACGTGAAGCTATGTAAAAGGTCATTAAATAAATTGTAAGCCAGTGCTTCTCAAACTTTTTCGTATTAGACTGGCAGGAATTTTTCCATTTCACCAGATACCGGTGCATTCTTTTCCCGTTTTGAATTGATTTTCCTTGTACTGACATGATAGCAACATGAGCCTCTAGATGGCTTAAATTCTAGATTCGCTAGAATCCGCTCCTTTTGGGTTAATAATAATATTAATATAAAGTTTATAATTTTAATTTTTAGGTATCCGATTATGTAGTGTATTACGAAACGTGAACACCGTAAATAATTATATAAATGAAGTCCCCCTGTGTGACTACTTATTTTGTGACTAAAAAATTATTTTCTGCTTTTTCATGCGAGATTCTACATTCTTACTGCAGCTGGATCTCATCTTTTTAAAAACGTTTTTTTTTGTAGTTCATTTTATTTTCTACTTTTATGCGTTAACAAAGGATTTGTAAAACTTAATTTCATTCATGAAGTCCTGTTTTCCGTTGTTCAACACTTTCTTGAGCTTTTCTTTTTTACCACGTTTTTATTAACTCGCTTTCGTTGGGCATTGTTTGTCCAAGATTTTTTCAAATCTGCCAACGTAAAATTGAACCACTTCTGATGGTCCTAGAGATCTGAAAATTTTACCACATATAGATCTTGGATGACAATGCATTGTATCAAAATTTCAGATCGATCAAATGTACCGTTATTAAATTATTGAACTTTTAAGTTTATCTATAGTCTATATAAAAGCATTTGTACCGTCGGCTTTTGTTGACATCCGGGAGTTCGCCATGTGACCACATCACAATGTTTTTAAAACGTAGGGCTGGCGCTTGTGAGGTGTTTGGTAAAATAAATAGAGGTAAAAAAAGATTTCAAAAACCAGGTTGTTATAAGTGGACTAAAAAGAATAAAATAAATAGAAGTAAAAAAAAAGATTTTTAAAAACCACGTTTTTAGAAGCGGACTAAAAAGAAGAAAATAATTTAAAACTTGAAAGTTCAAGTACTTTGATTTAATATGACTAAAAACGTGGGGTGAGTGTTTGGTATAAATATTAAAGATTTATAATTTAGAAGGCAAAAGAGAGATCTATAAGTGAGAGAATGAGTGAACCGCATATGTAAAACCTCATAAGCGCCCGCCCCACATATTTAGTTATATTAAATTAAAGTACTTGAACTTTCAAGTTTTAAAATATTTTCTTTTTTTTAGTCCGCTTCTAAAAACGTGGTTTTTAAAAATCTTTTTTTTACTTCTATTTATATGTAATATTCCTTTTGCTTTTGTAAGCTGTTTTTGCGCTGATCCACTTAGCAAAAAAATATTTTTCACAACACATAGATTGTCTACATTTAAGACATTCTAGGATTTCGCTTGTTCTATCTGGAATGTTCTTCTATACACACTACACATGCAGTGGTATAGCTAGGGGGGGGTGGTGGGGGCGAGTCGCCCCGGGCGGCACACATTCAGAGGGCGGCATTTGTGGGCATTTGAAAAGTAGTCATTTCCGACAACCACCCTTTTTCTTTTGGAGTCGGAAAACCAAGGTGAAACAAACATATTTTTAATTTCGAGTCTTAATTAATGGATTCGCGCAACACTTATTTGATTACACAGTGTTTGTTATGACTAACGCAAAACGGTTCAAAAAAATTTAATCTTAAAAGATGTATCGATTTTTTTGGAAAATTAAACCATATACGTCACAGATGATGCTTTTATAAGAAAACTGCAAATAAAAAATAAATACATCACCGCTGGGCCGAATAATATGTGATATTAATATCGCCACGACAGTTTTTGGCTGGAATTTTGACAAGCGCAGAATGATGTGCTAACAAGTACCTACATGGCATGGTGGTTCAAATATTGTTTTTAACTTGAAAGACTAAGTAGTAATTAATATTACTCTTTCAATTTTTAGAAAATTTGTGTAAGTTAACTTACTGAAAATTCAAGTTATTTAGTTTTTATTCCAATAAAGTAGTAAACACAATTTTTGTTTTTAATTAAAATACGTTTATTCATCAAAAATGTTACGCCTGTCCAATTAAAGTAATGTGTAAATAATTTGAATTCGTCTATTTTAAGGAAAATTATTAATACTTAAGACAAGAACATGACAATATTCAAATTTCTCCGTTAATAAACACCACAACAGCATTAATAATTTCGAAAAAGAAATACTTTAAAATTCCATCGGTTTGAAAATGCCACATCTGAAGAAGTAACTAGTGAAACGAGATCAGAGGCTGGAAATTTACTCAGTTCAATGCAATACACGATTTTTCTGATATAAAAGTTAGGTAAGTAAATGTATACATATGTTTAAATTTTACATACTAATGTATACAATTACTTTGTTTATAAAAAATATATATTTATAAATAAAAAATAAAAGGATATTAATTGGTAATATTTTTTGGGTGTAAATTTGGAATATGTTTTGTTTCATTTCGGGGGAGGGGGGGCCTGCGCCTCAATAACTTTCTTGTGGCCTTTGAAAAATGTATCTTGTATTTTTATAAATGTGTACTTACAGCCATCATTGACAGAGAGCTTGCCAGACTAAACATCGACATTGCCTGCCTCCAGGCGACTAGACTCCCAGGAAGTGGTACCATTAAAGAACGCAACTACACTTTCTTCTGGCAGGGTGGACCAATTGACACACCAAGGCAACATGGGGTTGGTTTTGCCATAAAAAATGGACTCTGCTCCTCCATAGAACCCCCAACAAAAGGCACTAACAGAATACTAACAATACGTCTATCTACATCCTCAGGATTAGCCCACATCATCAGTGCTTATGCTCCAACCTTATCCTCGAGCTCAGAAGCGAAAGACCAGTTCTATGAAGATCTCAATCAAACACTTGCCAGCATACCCACCAATGAAGCAATCTACCTCCTCGGTGACTTCAATGCAAGAGTTGGAAGTGATCACATGGCCTGACCAACTTGCCTCGGTTGCTTTGGAAGAGGCAGGCTAAATGAAAATGGGCAGAGATTACTAGAGATGTGCTGCTTACATGGACTATGCGTCACAAATACTTTCTTCAACTGCAAAGCAATCCACCAAGTGTCATGGAGGCATCCCCGCTCTAAACACTGGCACCAGCTAGATCTCATCATCATAAGACGCACACAACTGGCCAGTGTCCTCCTCACACGCAGTTACCACAGTGCAGACTGCGACACGGATCACTCATTAGTGGCTAGCAAGGTGAGGTTACTGCCAAAGAAATTGTACCGCAACAAAAACAAGGGCAAACCACGCATAGGCATCTGCTCCACCAAGAATCCAGAGAGAACAGCAGAATACACCCAGAGACTACAAGAAGCTCTTGTTTAAATGCCACCAGTAGACACTATTAAGTCCAAGTGGTCATATCTGCGGGACACCATATATGGCTCAGCTATTGCGGCATTCGGCAAGAGAGAACGCAAAAGTGCAGACTGGTTTGAGGCTCACTGGGAGGAAATTAAGCATGTTACTGATGCAAAAAGAAGTGCTCTTTTAGCCTATAAAGACAGGCCTTGCCCAGAAACTCTACATTCCCTTAAGAATGCCAAGAAAAATGCCCAGCAGGCAGCTCGCCACTACGCTAACACGTACTGGCTCAATCTAAATTCCAGCATACAGTCAGCTGTTGATAGTGGCGATACAAAGGCTATGTACGGGAATAAAAACAAGCAACAGGCCCTCTGACCTCCAAGACAGCACCCTTAATGTCAAAAGCAGGGGAAATTATCACTGATCGGGACAAGCAACTCAAACGGTGGATTGAGCACTATCTGGAATTGTACGCAACTATAAACCATGTCTCAACTGCTGCCCTGGACGATATCCAAAACCTGCCGGTCATGGAAGAGCTCGATAGCCTACCCACAATGGTCGAGCTAAGTAGAGCCATAGATTGCCTAGCCTGCGGGAAAGCCCCTGGTAATGATGGAATTCCACCAGAAGTTCTCAAATGTGGAAAAGAAATACTTTTACAGCCTTTGCATGACCTCCTCACTCTGTGCTGTGAACAGGGGCAGATACCACAGGAGTTAAAAGATGCCAACATCGTTACACTGTATAAAAATAAAGGAGACAAGAGTGACTGCAACAACTATCGTGGAATCTCTATCCTCAGTATAGTTGGAAAGGCCTTCGCCCGAGTTGCATTAACACGCCTGAAGACCCTAGCATTGCATGTACTCCCAGAATCGCAGTGCGGCTTTCGAGCCGGAAGATCAACCATAGACATGATCTTCTCTTTGCGCCAGCTGCAGGAGAAATGCAGGGAGCAACATATGCCTCTATACATCGCGTTCGTCGACCTAACTAAAGCTTTTGATCTTGTCAGCAGAAGCGGCCTTTTCCAGATCTTAGTAAAAATAGGCTGCCCTACACATCTGCTTAACATCATCAAGTAATTCCACGAAAACATGCAGGGCACAGTGTGCTATAACGGTGCCACCTCTGAGGCTTTCCAAGTAAGTAGTGGAGTAAAGCAAGGCTGCGTGTTGGCACCTACTCTATTCGCAATATTCTTTTCCATCTTACTCCAGTATGCCTTCAAGAACAACAGCGAGGGGATATACATACACACCAGAGCTGACGGGAGATTATTCAATATTGCCCGACTTTAGAGCCAAAGACCAAAATAAGGAAGATTTTGCTGCGCGAATTCTTATTTGCAGACGATGCCGCCTTAATATCCCACACAGCAGACGGCCTGCAGAACCTTGTATCCAGCTTCTCCGCTGCCTGCAAAGAGTTTGGCCTGACCATAAGTATAAAGAAAACCAACATTATGGCACAGGATGCTGCCTCTCTCCCGACTATCACCATTGACGACTGCAACCTGGATGTTGTTGACAGTTTTACTTATCTGGGATCAAACATCTCGAGCACCCTATCACTGGAAGATGAGATAAGTAGGATAGGGAAGGCAGCAACTGTTATGGCTAGACTGTACAAAAGAGTCTGGTCCAATGCCAAACTCACAGCAAGGACTAAGCTGCAGGTATACCAGGCCTGCGTACTGAGCACACTCCTCTATGGATGCGAGTCTTGTACCACCTATACCAGGCATGAAAGAAGGCTCAATAGCTTCCACCTCAGATGCCTGCGTCGCATCTTGGACATCAAATGGCAATAGCAAGTCCCCAACACAGAGGTCCTGGCCCAAGCAAGCATGAGTAGTATTGCAGCAATATTAAGCCAAAGACGCCTTCGTTGGCTTGGACACGTCAAGAGGATGCAAACTGGTCGCATACCCAAGGATGTGCTTTACAGCGAGCTGGCGACAGGGAAAAGGTCGGTTGGTCGGCCATGTCTTAGATACGTGGACATATGCAAGAGAGACATGAAAGTAGCCAACATTGATATACAAAACTGGGAAAACCTGGCAGAGGATAGGTCCATGTGGCGGGCTATAGTGAAAGAAGGATCACTAAGAGCAGAGGAGCAAACTAGGGCAGAAGCAGTCGGGAAAAGAGCGAGGAGAAAGGCCAGGCAACACTGCCAATAGCTCTCTACAAGCTATTGGTAGTTTACTACCAAAAGCTATTGGTAGTTTGGTAGTCAAACATTCAGATAAATTAGCTACTGATATAATTTTTTTTAATTCTCCAATTATATCAAGCCTCCTTGGTCTCATGGTAGAGCAGGGGTTCCCAACCTTTTTGTACTCTAGAGCACATTCTAAAATATCTGTAGGGTGGCGGCACCACCTATTTTTAATTGACAAGCTTCTTCTATAACTTCTCATTTTCCCATAATTTAATAAATAATGAACAAAAATGTTTCAAAATAATATTTTTTTAAAATTCCAATTGCATACACACAGAGAAATGTATTTACAAAACGTAAAAAAGTAAACACAATTCACTAATAAAAATAAAACATTTTATGAAAAAAAATATATAAATTCAATAAGTCAATGTGATCTTTGGCATTGCATATCATTGGCCAGTGCCTCGTAGTTAAGAGAGTATGACGATAATCCTTTTTGGGGGCGTTCCGCCCCTGGCGTCACACGTTTTGGGGGCGGCATTTGGGGGCATTTTAAAGTACAGCCCTTTCGGACAACGCCCTTTTTCTTTCGAAAGAGGAAAACCCGGGTGAAAATAAAATATTCGAGTCGTAATTAACGGATTCTCAAGATGACGCTTTTTATAAGAAAACAACACAAAGAACACATCACTGCTGGACCGAATATACTATTAATATCGCCGCGACAGTTATTGCGTGGATTTTTGACATGCACAGAATGATACGCGAAAAAGTACCTACATGGCATTGTGGTTCAAATATTTTCTTTAACTTGCAAGTAGTAATTTATATTACTTTATACGTTTTCAGAAAATTATTCTAAGGTAATTTATTAAAAATTATTTTTTTGTTTTTCTTTATGTTTGTTTTTTCATTAAAGTAGCACAAACAAAATTTGTGTGTTTCATTAAAATACGTTTATTCACTAAAAATTTTATGCATATCCTATTAAATTAATGTTTAAATAGTTTGAATTAGTCTATTTTAGTGAAAATTATTACGATTTTTCACAAGAAAGATTAATCGCGATTGTTGTTTTTTCCCCCAAATTTTGCATAATGGTGAAAATTTGTTAAGATCGTGGATAGTGTATTCACCATTAAAGAAAATGATATATTGTTTTGCTGTCAACTGTTTGATGATTTTTTTCCAATCAAATTTTAACACGGAAGATAGTTTTAACAAATAGTGGAAATTTAATCTCAAAATAAGTCAACACCAGTTGAGACTACTGAATAAGTCAACCTGAGTTGAGTCTAATAAATAAGTCAACACGAGTTGAGAATACTGAATAAGTCAACACGAGTTGAGTCTACTGAATAAGTCAACCTGTCTACTGAATAAGTCAACACGAGTTGAGTCTACTGAATAAGTCAACACGAGTTGAGTCTACTGCAGATTCGATCATTTTCCCAATGGAAGGAATTAGAAATAATAATTGGACATGGTGCAACTCTTGATAAACTACAATAACAGAATATTGATAAAGAAATAAGAAAAAATGAAGGGAAATTCTCACAATACTTCATATAATTATATTCTTAGCTAAACAAAATTTGGCGTTCTGAGGTCATCGTGAAAGTATTCATGAGGAAGACATCAATTCAATTGAAAATATAGGAAATTTTCTAGAGCTTGTTGACTTGTTGGCCAAGTACGACCCAGTATTATGTGAACATTTCCTACAAATTAAGATGGGTAATAACTATAGTGTCTCCTATTTGGGCAGCGATAAAAACAATAATGGACCAAATAAAGCAAGCTAAAAAATTTTGTATGATATTTGACATTTCTCCAGATATTCCCCACAAATATTACACCAGATATTCCCCACAAATATTACACCAGTCAAATTAAAAGATACGTAGTTATTGATGTTGGCGAAGTTAAAGTTGTAGAATCGTTTATTTACTTTGTAGAAAATAAAGGAAGCGCCAAGTTAGAAGTTTTAGAAGGGAAAAACATGTGAGTGGGGAAAATTTACAAGACGTGATCCTATCTTTAGAACATGAAGTACAACGAGAAATGTTTTAATCCATGGATTGAATTATAAAGGAATTAAAAGAACTCTTTGATCAGTTGCATGTCCATGTAAGAAAATATTCGTGTATAATCCCATGTAACCTACTAAGTGAAGAAATTGAATGTCAAATAAATGATTTTATTGACATTGATAAAGAACAGTTCCATAATGAAAGAAAAATGATCCAGGTTTTGTGGCTGTACTTATACTACAAAAAGAGGCATTGCGTTGGGAACATGGAGGAAAAGGCCCGCTTGTCGTATAAGTTTATATATAAAGCTTAAATATATTGTTTTCATTGCACAATTTGTTTGTGTAGTTTGTATTCTAAGAATTTTTATAACAAATATTGTTATCAGTGTCGCTAGTTGTGAAAGGAGCTTCTCCAAACTGAAGTTGATAAAAAAATTATCTTCGTTCCACAATGAGTGCATGATTTAAGACAGGGGTTGGGAAACCATGGCTCACGAGCCAGATGTGGCTCTATTGATGGCTGCATCTGGCTCTCAGACAAATGTTCGACTATTCTTAAAAAAACATTTATTCAGATTCCTTTGAATGAAATAAACAATAAACAGCATAACAATGATATTAAAAAGAATTAAGAGACATAATTATGGTACTTTTAGTGTTGAAATTACACAAAATGCACACATTTACTTGAATTTTTAGTTTTAAAAATAATGTATGGCTCTCTCAGACAAAAAGTTTCCCGGCCCTTGATTTAACTACAAAATCTTGCAATATTGTCCTTAGAACAAATATAAACAATTTTGATAGCATAATACACGATTTTTCTACTATGAAAGTTAGGAAAATAATAAATGTATAAATAATATGTTTACATACTAATGTACACAATTTGTTTGTAAAAATATAATTAAATCATTTATTTATAAATACAAAATTAAAGCATACTAATTGGTAATTTCTTTTTTTGGTTTAAATTTAGAATACGTTTGTCTCATGCTGCAACCTCAGTAACTTTCTTGTAACCTTTAAAAAAGTATCTTATATTTTTATAATATATGTATTTATAGGTATAAAATCTTATTTGGCCTCCTTTATTGCCACTAACTTAAATATGGCATTCAATGGTAGAAATGTTCGCTACCTTTACTTTGTTTCAATTACAATTATTTATTTCTGTTTATTAATTTATAAAAACCATGATACTATCTACTTAGAAAGGGCGGCAAATTGGAGACCGCCCCGGGCGGCAAAGGGTCTAGCTACGCCACTGCCTGTTAGCAAACAATCATAAAGATGCTCATAGGTGAGTCAAGATCTATATCTTGATTTCATTAAGTTCATATTTGAAAACAATGATTCGCATAAATATGTCGAACCGAAAAATGATTCAATTTTATATGTCGCTTTAAAAAAAAATATGGAAACTTTTCTCTGTCCACTATTCTCTAACTCTTATTCCAAAAGACCTCTTATATTAAGGATTTTAGCAAAATATCATACTTAAGGTCCAAAATTTCTAACTCTAGGTCTTCTGTCTTACCTTGAAAAAATGCTGCAATACATGCTGCCATTTCAATTACATTTATTTGGCAAGTAAAAGGATTGATACAGAAGGAAACAATTGGCTCGATATGTGAAAACTGAAAAATCTCTCTTCAAACTGTTTTTAAATCCCTTTTATTAACTTCGAAATCTCGTGTGTCTCTCTCTCTCGCGCTCTCTCTCTCGCTCTCTCTCTCTCTCTCTCTAGTCGCGTATGAACAAAATCAATACCTTTAGTTATGTATCATATATAAGGGATTTATAGTCAAAAACTTTGTTTTTACGGGGTTGTTTAATTAACTCTTGAAGATGCTTAATAAATAATGACCCGTTTAATTCATTGTTACCTAGCATTTTCTTCATATGTGGGAAATGCACGAGATAATTTATCTGCAGATAGGATATCAACAAATCCAATTTAGCTTTAAATGACTTTACAGAGCTTAGCATTTCAGCTAGGTTTTTTGTCTTTCCCCTGCAACTCCAGATTTAAGGAATTCAATTTTTGCATGTCTGTCAGAAATCCCAAATCAATCAGCAAGCGAGAGTCAGCTAGTTCATCATTATTTTCCTTTTTATCGTTTATTAATGTTTTAATTTCTTCAATTAAACTCACAAATCTTATAAGAACCGTTCTTTTACTGAGCCAAAGTACTTCAGTATGCAGAATAAGATCACGTTCTTTATCTTCAGTATCTTCTAACAGGGCCTTGAAAAGTCGGTGTTGCAAAGGAGCTGCTCGAATAGAATTGATTATTTTTGTAATTAGTTTCATAACGTGTTCAAATAGGAATATTTTACAACACAGAGCTTCCTGGTAAATAGTACAGATGTAGGACATAAAGTTTGAAAATGATTCATCCTTCTTGCAGAGGGCAATAAATCCTTTGTTTTTACCTACCATTGCTGGTGCCCCGTCGGTGGTTATCGCAGACAGCTTGTGCAAAGGCATATTTATTGACTTGGGTAATGTTCTAAATTCTAGAGCAGGGGTCTCCAAACTACGGCCCGCGCGCCAAATGCGGCCCGCGAGGCCATCTGACCCGGCCTCTGGAGACCTTTTAATTTCCAAAAATATACTATTTTTACCTATAGTTTACCACAAAACTGTGTGTAGTTGGCCCCCAAACTGCTGTTTGACAGTTAATGGGGCCCTCCGGCAGAAAAGTTTGGAGACCCCTGAATTCTAGAGTGTACTGTTAGGCAAAGGCTACCGCGTTATCTCATAACCAGTGCATGTGTTTATTATTATTGTTATTGGCTTATATCTATGGTTTCAAACGCAACCTCATCATCTTTTAGTTGTAGGCCTAGACTTACACGGAGCGTCTGTAACAGACAAGATCTCTGGTATGTTTAATAATAACTATTTCTTAGTCTTAACCAATGATGCCAATATTCAATTTAGACTGAGACTGCGATAAAGTTTAACAAAGCAAGGCAAAGCTTTAAATAAGATACAAGCACAGTCGGACCTCGCTAAGGGGCCGTCCATAAAGTACGTCACGCTCCAGAGGGGGGAGGGGGTGTAAGAAAGTGTGACAGTTTGTGACAGGGGGTAGGGGGGTCCGGCCATGTGTGACGTCAGGGTGTTTTATATTAAATTTTAATTATTTTGTAAATAAAAATAATAATTTCGTTCGAAAGTGTGACGTACTTTAGGGGGGGGGTGTCAAAGATTTGTGACGGGGGGAGGGGGGTTACAAATGGTCAAAAATAGCGTGACGTACTTTATGGACGGTCCCTAAGTCGAAAACCTCCTTTTATATCGAATTAATTGTTAGGTCAAGAGTGTCAAGACCTCCGTAAGTCGATTTTTTTTGGGGTCCCTTTGAGTTCGACTTAGCGAGGTCCGACTGTAATAGGTATACGGTTGGAAGATACACAAAACACAAATGATTTTTTATTTTTGTGAATAAAACACGGACGCGGTGGTCGAGTGGCACGGGTTCGAATCCATGTGACGGCAAGGATTTGAAGGATTTGTTCCCGGTGCCTAGGGCGTCCCTGAGTCACCCAGCTCCGAATGGGTACCTAACATTGGTTAGGCGGCTGGGTAATGCGTGGAACCCACAAAGCCTGTGAACGCTGCATCACTTGTCAACAGCTCATCTGTCATGGTCTGTGGACGCAATTATCTTCTGCATAGAAGGAGCGTCTGTATAGATAAGATAAGATAGATAACACAAAAAAGAACCCCAAAAAAAACACATCAACAAAACAATAAAAACAACAAATCAACAACTAAAGCTTTAGGACGTCTCTGCAAATGCCTTAATCAATCCAATTTTTTTTAAAAATAATAATTATCTACATTCAATTTACGGTACACAATAATTCAATAAGGCTGAATCTTTACTTTAGACTCTAGACTTAGACACTTAAGAACTATAGACACTTTAGACTTTAGTCTTAGTGTCTTTAAGTCTTTAGTCTTAGTGTCTTTAGACTCAGTTACCTACTTTAGTATACAAATACATTTATCTTCTATCTCTATACATATAAGACGCATTTGTTGTCTGTCTGTCTGTCTGTCTGTTCCCTAATAACTCAAGATCCAGACAACCAAATAACGTGAAATTTGGTACACGTACACAAAATTATACCGGAAAGGTTATTAAACAGGTTTCGTTCCATATATATAAGATACTGGGGGCCGGGGGCCCAAAATGTAGTTTTTCCCTTATATGAGCTATATAAAATAAAAATTATTGATTGAAAATTAAGACGTAAAATAATGACGCAAAATAATAAACATTTTGGTGTCGAGATTAACAAGAAGGCGACTATCGCCATAAAATAAATGTTTTGTTGTTGTTGCTTTGTTGTTGTAGTTGTTGTTTTGTTGTTGTTGTTTTGTTTTTGTTGTAGTTGTTGTTGTTTTTGTTGTTGCTGTTTTTGTGTTGTTTTTTCTGTTGTTGTTGTTGTTGTCCACATCCCTTGCCCTGCGACGACAATGTCCTTCATGTTGTTGTTGCTTTGTTGTTGTTGTTGTTTTGTTTTTGTTGTTTTGTTTTGTTGTTGTTTTTGTTGTTGTTTTATTTTTGTTGTTTTTGTTGCTGTTGTTAAACCCGGGAAAAAGCCGGGTGCTTGCCCCTAGTTATTAAATAAAACAAATTATTTATGTGTCTTGTTTTTTTTTACCCATCGACAATTAGCCTTAATTAAATCATAGGAAAATTAAAAACACTTTGGAAACAAATTTAAACAATGAGTTCAGTTAGTGAAGGTTAATTTTTTTTAACCACTCAATCAAGATCAATGGCGTCAACGGCTTGAAAGGAATTCTCCATTTTCGTTTTGTCTCAAGTCTCAAGTTACTTTCTTTTCACTTTTCAATTATAAAATATGATATCATTCTTTAAAATCTTTATACCTAATTAATTTATTAATTGAGATTCTCAAACTCAAATCATTTATTTAGCATATTATATTTTAATATTACTAAAACGTATAAGGGGACGCGGTGGTCGAGTGGCAGCGCACTGGACTGTCGTACCGATGAATCCGTGAAGGCAAGGGCTTGTTCCCGGGGCCTAGGGCGTCCCTGAGTCACCCAGCTCCGAATGGGTACCTAACACTACATAGTGTTAGGCGGCTGGGTAATGTGTGGAACCCACAAAGCCGTGGCTTGTGAATGCTGCATCACTTGCCAACAGATCATCTGTCATGGTCTGTGGACGCAACTATCTTCTGCATAGAAGGAGCGTCTGTATAGATAAGATAAGATAAGTATAAATAATAAAATAATATTAATATTATGGTGATTATAAATTATATTAATTTTTACCAATAATCAATAATATGACAGTCGAGTTTGAATTTAAGCCTAATTATTTGAATTTGAGAATTAAGTTAGCTCAATTTATAATTTATGGAGAGGCCAAATTGCGTCAAAAAAAAACAACAACAACCAAACAATTATTATAAGTATTAGTATTAGCTAAGTAATGTAAGTGCAGACTGGAACTAAGTTAATAAGTACTGTAATGACAATGTAAGACTAAAAAAATGACAGCTAGTGACGCAGATTAAAAATAAAACTAATACTAATAAAACTTACCTAGCCTACTCCTACACTGTACACTGAAACACTGTTCACACATAATAATAACTCACTTAATTATTTTTAAAGTTTATGCCTATGGCCCATGGCTATGCCTATACACACACGGTTGTGGCCTAAGCCTAAGCCTAAATACTCAATTTTGGGGCTGCGGAAATTAACAATTAATTAATCGTTTAGTTAAATCGTTAAATTGGATCAAAATATAAGAACATATTTCTAATATGCTTTTTCCAATTTATTAATAATTGATATTTTTTGTTACTTGCATACTTTTCCCTCGTATTATTATTATTTATTTAGACGTGCATTCGGACATAAACAAAAAGGTTTTTTCTTCCTCATTTTTTGCATAGCAGAACGAATTTGCTGTGTTACGTCACAAAATTTAGGAGCCATGAAATTACTGCGACATAACCGATTTCGTGAAAAAATGAATCGCAGCTTAACGGGATCTATATATGCGTTATAAAAATATAATTAATCTATTACATTTTTTCCCGATTAATTGAACAAATTTTTGTTAATCAGTACCAGCCCTACTAAATTTTAATACCAGTGCCCATTAAATATAATAATAAATTGTCTATAGCAGTGATGGCGAACCTTTTTTGGGGCCGTGTGCCCGAAATTTAACCAAAGCCACTTATTTAAAGTTATTTTTGGCAAAGTGCCAACACTCCAGTTAAACTCGAAAATGGGGTTTTGGCTTTGCAAAACAACACAAACATATCTTAAGACTTTAAGAGAAAAAACAAAAAGAGAGTTTTCAACGATAAAAAACTGTTTATTACAGGAAATAGGTTGATTTTGCAAAATTAATTAGAATTTTGCTGTTGAAAACATATACTAATACATTTGAAGTTAAATATTTAACATATACAAATCCATTTTTCTATTAAAGGTATATAAGTTGTATTATTATATGCAATTTTAATTTCATTTTGTTTGTAAAACTCACTCTCACCTTCATTTAAGAAATCAACATACTGAAACATGATTTTGCTGACTTGCTGGTTAAGCCTGGCCATCTTAGACAATGTTATGTCAACTCCTTTGGTTAAGGCTCCATCTGGAACATTTCAAGGAACAACTTTCATATCCAAAAATGGACAGGCCTACAGTGCATTTCTTGGAATCCCTTACGCCAAGCCACCAGTTGAAGACCTAAGGTTCAGACCACCAGTGCCTATAAATGATTTAGGTAAGGTATAAATTTACTTTACATATGTGGCTGAATTCTTACCACATATTTTATTCAAAATATCACAATTGGCTCCAAGTTGTGTCACCTAA
This sequence comes from Ampullaceana balthica, assembly GCA_944989445.1. Taxonomy (NCBI): domain Eukaryota; kingdom Metazoa; phylum Mollusca; class Gastropoda; family Lymnaeidae; genus Ampullaceana; species Ampullaceana balthica. The sequence goes on along the minus strand of CALYLW010000004.1, from coordinate 3,476,597 downwards.
TTTAAAACGCAACGTTATTAGCATATTTAGAGCTCAAGGGAAGAAACGGCTAAGTCACATTTTTGTAGTTCTGAGATATTCAAGCTTAAAAGTTAGGGGTCTACCGATATACCTTTTTGCCGATATTGCCGATACCGATATTACCGATATTTTTTTTGCCGATATGAGTATTTGTTAGGACAAAAACCAGCGGTCATATTTGATGACTTCATTCTTAAATTTATCACTCGTAATTATTTATCTTTAATATTAGGGGACTACCAATACGCATTTTTGCCGATATTACCGATATTTTTTTCCGATATGAATATTTGTTAGGACAAAAACCAGCGGTCTTATTTGATGACATCATTCTTAAATTCATCACTCCTAATTATTTATATTTTATATTAGGGGTCTACCAATAAGCATTTTTGCCGATATTACCGATATTTTTTTTCCGATATGAGTGCCGATATGAGTATTTGTTAGGACAAAAATAACAGCGGTCATATTTGATGACGTCATTCTTAAATTTGATCACTCGTAATTATTTATATTTTATAATTAAGGGGTCTACCGATATCCAGTTTTGCAGAAATTACCGATTTTTTTTCCCGAAACGAAGTTTCCGATGTGTTTACAAGTTCCAGTTCATGACCTACATAGGACTCATAACAAAAGGAACCGACCTTTATAAAAATGTACAAGCATATTAGGTACTCCTTTTGAAACTTCAACCTTGACTCATAATTATTAATTCTAACCAATTGTTTAATGGCTTTTGCACACGGCCACCTTTTATGAATGAAACAATGAGAACAAAGTACAATAGTAATAGAGTGAAAATGAGGCTGAAGGTTGAATGGTTGCCAATGACAACAAGTCTTCACACGGTATATTTTGTTATTCCATACGAAACGAAATGTTTTAGACATCTGCGATTCTGCGTGCATCTTTGCTATTAGAGCAATTACGTGAACATAATGTTTACATGTTATACATTTATTAGAGCAATTACGGTATACTTGGCATCGGCACTATTTACACAGTATTTCTGAGTATACGAAAATCGGCCGATACCTAAACAATATCAAAGCACATGGCACACTGTATCGTGGCTGCACATATTAATACTAGGACTCTTTTGACTATTTCAATACCGGTATCGGGGTCGATATACTAATTTGTCGAGATATTGTAAATCTAAATGATAGTTTTTTGTTTCCATTTTTTTGGGGGGGTCAAAATGTCACTTATTATGAAATATCGGTGACGTCAATATCGGGACCTTTACATGCTACCGATACCGATATTGCCGATATCCAGATATCGGCCAGCCGATATATCGGTAGACCCCTATTAAAAGTTCAAAATTATACAGATTGCTTATAAATTAACTACAGTAGAACCCACTTAACTCGACCCCGGTTAACTCACCAACCCTATTAAGTCGACGTTTTTTATTGGAACCGCCACATTCTCTCTTTGTCTTAGCATTTTCTCATCAGTTAATTCGATTCTTTTAATTCGCCAAAACCTAATACCTTGAGCACAAAAGAGGGCCAAATTTGCAACTTAACGTTGGTTAGATCGATCCCCGTCTGTTCGCCTAGCGACACACTCTCGCTTTTTTAGTTAAAAATAGCATCGAAATCTCGCTTGCCTTGAGACTTCCGGCTACTGTGTGATTTTACGAGATTTGAATTAAAATTACAGTTTGTTTTTATCTTGTTTCACTTTTATCCTTGTGTGAATTAATTTGACACGTCTCTATCGAGTATGTATTCACCCCGAGGTGCTCGAAAATCGCGATATCGGTCTTTAATCATCATTATTTTGCAGTTCATGTTATTTATTATTAAACTTAATTCATTTTCTGATGCATTAATCATTTTATTTTTTAAGATAAACGAATATCTTTAGAAAAGAAAATAAAGGTTTGTATCGAGAATCGACGGGGTTTTTTATTTTATATTGGTAAATTTCTTCTGTTAGTTGGTGCACATAATCCTTTTGTTGTTAGCAAACATGTATGTACATTTTTATAGCATGCCGATCGCTTCATCAAACAAATAACGGCAACACTTTTGTCTTAAAAAAACCTCCAAAAACATGTGCATGAACATTCTCATTTATTAACGTTAGTGATGGGACGATACCAAAATCATAGGGTGCTTATTGTAAACAAGGCTCCCCAGATTTTTGGAAACATAATATAACAGACTACTGACAGTTTACCCACCCCCACTCTCAATCTCCCACACCATTGTTGTTGGTTAGTCCGATTAGCATCAAGTTACTGAAGGAATTCTGAGTCCATTGTAAGCTTAGGGGACAGACCCAAGGAAGATGGTTTGGAAGAGAATGGTTTTGGGACAATGAGGGGATGTGTAGGTTACACGGGGCGGGTTATTTATTAGTGAAGCTTGTAAGGAAAGTCAGGCAAGGGCCTTCCAAGGCACAGTATTGCTCAATCTGGGAATCACTGCTAACTCAGAAACTGTAACAAACATCAAGCCCCATTTTTAAAAAAGCAAAGAACAATGTTAATTGGGAGCGCACAAGAGAGAAAAATATGATGTCACCAACGGACCCGCCGCACACGTGGCGTGCAGGAGTAGCTGAATTTGTTATGTGTTCGGGGAAAAAAAACAGCACTAATGCAACAAAGGGTTCTATTTAAACGGTCCTTAAAAAACTAACTGTCTTAACAACCTTAGGAAAGAGTGAAGAAATATTAGGGTCCCGATATTCCGATACGATTCCGATTAATCGTCCCATCACTTATTAACGCACATCATGTACATAGGAAATTTCAAGCACATGTTAATATTTTGCCACCATATTGGTTTTCGTTTAACTCGATCATCGGTTAGCTCAATGCCTTTTGGCATACCCCTAGGCCGTCGACTTAACCGGGTTCTACTATAAATAGATTTGACGTTTTAATATGGTCAGAGACATAATTTTTCCATAAAACCCCATTCAGAGCATTCTATTTTTGATCCTCTGTCAGTTACAGGGGATAACTAAAAAAATTTTAAAATGTCACATTGCCGATTCTTTTCTTGAGGTCTTCATATGTTTTATTTTATCATATTTTCTTACATTAACACTGCATACTAAACTGTAACAAGTAAACAGGTATGAGGGACATCTCATCCGTATTCTCATTCAGACAGACTGTACCAATTACCATAGGTTCGTATTGTCTTGATACCAATTCATATGTTTTTAGATGGAGTCTATGATGCATCAGTATTCAAACCGATTTGTGTCCAAATCAATGTTATACCTAATGGTCTGGATTTTGGTCTTGGGGAAGAGGACTGTCTTTATCTTAACATTTATGCTCCTGAATCTGCTGCTTCCACCAAAGGACAACAAAAAAAGGTTGATATGATATGTAACATATTTATTTATCTTTGTTTTTTAATGGCCTTACTTAATTGTCCTGAATAACAGTTAAGAAATTTAAAAAAATAAAATATTAAAAAAATTAGACAAATTGGTTTTAAAATAGGTATTGTATTAATGAGTCATGTGCTACAATTAAATGTAAACATGTTTTAATTGAAATATTAAATTAACTCATTTTAATTGTGGATGCTCCTTAACATCACTTTCTCTCATTACAGGTGTTTGTCTTCATACATGGGGGAGGTAACCTAAATGGCTTCACTAATATCTACATTCCTGGCCAGTTGGTGACAGAGCGAGATATAATTGTGGTCACTATCAGTTACCGTTTGGGATATCTTGGTTTTCTCAGTACACTAACTCCAAGCTGTGAGGGTAACTTTGGCCTAAAAGACCAGCTGTTGGCAATATCTTGGGTTAAGGAAAATATCCTTGCTTTTGGTGGTGATCCTAGTGACATTACAGTAAGCTAAACTAATCATTTTTCGCTCAATCATACAAATTAACTCTTCCACTTCAGCTATATAAGTTTATTCTTATCGCACACACAAGTTTACTTTTTTAACACATCCTGTTTATCCTTTTTATTCATACAAGTTTACTGTGCAAGTTATTATCTATTTGCCCCCATCAAAATTCATTTTTTTGTATTTCCAAATTGTGTAATTTAAGAATATATTAACATTAACGCAGTTTATGGAAATTTTAATGATCAGATAAAAATACTTCAGCGGTCTGAATGTGGCCAGAATTCCATTTATTTATCTTAATTTTTTACCATAGGCTAATGCTTAAATGCAGACTGGGTCTAAAATCTAAATGATAATAATTAAAAAGAAAAATCAATATGACATCTTAATTCTTTTTGATTCCCTCTACTGTTGATATACATTTAGATTATATTTCTCATGTCAGGTTGGTGGTGAATCAGCTGGAGGAATAGACACCTCATTTCTCACTTTCTTACCAGATTCTAAGAATCTCTTTACTAAAGCCTTTCCCATGAGTGGCCTCACTTCAGTTAAACGCCCTGTTGTTGTCAGAAATCCCCTAACTACATTTGTCCAAATAGCTCAGAAGGCAGGATGCTTTGGGGAAGGACAAGATAACCTAGATTCTGGGGATGAACTTAATGCCATTGTCAACTGCTTAAGGAAAGCTCCTGCTTCAACATTTGCAATTGACATCAGTTTCAATATCCCTGACTTAGGACCTGTGGAGTATGGCAGCCTTTTCCCAAAATCTATCAAAGAGCTCTTCAATGATGAGAGTTACCTTGATTCTATACATTTTTTTGACAGAGACTATTTGTTAAGTTTTGTCTATAATGAAGGAGACTTGTTTAATGTTATCAACAAAGAAATGGAAGCTCTTCTGTCAGAAGAACAAAGACAAGCCATGCCACCAAATGCCATGTCTCTGGGAGTGATAAGTCGATTTTTGTACTCAGCTTTTGGTCCTGTCAGTGATAAAGTCATTGGGAAAGTTGTGGAGTACTACAATAACAATTATGAAATCAATCCATTAGCAGATTTTACTGCTGATGCAATTTTTCACATTCCAACATTGGATTGGGCTAATGCAGCTACTAGAGGATTTTCTATCGAAAAGAGCAAGGTAGATTATTATAATATTTTTGCACATTTTGAATTAAGTCAATTTTATTCCGATCAGTCATTTAGTCAGGAAGCTTTCATTATTTTCTACTTAATGCTCAAATTTTCAAATTAATTTCACCAGTGTTTGTACATGTACTCGTGCATGATATATATTTGGTTTTCTGTATCGCTTGTTAAACCAAAATACTATGGTATGTGGTCAGATCCATATAAATATAAGGAGCTTTCATTATAATTCTTTTCGGCTAATAATTATTTTAAATTATGTTTTTGATTTTCAGGTGAAGTATATAGTTGATAAATGATTAGGACATGTTGATACCTATTCTGGAGGTTTAAAACAAAACATATACATTGTATATATATATATATATCTTTTAAAAATTTTAAAACATGTTAATAAATTTCACAAATATACTTGATACAACAGGTGCATATGCTTCGCTTTGTTCACTGGCCAATGTTTATGACAGGACCATACAAAGGAATGGTTCATGGCGTTGATCTCTTGTATCTGTTTGACATAGATCCTGACTTTATCAATAAAATCATAAAGATTTATGTGAGCAAATTTTATTTATATTTTATTTCAAATATGGTATTAAAGTTCATCTTATATTAAAATTAAGTTTTATTTTCTCTGGTTTCATTGTTAATATTTTTTAATCCCATAGATAACCATAATTTTAAAAATATTTTATTATAGTCATTTAATTATTTATATTTGTCCCATTTTTCTTAAAATTTATTAAGGGACTTTTTTCTCTCCCTTGCAATTATGCCAGGTCAATGGAAGTCTTTGGGGTGAGGAGGATGACTATTTAAAACAAAAATACATGTCAATAGCAGCAGACTTCATCAAAACTGGGTGGGTATTAATATAATTTTAAAATTATATAAGCATACACAGTTTTATTTCATATGTATAAAAAGAACGTTGAATCTATATATATAATTCTCTTCATGGGACCATGCGAGACACCACAACGCAAGTATGTGCAACCGAGCATGACGAATGACCCTCGCTGGGGTCAACCAATGTATCGAGACCAACAATGTTCCTTGCGTTTCACGTGCATTGTTCCTTCACAGACTAAAGTGAAATACGTAGTGTACTGGTTATCACGTCCGCCTTATACGGGGAAATTCCTGGGTTCAAGCCCCAGTGAAATCATTGGTTTTTTTTTAATTTTTAAAAATGTCTGTTTGTGCCCGTTCTTTTACCCCTTTATTGCCAAGACTAGCTGACCCACGGCGTAGCATACGCCGCTAATGATTTAGTGACGGGTGAAGACTTCCTGAAAGACACAGTTGTGAAAATGGGGTGGGTTTGGGCAAACGACTGTGAGTGAATGAAAAGAAGGAACTCTGGAGAGACCGCTCGGCGTAGCATACGCCGCAGACTTGCTCATCACAGACAGTGCAAAGAACGGTTTGTGGGGGGGGGGCTGAGAGTACAGACACAAAAAAGCAGCACTAAGTAAATAAAAAAAAGCGAGTAAACGTAAAGACATGCACACTGAGGTTGTTGTTACCCGCCTCCCATTTATTAACCGACATTCACTCGTGTTGTTTTGATTTCTTCGTGCTGTAGTTTGTGTCCATTCTTCCTCCACTTTCTTTGCACTCTCCATGAGCAAGTCTGCGGCGTATGCAACGCCGCGGGGCGTCTAGTTAAAATAAAAATTATATATAGATTGGCACACCTGAGAAATGAAGTTACGTAATGCAATTGGCTGGTGGTTGTGATGCGGCTAACAATATTTAAACTTTTGCGTCTTGAAGTGTTCATAGATTTATCTTTGATTTTGATACATATCTCCAGTTGTTACTGGTTCACATGTCTTAATGAACATATTTTGGCTGTTCTAATAGATTTAAATGGGTGTGTTAACTTCTATAAAGTCCATAGTTGAAATATTTTTTTTCCCATTATGTTAGCTTTAGTGAGAGAGAATCTAAGTTTTAAATTGTAACCAACAGGTTTTCCCATATCCCTTTATAATATGACATTGTTGACATTAAATATTAGCATGGACACATTATCACCTACTTTTTTTAAGAACTAAAAATCATTTTCATATTAGATACAAGTTACACAATCCTTGAAGAATGCAGATTATTTGGGCCAGAATAGATACAGGTTACACAATCCTTGAAGAATGCAGATTATTTGGGCCAGAATAGATACAGGTTACACAATCCTGGAAGAATGCAGATTATTTGGGCCAAAAGTGTTAACAGTGAAATATTAATATTTTGCCAGTTTTGTACTAGTATAAGAATGCAATTTTTTTTTACTCATTGCTAGCCTCCTTTCCAAAGAGAGCAAAACATGCATTTAAAACACAGCATATTTAAAATACACAACTCTTTTGCAAAAATTTTGCAAAATAATTTTTAACATTGTCCCCATTCACATGTGCTGAATTGGAAAGGAATTGAAGATAAAATACTAATAATATTTCCTGATTTGAAGGATCCATTTCCAACAACAACCACCCAACATATCTTCCATCTGAATAATGGTAATACATTTGTACACGATCTAAATGAAAATGATTGTACATTATCTAGATATTGTTAGTTTAGTACATGCTGTATTAATGTATATAAATTAGGGCTGCAGAAATTAATGATTAATTTATCAATTCATCGTTAAAATCTTTTAACGATTAAATATTTTTTAACAATTAATCTACCCACCACTTATAAATGTACTTACTGGAAGTCAAAAAGTAAAATATTTCGGCCGATAAATATAAACTAATTTCCGAACGATTACACGAACATTTTGGTTTTAAACTATTGTCTGACGTGACTGTTCAAAATGTTGATAAAGGTTATTGTGTCCATTGAGAGAAATCATTTGCCTACCATGCAATGTTCCCTTTAATTCTAAGCTTCGTTGGTCCGTGTGGAAAGTTTTAAAAAAAACTTGTGTGCAAAGTTGCACAACGTCCATTTTTTGTGAAATATTTACCAAAATTTGCTGCGCTGTGATTCTAAACTCCTGCGTGGCGTCTGTCAAATATCTGTGCAGCCGCGCTGATTAAAGGGAACATTGCTACCATGGTTCTAATACTTCGCTTACCTGCAAACCAAACATCCACTACAGTATCAGAAACTTCAGCTGAGACAATCTAAAGCTATGTGAACGATTGCTCAGCTCGGCTGGTTATATTGTCAATAAGACTTGAACCAAATAATGTCAATACACTTGTCTGTTTGCGTTGTTGGTTAAAAGATGTCATATAAAGGAGACATTCCAGTGTTATTTAGATTTTTGACAAATACGTATAATAAATGTTACTTATGACACCATAAATTTCAATTTTTGGCTTTAATCGAAATTAACGATTAATTAATCGTTAATTTTTCAAAAGTTAATGATTACATTTAAATTAATTGTTAACAGCCCTAATATAAATATATATATTTCTTTGTCGTCTCAGCCACCCAGGTGCATCTCTTGACAATGCACTTCCTGTTGGATGGCCAGCCTATGACGAACTTGAGGGCCATTACCTACAGTTTGGTCTTCAATTGGAAGTCAAGACACAGTTCAAAGCTGAACGGCTTCACCTTTGGTCAACTCAGATCCCTGAGTGGATTGAAACATTTCCACTAGAGCAGCCAGCCCACAATGAGTTGTAACAGCGTTCAATTATTTCAGGGGGAATTCGGGCGGGTGATGTTTAGATCGCATTAGTTAAGCCTGATAACACTTTAAACTGAAGAAGCTGTACTAAAGTTAATGAATCATCTGTAGCCCCACTCTATTAAGTGCATTGACTTTTCCACCATTAATATCTTGAAGTTGATGTAGTTTCTTTTCAAAGCCCTGTAAATGATGTAACATTATTCAAATTTTGCAAGCATTTATAATTGTATGTCTACTGTATATACTCGTTCTATAGCCCGTTAGTTCATAAGCCGACACTTTTGGAAGAGAAAAGTATTAAAAGTGTGTAACCCGCTCGCAAGCCTACCCCCCAAAAATAATAGAACAGCTTAAACAAAAAGCGAAAGCGCGTACATTAAAATTCGTTTATTGAAAACATTTGTAAAACAATTTATTAAAACATTCACAAAAATACATAAAATGATTAAATAAGGTAAGTGCAGATGTTTAATAATATATTATTGCTTCTGGTTGAGCAGTCAAATCTAGTAGAATGTAGAAAAGGACCTTGATGTTCTACAATAACAACACAGATAATTAATATTCAATATACATGCAGAAATCATCTATGAACCGCTCGTGAGCCGACCCCCCAACTTTTCCCCCTAGATTTTGTCCAAAAAGGTCGGCTTGAGAACGAGTATATACGGTATTTAAGATCACAAATTAATAGAGATGCATGAAATATCATTGCGTATTAATATTTTTCTTTTAGTTTTCACTATATCTGTGAGCAATGTTCCCTATGAGCTGTTCAGCTACGTGACCACACAGTAATCTGTCGAATGCCATGCAGCATTTTAGAGTTACAGTCCACCTATTTTTTGTGGATAATATATGTGTTAGTGGAATATATATGTATTTTTTTTTACAGAAATAATCGATGTTGTACACTGTTTACTAGTAATCTTTGTTGTTATTGGTGTTTGATTTAAATTTTGTGATTTAAGTTACCTGAATCTCTATACTCACTAAGCAGAAGTATTCCATATCCATGGTCCTCATTTCAGGGCTAGACATCTGAGTCCTTCAGGCGTTGTCAATTGGATCATTTGGTTGTATTAATGTGATTTTGTTTTTAGTTTTATCAATGTTTGGCTGTGATGATTTTTTAAAATTGATTTAATTATGTAATTAATTTTTTATATTGATGTTTTCATGTCCATATGGTTTTATTGTAATGCATGGCATTTTTATAATTTCATTTATGTATGTATGTAATTTTTTTGGCATATTGTCATTGATGCTATGTCATTATTTAGCTTATAAATGTGTTATTTTACATTTTGTTTTATATTTTTATGGGACTATTTGTTAAACCATTAAAAAAATATTTGATGACTGTGACTTGTTTCTTATTTTTAAGACTTCTTTCGAGTGTGTCTACAAAAGCTGGTTCTTGATTATATTCTTCCCCAAAATGTTTCTTAAACCAAAAACAATTATATATATTATATACTATAAGTAAGCAGACTTCCTTGTAGTATAATATTCTAACATCTATCTATTTACAGATTCTCCTTCTAAACGGAAAATTACATCACATCTCTGTATGTACTAGTTTGTGCTGCGGCGCCCCCTTTTTTTATGGGCGCCTACGCGCCCACCTTTTTCAAAAGCCCAACTAACTTGTCCTTGTATGATAAATACGTAATATTAAAATTTCTTAAATATACACAAAGTATTTTATAATAGTTTTTTTTTAAATTTTATTTTTTATGTTAAAAGCCCAAGTAACTTATCCTTGTATGATAAATACGAAATATTCCTAAAATGTTAACAAAGTATGTATATAATATAGGTTTTACTGCGGCGCCCTTTTTATTTAGGGCGCCTACGGCGCCCACTTTTTTCAAAAGCCCAACAAACTTGTCCTTGTATGATAGCTACGTAATATTAAACTACCTTAAATGTACACTAAGTAATTTTAAATTGAGGTTGTAGGGCGCCTACTCGCAGGTCCCTCCCCCCCCCCATGAGACAAAAAATATTCCAAATTTACAGCCCAAAAAAACATTACCCAATTACTATTACTATTCTTTTATGTTGTATTTATAAATAAATGATTTTTTTTACAAACAAAGAAATTGTATACATTAGCAGTGGCGTAACAACGGCTTGACATTGGGGCAGTTGCCAAGGGCGCCGGCCTGCGCCAGTTCAAAAGGGCGCCGCTAAATCTCTAATTTTTAATTTTTTATTTAAATAAAAGGCGCCAAAATAAATTAGCCAAGGGCATCAAAAACCTAGTTACGCCTCTGTACATTAGTATGTTAGCATATTTATACATTTACTTTCCTAACTTCCATAATAGAAAAATCGTGTATTACGCTATCAAAATTAAAATTATTTGTAATATCTTGTTCTATGGACAGTATTGCAAGATTTTGTTGTCTTTAATCGCTCATTGTGGAACGAAGATAATTTTTATTCAATTTCAGTTTGGAGAAGCTCCTTTCACAACTAGCAACACTGATAGCAATAGTTGAAACAATTCATAGCAAAATTACAATGTTGGGTACAGAATTTTCCAATCTATATTGTTGAATAAATTTTAATATATCAAAGGTGCCTTTTCCCCCGTTTTTTCTGAAATAATGCCTCTTCTTGTAGTGTATAGGTACAGCCATAAAAACCTGGATCCTTTTTCTTTCCATATTTAACTGTCAATGTCAATAAAGTAATTTATTTGATGTTCAAATGCTTCATTTAGTAGGTTACATGGTATTATATACGAATATTTTCTTGCAAGGAAATGCAACTCATCAAAGCGTTATTTTCTTTTCTTTTTTAATTCCATCCATGGATAAAAATATTTCTCGTTGTACTTCTTGTTATAAAGACAGAACAACGTCTTCGGAATTTCCCCTACTCATATTTTTATCCTTCTAGCTAGGCGTTCAGTTGATATCTCCATCTCTTCACAAATTGATTGGCTGATATAACATCATTTTGTATTAGCACATCTCTTTGTTCCATGCAATGGCTTTGCATAAATTTTAAAAAATGACGGGTTCCCATAAATTGAGATAACATAGAAGAGAAAAAGATTGCACAGAATTGAGTAAAAGTCCAGCATCTAATCTCGTTTTACTAGTTACTTCTCCAGATGTCAATTTTTCCAAGACGCTTGAAATTTTAAAGTATGTCTTTTTCGAAATTATTATGCCTATTGTAGTGTTTATTAACAGAGAAATTTGAATATTTACATATTCTTGTCATGAAATCTTAATAATTTTCCATAAAATAGTTGAATTCAAATTATTTACACATTACTATTACATGTACTTTAATTGGATATGCGTAACATGCTTAATGAATAACCGCATTTTAATGAAAAACACAAATTATATGTGCTACTTGAATGCAATAAAAACAAAATAAATTTAATTTTTAATAACACTGAAAACTGAAACAGTAATTAGTAATATAAATTACTACTAGCTAGTTAAACACAATATTTGAACCACCATGCCATGTTGGTACTTGTTCGCACATCATTCTGCGAAGTCGAAATTCCCCTAAATACTGTCGTGGCGATATTAATAGCACACACTATTCGGCCCGGCAGAGTTGTGTTTTTTTGAGTAGTTTTCTTATAAAAGCGTCATCTGTGACTTATACCTCTTAGTTTTCCAAACAAATGGATACGTTTTTTGAGCGTTTCTAAATATTTGAACGGTTTTGCGTTAGCTATAATATCCACTATGTAATCAAACAAATGTTGTGCGAATCCGTTAATTAAGACTCGAAATTACGAATATTTGTGTTTCACCTTGGTTTTCCCCCTTCAAAAGAAAAAGGGCGTTTGTCGGTATTGGTTGTACTTTTCAAATGCCCACAAATGCCGCCCCTAAATGAGTGACGCCCTGGGCGGACCGCCCCCTAGCTACGCCCCTGTCTTTTCAATTACATGGTAATCCTGACCATCTTTTTTAGTTGCTTGGCTCCTCTCAATAACTTTCTTAGAACTCCTGATACATGAGTTTACTTATAAAAAATTACGAGAAAAACATCAAATCACGTGACAATTTAGGGTCATTGCGCGAATTGTTTGCTATGACAGGCTATGTGGTAGCAACTGCTATTATCAAACTTTGCAGGGTGTGCTGTTATCACTACATGCTAGGCATGTGGCATTTTGACTCATAGGAGCCGTCCATAGATGACGTCACGCGTGGGGTAGGGGGATGTTTTAGAACATCAAAGCGCGCAACTTTAAATAAAAGTTCCACTTCCAAATGATTGCTTACAATTTATTAAATGACGCTTAAAATGGCTTCGCGCATCTTATCTTATCTTATCAATACAGACGCTCCTTCTATGCAGAAGTTAATGGCGTCCACAGACCATGACAGATGATCTGTTGGCAAGTGATGCAGCGTTCATGGTTCCACAGTGATTTGAAAAATGTTTATTTTTAAATAGGAGATACGGCTCATAGGAGGAGGAGCGAAACTTTGAGACGTCATATTTGTGGAGGTTGCTAACTTTTTACACGCTTTTATTTAAGTCACACTGTTTGTATGTTGTATCCATCCTTCCATCCATCCTTCCTTGAAATCTTGTAACGTAAAATTAAACCACTTCTGATGGTCCTAGAGATCTCAAAATTTTACCACATATAGATCGTGGATGACAATGCATTGCATCAAAATTTCAGATCGATCGAATGTACCGTAATTAAATTAATCAATTTTTAGTTTATCTCTATATATCACTATTTAGAATGTATAGTCGTCTGCTAGAGTTGACCTCCACGGCTCACTGGTTTCACTCCAGCCATCGTTTACCAAATGCCCGTGTTTACATCAAGGCCAGGGGAGATCAGCGCGTTTCAGTCTGTAAATATTTGTAAATGAAAGCGTGTCCTTTTTAAAGAAAAGATTTTTTTACATTTTACTTATTGTTCTTACGTGTGACGAAGGATGGGGGTATTCAGCCAAATTCGCATTACGTCATTTATGGAAGACCCCATAAAATAGGTCGTATTCCAAACAAAGGTCATATACCAAGCAAAAAGTTTCGCGTCCAAATAGGACGTATACCAAGTTGGACTTATACCAAAGCAGACGTATACCGAGGTACCACTGTGTTAGGGGTAATTTTAATTTTGATCTATACAGATAATTTATTTTAGATACAAGTACGTTTTCAGCCTATTTATGTTTTTGTAGTTCCAGATCAAATTATGTTCATGTTATGGTAATGTATGATGGAGGTAAAAGGTGTTTTGGTCTGGAATTTTTTTAGTCAAGAAATCTTGAAATTGTTTTCCTTATTGTCCATAATGTATTAAAAGAAATTCACACACACACACACCCTTCTTTTCAAGAGGTGCCAGACAGTAAAAAAAATAATTTTTTAATGAACATGTGGCTTGACAAGTCTGTCTGAAGTACATAAGCATAGGCAATCGATCAAAGTCTTAGGATCCTTGATTAGTTCTAAAAATAATTTTAGCCCATTTTACTGATTTTCAGCACCTATCTCTCTCTACACCACACCCCCTTTCAACATTTTCCAAACCTCATCAATAATTTTTAAATTGAATCATTCATATTCTTTACAGAGGCGTCGCTAGGGTTGGTGTCACCCGGGGCGGTAGCTCATGGTGTGACGCCTTCACGACTGAAGGGACGTCCATAAATAACGCCGATTTCCGATTTTTACACCACCCTCCCCCAGCGTCATACTTTGTCACAAAAACTTAGACCTCCACCCCTTTATTACGATATGACACCACAAAGCTTTGACACCCCCCCCCCAAGCCGTATTTTCTCAATAAAAATTGGCATGTTGCAAATTATTTTTTGCCATTTAAATATGTATTTAGGGTAAGTCTGCACTGTAATATCGTAACACGCGTGAAGCCATTGAAAACGCAATTAAATAAATGGCACATTATCAAATATTTAAGTGAAACTTTTATTTAAAGTTGCGCGTTTTTGATGTGACGTCATATTTTTTAAACACACCCTCCCCCTCGTAACACATCGTCACAGATGCGTGACCCCATCCCCCTATGGTGGATTAAAAGGGGGGTGCAGAACGGGCTAAGGCTAGGGGCCCCCAATAATTTAAGGTCCCCCAAACTTATTATAAATTATAGTGTATAATAAAGATGCAGGTAAATGTTTGTATGAATCCCTGAAAATTCCTTGGACAGTCATACGGCAAATATAAGTAGGAAGTATAACGGAAACCAGGCTATTCTTTATGAGATGAGCAGTTTTGTTTAGTATATGCCGTGCACAGCTCATTCCATTAATTTGGTTGGGAAAAGTGCAGCTGGTTGTTCTGCTGCACAGCGGCGTAGCGTGGGTATGTGCCGCCCGGGGCAGAACCCAGATTTGCCGCCCCCCAACGTATATTGATGCTACAGAGATAAGACTTTTTTTCTGAAGTCATGATAATGACACTATACATTTTATTTTATGTTAGAAATAAATTGAAGAGCCTTTATTTCTAGATTGAAATTGAGGTTTTCTTCTTTTCCTCATTGATGTATCAATGTTGTCAGCCATGCGATGATCAATAGCCAAAAAGCTATTGCTTAGTCTATCTTGGTGTATTCATTATTGATCGTAATCAATTTTTCATTAACTTAATTTTAGGGAAGCTTCTCTCACAGCTCGCATAATTTATGAAAGTTGTGACCATAGTTAGAGTTAGTGATATTATACTCGGAAGGGTGACTTTGAGATTAAATATCTTAATAGCGTGAACAATCATATCTACTTGACGTCATTTAATCACTTTTTTTAAAACCGGCGAGTTAAAATAGTCTTTGCTTGACAATGTCATGTGAGATACTTTGAAATTGAATACTTTAATTTGAATGTAAAATTTCAAGGTCAAGTAGAATAGCGGGTGTACGAAAATAATATCTGTTTTCCGAATTCTGTAACTGCCAAAACTTCACATGAATTTAGACAGTAACATAACCTTATAAAGAATACAACCTTCTTCTCAACTGTTTTCCTACATAACATTGAGTAATACTCGCTTTTATCGCAAAAAAAAATTGCTCCCTCGTTTGGTTAAAGAAATGATAAGGTATCCACATAAAATATTAGCAAAAGTATTCTTTAATTATTCCATTATTTCTTATGTAAGTAGCCCCCTTAAAGCATTTTTAGTACTAGAAAATCGGGCATCAATGACTTCATAAAGTACATGTACATTTTTTTCTGCTAGTACATAAAATGAAAAGAAAATGATTTCATTATTTTCATTGCGACTAGCAAAGTTCATGTTCATGTGTTTAGCTTTTCGTCTGCCTCTGTCTTTTTTCCATAGCTTTCAAAATAATCTCAAAATGGTTTCATAGTATATTCACTATTTTTTTTATCATGTAGTCTGTTTAATGTCTTGCCTGTAGCAGCAATCAGATCTTTCTAATGGTGTGTGGACATGGAAAAGAATGCTATAAAACGTGTTAGTGTACCAAATGTTTTAGGAGAGTTTGTTGCAGTTGGAGCAGCATGTAAATACTCAGATTTAACTGACAAAAATTAATAATTTTACATTAAGATTTATGTCTTTCGTTCTTTCTTGAGCTCATGTAGACTTTTCAGCCATGAAGAAGTATTTACACACGTTCAGCCTTTGCAGTCCATTATTTTTAGACCATCAATTATTTAAAATTAATTCAGAAATGTCGTAAGCAGATATTCATTTTTTGTTTCAGAGAAATCTTTGAATGATTCCACAACGTCTAATGTCTGATTTTCTGAAAAGTTAACTTATAATGTACAAGGCGCTCTCTCAATCTCGCTCCACTTATAGTGATCGCAAATTTTCATCTTTAGGTATGGTATTTCAAAGTTTTTTTTTCATTTTTAGAAGATAATTAAAAGGGATTTGCCGCCCCCAATCAAAGTGCCACCCAGAGCATTCATTAGGCTCATATTTAAAATTAATAGGGCACAGTATTTTTCGCTTCTACAACAGAAACGGCTGTCGAATTTGAAGAATTATGTACGTTACTAATGTTACTTGCAGATCAGTTTCACGTTCAAATACTACTTAAGCCACTTGGATTTTCAGTTCAGTAGCATAATTATAAGACTAATTTATATCCAATATGAATTTTGAAGCTATGGCAGTAGAAACGTTTACATATTTTAGGATAGTTCGTTTATCTCTTTTATCAATTTCTTATTTGGTATTTAGTTTATTTTAATAAAAAATGTCCAATTAAAAAATCATTATTAGAAACTAATTAACGACCAAGAATTTGCCGCCCCTAACAAAGTGCCACCCGGGGCATTTGCCCTCCTTGCCCCACTCTCGCTACGACACTGCTGCTGCAGTCAGATTTTTTTGTCTTCTGCAAAATCTTTATCCCCGGGTTGTTGCATCTACTCATAGTTGACAAGTACATGTACTTCAAAAACACATGAAATTGATACATGTTAACAAAGCCTTGTCTGCAGAGGCGTAACAACGACTTGGCATCGGAGCAGTTGCCAAGGGCGCCGAGGACTAATCCTTCAATGATCAATTTATTCTGTATAATTTAGTAAATTTTCCCTATTTCTCAAGGGCGCAAAAAATGAAATAGCCAAGGGCGCGGAAAACCCAGTTACGCTTCTGCTTGTTTGACACAAGAGGGTCAGCCTGACATGATGCTGTAAGGTCTGTTAATAACTCATATGATGAGAATATCGCAGCACTGGAAGAATTAGCAACAAATGAAACGCAGTCACGTGACTGTCGACTTGAAGCCAGAAGGATTTCAAAAGGAACTTGAACAACTGGAAGTCGCTATTTTACTTGAAATTTGGCAGGGTTGTTAACAATACTAAAAAAAAATATTGGCAATACCAATACCAATACAATTTTAAAACCAGTATTGCAATACCAATACCAATATTTATTTATTATTGCCTTACCAATACCAATATTTGGGTCATTCGACGAATAAAACGCAAATACGTAATTAATCGCCCTATATCACTTACATCGATAAACGATAACAACATTTTGGGCTAATTTAGAAAATGTATTTTTAACCAAATTTTGTTCAATAGTTAACACTTGCTTCATCAGTTTTCCTAAAAGCATTCAAAAGTCTTTGACAACATATTAAATAAGTCGGCATACCTTAACGTCCTTAAGCAACAAGCTTTTTAATATGTAGGCCTATACTGTACACATATTGTGAATGAATGAATGGATGGATGGATGAATGAATGAATGAATGAAGCAAATGACTGTCATAGAAAAGCAAATGATACATAAACGGTTAAACATCATACTATAGTAAAAACAGTCAGACCGAGTAAGTTGATTGCATCACATCTGGAAAACTAACGATGAACGATGAATTTTAGTAGAGTTCACACTCTCGGAAGGGGTTGGCCTTTACGGGGCCCGGGAGATAAGTAGGGTTGCGGAAGTGGCTGCGACTTGAAACTGACTAACCCCGGCGAAATCGCCAAACATATGCACTGGAACCCTCCAGATAACTGGAGGGTGGGGCATGGCCTCATCGAGAGGCCCAGTGCTGGGTGTGGGAACAGGCCCATACCCAACAGTGCCCGGCTAGGAACGCCGAAGACAGGAAGACCCTCTGGGCAAGGGACGGAACGCACACGGACCGTCCTCAATGGGTTGAAGATTTCTGCCTACCCCCTCTCTATTCTATGGTTCATATATCGAAAAAAGCAGGTCCCGGAATGGACCTTCTAAACCCCGTCTCGGCGCATGGTGGTACGTCGAGTCGGTTGGCTACCCCCCCCCCTCTTAGAGGCATGGTGACGAACTACAGGCCATGTCCAAGCGGTCAATCGGTGACTGGCCGTCCTTGTATGGGTGCGAAGGGCCATCCTGAACAAGCCCTGGTAGTTTTACAGTTGAATGTCTGTGGCATAAGGCAAAAGGCACACGAAGTAACCAAAATACTCCACGAACGGAAAGTGGATGTGGCACTGTTCCAAGAAACGCTCCTCAAGGGGAAGCCGTTCCATATCACTGGTTACTCGCTATACCATTGCAAGTGTGACCAGCGATGTCGAGGTCTTGCCACAGCGGTCCGGAATGATTTAACGATGGAGCTGCTCGAAGTTAAGTGTTACAGCAACACTGATACTCTCACCGTGAGAGTTTTCAAAGGCGACGTTGGCTTTACAATCACGAACGTCTATAATACGCCCAGAAATCCTATCGCACTTCAAGTTGGGGAAGATGTCATTTTTGGCAAAACGATAATAGCAGGAGACTTTAATGCACAGTCTCCTGACTGGGGCTATGCTGAACGGAACGCGTCAGGCCGCTACATCGAGGATGTCTGTATTAATACGAATCTCATCAGGCTACAGAATGCAGACAGTGAACCGACACTACTGCACACGGGGCACAGCACGGAGTCCCGCCCAGATCTAACGCTTATTTCCGCTGACCTAGAGTCGAAGCATAGACTGGAAGTATTAAAGGAATTAGGCAGCGATCACTTGCCAATCCTGATTGAATTTGGACTTGGTGCAGGCAAACCTCGATTTGAAAGAAGGCATTGGCAGTTCCGTAAGGCCGATTGGCGAAAGTACGAGGCCGAGAGCGAGACCAAGCTCGCTCTGCTGGATGTTGCAGGAGACAACATGGATGCCACCTACGGGCAGTTTATTGACACAATCCTTGGGGTTGCGAGGCGAACGATCCCAAGGACGAACGGGAAACAGAAGTTCAGACCTTACTGGGACAAGAGTCTGGCAGAATTGGTGAAGCAAAGAGCAAAAGCACGGAAAAAGGCAGCCAGGCTGAAGACGCCCGAAGCTCGGGGGGCGTACAACAGACTGACGGCTGAAGTCCGGGCAGCTGTCGACAAAGCGAAGAAGGCGAAATGGGTAAATACGTGCGAAAAACTCGATCTCGTAGACGGAAGAAAAGTTTGGCAACTCTTGGATGCATTATCTGGCGCGGGGAAGACAAAGAATTCCAACCCTTTGACGACACCAAAGGGCCAAAGGGCTAGTGAAGTTAAGCGCGCACGAGCGCTAAACAAAAACTTTGCCCAGGTTAACAAGAAAGGCGCCAGATCTGATTTTAGCCGAACAATCGACCGAATGCGCAAAGAGGGCTCAAGGAGACAAAGCAAGGGCCCTCAACTAGAGGTTTTCGCGGCCCCCTTCACAATGACAGAGTTGCAAACCGCACTCAACAAGTGCCAAGCTGGCAAAGCACCAGGACCAGATAAAGTTCACAATGAAATGCTCAAAAATCTGGGCAAGACAGGCCGAATGAAACTGCTGGGTTTCATAAATAGAACTTGGACAACAGGCACGCTGCCGAAGCTGTGGAAAAAGGCCACAATAACCCCAATTCCCAAAGAGGGGAAACCAGGCGAACACCCGTCTAGCTACCGACCAATCTCCCTCACGTCGTGTGTGGGGAAGGTAGCTGAACGGTTAGTGAACGCACGACTCTACTGGTTCCTCGAAAAGTCCAAATGCATTCCAATGACGCAAGGTGGGTTCCGAAAGGGACGCCAACCGATGGACTAGGCTCTCCGACTAATTCAGACAATCACAAACGAACTCCAGTCGAGGAATCACACCGTTGCGGTGTTCTTCGATCTAAAGCAGGCATACGACAAGGTGTGGCGTGGAGGGCTACTTTATAAGTTACAGCAGTTGGGTGTCACTGTGAACATGTACAGTTGGATAAAATCGTTCCTTACGGACAGAACGATCAAGACTCGCGTGGGGGAGTCATTATCCAACGAAGAGCGCCTGGAGGACGGACTCCCACAGGGATCCGCCCTTAGTTGTACATTGTTCCTAGCCTACGTCCACGACCTACAAGGTATTCTGGAGTCACAGAATGCCATGTTTGCTGACGATCTGGCTATATGGAGTTCCGGAAAGGACGTTGCAACCCTGCAGAACAGGCTGCAGGAAGATCTGAATCGAATCGAAGACTACGCCAATCGCTGGCGCCTAGTAGTCAATACGGAGAAAACGGTCCACTCCATTTTCACAAATGGACGGAATGCCCTGAAGCATGAGGTGGTGCTTCAGATATGTGGGAAAAGATTGAATTGGGATCGGACACCAACGTACTTGGGAATCAAGCTGGACCAGAAGGTCCAGCTACATAACCATGTGCGTGAATTGTGTGCCAAAGCTACAGCTAAACTGTCCCTGGTGAAGAAACTGGCTAGCACTAGTTGGGGTGCGGATGCAAGCCTACTGAGGGCTCTCTATCTCGGTAGTGTGAGGGGTGCCATTGACTACAGCCTCCCGGTCCAGGCCTTTGCGAGCCGTACGGCTCTAGAGGGTCTGGATCGAATACAGAACCAAGCTCTACGGTTCGTCTTGGGGCGTTGCGTACGACACCCACAGCCGCTGTAGAAATTATGTCTAACGTAGAACCCCTGGCGATAAGGCGAGAAAAGGCAATCATGACCACGGTGGAACGATACCGTAGGTTGGAGCATGACGAACCCTGCTTCCAATTACAAGACCGATGGGTAAAGAGGACCCGACTGAAAAGACCATCCTTCATGGATACGGTCTACGAACTAGAAGACTCAGTCCCCATACCAAAGCACAGGGAACGCATGCGACTGGTCCCTGCTCGAGGACCACATGAAAGCTCAGACTTGCCTGAACTACGTTTGACACTGGCAAATACAGCGGTGACGAAAGCCAGTCCCGTCGAGCTCCAGCGAGACGAGACTCTGAAGACAATCGAAGCTTATGGCGATAGTGTGGTGAAAGTCTTTACGGACGGCTCGCGTTTCAAGGATGGCAGAAGTGGATACGGCGTGCTAATTCAATACCCTCAACCTGGACCCGACAGTATCGAACTGTCAGGGCCGTGCGGATCCGCAAACAGTAGTCACGACGCCGAACTGGAGGCGATTTGCAAGGGTTTGAAGGAAGTGCGCCGACGTCTAGCAAGAAGAAAGGTTTTCCCGACCGTCGTAGTTTTCACCGACTCACGGTTTTCGCTCGAGACCGTGGGTCGATCCTCTCTGGAGACGAAAACGGTCAGTGTCATTTTGGAAACAGTAGGTGAAATCCTAGCACGAGGCGGAAAAGTAGTCCTTCAGTACATCACTGGGCACAGTGGCGAGCCTCATTCAGACAGGGTCGATAAGTTAGCGAGAGAAGGTTCAGCTCAGCCCCAACCCGATCGCCCGATGACCCAGCTGGGGGTCAGATCGTGGCTTAAGGACCATTTCCGAGAAAAATGGCTACATGGCTGGGCATCTGGAAGCACGGCCAGAAAAATATTCCAGTACATGCCGCGACCGAGCAAAAGCGATTCCTGGTGGAAAATTGGACGTAGCAATCAGACGCTCATAACTAGAATGAGAACTGAACATTGTCCCACACGAAGCTACTTGTAAAAGTTTAACACTAGAAGGGAACTGGCCTGTCGGCTGTGTGGCCACCCGGAAGAGACGGTGGCACACGTACTCGAAGAGTGCCCCGAGCTGTGCGGGGGTTTGGAAGACGAAGTAACGGTACCTGCAGAGGGTTACCTCTACGGCGATGCCCGCTTGATGAGGCTCGCTTGCGATAAAATGAACCGGGTCTTAAGAGCCTAGCGGCTCGACCCAAAAGAGAATGTACATTCACTAGTAGAGTTCACAGGGTAACGCCACCTATTTGGCCGTTACCACTTAGCCAGGCGAAGAAAAGTAACCATTTCAAAATGTGCACTGCTCAGTCAATGCTCATTGCCAAAGATATCATAAATGATTTGATTTCTATTATCATTCATTTCATTGATCAGTCTCATTCAAAAATTGTTTGGCAATGTCAGTCGCAAGATGGCGACACCAAAGAAAAATGTATTATATTCAGCTATATTCACAACCATTGTTGTAGAGAATTTATTGAATACTGCTTTTAGTATTGGTTAAAAATCAATACCAATATCAAAAATAATTATTGGCAATACCAATACCAATATCAAATTTCAAGAAGTATTGCAATATTGTCCCAATACTTAAAAAAAGTATTGGCAATACTACCAATACCAATACAATATTGCAATATTAACAACCCTGAAATTTGGGAAACAATTTTAGAAAGGAAGTCTCTCATTGAGTTTGTTAAAACACAGCATTCTTAATTTCATTCCTATGACGACAAAGGAAGGACAAGTCCGTGGCAAAAAAGAGTATAAACAATATTCAATGCTATTAAAAAAATAATTTAAAAAAAAGGCAGTTTGATAAAGGGACATCACCAAAACAGTATTCTCCCTGAGACAAAAATTCAAGTATGAGGTATTTTTGGTAATCATTGACAAACTTTCTTAAGCCCTACAACTACAACATCGGTTAGGGCCGGTTAGGCTCATATAAAGACATCCATGAGAAATTTGGCTTTCTTACAAACCTAACTGATCTCAGCAATTTCGCCGTCCTATGGGCAGCAGCCAAGTTAATTGAAGAATATTCAAGCGATTTCTAAGACTGCTTACCTTCAGAATTAGTCCAATTTTCAGAACTCTTAATCTTAAAAAAAAATTATTGTCCAGACCCAGGCTAAGGAAAATGAATTAACCCAATGCGAAACTCAAAACACGTGCACAGAGGTAACAATTTTGCTGCTTTTGAATGAGCTAAATTTCATACAGTCCTTTAGGCTACAAATGTACACATCGCATTTCGCATCTATCTTTCAATGATGACACCAAACTGCAACTGAGAGCGATCCCTTTTAAAGTTGAAAAGATTATAAAATGAGTAAAAATTTGCATGGGAGAACAAAGACTGATTATGCTTTCTATGAGCATTGAAAAATTTTGATTTCAAATAGAGAAAACAATTCGTTACCCCATGAAAAACAAAATTAAAAAAAATATATATTTCAAAATACGGAATAACGCGTAATATTTTTTTTAAAGCGGGCTCGTTCGTAACCACAAAACAGCGTAAGTCGGGAGGGGACCGTCGTAACCGGATGACTACCTGTATATAAACATGCATATCTATCCTTTCAAGCCTTTAATAAATATATATAAAACGAAATATTAACTCAAATACATTGAATTAATAATTTTACTCTAAAAACATTTATAAAGAAAACCCATCCTTTGATTTTTAAAAAAAAATTTTTTGGCGATAAAAATCGTATTCCCCAACCCCACTGTGGTGGAGGGAGTCTTGAGGTGGGATTCGTCCATGCTGTCGGTGTGTCGAAGCCCAAATGTCTTTATATCTTTTAAAACATAAGACACTGCCCCTATCATGTCCAGCCTTTTTTAAAGATATCTCTGCTGTGACTGTTTCTTTTCTTTTTTTTCCAAATTTGTTTTAATGTTGTTTGTGTGTTGGGACTGTTTCATTATTGCAAGTTAACTGATATTTTTTTTTAAATAAAAGTTTTCGCGTTTAAAGTTTTTCATTGTTTTTCTTAATTTCTTTCTAGATGAAAATTTTTTTCTCCCTTTTTTTTCTGCCACTCGACCACCGCGAGTTATTAAATAAAGAACAAGAAAACAACCACATAAATTAATTGTGAAATAATAAAAAAATTTATGCTATCTTACTTATAAAGTAAAGATAACAATTATAGTATAAGGAAATTTGTAACTTTCTAATTCTAATAAATCTTTACTGACTTTCTGAACTTATGTGAAGTAAGGCAAGGTCAGTGAAAGAGAGTCTGCATATACTTTCAAAATAATAATTAGGCTAACGCTAAGGCTAATCAATTTTTTATAAATGGTTGCCTTCGTTTGTACTGTACCCGATCGTTTGTCTCAAGCGTTAAACAATCATTGAGTACAGAATTTTTAAATGTGGGTCACAAGTTTTGGAATAAATTATATAGGTTATATAAGGGGAAAAAAAAATTGACAAAAAAAATCATAACTCCACTTCTATAACAGATAGAAAGACAAAACAGGTGTTGTTGAAAAGGTCTTAGCAAGCCCTTTAAAATGATATATTATTTAAGCATATTGGACTTCATTTAAATTTTCTGTCAAAGTACCTAAACAATGTTCATGTTCTGGTTCTCTCTTACCTCCGTTCGTAACCCGAGGCAAGCTCGTTATCCACTCAAATACAAATCGAAGATTTTTTATCGTAAACTTAATTGTTCGCAACCTGATGCGATCATAACCCAAGGTATCACTGTATAATTAACGACTCTGTCTCCCCTTAGACTGCCCACCCTCATCCCAACACAGCTGATTGTCTTTGTAACTTGTAACTCAACACAAAACTTGGACTTGTTAAAATTTTAATTATTTGACCTGTTTAATCGTTTCATTTATAGTTTTAGATTTTTCCAGTAAATATTGCTTGCTCAAGTACTGTCTTCCGGAATTCCCAAAGATGGCGTAAAACTAGTTGCTCTATTGACTGAGCAGGAAGCGAAAAGAAAATTAATTTTTAGCAATGTCTGACAATAGATTTATAAAATGCGTTGTTGTTGGTGATGGTGCTGTAGGGAAAACATGTATGCTTATGAGTTATGCCACAAATAAGTTTCCAACAGAATATGTGCCCACAGTTTTCGACAATTATGCGGGTGAGTTTTGACCTGTTGACAGTTGTGTTGTCTCAGTTGAGTTGGACATATTTGCGATGGTCTTAGTTAGGGTTGCCAGGTGCCTGTCTCAAACATACCGGACACTAGTGTCGAATTTTGTCGATGGCATAATATTTCAATGTAAAATGTCCGGTATTGCCTCCATTTTTCCACTGGACAAATAACGCTAATACCGGACAGTCCGGTACAAAACCGGACATCTGGCAACCCTAGTCTTAGTCTTAGTACTCATAGGCTGATGGGTTTCAAAGGTAATTTCTTATATAAATAATAAATACTTAAATGACAATAAAAGTGATTTGAAACATACTTATTTTCAAACATAATGCCTCTTAATAGTCTTAATTGTAGTGTATGTACAGCCATAAAAACCTGGATCCTTTTTCTTTCAATATGGAATTGTTCTTATCAATGTCAATAAAATATTTATTTTTTTTGGAGGGTCAAAGCTTTTTGACGTATTTTTAGAGGGGGGGGGTCTAACTTTTTGTGACGAGGGGGGCAGGGGGTAAAAAATCGGCCAAAATCGCGTGACGTCATTTATGGACGGCCCCTTTCTTAAAAGTTATTATTTTTTGTGTTGCCCAATTGGATAATTTGGCTCAACCAGCTGAGCTGCGAAGGCGGCACTCGCCTGGGTAAATAATTTAAATTAAAAAATATTTATCATAAAATTAAAAGAAAAAGAAAATCATATATTTATTAAAATATTAAAAAAAACTGTGGGGGTGTATTTTTGTGATATGTGTTACATTGACATATCCTGGAACAGGGTAATATGTCAATGCTAAGTTTCTGCGAAGACGGCACTCCACTTAAAAACTACCAAGCACTAATATTTTTAAAAAAATATAATAAAACAATAATTTGTTAAAAATTAAATATTTTTAAAAACTAAAAATCATAGGATTTTTGGTACTTGTTGGTTAATAATATTTGACGATAATGCATGACATGATTTTTTACACACAAAGTTTTATTCATCCGAATATTAGTATTAGATAACATCAGTGGCCGTCCACAAATGACATCACGCATCTAGGGTGAGGGGAGAGGAGTCACATATTTGTTTCGATGTGTGACGAGGGGGGGTGGTTTATAAGAACTTTGACATCACATCTAAATGCTCAACAATTAAACTAAATGTTTCAGCTTTCCTGTGCCTCCTTTTTTATTTTTGTTTTCACGTATGATATTAGAGTGAATCCATACACTAAAATGACGAGAAATTGTTTTGAAACATGCTCATTCACTAAATGCATACTTAAATGCCCGCAATTTTTTAAAAATTTGAAACAGGCTCATTTTCAAATAGGAAATACGGCTTTTATGGGGGGGGGCGGAGAGGCTTACTTCTACTGACGTAACAAGTGTAGGAAGGGGGGGGTGTCCAAAACCGCGTGACTTCATGTGTCTCTTTTTTAATACACGTTATCTCCTACTAGTGGTTCCCAAACTTTTTAGGTAAACCACCCCGTTCCATAAAAAAATATCAAATAGCGCCCCTGGAATTTTTTACATCAATTTTTTCTAAAATCTTCTCTTCTTTATTTTATGCTCTCTTTACCTCCTTACAGTTTTTCAAAGCGTTTTCAAGTTAAACGGATATAAAACAGCATATATTTCAAACCAAACGTTTTCTTTTGATAAATTGTTCGTGAGCTGCAATGTGAACACCTAAGAGCCGCATGCCACCGTTGGTATAAACATTTCAGCCACATTTTAACGGGTAGGCTACACGGGCGCAAACGCTAAAGAAAAAGATTCCTGTCAAGGCAGTTGCGTAGCTAGAACTTTTGCCGCCCGGGGCGGTTATTAGTCCAGGGCCGTTGTGTCGGAGCCGTTTTGACCAGGGCCGTTTTGTTGGTGAGCCGGGTTGCAATGTTAAATTACTTTCTATTCTTTTTTTTTCTTCTTTTTTTTTGCATAACTGTATTTTAATATTGGTTTTTATTTTAGAAGTTTTTTATTTCATTTAGTCATATTGTATTTATAATTTAAACATGCCGATTGTCAAAAAGGGGTCCGTGGCGATATAAAGATTTGGGGGCCACTGCACTGGTTCATGGCAAATATTTTGCTCGTGAATATCAGCGATGAAAGTTTTCGCTTCCCTCTCTCTCCCCAACCCCAGTCTAGTCTTCAAGCAACCATCGTTTATTATGGGAAGAAAGCGGGGAGAAAATCAAATTCCAACGACCATAAAGGGGCCGTCCCTAAAGACGTCACGCAATTTAAGCTGATTTCCCACAGTCCCCTCCTCATCACACATCGTAATAAAAAGTTACCCCCATCCACCCGTCAAATTTGACGTTATAAAGCTTTGCCCCGCCCCCCCTCCCCTAAAAGTTGAATTTCCTGAGCATGTTTCAACTCACGTTATTGCCAGTTAAGTAAGGCTGCACTCTTATGTCGTACTACGCGTAAGGCCACCTCGTCGGACTTTGATTAAAGTGTCGAAACCGATACTCCTGTCCCCGCGAACGTCCGAGGCAAAACGCTGGAGGCCATATAAAAAGTCATCAGATGAATTGTAAGCAATCACATATTCAAGTGCAACTTTTATTTAAAGTTGAGCGTTAATATGTGACGTCACCAGGGCCGGTCTTAGTCCACTGCAAACCTATGCGGCCGCAATGGGCCCCACACTTTCATAGGCCCCACCTATCTTAATTTTCTCTTATTATCCTTATTAATTCCTTAACCCTACCCAGACTGGGCACCGCGCAATCTGTTTCGCATACTAAGCCGCCAAGAGCCCAGCAATTGTTAAGGCCGGCCCTGGACGTCACTGTTCTTAAACACCTCCCCCGTCGTCACAAATGTGTGAACCCCCTCCCCCTAGGTACTTGACGTCATTTATGTTCGGCCCCTAAGTTTCATTATTTAACAACCATTAAAATTGTCAAACACTTAGAAGAAATACATCACAAAAGATATACGTTTGTCATCATAAAACAATTTTTAAAAACTTACCTGAACAAGCTTAAACACCCCCCCCCCATTTTCGTCACAAATGTGTGAACCCCATCCCCCAGGTACTTGACGTCATCTATGTACGGACACCCCCCCCCCTTAGGTGTCATTATTTTACAACCATTAACATTGTCAATAAACATTTACAAGAAATACATTACAAAAGATATATATCTATTATTATCAAATATTTTTTTTAATCTTACCTTGAACAGGCTTATTTCCCAAGTACTAATTTTATCTAATTAATGGGGAGGGGGACTTGGGAATACTTTATCGGAAATGACGTTTCCGTTAAGTGACTCCTCTGAATCTGATTAGTAATTAGCTTACTGCTGACATGAAAATTTAGTTTGATCTGAGGCCGTGAAAATATCTGGCCAAATGTGGTTAAAAATATCAACAAAAAACGATTTTCGTAGAAGTCTGACTTTAAAACCAGTTTTTATAGTTAAAACCCCCTTTAAAGTAATTTAAACTCATCAAAACACATGGAAAACTAATATTTAACCATTAAATACTTATTTTATTACTTAATGAATGTGTTTAAATTAGTAAAAGTAAGTTACTTATGTTTTTTTGCTATACAAAAATAAATTGCGCTGAAATAAGAAATTACCGGTTTCAAAAATCTTATTTCATTTTTCAGCTATTTATTATTTAAATAAAAATTTTGGCCTTTAAAGTTAAATGAAGGCCCAAAGTCGGTGTCTTTTAGGGCAGTGCTTCTCAAAGTGGTGGTCCGCGGACCGGTGCCGGTCCGTGGGCCATCCACCGCCGGTCCGCAGAAGGTCTAAAAAAAGGACATGCAAAACTGTCAGTGAAGGGAAAATAGTGTACCGGTCCCTGGTGCAATGGAAAAAATCCCTGCCGGTCCGCCATGCTAAAAAGTTTGAGAAGCACTGTTTTAGGCTAGGGCACTCCTGTCAACGGCGGTCCAAAATCAAACATGCCCAGAATCATATTAAAATCAACTAATATTACTATGAAATATATTTTAGCATTAAAATATTATATTTTTGTTCAAATTAAACTACTGTTTTATAATTTATACGAAATAAAAAATTGTATATTTCATGCTCTGTGATTTACTGTGCCATTGTTGCATGCCAATGGAGAAATCTTCTTTCTTAAAAGTTATTATTTTTTGTGTTGCCCAATTGGATAATTTGGTTCATCCAGCTGAGCTGCGCAGGCGGCACTACCTGGGTAAATAATTTAAATTAAAAAATATGTCTCATAAAATTACAATAAAAAAGATAATCATATATTTATTTAAATTTAAAAAAAACTGTGGGGGTGCATTTTTGTGATATGTGTTACATTAACATATCCTGGAACAGGGTAATATGTCAATGCTAAGTTTCTGCGGCGACGCACTCCACTTAAAAACTACAAAGCAATACTATTTTTAAAAAATAATAATAAAGCAATTGTTTGTTAAAAAGTAAATATTTTTTTAAAACTAAAAATTAAGAGTTTTGGGTACTTGTTGGTTAATAATTGACAAAGCGGAGGGTGGTTTATCAGAACTGTGACGTCACACCTAAATGCTCAACACTTAAACTAAATGCTTCAGCTTTTGTCCAAAACCATGTGACTTCATGTGTCCTATTTTTAATACACGTTATCTCCTACGAGTGGTTCCCAAACTTTTTAGGTATACCACCCCGTTCCATACAAAATATAAAACAGCGCCCCTGGAATTTATTTACATCAATTTCTTAAAAATCTTCTCTTCTTTATTTTAGGCTCTCATTACCTCCTTACAGTTTTTCAAAGCTTTTTCAAGTTAATAAACAAATAAAAAAGCATATATTTCAAGATTTCTTTTGATAAATTGTTCGTGATCTGCAATGTGAACACCGAAGAGCCGCATGCCACTGTTGGTCACACGTCGTCACAAAAAGTTTCCTATTTGAAAATGAGCATGTTTCAACTCACGTTTTGTTATCCCCCCTCGTCACAAATGTGTGAAAGCTCCTCGGTACTTGACGTCATTTAGTTCGGCCTCTAAGTGTCATTATTTAATAACCATTAAAATTGGTCAAACATTTATAAGAAATGTTCGTTCGTCCGTCGATACGACGAGGACCTCTCTAGTCATCCGAGGGTTGTCTGTGCGTGCGCAGATGGCTGATTAGGCCGATCCTTGCACGGAAGGTTCGGGAACAGAAGGGACAAGGGACGAGTGGGACATCTCCTGGAGGGTTGACAGCATTTGCCTTTCGGGCTTGCCTCTTCTTTTCTGCGGCGGTGATCCGGTTTGCCTCGCATGACCTGGCACCTTCGTGGATGGAAGAGCGCCAGGTGGATCGGTCCATTGCAGTTCGTTCCCGCGTGTCTGGATCGATGGCAAATGCTTTCATTGAGGTTTTCAGTGTGTCTTTGAAGCGTTTCTTTTGCCCACCGTGGGACCGCTGGCCATACTGGAGCTCACCATAGAAGATTCTCTTTGGCAGTCTCTCGTCTGGCATTCGGACAACGTGCCTGCCCAGCGAAGCTGGGTCTGCATCAGGAGGGTTAAGATGCTGGGGAGACCTGCCTTGGTCAGTACCACTGTGTCTGGAATTTTGTTCTGCCACTTTATGCCGAGAATCTTCCTGAGGCTTGTTATATGAAAGTGGTTAAGCTTTCTTGCATGGCGTTGATAAACAGTCCAAGTTTCACAAGCATATAGCAGTGTGGGGAGCACCACTGCCCTGTACACTTTCAGCTTGGTCTGGATGGTAATGGCTCTTCTGTTCCAGACATTAGGGTACAACCTGCCGAAAGTGGAGCTGGGCTCTGGCAATTCTGACGTTCACTTCGTCATCGATGGTGACATTTTGAGACAGTGCGCTGTCTAGGTATGTGAACCGGTGCACTGTGTTGAGTCTCTGGCCATTGACAGTGATGTTGGGCTCTACGTAGGGCCTTCCAGGCGCGGGCTGGTGGAGGACCTCAGTCTTCTTAGTGTTGATTGTCAGACTAAAGTTTGTGCAGGGGCTGGAGAACAGGTTTACACTGCGTTGCATGTCGGCTTCTGAGACAGCGTTGAGGGCACAGTCATCAGCAAACAGCAGGTCTCTGATGATGTCTGTCATAACCTTGGTTTTTGCCTGGAGCCTCCAAAGGTTGAACGGCTTGCCATCTCTGCGGTACTTCAGGTTGACACCAACATCCTCGTCTCTGAATGCCTCTGTCAGCATGGCGGAAACATGAGGCTAAACAGTGTTGGTGCCAGGACGCAGCCCTGCTTGACCCCGTTTGTGACTGGGAAAGGATTAGAAAACTCCCGCTCTCCTGGACTCTGGCCTGCATGCCCTCATGGAATTGTTGCACCAAGACGATGAATTAGGTGGAGAACAGGTCGACATTGTGGAGAACAGGTCGAAGTTCTGCTCCTGACATTTCTCTTGCAGCTGCCTGGCAGTGAACACCATGTCGATGGTTCCTCGCTCTTTTTGTAATCCACATTGACTTTCAACATTGTGGATGTTAAGCTTGGTGATAATGAGGCGGTGGTCTGTCATGACAATAGTTTCAGTCTTCGTAACACAGTTGGCAAAGAATGAGCCAGTACGCACACTTGTCCGTGTTTTGCATTGACGACATTTCCAAGAAAATCCTTCGGGTGCCTCTGCTGGTTGTACTAGCGACATGGGCATGTGACAGTTGACACAGTCATTTGTATTGCGGATTAATCGATGTTCAGCCAGCCAAGTTAACCAAACCATTCTGTCGTTCATGTTGTATATTTCCCTCAAAGTACATTGAAATATTCGTAATGCATTAATTGGTAACACATTCTGAGTAATTGTGGTTGGTGCGGGTGGTGTTCCTCTTCCTGCCATCATTTAATTGTGTTATTTACAGAGAAAAGCTAAACAAGTTATAAATAATATGATTCTGGGCATGTTTGATTTTGGGACCGCCGTTGACCGTTGACAGGAAATAATAACTTTTAAGAAAGAAGATTTCTCCATTGGCATGCAACAATGGCGCCGTAAATCACAGAAGTTGCATGAAATATACCATTTTTTATTTCGTTTAAATTATAAAACAGCAGTTTAATTTGAACAAAAATATAATATTTTAATGTTAAATACTTTATCGTTAATGACTTTATGGTCAGGTGACGCCTCTGAATCTGATTAGTATTTAGCTTACTGCTAACATGAAAATTTAGTTTGGTCTGAGGCCGTTAAAGAAACTAAATTATCTGGCCAAATGTGGTTAAAAATATAAACAAACAACAATTTTTGCTAGAATTCTGATTTTAAAACCAGTTATTATTAGTTTTTATAGTTAAAAACCCCTTTAAACTCATCAAAACACATGAAAAGCCACCATTTAACCAGGTAAAAGTAAGTTACTTAATTTTTTATTATTTAAATAAAAATTGCTCTATAAAAATAAATTTTTTGATGTTTGAATTTGGGACCGCCGTTGACAGGATTGCCTCTTTTAGTTTTGATAGTAAGCAGTCTTTTTCTGTGTTATTTGATTAGTAGATTAGTATTTGAACTGATTGAAATTCAAAGAAAATAGTCTAAATAGAAGTGATTCATTTATTCATGATCCATACTTTAAATTAAAAAAAAACGTGTTTAAGGCTGCTTCTAATATGCCATATGCCTACCTTTACCTTCGTCATTATGAGCTAATACAAAATAAAATGCAATAAAGCGTTTTAGTTCTACATTATAATTGAAAAACGGGGCGGCCCAGCGCCAACCAGACGTCCCAGTCACTTATCTCGGTGCAAAGACCTGGCTAATGAATCACTTCAGGAACAAGTGGTACCAGGCATGGGCTGACAATATGACTGGCAACTGGGTATTCGCTAATATGCCCAGGCCATGTAGATCAGACCAGTGGTGGAGTTGTCGCAAACACCAGGGTTTAGTGACTCAAATGCAAAGAGAGCTCCCACGTGAATACAATGTTATATAGCACTGCTCAGCAGATGAAGCAGATGGCCCAGGTGTTAGCTAAAGCCTTAAGAGACTAAGTCTCAGGCCAAAAGAATATGTAGAAGAAGAAGTTCTACATTATGATTCATCAAAATATAATTATTTTTCTTATGCTTTTTTTTCTCAGTAGTCTGTATCCTTATGGTTTCTTTAAAAAAATTTTTTTCCTATCTTAAATTAATAGCCAATGAATGACTTGTGTTTGTGAAATAATATTTTCATTAAATAACTATAATTTTTGGTAAAATATAAGCCATCTTTCTCTAACCCATATATGTTTTCAGTGGAATAAATAATGGGAATATTTTATCAAATCAAAATCTGTATACTAATACTAATCATTTATATTTTAAAGAGTTACATAGTTTTGGTGTAGCATTAATTTTAACAATTTGACTTGTATGTTATAGTTACTGTTAACATCAAAGGGTCCCCACATCAGCTTGGATTGTTTGACACAGCTGGTCAGGTGAGTTGCTTTTTTTAATAAGAGTACATTTTTTGTGTGTCTTGTAATTTAGTGCTTAAAATGTATAACCTTTGCATTGGGGAAAAGACTTCTAACATGGCATTACTTTGATGCAATATCAAAATTAATTAATTAATGAGTTCTATTTATTAGGTTTCACATGAGAAAAATTAGCTCTATAAAAATTATTACTCACCAAGAAACATTGAAATGTTAGTGTATTATGTTTTATTATAGGAGGAATACACTAGCCTTCGCATGTTGTCTTATCCAGAGACAAGTGTTTTCTTGGTCTGTTACTCCGTGGTGATGCCTGAATCCATGAAGCATGCTGAGATTAAATGGGTACCAGAGTTCCATCACACTGTGCCTAAAGCCCCTTTTATCATTGTTGGTACCCAAATAGACTTAAGAGATGATGAGGCAATCAAAATCAAACTACAAAAGAGGAAGTTACGTCCAGTGACAACTGAAGAAGGTCAGCGACTGGCAAAAAGACTTGGTGCTGATTGCTATGTTGAATGTAGTTCTCTGACAAGACAAGGTTTAAAAGATGTTTTTGATGAAGCATTACTAGCCTTCCTTGAGCCAAAGCACACAAAGCCAGAGAGAAGGAAAGGTCGACCTGGGTGCAGTATATTGTAAGACTCATTTAAAGATATGATTTACTGCTTTCTAACAAATACTATGATATTGCCTTAAAATAGGATATTCTTTATTTGATGCAATTGTTTGTATTTTTTAAATGATTCACTAGTATAATTATAATTTTTTGAATGCCAGATAGTGTTTAAAATACAATATTAAATTTTTACACAAAAAAAAGAACCAGTTTAATGTTGAATATTAAAAAAAATTTATGACGAATTTATTTGTTTGATGGATCCAGCAAACTGAAGATTATTTATATGACCATCGAAATTTTATGCTTTGATGACTCTTGTAAATAAGTCAGTTCAAATCAGTATAAGAGACTTCGTTAGTTGATTTAATGCACAATGAATATTATCTCACTTACAGGGTATTTATTTACGATATATAAATAAAAATTGTGCTAGTCTTTTCTACGAATATGGCTAAGATCAAGAGCAGTATTTAAAATATTCATGTTACATGCTGACCTTGGAAGATTTCTATTTGCATTATTTTTTATACGAAAAGTTACCCTAATGAGTGCAATTCTGTCAGTTTTCTTCAAAGTCAGATCCTAAATTTATGTGGGCATAATGTCAAAATATTGAATTCTAAAGTATATAAAATCCTCTCGTTTAATTAAAAATTAATCACAATACAACTTTTATGCATTTGTATTTGATACCATCTGCATTTCTTTGAGAATCCTTTAAGTGGTGTACAGCAATGTTCCCTTTATGCTTTGTGGCTGCGCAGATATCTGAAACAGGCCGTGCAGTAGTTTTTACTGCTTATGAGACTGTTATTTTGTATATGAACCTACAAACCTTAGAAGGAACATTGGTGTACAAATAAAAGCATTGGTTTTAAAACTGCTTTATCATCTCAATAGTTTCAAGGAAATTTGTTTTCCACCTGTTTATTTAATTGGCACCATGATTTTCCTTTTCTTTTAGCTTCAGTTTATTATTTACATTTTGATAATTAATTTTGTATTTAACTCGCTCACAATTGTTGATATATAATGTATATATATTGTTAAAGAACAAATTATTTTTTTCTCTTACTTAATTGATGGATTTTCTATTTTTTTCGCTTCTACCATTTTGATTTTTTAAAATCTTTCTTTTTTATTTGAAAAAATTATTCATGTACTAATTTACAAGGGAAATATTTAAACAAAGAAAAGTGAAACATACTTTTTTCTGCCCAATAAGCAGGAAACTATTATCATAGGTTGACTTAAAGCAGTATAACTGTGGCTGAGTTAATACAATGTAATCATGGTTGACTGTAAGTGGTATCATAGTGCACTTTAAACAGTATATTTTTGGTTGGCCTTGAGCAGTTTTATCGGGCAAGTGCAGTGTCTAACATTTTTACCATAAATAATTTTGTTGGTTTGTTTGAACTAGTCAATTGTAAATATTAGACTAGATTTTCTCTACATTAAGCTGCTTCTTAGAATTTTTTGATGAGCTCTGAGGTTAAATTAATGTCTTAAAACTTGTACTAATTTTTCCTTGCCAATGCATTTAAATACAATGACACTAAACAAAATTAACAAACCATTCCATTGACAAATCTGTGGTTAAAGGGAAATGATGTTACAGCTATTTGCATGTTACTGTACCTATTCAATATCAAAGTAGAGAGTGGGGATTCTTACTGTTGAGTATTTTCAGGTTTTCAATTATTCCATAATTTTAAATAAATAAATACATATTTAGCCTAATTTAAAATTCATTCTGCCATTTACACTTATAACAACAAAAACAAACAAACAAATCCTTGCAAACCAGTTTAATTATTTATATAAAACAAATTAATCCTATGGCTATTTAATTAGTGTTTTGAAAAGTACAGACTAATTTAAAAAAAAAGGGAATGTATTCATCAAAACCCAGGAAGTAAGTTCTATACAAGGAACTGCTGTTCTGGTCAAAGTGTTGCAAAACCAATGTTCTAGGTCACACATTTTCAGTTTTTCATTAATAACCTTTTTCAGAACTTATGTTTTATATTCTGTTAAAATATGACCAGATTAACCTGCTCAGATGCAGTTGCTCAAAACATTAAGATTTGTATGTGAAACCAGTCAAGGGGTCTAATAATGCATTAAATAGTGGGGGAAAATATTTAAGTATCTATAAATAATCACATTTTATCATTTGACTCTACAAAAAATTGTTGGTTTAAAATATTTGTTTTGGCTGAAATACCTTACATTATATCTTCCTTTTGGCACAGCTAAAAATTGCTCTCCCAAAGATAAAATATACAACTTTCTGCAGAAACTTTCTGGGAAAAACGTATTCACCATCCAAAAAAAAAGAAGAACAAGTTTGGTTTATATATAAAAACAAATAAGTGTCCACAATTTTTTGTATCAATTTAGTTTGATAAGAAGAGATATTTTGTAAAACATTTTGTTTAAACAGTATTTTGAATTGCTCATTTTTTAAAGTGTTATGCTGTACTACTGAAATAATGAGGAGACTAATTTTTAAGCATTCTATGTTAGTAACTCAACCATCAACAATTGTTTTACTAACTAGTGTGCTGAAGCTCAACAATCTACAACTGTGATCCCATAAGGCATACTGTTGTTGATGTGAAATATAGCAACTCTCTGCCTTCTCCATCCCTCCCACCCATAGCCACCTTTCCCACTTACACACTAATGAGAACTTACATTTTAGTCTTGCATTGTTTTGATATTCATTATCATTTTATTGTTTCTATTTCTAAATAGTTATCTTTTTCTCAAAGCTGCAATAATTTTTTGTTTACATTTTATAAAATAAATTAGTAATTTTTAGATGCCTCGCTTACATAATTATGATAAATATTAGATTAAATAAATTATGTTTTAAATGCTTCCGGAAATCTGCAAATAAGGTAATCACTGTTTTAAATTGCAGTAACCTTTTATATTTCATCAACCCAACTTCTGTTTGTGTTCTGGACCAGTTGAACAAATATACAAAGACTTTTTTTAATACCACAAGTTACAAGTGAGAAATAATTCTTTTTCACTTAATATAGAAATGTGAAAGATATATTGATTGGCAAAATGCTACAAAAATAGTTTTTTAACAATAGTTTTATTGTGATGGAACTAAAGAAAAGTTGTGGTAAAGATAAGATATACTTTCTTTCTATGTAACTGATACTGGTTCTTATGACTCATTAGCTGGACAGCAATAATAATCATTTATGCAGGTTGTTTTTTTTACTAACAGTTGTTCCCCTCACCAGCTATGTTTTGTTTGGTTTAATAATTAGTTTGGCTAAACAGGGCTTCTCAAACCATGGGCGTATCTCACAAATATAGCTTTACATAGCCTGTTATGGTTTTTCATTGGAAAAAAAATGTTTAAAAAATCATCATCATGATGTTATTGACTTGGGAAATAATTTGGCCTTATAGTAGTGTCTGATCTTGCAGAAGAGTCTATTTATTATGTTGTTATAAACACCCCTTACCTTCACGTTTTTTCTCTCTCTCTCTCATGCCCCCTACGATTCAATTCATCAAAATTGTTAAGTTGGTCCTCCAATTCGCCTACTTTCAAGTGGATCATATCTCATCACAGTACATGTACATGTAATTAAAATTGTATTGAAGTAAAAGTAGGCTAAAGTTCACACACCTTTCTATTTTTTTTTACTCACTCTCAGATATTGTTTTTACTAATATGGCAGGCAGATTTTTGGAAGCCTTTCAATTGATAGATTTATCATTTAGCTGTTATATACTATATGGTTTTAAAAAAAAAGGTTTTTTTAAGTTACACATTATTTATTATTTTGTGTAACTTTAATGCCTAGTCAGCGTTGCTTACTCTTGATTGTACTTTAAAAGAGCCTTTATAAACATATTTTTAAATAGGTAAACGATTCTTCATTCTCTGCCTGGTTTTTACAAGCACATAAGTATCTTTACTTTCTATACCATTTATTCACATATAGAACAGTAAATGTCCCTGGACTATTAATGTCATTCCAAAATAATATTTGTTTTCCTTATTGAATGACTCTGTAACATTGCAGATTATTAAAGCAAACTTTTTCTGACACACACACAAGTATTTTATTTCCATGTAAATGTTAATATAGTATACAGTCACAGCCAGTAAGCAATAGACACATTATTGTATATGTAGATTTGAAATATTAATTTGATTCACATTGACAATTGAGTTGTAAGTTATTTTTTATAAAAAGGTCATTTTCTTTTTTGTATACATGTCTATTGACAACACTGTTCAATACCAGTACAGAAAATGTTTGTTGATGAAATATTTTGTTTTTTTCAGTAGAGCAAATGTTAGTAAATAAGAGTTTCATTTGTACAGTAAGAAAATATCAGTGAAATATAACATGAGTCCTGTTGAATAATGTTTGTTGTTAAATTCTAAGACAATGTTGTTGTATTGTGTAAACTGTGTGATAAGTGTTTCAAACTTTCCTCATCTAACCTAGAAAATTTCAATTCATTTGACAGATTCATTCATCTTTAGTAGTTAAAACTCTTAATATCCAGCTTTTCTGTCTGACTCATGCGGATTGCTGTATGAGAAACTGCTTTTGATAAATCAGAGGTTTCTCATTGTTTTGTTGATTTTTTTGGGTCTGTTTTGGCTATAGATTATGTGCACAATGATTGTGGTCCCCTAACTAGTGATATTAAATTTGTTAAATCAGAAATAGTTGATACAGTTTATTTATTTATAAAAGCATTTATATATATATTTTGGTTTTAAGAAGAGTATAACAATACTTTTACATTAAACATGATTTATTTGGTATACATAATTTAACAGTTTTTCCTACTTATAAAAAAAAGAATTTTTTTTAAAGAAGCAAGCAGTGTAATGTTTCAGATTTTTTGTAGGTGGCAGATGCTGTTACATAGTAAAATAAACATATCACTAAAGACATGACTACATATCAATACTATTTATGGATCAATTTTTTGTTATATTTGCCAATCGTATTTTTGTGGCTAACTTTGCTTTTTTGTCACTGCTTTCAAATATTTCCATCATCATTTCAAATGCAATCATAAAAAGTCATCTCCCACCCTGTCTCACCCCACACAGTTAATCTGCAATCAGTGGCATAAGTTATAAACTGGGCTGGAGATTTTGTAAAATGAAACTAATACTAATTGAGCAAGAAATGATTAAAGTAGTCTATATAATATATATGAGTTTCAAACCTTTAGTTCAATATGATGTATGTATATATAACACCCAAGAAACCTTTTCTTTTGTTTCCTGTGATGTCACTCAGCCTTGACCCTGCCTTATGGTTATTTACAACTTTGACTAAATACCTGTTTATTCATAAAATCCCTTTTTGTTTCATCAATATTTTCAAAGTCATAACATTTACTCTATTTTATTTTTAAAATGTGCTCAAATTTATTAACTAAAAATTCATTGCATTTTGTCCATTCATCTTTCAATTAATGCTATTTTTATAATCATACATTTTCCTTTTTCTTTTTAAAATGTCAGTAAGTTTGAGACATGGATTAGAGAGACATGGAGAGTTCTGTTAAACGTGTGCATTGTTTGAATGAATTACTAAGTCATCTAAAGTCTAAAGCTTTATTTACTGCCAAAGACTGGCACATATCCAGATTGTAACAAATGAAATTTTTTTTTGAAATTGCCAAATCTGGCCATGTAAATATTCTTATGTATTGTTAAAGAAAGATTTTGGAGATGAGAAGTGTGGGTTCTAAAATTTTACACTTCATTGAAATATGTATAACTTTTTACGTATTAATTTGAAAACATTGAAAAGTTTGATATTTTACACATGACAGCCCTAAGTCCCATATTATGGAACTTAATCTGCCACATTCAAGACTCCATGCAGAGGTAGACAAATTATGTCCCATGCCAGAATAAATATTCCCTATTATAAAAGAGGCAATATGTCCCATAGCCTTTTTTATGACTTTACATAGTCCCAAAGCATTGCTGCTAGCGTCTTACACTTATCTAATTGTTCAACTGTTCCGTGCACCCACCCTCTTTAAACCCAAGTGATATGTAATTAACTAAAACCTTTGCTTGTTACCAGTATATTTTCTCATACTCCGCTGTAGCATTACTGTAGATGGCTACATTTTGTTTGTTTGACCTTTCAATAAACTATTGTTTTTTTAAAAGAAATCCATTGAGTCGTGTGCCTTTACCATATGCATAATTAATTCACTTAGTCTCTATATTCATAAAATTAAGTTGATGAAGAAGGGGTTGATCTTTCAGTGATGAATGGAGGCTCTTATATAAGTTTTCCTTTACTTAACTCTGGGACTTTG
Organism: Ampullaceana balthica; assembly: GCA_944989445.1. Lineage (NCBI taxonomy): Eukaryota > Metazoa > Mollusca > Gastropoda > Lymnaeidae > Ampullaceana > Ampullaceana balthica. Next base: position 3,435,986 of record CALYLW010000004.1, on the reverse strand, counting down.
GAAGGCAGTGCTATTGAAGGGTAAATGATGAGTCAGGAATCTCGTTTATTTGCATGATTATTATCATTTTTAATGAGGGAGCAATGGAAATATATTTTAAATAGAGATGAGATGCATGACATGTTTGAAGTCAAGGGTCTGGCCCTTGCTAAGCTGAAGTCAACCTATCCGCCCAAGTACAGTTAACAACACATTCTTAAGGATCTCTGACAGTGCCAACTTCAGTACCCTCAAAAAGTTCTTTTGTTTTTATTAAAACGCAGAACAAATAAAAAGTTTTTTTTAAAAATATTATATACACTGTATATATATATATATATATATATATATATATAAATGAAAATGTCAAAATTAACCTATTAACAACTTTTGTTAAATTCATCTTGAAGAACTATTACATTTTTATCAAGTAATTTAAAGATATTTCTTCAGTAACATATTCGTCCCAATAACACATGTTGATGTGCTAACAATCTCATCAGGGAAACACGATTAGCAAGACCCCCGAATAATGGCTTGAGACAATCTGTCCTTGTTAATAGCAGAACACACTTATCGTGTGAGTGTTACTCGACTGACGATCTTTCAACAACTGGGGTGCGTCATAATCATTTTTCCTTGAAATTCCTTGTAGAACAAAGGGCCTCAGCCAAATCCTCCAACATGTACTGTCTGTTGCCGGTATTCCCTGTCCTTTCCTATTCTCTCTGCCCCATCCAACACAGTTCGTCTCCATTCCATCTTGGGTCTTCCTCGCTGCCACTATCTCTGTGGGTTCCAATCCAGGGCTTGTCTGGGTTGCATGTTTATGGAAAATTCACTTTATCTGACACTCGTTCAATTGATAAAGGTAAACATTTCACGATTAGGCTTAGTTAATAATAATACAATAAGAAACAACCTACTTGCTTTCTTTACTCTCCACAGTTACATTTTTTTTCTGGAATGATCCCATATTACAAGTTAAAAGAAACTCGATAATATGCCACAAATTAGAAATTATGGTTAGCCAGGTGTGAAGAATGCAAAACTTGAACGTGTTAGATTTCTCTACAGGCGGGTTATCTACCATTTTTAACTAAGGATGAGCAGTAGAAAATATAGAGTTTATTCGTTACTTATACAATTACAATATTTAACAACTATACGAAGTAACGAATTAATTGTCAAATTTAAATTATTCTATATTATTTAATCTAATTATTTCATCTCGAAACGTCCATAATTTAAAACGGAAATAACCATCATCGAAATTGTGATATCCATGTCATGTCGTGTTGCGCGCTTACTTACTCCAACACAAAACGATTTTTCATCTTCTATATCCGCCAAATCTACAAATATCATCACATTTTCTTGCACCTGTTCGGAGCATTTGTACAATTTATGAATTTCAAAGTAATTGATGAGGGGGAAATACAATATTTTTGCTGTGACCGTTTTCTTAATACGCACCTAAGTTTCATTACAGTATAGTTACAAAACCATCCAGAGTTTGTAGGTGGCAATGACAAAACCCATTGCCAGACAACTCTGCTGGGAATATCAAATGGAATTGACATTTCTGGACACACTGTTGGGATATGTCGGCATCACGTGCAGACAGCTTCGTCCATTGAAGGAACAGCTGTGTTAAAAAAAAGTTAATTGATTAGTCACGCCAAAACATCGGTGCTTAAAATTGGATTGTGAAGTAGGAGCAAATGTTAAAAAGTTATTCACTTGATGGATGTGTATGAGAGAGAGAGAGAGAGAATTTGCCTTTAAGTATATAATTGCCATATTTAAGAGGAAATTAAACTTGTTAAAATATACATTTACTGCAGAAAAATTTAATTCTTTATTTTATTGTATAGACCAGGCGCGTATTTTAAAATTTAGAAATTTCATTGTCTAAAAATGCACGTGTACATTTATATTTTTCACATGTTACGCGATTCCCACACCCGAGGAAATTTGAGACCCACTATAGTATCCTAATTAATTAAGGTCACTATGGAATAGATTAAGCGGAGTGAAATATCACGTGACATAATGTACTCTACACGCCACTCGTTTTTGAAACATGCTTTGTCTCTGAAATGATTGATATCATTGCGCGTATATTGCATGCAATCATCAAGTATAAGTAATGATAGGCTTCTTATATTAGTTTGATTTAGTCAGTGCAAAATGTCAGGAAATCGGCGAGTGCATAGTAGAGTTGATGGTGTAGCACAGTGGTTTCCAAACTTTTTTTGTCTTACTGCCCCCTTTCAAGACAAAATATTACTCAGCGCCCCCCCGATTTTTTTATTCTAACACACGGGTGGGCAAACTACGGCCCGCGGGACGCATGCGTATGATAAACTTTGTCTCAGCCAGTGCACTTAACCACAGGCAGCTAAGGCATTGGTTGAATATTTAAATATTATTATATTATAATCTACCACAGCATTGTCCACTGGCTGAGTCTGGGCAAGATATCGAGGCGAGTGTGGGATCTCAATGAAAAAATAGTTATGCTCCTGGATATGAAGGGCTTAGTTTGTGACTTAGTTACTACCGTTGTTAGTGAAGAGTAGAAGTAAGACTTCATGTTTGCCTTTGACATTATTAAAAAAGTTGAATGAACTGAATGTCAAACTTCAGGGCAACAGCTTGTTTGGACTTGAAATATATGTGCATGTTAAATCATTTCAGGCAAAACTCTCTCTGTTCTCCAGGCAGCAGGGGAAAACTGGTTTTGGTGAAACAGAAAACCATTTCTGGTGAAATTGCTGACAAGCAAAAGGTTCAGTTTGATGCATTGGCTTTGGAATTTGAAAGGATGTTTCATAAATTCAAGAACTTGGAACCACACTTCATATCCTAAGTTCGCCATTTAGGACAGAAGCTGATTCAGTCCCAAGAGGGTATACATTTAGAACTGCTTGACCTATGTGCGGATTATAACCTGAAGGAGAAGTTCAAATCAGTTCTTCTGCTAGGATTTTTAAAAAAAAGCCAGGAGCGGCATTTCCACACTTTAAAACACTTCTGCCTCAAATGTTTCACTATTTGGTCCACATACATTTGTGAGCAAGCCTTTTCTTGTATGAAAATAAAGAAGTCTAAGAACAGATCGATGTTGACTTATTGCAATTTGAATAATAATAATAATAAATTGGTAACTTTTGTAACGCTGTTTCCCAGCAAGGAGCCCGGCTAACAGCGCTTTACATGGAGATAATAACATACATATAATAATTTAAATATACATTCTCTACATAATAACCACATGAATAACAGTACAATACACATAAACAACGTTAATCATTAAAAAGAATTGGTGTTTCTTTAATTTTAAAAATAAATTTTGAAAAGATGTGTCTTAAGTGCAGTCTTAAAGGACTTGGTAGATGAAATACTTCGGATGTGCAATGGTAGAGAATTCCATTGTTTGGCTGCACAAAAAGAGAATGACCTTTCGCCAAATGTTTTAGTTCGTGTCTTAGGAACACAGAGAATGCGTAGCTGACGACTTGGTGAGTAGACCGACAGAAGCTCAGTAAGATAGGAAGGGCATGAGTCAGAAAAGAAGTCATGACAGAGAACGGCCAGTTTGTAATCAATTCGAGCTTGTATAGGTAGCCAATGAAGTGAGTAAAGTAGCGGAGTAACATGGTCATGTTTTTTTTGCCTTTAGAACTAATCTGGCAGCTGAATTTTGAACTTTCTGTAGTTTTTCAATGCATTGTTTTGGCGCACCTGACAGAAGAGAATTGCAGTAATCCATAGCTAGTACAAGAGCACAGACTAGAGTTTTTGTGGCACTAACTGTTAAGTAATGACGGATTGAGCTGATCTGACGAATGGCGATGTAGGCAGAGCGACAGATGTGATTGATGAAGCTGTTGGTGGACATATTGTCAGAAATAATGTAGCCAACATTCCTAGTCGATGTTTTGAACAGTATATCAGAACTAGCCACCTGGATAGAATTCGGAAGAGACAAAGTACTGCGTGTATTTATTGTTGCAGAATAGGTGTGCTTCTGTCTTGTCTTCATTCAGTTTGAGCTTGCTGAAAGTCATCCAAAACTTACCTCCCCAATGCACTCTTGCATCAATTTGACAGTGAAGTCAATATCAGATGGATCAGTATGAGTGTAAAGCTAAGTATCATCTGCAAATGATTAGCTTTTAACTGAACGCTTTTGGAGCAGTAGAAGTAGTGGCCTTGTATACAGCACGAAAAGTACCGGACCCAAAACGGAGCCCTGACGCACAGCATAAACAAAGTCAGCTCTGTGAGAGATACAGCCATCTACTGATACCACAGCAGTCATGCGCAGTCATGCGAATCATAACCAGTAAACTGGTTCCACAGTTCAAGAATATTAGCCAAAATTGTGAACAGTTACATACATCACAATAATTATAATTGTACTCTGTGGTCAGCATGTATGTAAATTAAGTTCCTTCTTCTTCATAGTTATTATGACAGTAACAATAAATGTTTTTAAAAAAAATTATTATGAAGAGTATAATATTATTATCAAATTAGAAAATGTTTCAGTTCATATTTTAAAATTTAATGTGCATGTGTAATAGAATGTGAATGTGTAATAGAATGTGAATGTGTAATAGAATGTGAATGTGTAATAGAATGTGAATGTGTAATAGAATGTGAATGTGAAATAGAATGTGCATGTGTAATAGAATGTGCATGTGTAATAGAATGTGAATGTGAAATAGAATGTGCATGTGTAATAGAATGTGCATGTGTAATAGAATGTGAATGTGAAATAAAATGACAAATACGTGGTTATTATCATTAATTCATATTTAGACGTTGTCAATTGGCATTAAAGTAGACAAAATATATATGCGCCCCCATAACAATAACGTTTTCAATTTTGCCCTCCGTATCATTACTCAACGAAATTTTTGTCATAATATCAGATAGCACAGTATGCATTACTTCACTCGTAGCCGGTATAATTTGCTCTTTACCACTAGTATGAGGTTTCCCCGATTCGTCAATCAACGGAATATTGTGAGAAGCAAGCAAGCAAGTCATTGCAAATAAATCCTTATCTTTTTATCACCGTTAACTTTAGTCAAATGTTCTTGTAGTCTGCAAGTGCGCAATTGCACACATCTAATCACAGGTGATCGAGTATGCGGGAACCAAATCAACGTCAAAGACGGTTTTTTAAATAAAAAATTGAGCGTTATGATGAACGGAATAAATAAACATTTTTTTCTTCTAAATCTTCTCTTCTTTCTTTTATGCCTTCAACTCCCTTACAATTATGCGCCGCCCCCAAATTGACATGTGTTCTTCACCGTCCCCCTTGGATTGCTTCAGCGCCCACAAGGGGGGGGGGTTAGCGCCCACTTTGGGAATCACTGGTGTAGCACATTGAGTGGTAGGTGTTGTCTAATCTAGGTTAGATGAATGACCACCACCCGTTTACATGTGGGGTGAACGGACGTGCTTATGATATCTATACTCAGAATTTTGTCTTAATCAAGGGATGTGAAAAGCGAATTCTGCATCCTGGGCATGACATCAATTTAGGGGCCCTATTTAAAAAAAAATTCACCAATTTACTAATGCACATGTAGATGCATGCAGTGGCGGATTTAGGTTTGTCTGCGTGGGGGGGGGCCAGAAGAATTTCAGGGGGCGCTGCCATTTTTTTAATTTATTCACTAAGTGCAAATATTTCTAGGTGCTGAAATAAAATTCATTTGTCTAAATTGCTGGTTCTGCAATGAAGATTAGAAATTTGATATGAGATTCACTCTTATTGCTATATTTTATGTTGAAAAAACATTTCTGCTCACTTTAAATGTGAGATTTACTTTAATAAGTTTTCATCTTAAAAGACTGCTGCAGTTTCAAATATGAAATCTAAGTCTAAGGTGTTTTGTTTATGTTACATACATTTTCAAAGTTGCCCTGTGGCAACTTGCTAGACAAAAAGTAACATCTAGTCTTAAGTAGATATGGTTAATCAATTGAATTTATGAAAATGGTAGTTAATTTGGGGATTATTTGTGACAAAATCTAAATTTCTCATAATCCTTTGTGTTCACTTTCAATTGCTGAATATCCTAGCAGACTTTAACATAGAAAACTCTGCATAATAAGTTTATAGTCTTTGGGCTAAATAAAACATCTAAAATGTTTTGATAATGAGGTAGAATTTGATCAAAAGTTTTTATAGGCTTCCAATAGTTTGTTGTACAAGATGACTCATCAGTTTGTTCAGCTTGCCATAAATAGCAGAGACAGTAACTCAAACAAATAACTAAGTGTTAAATAATATATGCTGCGTTGATCATTCAAAGTACATTATTTAATATTATTTTTGTTTACATCAAACCATTGCAATGAATCTCTTCAATATACAAACAATTATTGCTTTATATTCAGGAGAGTAATAGGTCACAAATGCAAACAAAATATAATGTATTTTAAAAAATGTTAATAATTAATAAAAGTCCTAAATAATTAAAGAAATCATTTATCATATATATATATTATATGCATATATCATATGTAGGATAAAGAGATGACAGTAAATTATGAACTTAGTTCCAAAGAGAACAACTTATTTTTTTTTCTAATAAAATTTTTAAGAGCTACTGTTTTTAGTTCTTGTAATAGTTTTCTATCTGAAAGAATGAAATGAGAATTTTAGCTGGCAAAATAGTTCAGTTTAAGGCCAGGTAATCTGATGGTACATATAATGAAAAACACAGAGACGTTGGTGGAGTGGATTGGTCAGGATTAGTAACACACACACACACACAAAGAGTGCCAATAATATTATACTTATAAATAAACTAAACAATGTACTTCAGAATTTAAAAGAATAATTTTTTATTGGAAGTTTGAGCATCAAACTTTGGGAAAATCAATGAACTTCACACAAACAATGATTTTAAGTTCCTTAAATAAACATTTAAAACTCTATCAAGAATGCAGGACTAAACACAAACCATGGATAAGCATAGGGCGTGATATTATTCTGTATATAAGGAGCGTCTGTAACAGATAAGATAAGATAAGAAAGAGCCGTGAGCCCTATATAAATTGCTTTCTACGGGATTTCATTGAAGCAAAACGATTTATCGTTGATTCAAAGTCAACGTTCTCAGCTAGATCACGTTCAATTGAAATTAATGCCAATCCAGACAGACGTTCGTTTGTCATTTTTGGAGCGCAAATAATTTTTGATAGGTTTCAATCTACTGAAACTTCTTTCAGCAGTAGCGCTGCTAATAGTAAGAGTAAAGTAAATTTTATAAAGTATTGACAAATTAGGGAGACTTTGTTTTTCAGTCAAGAATAGCTGAACCTTTTTAACTAGTAGTTCACTGGATAGTAATAGACGTACTGATACATACAAATCTTTGAAGGTATCATATTCTACGATTGCTTCTTCAAGGTTAATGATGTGTTTTTAAATTTTGCATAAACTTTGAAAAGAATCTTTATTTTCTTCCGACATTTGTGATTGACCAATACAAAAGAAATAAGTAACTGTGCTCCGAACGTCATTAAATCGATCATCTATTTGTGTTACAAGTGTATCCATGATAGTGAAGTACGTTTTAGATTTAAAGCGTGTAGTTGGATCATCAGACATTTTATCTCTGCTAAGTTCACCTGCCATGCTTTTGTTTTTTTGAAATTCGCTTTTCTTTAAATTCTGTTTTAACATCTAGTTTGGAACAATTTTCGTTAATAAATTATTTGACATCTGCATTTAGAATTTCAAAAGCTTCATCGCTTCTCATTTCAACAAACTTATTTATTCCAACATCGATCAATTGTTTTGCAAAGGCGTTGCAAGTAGTTTGATGACACGAAGATAACTTTTGTACAAATAGCATCAGAAAAACAGAAGAATATTTTGTTATTAAAACAGAAAGCTTCTGCTCTGACATTTCCTTTATATTCTGTTGATTCCCCTGAATTATATGTGGCTATAATAGTCAACAACTGCATGAACTGCATGCTTACGGCTTGCACATCTTGTAGCAGAAAGTCTTTTCAGACTGTTGATTCATATTGATATTTCTGGTGTTTTTTAAGAGTATGTAGACGTGGTAAACTAGACGTAAGGAATGCATACAACCTTAAAGCTGTGCACTGTACATCACAGTTTACAGACATTGCTTCCATAGTAGCCAAATTCAAAACATGGGCACAACAATTGGGTGAAAGTTTCTTTATTTGAGTTTGAAGGCCACTCTTAATCCAGAGTATGCCTGTCCTCGACAGAGTGAGAAATCAATGTTTCGCTTTTGTAGTTCCGTTAAAATCTTCTCAGCAAATGCGGCAACATTTTTTTTAAAGTCCCATAACCGGTGGTCGTACGGGGTCCTAATTTTTCCATTAGAACTTAGGGGCGGGGCTTGATAGACCTTGGTGGGCGCCACATCTCCTTTCCAGGTCAGCGGAGGACTTTCTTAGCATTAGTCATTCCATTTTTATTTGTGGCTTTAAGGTGGGCTAGATCCCACGCCCCTCAGCTTGCGGGGCGAACGCACTATTTACTTCGCTATCCATAAAAGCCTGTAAATCTTTCCACAAACTGTCCTGATTTTTGAAGAAAATTAACGTAAAGAAACTGACATCTGATCAATTCTAGATATATCAATGGTTGAATCAATAATTAAAGAAAATAATTGTGCAGACTTAACTTCAGTAATTGTCGCCGATAATTCAGATGCGAGATTTAAACCAGATATTACAGTTTCATCATTTGAAATACGATATTGCAATATTTTTTTCTGCTCTTGTGACACCTTTTTAGTGTTCATCGAGGGCTTCTTTGGGGGGCGCCATTTTAGACCCAACAGGGGCGCGGGGGGGGCCGGCCGCCCCCCCTGCCCTATAGCTAAATCCGCCACTGGATGCATGTAATAGACGATGGGTGGTCTCGCTCGATGCATCCCTTCCACACGGGCTTGACAGCTATTCACAATATTATAAAATGCTTTATAACGATGTCAATTTCTATTGAACAAATGCGCATAGCCAGAGGCGTCACTGGGGGGGAGGGGGGTTCGGCAGACTTGAAGGAGGGGGGATATGATGTAAATTGTGAGGGGGTGACACCATGAGCTACCGCCCTGGGTGACACCAACTCTAGTTACGTCTCTGCTCATGCGTAAAGAATTTATTATTAATAATAATATACGGAATTGTTTTTAGAACAAATGGATGAAAGAGAGACAGACAGAGAGATAGATAAACACACACACACACACACACACAGAGAGAGAGAGAGAGAGAGAGAGAGAGAGAGAGAGAGAGAAAGAGAGAGAGAGAGAGAGAGAGAGAGAGAAAGAGAGAGAGAGAGAGAGAGAGAGAGAAAGAGAGAGAGAGAGAGAGAGAGAGAAAGAGAGAGAGAGAGAGAGAGAGAGAGAGAGAGAGAGAGAGAGAAAGAGAGAGAGAGAGAGAGAGAGAGAGAGAGAGAGAGAGAAAGAGAGAGAGAGAGAGAGAGAGAGAGAATTGGTGGAAAATATGAGTTTTTATTTTTAAATTTTGGATATAAGACATAAACTAATTTCTATTTTTGAAATATTTCAGCGTATAAAAATAATGATTTATAAAAACACTTATCACATATTGCCCTTTTACGCGATTGTATTTGCTAGACGTTTTGTATATAAAATAAAACCGAATAAAACTAACAATTCTTAATCTCGTTCTCTCAAAGTAAATCTTAAAAAATTTTAAAGTTTAAAATTACAACACTTTTTTTTTCGGGATACACATTATGAGTGAACATTTAGCGCTCTTAATAAAATATTTTATTCACACCTTTTAAAAATCGGGTAAAACTTACATTCTTGACAGTGAAGTCAAGGAGCAGACCCTTGTCTCGGCCGTATCCCAGGAGAACCGATATGTTGGCACGCTTCACGTCAGCTCTTGAGTGGCCGAATTGGCCAGCAGGACCGTTTAGAGTTGACGGGTATCCTTCTCAAAATTATTTGCATACCCAAATCTCAAGGGAGGTCAGCATCTCCTGCCGAGCACTTAGTTTTAGCAGCGGCTCGGTTTTGCCTCGTTTGAGCAGGCGGTGACAAAGTAAATTGGTTAAATTGGGAGATATCGACAAGTCTACTTGAACTATACTCTCGTATAACGTAAGACTTGGAACTATACATATCAAATGCAACTGTATCATATTTAAAGTGGTGTGCTATGAATCGCCATGGTGTGTTGAGATGCCCCATGTATCGAAACTAACACTATGGTGTATTGGAATGTCCTATATATCAAATGTACTGCTTTGGTGTGTTGGAATGTCCTATATTTCGAATGCTTCCCTATGGTGTGTTGGGATGTCCTATGTATCAAGACTATCACCGTGGTTGGTTGGGATGTCCTATACATCGCATGCATTACAATGGTCTGTTGTGATGTCATATATTCATCAAATGTATCACTATGGGATGTTTGGATGTCCTATATTTCGAATGCATCCCTATGGTGTGTTGGGATGTCCTATGTATCAAGACTATCACCGTGGTTCGTTGGGATGTCTTATACATCGCATGTATTACAATGGTCTGTTGTGATGTCATATATTCATCAAATGTATCACTATGGTATGTTTGGATGTCCTATGTATCGAATGTAACACTGTCATGTCCTTAATATTAAACAGTATCAAGTGTTGGGAAGTCCTATAAACAAAAAATTAATCCTATCATCTTCGGGTCTGGCCTATAAGGTCGATTGCGTTTGTTGTATTCCCCAGGTAATAAACGGAGCTATGAATCAAGTAAATTAAGTTATGGAATGTTAACCTCTACGTTAACTCCTCCCTCCGACCCATTTTTTCTTCCACAATCTCAAGCCTCGCTAGAAATTTCTAAAACACATTTTAGTATTAAAAAAGAACGTAAAAAAACAAAATTTTTGACTTTAAATCCTTTATTTACGAGACATAACTAAAAGTACATTCATTATAATACGCATCGCACGACCATCAAAAAATCCAAAATTTTATATATGTCTCATATATAAAGGATTTATAAAAAAACAAAATAAACTACTACAGGCTACCTCCTAAATTTCAGCTCGATTTGATCGCGGGGAAAGGGTTATAAAAACATGTTTAATATAATGCGCACCGCGAAAGATTAGCATAAACATTTACAGATCGGGAATATTTTTTTTTAAAAAAGTATCGTCAACATAATACGCACCGCACCGCGCGACAGGAAACTATAAAAAGGTTGTTCAATATAAAATTCATTACCTTATATACTCGTTCTAAAGCCCGTTCGTTCATAAGCCGACTTACACTTTTGGAAGAGAAAAGTATTAAAAGTGTATAACCCGCTCGCAAGCCGACCCCCCCCCCAAAAAAAAGGACGTCTTAAACAAAATGGTACACTTTTTTTTAAAAACTACAAGCTAATTCGGTCATTATGATTGTCTACTTTGTACTGCCTATCTTTGTCTTTGTGCTCTTTGTTAGGCAAGAGTTACCGGTATTTAAAAATAATATAATTCTTTGGTAAACATTAACGAAAGCGTGTACATTAAAATTCTTTGTTGAAAACAAAATTTGTCAAACAATTTATTAAAACGTTCACAATAATAAATAAAATGATTAAATAAGGTAAGTGCAGATGTTTAATAATATATTATTGTTTCTGGTAGAGCAGACGAATCTTGCAGAATGTAGAAAAGGACCTTGATGACCTACAATAACAACACCGATATAGGCTTGATCATTTCTGTGACCCCAACGCGTCATAGCCATTCGGTCATATCTATTTTTATGCTCTTCGTTGTCAGTAAGGTCAAACTTTCTCAAACATGGCTAGCAACAGTGTGTTATAGTGCTATCTGAAAACGATGTTCCAGGTGCTATTTTGGACAAAAAAGAGATTTCTTCTCACTCAGTTTTGCAGCCGAAAAAAGTTATTAAAATGTCGAAGACTTAAAACTTTAACTTTAATAAATAAGCCGTAACATAGTATTTTAAATTATTTAAAGATGAGTGTAAGCGTTCATATTCGTAACTATGTATATTTTAATATTGTTTTCCTTGGCCCTTGCCTTATAAAAATATATGCCTTTAGTAATAAACTTACACTAAGATAATTACATCATAGTATGAAAGAATAAAATTCATGGACGAACGAGCAACTAGAACTAGTTACTACTAACTTATTACTAGAGCCTCAGTCAGTCAGAGCAGATGCAGAGTCACTAATTCATTTACATAATTCATGCTCGCAAGGACGTTCCATTTCGCATAATATAATATTACATAATATAACCATCTATTGATATTTTAATTTAAATAAATAAGCCTAGGCATAAGCATTTATTTAAGATGAGTGAAAGTGTAAGCGGTCGTTCCGGCCGTCGCCACTAGTAGGCCCTACTAATCACTAGTGCTAACAAACGTATATTTAAAATAAATTGTTTTCGTTGGTTCATATAAATTATAGATGCCTTAGTATTTATTAGTAATAAAATTACACTAAGATTCTGACTTTAATTATAATTACATCATATCATGAAAGAATAAAATTCATGGACGAACGAGCAACTAGAACTAGTTACTACTAACTTATTACTAGATAATAGAGTAGAGTTAGAGCCTCAGCAGATGCAGAGTTACTAATTATAATTCATTTACATAATTCATGCTCCCAAGGACGTTCCATTTCGCATAATATGATATTACATAATATAACCATCTATTGATATTTAAATAAATAAGCCCAGGCCTAAGAGTTTATTTAAGATGAGTGAAAGTGTAAGCGGTCGTTCCGGCCGTCGCCACACTGCCACTAGTACTAGTCACTAGTGCTAACAAACTTATATTTAATATAAATTGTTTTCGTTGGTTCATATAAATTATATATGCCTTAGTATTTATTAGTAATAAACTCACACTAAGATTAGGATTTTAATTATAATTACATCATACGTTTTAGAAGTAAATAGTATTTGAATGTTTTAACGAATGACCGAATGAGCGAATGAACTAAAAATAAAAAAGTATAGTCTGTATATTTACATATTAATATTAAATTCACTCTCGCAAGGAAGCTCTATTTCGCATTATTATAATATATCAAATAATATGACCTTATATTTTTCTTTAAAATTCTATAAAATCAAGCTTTTGAACAAGTTTTAGATAATTTCAATGAGCGCATTCCCTCTAATAGTTATGAATAAATATTAACTACTTGACCTTACGGCACCTCAGGCGGTGACCTAGTTATAGATCGAGTCTATTATTAGACTTCCGGTAAATAATGACCAAGCCTATTCAATGTACATACAGAAATCACCTATGACCCACTCGTAAGCCGACCCCCAACTTTTCCCCCTAAATTTTGTCAAAAAAAGGTCGGCTTGCGAATGAGTATATACGGTAATTTAATTAGAGTTCATTCGATAGATCTGAAATTTCGAAAGATCATTTTTATTGTCGGAACGAGTCTGCCTGCAAAATTTCAGCTCACTAGCATACGGGGAAGTGGTTTAAAATCGATCCAAAGTTTTTTTCTTCAAACAATCAAACAAGAGTTAATATAAAGGATTTAAAAAGTGTGTTCAGTAGAAAAGTTTCTTCCTAAATTTTCAAGTCATTTGACCTCTGTCATTTGACCTCTGTCATTTGACTGTATTCTCATTTCAATGTAATCATTTATCTCCTGTCGTTTCATGCTTATCCTTACACTGATGTCATTTCACTGCAGTCAATTTCACAGATGCAATTTTACTCCTGCCATTTCCCTACAGGTATTTAATTCTTGCTACTTTACATCTTTGTTATCGCACTATTTCTATTTTAAGTGTAGTGTACCTAAAATGCTTCTGTGCTGGTCTGCACCGGTCATGTCTTCGATCCGAAGAGCTCGATAAATTATTATATAAAACAAAATAATAATAAAAGGTGAGGAAGGTTTACAACATCCGGGTTCTCTTAAGAAGTTTGCACAGAAATGGAACTACACATTCCTGTGTCAAGGGTTGGAGCACTCTTTTAAGAGCAACAGAGTCCACAACACTTGACACACTCGTGACCATTAGCTCCTCCCTTCCAGTCTCCAGTCTCTGTAAAGAAAGTGATTAAAATGACGAAAATCAGCCAATATAAATTGCTAGAATTGGTGAAATATTTTACTACTTAACTTAAACACACATTTTGGTTTTTCAAACTTTTAAAAACGATATAAAGAGTTAAAAGAGATACCATGAAAACAGCTTCCAACAAAAACACTTCTTATTTGTTGAAAATACACACCCAACAACGTGCTGGGTATTCGGTTTACAATGGAACTTTTGTGTTCAAAACTACCTTTTGTTTGTTGCAATTTTTCCAAATTTAAGGGCACAAAGGAGTTAAGGGCAACTCAATAATTCCATCTAATTTATTGGTCATGCTCTTCGCTATTGTATCACGTTACATCTTCCTTTGCAATCAGACATGCACGCAGGGCATTAACAATTTTTATTGCACACCTGTGCATACAATTTTGCATTAATTCGTCCAACGCATCGCCCATGGCAAGCACTGGAGACTCAGTCGTAACTATTGTGAAATTTGATCCCAACACAGTAATTCTTGAACTAAATTATAAAATATGTCCCTATTTATCAAATGTGACTTGGATGACGATTCTGTCGGTAGCTGAAGCAGAAGAGAAGAGTGCATCGGGAGGGGTTCATATTGAGGTAGGGGCAAATTCGGCCTAACGCTGTTGCATTTTTTTTCCACACAGGAGTTTGCTAAACAAAAATTCGTTTGATTTTGTAACTGCTGAATTCGGCCTTGTTTCCGTCTCATATTGTTTCTTTTATTCCCGTTGTAAGTCATTTCTTTCATTTACTATTGATTGCAGATAATTAAACTGATATACCCTAAAAATATACTTTATTTTGGTGTGTAGTTCTCTTCTACTGTATTTGATAAATTCTTCAGTCATGAGGCTATCTCACAGTTCTTTTCCAATATGTAATTGAGTTTTATTTGTCTGAGATATTTAAAGCGGATGGGTTTACAAGTCGAGATATGGGAACGGGTTGAGAAGCTGAGATTTGGGGATTCGTTGGGAAGTTGAGATTTTGAAATGTGTTGGGAAGTGGATATGTGGAGATAGAATAACATTTTGAGATGTGGGATGAGTTGAAAAATTGAGATATTGGGATGAGTTTAGAAGTTTGGATATAGGGGATGGGTTTAGAAGTTTAGATATAGGGGATGAGTTTAGAAGTTTAGATATAGGGGATGGGTTTAGAAGTTTAGATATAGGGGATGAGTTTAGAAGTTTGGATATAGGGGATGGGTTTAGAAGTTTAGATATAGGGGATGAGTTTAGAAGTTTGGATATAGGGGATGGGTTTAGAAGTTTAGATATAGGGGATGAGTTTAGAAGTTTGGATATAGGGGATGGGTTTAGAAGTTTAGATATAGGGGATGAGTTTAGAAGTTTGGATATAGGGGATGGGTTTAGAAGTTTAGATATAGGGGATGAGTTTAGAAGTTTGGATATAGGGGATGGGTTTAGAAGTTTAGATATAGGGGATGAGTTTAGAAGTTTGGATATAGGGGATGGGTTTAGAAGTTTAGATATAGGGGATGAGTTTAGAAGTTTAGATATAGGGGATGGGTTTAGAAGTTTAGATATAGGGGATGAGTTTAGAAGTTTGGATATAGGGGATGGGTTTAGAAGTTTAGATATAGGGGATGAGTTTAGAAGTTTAGATATAGGGGATGGGTTTAGAAGTTTAGATTTAGGGGATGGGTTTAGAAGTTTAGACATAGGGGATGGGTTTAGAAATAATGGGATGGGAAGTCTAAATGTGGAGATGAGTTGAGAAGATGAGATATGGGGATGTATTGAGAAGTTGAGTTGAGGCGATAGGTTTAAAATTTGAGATGTGGGGATGATTTGGGAAGTTGTGTTGTGGGAATGAGTTTAGAAAAATATGTCCGATGCCATTCATATTAATGCCTCATACCTTATCGCCTCAAATATAAGTATGAATGAATGGAATGCTCATTTATTTAGACCCAGTTTCTACAAAAAGTTGATCGAAATAATCTGTTTTTTTTTCCAAACAAATTATATCTAAAAATAAGATAATACCCGCCTTTAATGGGTCCACATAGTTATTAGGGAGTTGTTAAAAATTCTAAGGTGCATAAAATGACTCGAAATCTATTGAGAAAATAAATGAAAAAGTCACCTGCATGCACGCATTTGAAAGAACTCACACTACTAATACTTTTCATTTGTTTTTAAAAAAATTGGAATTACATAATTACCTTCTCAAATTGATTAAAGTGATCTTGTTTGTTTGCATACTTGAAATTGGCATCGGACAGTCAGTCAATGAATAAAAGAAAAAGCATGAGACTCTTGACTATTCGTGTTCTTTACACAATATTTAAACACATTTATAAATAAACTATTAACAAAAGAATGCAAAACGCTTGATGTCGGCCATTTCAAATGATGTCATACCTCAAATCTTAGAAATTCTGACTTAAAAATTAACAGCCTCCTCTATAGACAGAAAAGACGCAGCAAAGTGGGGAGAAAGAGGGAAAGCGTTTCCAACCTCTTATTGACATTCGGCATTTCGGTGGCATGAAGAATTGTTCAGTGAAAAGAGGGGAGTCTGAAATGCTTGACCACCCCGTGCACCTTACCATTGTTACTTCAACGGCTAACTGTTCGAAAGTATGACCGCTAATATTTCAGTAGCTCTGAGACTAAAGGTAAAGAGGTCAATTTCGATAGACGCCGGTGCTATTAAACATTTTATCTCTTACTATAAAGATACCTGAATAAATATAAAAAAGGCGAGAGTCCTCTTACTAAGAATCCTACAGACGAGATTAAAAAAATGCGCTCGGTCCTAGCTCTAGGGAACTAATTAGTTCCGAATGAGCTGATGCTGGGTGTCCGTGGCACACACTGTGGGATGTGTCAACCAAATTTATAATACAAATTTACAACATCATTTTTCATCAAATGTTTTTTTTAATTTTAATATAAAGAATATTTACTTTTTGTGATCTTAGTAGCTTTTTACATAAGTTTATTTAATCGATGTTTCTCAAACGATGAAAACTGCTGTTTTATTGTTGTACTGTAGATAAAGCTAGAAGCTTGTCTATTCCAATCTCTTAGTATCACGTGAGTATTTATAGAATATTCATCATTTAGCGAAGTGAAAAAGTTTGTAGTGCGAGGGGCTGGTGAGGGGATGAGCAGAGAATAATACAGTGTGCTGTTACAAGTGGACACTATGAATTGTAAGTAAATGTGTTTCTTTGTCTTAAAATCAGTCCATCTAACAGAATTAAAATTGTTTCGGTAAACAGGGACAAAATTACAGTAATTCATTAATAAAAGTGTGACTCTTACAAATATTTTTTGATACTTTAATTCTAAAAAGTTTTTTTTTAAAATTATTGAATTATTGTA
The DNA here is from genome assembly GCA_944989445.1 of Ampullaceana balthica. Classification (NCBI taxonomy): domain Eukaryota; kingdom Metazoa; phylum Mollusca; class Gastropoda; family Lymnaeidae; genus Ampullaceana; species Ampullaceana balthica. The sequence continues at coordinate 3,418,509 of CALYLW010000004.1, read as the reverse complement.
ATATTATATCAATGAATGTCAAAATCTCCTTTTATCATCAAAATTCCATAGCTATACATAAGAGAAACGTTTCTCCTCTAGCCGCATATACTAAAAGATAAAAGGAAAGACAAGGCGCAGAAAACAAATATTTTTCCTTAACCATTAAAGCGAGGAACGTGTATTTTAACTTAAATCGTTTTCAGTGCGCAAAAAGTTTCCAAGCTGAGAGTGCTGAGCGCTGCATAAAGTTTGAGAGGCCCTGAACTAATAAGAGAATTATTAAGATATGTTTGTATATAGATAGTAATCTAGATTCACTTGTCGACAGTAATCTAGATTTAGCAGTTAAAATATTCAAATTTCTCACATGGAAGTCATTTATTTAAATGCTGCTGAATGAAGACTTAGACAGTGTTATAGATTCAGTAAACATAATTTGTTACATTGTTAATAAATTTTACTACATACAGTAAAACTTAATATAATAAGACAGTTGTCTAGATTAAGTAAAGCATAATATAGTAAAACAGTTGTCTAGATTGAGTAAAACATAATATGGTAAGACAGTTCTCTAGATTCAGCTGTTTGTAATGTGAGAACATGTCTAGTTCAAGGCGTTTACTAAACTGACGGAAAACGTCGTCTTCCTCGCAAGCCCCAGGAGGAAAACAATTCACGAGCCCTGACGCGAGTGCGAGCGGCGGCTGATGGCCCACTCAGATTGAAGACTCAATCGATTCTTGAACGAGTCCCAGGGAAGTTTCGTCAACATTTTACACAGTGCCCCGGCATCGTATCAGACTAGATGTCTCGAAGACGGTAGAGGACGATCGAGAGCTAAGCTGCCATCTCCTTGAGCTTATATCTTTGCTGAACCGGAGATGACGTCATGTCACTCACAGAAAGGAAGGAATCATAAGGGGCACGATCAAGTGTATAAGGGGCAAAAATCGAATGTAAAAGAGATTCAAGGATGCATTTCACCATACCAAGAGTCTTGGTGAAAACTGAACCAAGGAGTTGTACGATTAGGTGTTACTGTACTACATTCTACACCAATCAGGACTGTCTTGGCACGAGCGAGAATTTGAAATTTAAACATACGGGACACTAAAATGTTATACAGTAGACATACCGAGTTTCGTAAGGTCAGCTCACATGTTTTGATATGGAAAGCTAATGCGCTGTATGACAGACTTGTATTGTGGTGTATGGCATTGTTATATGTTGTTAGGTAGAGAAATTAGTAGTTGATGTATGATGGACAACACGCCCGCCCCACGTTTTTAGTCACATTAAAAGAAAGTACTTGAACTTATAAGTTTTAAATTATTTTATTCTTTTTAGTCCACTTATAAAAACGTGGTTTTTAAAAATCTTCTGTTGCCTTTATTTATTGTACTTCTATGCTCCAGTGTTTCCAGGTTTAGTAATTTAACTAATGGAGTTACTCTTGTCAGTTGCGTTTATAGTCACCATTAACGAATCTGGCAGACTTACATGTGGTCAAACTGAATGAAGTGGAACCCTACTTTGGTAATATATTGGGATGGCGTTAGCTGCCCCAGACAACGGTCAAACCGACCTCTTTTTACACGCTTTTATTTAAGTCACACTGTTTGTATGTTGTATCCATGCATCCATCCATCCATCCTTCCATCCATCCTTCCTTCAAAACTTGAAACGTAAAATTATACCACTTCTGATGGTCCTAGAGATCTAAAAATTTTACCACAGATATATCTTGGATGACAATGCATTGTATCAAAATTTCAGATCGATCGAATGTACCGTAATTAAATTAATCAATTTTTAGTTTATCTCTATTTATCACTATTTTTAGAATGTATAGTCGTCTGCTAGAGTTGATCTCCACGGCTCACTGGTTTCACTCCAGCCCTGGTTTACCGAATTCCCGTGTTTACATCAAGGACAGAGGAGATCAGCGCGTTTCAGTCTGTAAATATTTGTGAATAAAAGCGTGTCCTTTAAAAAAAAGATTTTAAAACATTTTACTTATTAGAATGTATAGTCGTCTGCTAGAGTTGACCTCCACGGCTCGCTAGTTTCACTCCAGCCCAAATTCCCGTGTTTACATCAAGGGCAGAGGAGATCAGCGCGTTTCAGTCTGTAAATGTTTGTAAATAAAAGCGTGTCCTTTTTAAAAAAAAGATTTTTTTACATTTTACTTATTACACGCTTTTATTGTGTCCTTTTTAAAAAAAAGATTTTTTTTACATTTTACTTATTACACGCTTTTATTTAAGTCACACTGTTTGTATGTTGTATCCATCCATCCTTCCATCCATCCATCCTTCCTTCAAATCTTGTAACGTAAAATTAAACCACTTCTGATGGTCCTAGAGATCTCAAAATTTTACCACATATAGATCGTGGATGACAATGCATTGTATCAACATTTCAGATCGATCGAATGTACCGTAATTAAATTATTGCACTTTTAGTTTTTAGTTTTTGTCTATATAAAATATCATCAATCGCATCAATGAACCATGCCTCAATTCGCCCTAAAGGGATCCAATTAATCTCAATGTGTTGACGTCAGATGTAGGTGGTAAAGAGTTTTTATTATAACTTTAAAAAGTACCATCAACAAGAAGTCTTGCTAGCCGAAATATAAGCGTGATCGATTGCCGACATGTGGGTACGAGGTTCAATTTTCAGTTAGGGAAAATGTTTTTTTTTGTATTATACATAAATTTGTAATGAATAATCTTTCTTTTTACCACTATCACATTTAAGTCATTGACAATGAAGTTTAACTAATTAAATTGAATTGATAAGGTCGAAAAATCAATTTAAAAAATGTTGATACTAAAAAGTAGAAAATAACATAATGTAAAAAATCTTTTTTTTAAAAAGGACAAGTTTTTATTTACATATAAAAAGTGCACTAAAAAGAAGAACATTTTTTTCTACGAAAACAGGTGAAATCGGTGAACCTATCTACTGCACATAAAAGCGTGGGGCGCCCATCACAACTCTCTATCGTGTACAAGGCTGCGAAACATAAAAACAAATTTGTATGAATATTAATAAACAGTAAAAGTTTCACAACTTTGATCATATAAATGCTACTATCACATTATTAGAAATATTTATCTATATGTAAGAGAATAGTTGCAATGAGAAATGATTTGTGATGGGCGACCCACGCTTTTACGTGCAGTAGATAGGTTCACCGATTTCACCTGTTTTCATAGAAAATTTTTATTTCCTTCTTTTTACTGCACTTTCCATATGTAAATAAAACCGTGTCCTTTTAAAAAAAATTTTTTTCTTTATTATTTTATTTCTTCTTGGTTATATCTTTGTCAAGATTTATCATCTTTTAACTGTGATCAACGTACATCGAAGGGACACAATCCATTAAAAATTTGCGTACCTAATCATGGAATACACCAACTCATCTAGACGCTAATTTATTTGACCGATTTTCTGGCTGGAAACATGGAAAATTAAAGTGGCCTCACCCTATCACAGGGAGTTAATTACGCAATGCCTACAAAAAAGGGAAACTACTGTCCTTCTCAGGCTGCGAAAAGCCAAATGTTTTACCATAATTACCATGTAAATAATTACTAAGTTACATACATAGTATAATAGTGTATAAATATTGACTGTGTTACACACATAGTATGTAAATAATTAGCATGTTACATACATAGTGTATTAAAATTTACTGTTACATACATAGTATGTAAATAATTACTATGTAACATACATAGTATGCAAATAATTACCATTTAACATGCATTGTATGCCAGTAATTGCTGTATTACATACATATTATGTAAATAATTACTATGTTACATAAATACTATTTAAATAATTACTATGTTACATACATATGTAAATAATTACTATGTTACACACATATTATGTAAATAATTACTATGTTACATACATATTATGTAAATAATTACTATGTTACATACAGTATATAGTATTTACACATTTTCTCAAAAAATTTTTAACTTACATTAATTTACACCTTACATAAAACCCCATAAACAAATAATACAAAGGTTAAAATTTAATATATAAAAAAAACTTCCCCCAATTACATCTACTTAATCTGGACGACACAATAAAATACTGCAGTTTGATTTGGACAATACATGTCGCTTTTCCTTCAGACAAAATGAAATTCTTTGAAATTGTTCCCCCTAAACCGCCCCGCCTCATCAATAATCAGATCGCGTTGTGGAGTAACTTAATATTTCCATTCCCAGGCAATGTTCACAGGATCTTCCGCCAGTTGTACAGCTGGATTAATTCGCTTTGTTGGTCTGAGAACATGAGCAGGAATCAGCTGAGTGAAATGAATACGTCAATTGATAAATGGTTGGTAATAAAACAATAAGGGGCGGTCTTGCTGTAAATCTACCACACGACGTACGAGTGAACATTATCTATAACAGGGCGCTATACATTTATGTCATATCGTATTTTTGGGGCACTATGTAGGGCAGGGTACTATGTGGTATCTGGCACTAGGTGGGGCAGAGCACTATGTAGGGTAAGGCACTATGTGGTGTAGGGCACTATTTGGGGTATGGCACTATGTAGGGTAGGGCAATATATAGGGTAGGACACTATGGGAGTTATGGCACTATGTGGGGTATGACACTATGTATTGTAGGGCACTATGAAGGGTATAGGGCACTATGTGAGGTAGGGCACTATGTAGGGTCGGTACTATGTATTGTAGGACACTATGTGGGGTAGGGCAATATATAGGGCAGGGCACTGTGTGAGTTATGGCACCATGTGAGGTATGGCACTATGTATTGTAGGGCACTGTGTAGGGCGGGTTACTATATCAGGTAGGGCACTATGTAGGATAGGGCACTGTGTGGGTTATTGCACTATGTAGGGTAGGGCACTATGTAGGGTAGGTCAATATATAGGGTCGGGCACTATGTCAGTTATGGCACTATGTGAGGTATGGCACTATGTATTGTAGGGCACTATGAAGGGTATAGGGCACTATGTGAGGTAGGGCACTATGTAGGGTCGGTACTATGTAGGGTAGGACACTATGTGGGGTATGGCACTATGTATTGTAGGGCACAATGAAGGGTATAGGGCACTATGTGAGGTAGGGTACTATGTGAGGTAGGGCACTATGGGGGTGGGTTACTTTGTGAGGTAGGGCACTATGGGGGGCGGGGTACTATGTGAGGTAGGGCACTATGGAGGGTGGGTTACTATGTGAGGTAGGGCACTATGGAGGGTGGGGTACTATGTGAGGTAGGGCACTAAGGGGGTGGGGTACTATGTGAGGCAGGGCACTATGGGAGGTGGGGTACTATGTGAGGTAGGGCACTATGGGGGGGCGGGGTACAATGTGAGGTAGGGCACTATGGGGGGCGGGGTAATATGTGAGGTAGGGCACTATGGGGGGCGGGGTACAATGTGAGGTAGGGCACTATGGGGTTGGCGGGGTAATATGTGAGGTAGGGCACTATGGGGGGCGGGGTACTATGTGAGGTAGGGCACTATGGGGGCGGTGTACTATATGAGGTAGGGCACTATGGGGGGCGGGGTACTATGTGAGGTAGGGCACTATGGGGGGCGGGGTACTATGTGAGGTAGGGCACTATGGGGGCGGGGTACTATGTGAGGTAGGGCATTTTGGGGGGGCGGGGTACTTTGTGAGGTAGGGCACTATGGGGAGCGGGGTACTATGTGAGGTAGGGCACTATGGAGGGTGGGGTACTATGTGAGGTAGGACACTATGGGGTTGGGGTACTATGTGAGGTAGGGCACTATGGGGGTGGGGTACTATGTGAGGTAGGGCACTATGGGGGCGGTGTACTATGTGAGGTAGGGCACTATGGGGGTGGGGTACTATGTGAGGTAGGGCACTATGGGGGGCGGGGTACTATGTGAGGTAGGGCACTATGGGGGGCGGGGTACTATGTGAGGTAGGGCACTATGGGGGGCGGGGTACTATGTGAGCTAGGGCACTATGGGGGGCGGGGTACTATGTGAGGTAGGGCATATGGGGGGCGGGGGTACTATGTGATGTAGGGCACTATGGGGGGCGGGGGTACTATGTGAGGTAGGGCACTATGGGGGCGGGGTATTATGTAAGGTAGGGCACTATGGGGGGGCGGGGTACTATGTGAGGTAGGGCGCTATGCATCGTAAGGCACTATGTAAGGGTTGGGTATAGCAGTGTGTGCTGAAGGGAACTTAAAAGGACGGGGCACTATGTAAAGCATGCCATTATATAGTATACGGAACTCTGTAAGGTAGGGCACTATGTAGGACAATATGTAGGGTATGGCACTATGTAGGGTAGGGCACCATTTAGTGTAGGGAAATATGTAGGGCAGAACATTATCTAGCTACTAAGAAAGAGTGGCATATCTTTGTAGCCTCAATATGTAACAAAGTTAAAACCAGTTTTCACACACAATCGCCTACACCTTATTTCTCATATTTACATAAACAGATCAGGGCGAAAATAGACCTCGTGTAATCGATTCAACAAGAGCCACAAATGAACTGGAAGTTAGTCTAAGAAAAGGAATCAGACAATTCAGATATTCAGGTCACCAGAGGGTCAACGCGCGTGGGCTGGGGCACAATGTCTCGTTATGCGGGACTTAATTATATAAAGCCGATTTCTTGCGTTCATTGGGGGAATATTTGGCGAAGATTTTTGAATAATGATAGCTAACGTCGGACATTCATACTGAGAGCAAGCTTTTCCAAATTGAGGACACTACCAAAGAGGTCTGGTTAGGCGTGTATGTGTAAAAACCTGATTGTGTATGTGAGGGTGTGGGCGAGGGTTTGAGAAATGAGCTGAATTTAAATACGGGCATTCAGGGCTTTGCATCTTTTGATTTTGTTATTAACGCACTTAATTTGTCAGCATAAAAATTAAAGCCTGCTAATGGAGCGAATAAATACTATGAACTTAATATATTTATTAATTTGCATAGTAGAAATTGTGTTTTTGTCTCTTTAATATATCAGAAAATCAATAGAGCCGATCGTTTTCTTATTATACTTATAAGTATGAGCGAACTGCTCTATCTGTTTAAAGGAATCCGCTGGACGTAAATCTGTGTTTTTCAAGTATTCTGAATTGCAATTTAAAAATCATAATTTATCTATAATACAAAAGAAAAAACAGGAACCTAACAAATGAAGAGATAAAAAAGTAGGGCTGTTGAAAAATTAACGATTAATTAATAGTTAATTTCGATTAAAGCCAAAAATTAAAATTTATGATGTCATAAGTAACACTTATTAATTGTTCTTGTTGAAAATCTAAGTAACACTGGAATGTCTACTTTATATGTCATCTTTTAACCAACTACGCAAAAAGACAAGTGTGTTGACATTATTTGGTTCAAGTGATGAGCGGGTCTAATTGACAATATAACAAGCCCTGAACAATCATTCACATGGTAACTTGTAGGCACAAAACGGTCTTGGCAAGGAATGACATTATCGGATATCGGTGTTCATTAAGTTTCCACCAATGTAGAGATTTAATGGATTCAGGAACTTTCATCTCCATTTTGTAACGCAGTAATTCATCAGAAGAGCTATCGTCATTTTCTGTCTCTGAGTCAGACTCCATAACATTAGCTTAATACTCTTTTCATTTGGTTTGATAAGTAGGCGAAGTGTTAGAACCATGGTAGGCAAAGTTTATCAACATTTTGAACATTCCCTCCAAAATGTTCGTGTAATCGTGAGAAAGTTTATTATTTATCGGCCGCTATTTTTTAATTATTATTTTTTTACTTTTTGACTTCCAATAATTTGTTCGTGGCGGCTGTATAGCGAAGTCAATAGTGAGCTCGTTTTACAAGCTGAGGGCGTGGGTTCTAGTCTACGTTAAAGCCACTATAAAAATGTTGATGAATGACTAGCGCTAAGAAATTCCTCCTATTGACCTGGAGAGGGATGGGCGCCGCCAAGGTCTATTAAGCCCGACAATGTTCTAATGGAAATATTAGAACCCCCTACGACCTCGAAAAAAAGGTAATGGGACACACACAAAAATGTTCGTGATGCGTCGACAAATCTTTTAAAAATAATTTAATCGCTAAAATGTTTTAACGATTAATCGAGAAATTAATCGTTAAAATCCGCAGCCCTTAGAAAAAGTAATCCATCAAAATTATTAGCTGTCTAAAAACAAAGTAACGTATTAAGTGGAAATTTAGAATTATATCGTTATTAGTGAATCGTTAAGAAAAAACTAACACTTTAACTCGGTGTATAACTTGTATTGATTTATGACGGGATGTTACACTAAAAAGAGAAATATCGGAGACAGTACACGTATACTTGCTAATATCATGCGGTCATAGTATCAAATACATGCTCATCTATTGTAATAATGAAAAAAAAACGAAAATGTGCAACTGAATCCATTGTTTGAAGCCATGTGATTGTGTTGGAGTAAGTTATATTAGTATATTGATGTGTAACCAAAACATTAAAGCCACATCACGTTGATAGATTCTAGTTTTCTTGATTTTTTTTGTACAACCCCCACCCCTTTTTGATGAAACTATATGTAATGTGATGATGGACTGATTTCCAGTATTTTCCTGAAGAGCTTTGTACGATCCCAAGTATACGCTCTGATATTGTCTCTCCAAGGAAACGGCTCCATCGAAGATTTCAATACTTTCCAATAATTTCCAGTGTGAACTATTTTTTATTCACCTCTCTGTTGCTCTGGGAAGAACGGGATCCTATTAGCAAGCACTGTTCCTTTTATATCTCCATCAACCACGATTTCCCGAATATACTGAATCTGTATTAATGTTGTCCATCAAAATTACCATTATGTTTCAGCATCAAACAATCCATTCATTAAAAAATAACTATTTATTATTATCTCAGGTTTACACTGTCAAGCACCAACAAGACATCTTTATAAGACCCACCACCTGGTGTTTACCTCAATACTTTTGACTGCTCTTAAATATGTTCGGAAATAGATAAAGAAGCTAGAACAAAAGATATCGTTTAAACAAATAGTTAAGTATTTTCTTCTGCATGTTTTTGAAAAAAAAATAATGGAGAAGAGCTTAGAAAGATTGGAAACAGACACGAAACCTTCTTGAATGTTTGTCTGCCTGAAATAAACAATTGCTCCACAAAATCATCAGCTAGGGGAACTGCAACACACGGTAAAGCTGGGAAAGACATCCGGGGTTGGATAAGAGATAACACGGGCAGATCGAGACAAATAAAACAAACGGGCGAGAAAGATCCAAAAACACCTGGCAATTAAAGGTCGAGGGGTCGAAATAAAGTTTTGAAAGTCTTCGTGACTGTTGCAAGGGGCTGGGCTGTTCGTGACTTTTGCAAGGGGCTGGGCTGTTTGTTACTGTTGCTAGGGGCTGGGCTGTTCGTGACTGTTGCAAGTGGATGGGATGTTTGGAAAGAACACGTCAATAGACAATGCTCCACGGCGATTTGAAAGTGCGACGTAGACGGACTTTATACTGGGTAAATTAAAATGCCTCTCTTTCAAATTAATTCAGGCCGTGTCAAAAACCATAAATATCATTTCCAAGTCTCTAATGTGTTTTGCGTTAATGGAAAAAATCCCACTTATTTTTTATTAGAGAAGAGCAGAATGGAGTGTTGGTCCACTGCAAATCATTTTTCATGGCTTAACAATATATATATCACAAGACGATAACATTATATTTGTATTTTAAGTCTTTGTTACCTATTCATTTTTTAAATTTAGCGTACTTGGCTGACACTAATTTAGCCGACAAACAGCAAACATGGTTTGTAACTAAGCCAAGTAAGAGAGCCACGGGGCAATTCTGTTTTACAAAACATTGGGCGTTCCCCATAATTCCTAACGCTATTTTTAAGTAACGAAAAAAAAGAAAAAAAAACAATTTTAGATTATTATGTGTTGATAAATTTTAAATTGTATTTCCTTAAATTTTTTTTACTTGCATTAAAAAAATAGGCGCCACGAGGGTTAAAAAAACAACCAAAAAAAAGGATGAACATTAAAAAATGGGAGTTTGGTTCCAAGCTAATTCATGTAAACCCCACAAGGACGGTCACTCGCAACATCAACATTGAGTACTCTGTAACTATTTTTTTTTAGCTCTTAGAACCCGAAATCAGATTAACTTGCAGGCGTCATTCAGTCCAGACCGAACAACGCCCTCGTCTCCATCCATTGTGTGCAGTTATCATGGTGCCAATCACTGATACATTTTTGTGTGATTGTTGTCGTTGTCAAATAGCCTTACATTTATTACAAAGTAAGGCCAACGCAAAGTCCAAATTAAGATTTCTATTCCATTTCAAAATCTATATACAAAAGATTCATAATCCAACAAAAGTTCTAAATCTAAAAAACATTATTAAATAAATAAATTACCATAATTTAATCAACTTTAAAAGGTAATATTATAAGAGAAAGCCTTCTTGGCATATTATTCCCGGTAATTTTTTAAAATATAAATCTCTTGAGTTTTTGTTGTTTGTTTTGTTTCCTAATGAAAGTTTCTAAAGAATTTTTTAAATTTGATTTCACTTGTATTTCTATTTCCTCACTTTATAAATTTTGCTTTTGGATTAGATAGAAATTAATTTTAGCTCAATGTTTATCACATCTTTTATAATCCATTTTTTTCAATTTTTCGTTTAGCCATCTCCACACTGCTCCACTACTTTGTTCTTCCTAACTCCATTGTTGATAAAAAATGTCGTAATTTTTTTTTATTGAGGAAGAAGAGTAGAATCTCAAGGGATGTTTATTCTTTTTTCCTGTCCTTTGCTCCATATACGTTAAATGTGATTAAGATGTTTGTTTCATAATTTTCAATTTAAGTATTAGACATTTACTTAATTTTCTCTTTTTACCGGGAAGATGAAAAAAATAATTTCAGTTTGTGTTCTTAAGCTGCCAAAGAAAGTTATTTTAAAATAAATAATAATTTAAACAATATATATTTACAAAAATCCTTTTTAATGCAAGGTATGAATTATTGAAATGGTGAATTGATATGGTTCAAAACTTTTCTATTTATTTAAATAGAGAGAGAATATTGCTTTAATATTTTACTTAAACAAACTATTTATATTAAATATTTTCAAAGGGATGTACAAGGCCGTACCCAGACTTTTTTCAGTTTCGCAAACTTGTCGCGAAGGCCTTTCATGTTCAGATACCTACAATATATGGTGCTATGACTTCAAATTTGGATAATAATGTTTAATCAATAATTCAGTACCTATGAATTATTGAGGGCGTTGATTAAACTTCTTGTCTTTTTTGCCTCGTTTTGCAAACAAATGTTTTCAGTATGTAAAGTGACCAAAAAAGTAGGTTTTCTTGCAATAAATAATTGACACTGTAATTAACAGTTAGTTCGAGCTTGGAGTCAGTTCAACATTAAAATATTAAATTTTATACAAATCAAAATTAAGATTACAAATATGGCTGGTCGAATAAATAAATCTGTGTACATTACTATATTTGTTTGAAATTATTTTGACTTTCATTAATTTTTTGTATCTTTGGACATTTCGTATCTATTGTTTGTTTCCTATTTCTACCAAGCGTGATTGCAACTCAGATAATTTTTTTTTGTTTATTAATGATATTATTGTGCTTAATAAATAATTTTAAAAAAAACATACAGTAGAACTGTGACTGTTTATCTTTGACTCTCTTTACAAGCCCCAATAATAAAATAATCATTGTCTTCCTTACAACCAACACCAATTAATAGCTCACTCCTCGCATTACTCAGAATTCATTGACAAGATTTATGTGCATCTGGGGTGTGGCATCAACTTAGCGTCAAGTCGAACACGTTGCTTTCCTTGCAAGCAATGATCATCAACATTCATAATTTGCAATGTATGTCACGTCTGTCTGTCCGTGACGCTACTAATTTGAGAAAGCAGCGCACCAAATTACTGCACCAAAAATAACTCTTTTCGAACGTTCCACATAAAATTGTGCAATATGAAAATAAATGAATAAAATAAAAATTAATAAAATAAATAAAAGTTCTGTATTACATTACTTTTTATTCTGATGTGTGTTTTTTCAAAATAAATACATTTCAGCTGAACAATTTTTGATTGAATGATGTCGTTGCCAGTTATGGAAATGAGTTCATTTTTGATACGTGGTGAGTGACAAATACATCACACTTACCAAAACTCCATGATGACAAATGAACTATCAAAGAGAGCTTTTCACTGCATCATCGATTTAACCTCACTTTGGTCTTGTTACAACTTTCAAATTTTTTTTTATTGTTACATGATAAAAAATAAATTATGAGTTCGTCAAATAAAATAGTGCGTGACGCAAGTGTAACTGGTTGGTTTTATATATGTGTTGTAGGCGTTCTCTCATAACATAAACTTTCGTTCAATAATTCCTCGAAGCACTAGTGTTAATAAAATAACGTTAATATGAACACTAAGTACACACATATCAAATTGAGGTTACACTTCGTGGAAACATAATCACACCAGTCCAGCCATCTTGAAACACTCTAGAACATTCTCCCACGCTTTCACTCACGTGACCTCTCTGTCATCAAACTCGTGATTCACACGTGACAGCAAGTTTCCATGGTATTTCATCAGATTTTGATCAAAATTTGTACACGTGATCACAGCATTTAAATGAGAAAGAAATGGGGTTCTGTCAGGGAGAAACCATAAAAGAATATTATTAAATATCAATTCATCGATAAAAAATTGAAGAAAAATGGTTGAAAAAGGAGTACATTCAATTAAAAGGCGAAATTCGATAATGAGTGACTATCAGAATATCAATATGGACAGGTCGTCCACTCGTGTATGTCAATTGCGCCACTCCCAAAGTCGCGTCGCAGTGGTATGAACGTAAATTTTGAAAAAATAACAAGGCTAATAATTTCAACTATCTCCTTTATATAAATTACTAGAAAAATACCCGCACTTTGTATCGGGAGTGTGCTGACCCTTTATCCAAGTATTAGTGGCTGTTTATTAACATTTTAGTTGCCAAGTTAAATTTCAGATTCATCTATTTAGTTAAAATCTTATGAGAAACAGAGATATGCCATTTTACCGCGTGAGTTGTTTTCACTTAATGCAGTGCCTTTTAACATAACCTTACTATTTAAAAGATATGATTGATTAAATAATGATTCTTTCCGACCATAATAACTAAATTTACAATTTCATTCCCATTTGTACAAAATTAACATAACTTATAGGTTTTCCGAAAGGGCTCTACCACCCTCGTCACTCAAAAATTTAATATATAATTACGAAACTGCATCGTATCACAATTGTAAGTTATATAATATTTGTAACCACGTCTATGAGATAAAGAACATGTGGCACTATCCCTTTAAAAGGCAAAAGCTAAGTGACTTATAGCGCAAATAAACAAAATTATAAATGTATCTTTCTAAAATACTTTTTAAAAAAAACGGTCGTATTAAAATGATATCAAAAAAATGTGCACACCATATTTAGACAATATAGAAAGCTGGCCGCATAAAATAAAGTCTTGTTATAAAGTAAATGTACTGGACCAAAATAACTCCTCCTTTTGACGTATTCATAATTGTTTATAACAGGGAAATAATATTTAACATTTTTTATGTCTCTATATTTTACGATTTATATTTACGGTTTATAAGCAATGTGTATAATTTCAAAAAGGAATCTTTTTTTTTGTTTCCCTATTTCGGATAAGGCATCATATTTTGTAAATTATATTCAATGCACACACACACCAGATTTTATATCTGAAAAATAAAATAAAAATGAAAAACAAAAGATTCAACCGTCTGTTAATAAGTGCATCTTAAAAATGATTAAAAGGCAATTTTAGAAATGGCCTATGCTATTCTGAATACAAAGGAATGAACATAAAAACATATTCAATTCGCAATTCATATTAATTAAGCGTTTTCAGGATCACTTCATTAAATTTAGTCAACTTTTGTTAATACGTTCGGTAGCGAAAGTTTTATAATGTATAGTGTATATAAAGCTTAGTAAACTGTTTTAAAGTGTAAGTTTATTTGACATAGGCCATCACTTTCAACATAAAATAAACTCGCTACATCTATGGTTTTTAATTAAATGTCGAGTTATGAATTAAATTTTTAAAAATCCCAATTTTATTCATTGCATGTAAAATATTAATACAATGCATCGTGAAAATAATTGAAATAAAATAATTTAAACGCATATGTAATATATAAAGGTCAGGTGATATTTTTATGTTTGTTTGTTTGTATCCATGAAAAAAGGCCACTGCTTTGTTGACATTTTTCCAAAAGATCTCTGCCACCGTCGTCACTAAAAAAGCTCTTATATATTTACGACACTGCCTCGTAACACAATTTGTAATTAATACAATATTTGAAACAGCGTCTATGAGATAAAGATAATAAAGATAAATAAAGAAATTAGGCTACATTCCTAATTTTAAAAAAAAACAAAAAAACAAATCAATTTTATGTTAAAAACGCATGTGAAACTATGACAATAATTGATTTTAAAAATGGCCTATGTTAATCCATCATCAAAGGAATGAACATAACATATTCAATTCGCAATACAAAATAATTAAGCGTTTTCAGGATCACTTTATTTAGTTTAATCTACTTATGTTAATAGGTCCGGTAGCCTAAGTTTAAATAGTATAAGTGTATAGGTTATGTAAAAGACAATAGCTTATGTAAAAGACAAACAAAATATAAATGTTATATTAATAGGACACAGCTAAATTTAAGATGCGTACACGAAAATGTGCGCACAGTAATCAGGCGATAAAAGATTTTAGAACGCGCACCGCTAAAAATGAAGCCTTGAAAAAAATACTGACACAATTATTACATAAATAGGTTTTTATTAAATGTCGAGTTATGGAACAGAAAATAATTAAAACAAATTCGCAATTAAATTTAAACGTGTAAACAATTAAATCTAATGCATCGTGTGGCAGTTGTAATTAAATATGTTTACGTGTCTATCTAATATATAGAAAGTAACAGTAAAGAAAATGACAATTCTTTGTACTACACAGCTCAAATTATGAAGCGTACACGAAAATGTGCGCACCGTAATTAGACATTATAATATTTTTTGAATGCGCACCGCTGAAAATAAAGTATTGGGGGAAAAAAACGTCACCAAAAGTAACTCGCTTTGAACGGCATTTGAACGTCCGCGTAAATTTGTTCAATACAGAAATGAGGTTAAATTTTTTATTCTTTGTCTCTGCATTTTCTGATTATTTAATTTACGGCATTCGGGCAAAAGGGACAATTACAAAAACTAACTTAAAACCACCTTCAGGGTAAAAGGAACCGTCCTGCCAAATTTGGTCCCCGTCCGTCATTTGGTTTTTCCGTGGCTGTCTAACAGAAAGTCGAAAAGTGAAACATACAAACATACAAAGATACAAACACCAACTGAGCTTTATATATTAGATAGTCGTATGAATACATAATTCCATTTTCCATGAATTAAGCACCGCTGTGCCATAACAACAATGTAAATAGTTGAGCGCACCATTCTCTTTGCTTTAGCCTGAGCCTGGCTAACCCACTAGGCCTTGTCTGACTGGATCTTTCAATGCATTTATTTTCGTTTAATGATTTTTGTTAGTCGTCTTGCAGAAAAAAAAATCTATTTGTTAGCCCATGGCACAAATTCGCAGAAAGGGGTTTGTTCGAACGTACGAACACAAAACCTCATCCTGCGTACGGCCTTTAAGTATATGTAAACACAGTCCACTGGAACCTTGCGTTACAAACGCCGCAGGTCAGAAGCTATTCGAGTTACTAACAACTTGTTTGCCCCATTAATTCTGAGTTCGAAGAACATTACTGTTTTTGATAGGAAACAGAAAAGTTTTACAGTAGAGGAAAGGAAATAAATAATTATAATCGAAATGTGACATTTTACATACATTCGGAAAACAGTCGTTCTTTTTTACTTAAAAGTACAAAGACCCTGAACATTACAACTCATGCAAAGTAGAAACAAAGGAAAACCCAAGCATTAAATTTCAACAAGGGAAAATGTACCTAGATTAATAGCCTAGGGACCCGTGTATAATTTACAAAACTACCTGAAAGGACAGAAGGTCTCACTACGCTGAAATGGAGAAATTACTCTGTCATTTTTATCATTCGTTTCCTTGAATTGGAGACAAGTAAGCCATCAAATTTGTTCCTAGGAGCAAGAGCATCCGTTTGCTACACGACAGAACCTCACGCACCACATCAATTTCGCAACTTGATACGCTGCTCTGTAATGGCGACAACAACAGCGTCTTATGCGTCTCTCACACAATTTTTTCTATCGTGTTTGTCATTCAAAGATAACAGAACAAAACAACAAAATCACACAAGGTTATATTTTTTCGAATAACATATTTTTGGGTTACATTGAGGCAAAAAAGTTAAAAGCCATAGAAACCCATGAAAATTTTATACTGTTAGGAATTGTTAAATGAGAATACACAATATTAACTTCATGATTGGGACGAAGATTCTTTGAAGCTACCTTGTGATTTGTAAGCATAGTATGAACAAATGGTAATGAAACACCGGGTTTCTTGATTTTTTTTAATCGTAGCGTTTAAATAACTATCCTTGTCTGGATTGCGGAAACTCTTAATTTAGGGACTTTCCCAAGTTGTTTAAAAAGCAAATTTGCTTTAAAAAAAGGCCCTATGCTACCGATCAAAATCAAACCATAATGTCTCGATATTACTACTAATGTCATTTCGGATTTTTTTGTTTCAATCCGTCAACTCTTTACTGAAGGGATGTCCAAAGTCCGGCCCGCGGGCAAAATGCGGCCAGCGTTTAAATTTAGCTGGCTGGCACCCTAATCTTAAATATGTAATTGACTGGTGGAATTTTTCGATAGACGATGACATTATATTTATCAGAAAAGTCGACATTGTGTGCTGTTAATTTTACGTAATTCGATGAAGTCCAGTGAAAAATTCGATGAACTTATATATTGTATTTTTGCAAACTTGGAAAAGGAAATGAATGTGGAATTGATTACCATTATTTATTAAATTTTACCCATTTCTAATGAAGGAATAATATAATTATTATTAGTTTTAAAAAATCGCGATAGTATTGTCACTTATTCACATAATATTTTACACATATTATAGCTCTTTAAAAAATTCATATAGTTAAAATGCTTGTAACTCAGTCTCAACGTATGTCAATTTGTTTACTATCTTAAGCCGGCCCCAAAATAATTTTCGTCATCGTATTTAGCGGTCTTGCAAGAGAATATTGACATACCTTAATTTTACTTAATCTCACTACCCTAACATTTCTATTATTGTCATATTAATTGACATACAACAGAAGTGTATTATCTATATTAGGCTTTGGAATGTAAGGCATTTAGAGGTATGAGATATCAATGAAACTAGGAATGTCTAGTAGAAACTTTGGTGGACAAACAGTTAAGATTTATGAAAGAAATTATATTTCGGCCTACTTGATATAACAAACCATGCTAAATGGTAATAAAACAACCTATCACATTGGCTCTTAAAACTACTTACTGCTGAAATACTAAATGGTGTGTTGTTTCCTAAACGAAAGATATAAGCACTTATTATTCCAAGAAGCATGTCTATAATATTTAAATAAAAACTTATTTTTTGTAGCTTTTAATCTCTAACAAATAATCACACAGAAAATAGATCAAATCCTACATAATCAGTCTAATGTGTAACTTAAAATTAGAAAATAAAACGCTGATGCCTGCATAAGGCTGGAGTGGTCCGTGCCGGGTGGAATTGTTTTGATATTTGAATTTTTTAATTTTTTTGGGTTGATTGTAGAGTAGATATTTTTCGCGAAAGTGGGCAGTAAATTCTTTGTTTGCCCTCTATGTTGGGATTTAAGCTGCCCTAAAAAAACACAAGATTCTGCACTTGTTATTTTCGAGATTTAAATAATATTTCAAGAATTTAAGTATCATTTCTCGAACTTCAAATTACAGAATTCCATAATCATCATGCTCTAACGAAGAATTCGTTTGTTAACGACACGTTATGTAGACACACTCTATGTAATCCCGTCCATTGTCTCGTCCAAATCTCGTGACTAACCAACACAAGATAACCGGTCTGGTCGGTTGTTATACCCATCTCTGGTCTGTGGATCCTACGATGTACCAATATTGTCTTTGTGAGTACCGCCTGACGTCCCGTTAGCTTCCCGCCTCAGACAATCAGGTCCCAGGCAACCCTTGTACATCATCCACCACACACACCCCGCCCGACCCTCTCCTGAGTCTGTTCGCTAACAGTCTGAGATAAGCAGCTTTACATCAGCCTGGCGTTTGAACAAATCCCTGTTTTTTTTGTTTTTTTGGTCTTCTTTTAAATGGTGTTGTTTAAGAGCGCCCCAATGATGGCGTAGGAAGATCGATCTATGTTAGCTTTGTGACTCCAGCACTAAATGTGACGTCATGGTCGTGTTATCGTGATAAGAATATGCAAAAAGAACTAGTTTTAACATTCGTTAACGTAGTTTGATAATTTTTCTAATACAAGCAACTTTTTACATTACACTTATACTTTTAAAAAAAGTAATGGTCATTTAAAAGTAATTCTTCTATATTGTTGCAGTGGACGAAGCATTATGACACCAAATTGTAGATTCCTCAAATGAATTTTTTTTTCATTAGTACACCTAGTACACAACAACCTTGTACACCCACATAGTACACAACAACCTTGTACACCCACATAGTACATAACAACCTTGTACACCCACATAGTACATAACAACCTTGTACACCCACATAGTACATAACAACCTTGTACACCCACATAGTACATAACAACTTTGTACACCCACATAGTACATAACAACCTTGTACACCCACATAGTACATAACAACTTTGTACACCCATCTAGTACAAAACAAACTTGTACACCCACCTAGTACACCACAACTTTGACCGCCCACCTAGTATAATACGCAACAACCTTGACCAAAAGACAAGACCACCATTCCTCCCATCACAATTGGGTTGTAGTTAATCTGAAGCTAACCACCCAAACCCACGGTGGCAACTGTTTTGTGTCCAAACTGACACTTGGCGCTTTCAAAAGATGTGCATAATAGAGTTTCCCCGCATAGTTAGTCTTGCCTGAAATGTAAAATTGAGAGCCTTATTTTGTATTCAAAACTTCAACGTTCCAAGTACAGTGTCACTCATGCACTCACTATGCATCTTGCCATTCATACTCATACTATTCAATTTCACACACGCTGACAATGACACGTGATATGCGTTGTGTGCCCATCGCCATATCAATTTTTCAATACAGCGCAATTGCCCTTCAGTAACCCATGTGTCATCACGCCATAATGAATAGGCCAACGTAAACATTAAATAAACATGCGTGAACGTCCGCGTACATTGAACTAAAACAGACGTCTCTCACACACGAGACATTGACGATTTTACACACTCCTGTGTCGCACGGCCAATCATAATTCCCGACAAAAGACTGACGTTGGTTCTTGTATTTTACTATTATACAAAGAACAGTGTGATCACATTCAAAAGCTGTGCGAGTCTTTCTGTGCACATCCGGTCTTGAGTGACTTCAAGTCATAACTTGTAACTTGAAAAGAGTTTACAGATATATTAGGGAAAACAATCACTCTCACACACAAAAAGACACGTGCAAGCATGCACACTAATACACAAGAATGTTTAAGTGCGATATCATATTAACATTTAAAATTTTAAAAACCCGTAAAAAAACACGTTTTTGACTATAAATCCTTTATGTACGAGACATATCTAAAAGAATGTTCAGTATAATACGCAGCGCAAGACAATCCAAAAATACAAAATTGTAGTTTTGTGTCGTAAAACATGTTCTATATAATGCGCACCGATCAGGAATATGTTTATAAAAAGTATTGTCAATAAAATACGCACCGAATCGCGCAACGGGAAAGTATTAAAAAAGGTCGTTCAATATAATACGCACCGCGACACTCTAGCACAAAAATTAAAATGATACATAGAGATAAATAAAATAATCTAAAAATTCAATAATTAAATTACAGTACATGCAATCAATCTGAAATTTTGACATATCGTTTTTATCATCGGCACGAGTCTGCCTGCAAAATTTCAGTTCGCTAGCTTACAAGAAAGTGGGTTAAAAATCGATCCAAAGTTTTTTCGGCACTGCCCGCCCGCCTACCTCAAACAAGCAAGCAGATACCACGAGTTAATATAAATGATTTTAAAGAATCTTTTAAATGCATTTAGCAATTAAAAATGGTTAAAAGTGGAAATACAGAAAACTATGAAGTGAAAGTTTACCCTAAGATCTACACAAACTGGGGCTGATACTAAAAATTATAATGTGACCTTGTTTATCATAGCACAAGTAAAACTAAAGAGAAAATTATAAAAAAAAGTTTTTAAAAATTAATAAATAAAAAAAAGAATAATATGGTCTTGACAAATGTCTCAAAAGTTGTTGGGCATTAATATCCTAAGTTTAATGTAGGGAACATTTAAACACTGATGAGATAAATACACGCTCTGCAACGGGGTGTTGAAATGTTAATATAGTATAGATGCGTAAAAAAAATGTGCGGTGTCGTGCAAGACGATTTTTAGAACTGTACGAGAATTGTGATTCTGTAGAAGATAAATTGCATGATTTGTCAAGTAGCTATAGTATATGGGAAGTTTGCGCATCACAGCCGCTTATGCTTAAATAGTTCTTTCTTTAAATAAAAATTAAATGTTCATGCTTTTCATGACTCTGTGTAATATTTTAGAGACAGCACCTTTTAAAAAAATTGAACATTTGATTCCCACTATTTATCAGTAATAGTCTATTTTTAAAGTTATATTGCCTTTACAAGGGCCTGGTGACACATACTGATAAAAGGATCATCGGAGACACACGTTGGGACGTAGGCTCACGTAGGTTATAGTGATAAGCCTTTGATGAAGAAAACGTTTTGACAGCAACAAAAATATGCCTACGGCTGTTTGCTGCACAATACATAGGTATTTTTCATTAGGACCCCATTTAAACACAGTTCATTACGGAGAGGATGCGTCAAGTGTTTTCAAGCGACTGTGTAACTTATTATTCTTAATTAAGCCATTATTCTTTTATGAATCAAATTTAAGCACCAACATGAATCTTAAGGTACTTTGTTTATAGTGTGCTCAAAAGAAAGTCAATAACTTATACATTTCGAGTCGAGTTAAAGATTTAGAGTCAGTATAATAACAACTAGATTCAGGACACAAATCTATAGAGTCAGGTAGCATACCTAGAATCGGGAAGTATCCCGATAGAGTAGAGCTGACAACAAAAGTCAGATTATTACCAAGTATCGGTATCTTTGTGATAATTATTGCTAGAACTGGCCCATATAGAACATGACCTTCAATTATGGATATTTATAAAAGACTGGATTGGTAGCATAGTCTACATTTTTTGTCTACATTGGTAACACTTCTATTCCAAGCACATGTAAAAATAGTTTCACTCTTTATGTTAAGTTTATAAAAATATATTTAAAAAAAACTGTGCAAGCTTTATTTACGTTTTCACACAATTTTTCATCAGCATTATGTTTAATTATTAAATTTTAAATTTTAATCTACTGCAACAGTCTGATATTTAGCGTATTTAATTTTAGTCATAGCAATATTTAGATGGCGTCCGCTCATTACGTCAAACAAATAGGGAATGAGTTTAAAATTATGAGTTGTTGACGAGGGCAAAGGAGATATACCATAAATTAACTTCACTGTTATACCTCTCTTTGATATAATTATAAGATTATAAATCATTAAACTCAAGTATATCCGTCTATTTATTTTTGCGAAATATTTCTACATTCAAATTCATTAACATAAACATTTCGTGTTATTGCTATTTTTAAGACAATCACATGATCAACAAAATTTATAAAATATTTTTATTAAAAAAAATAAAGGATGCAGTACATACGAACATATAGAACACAACGTCACGATGAGTACAGCAATGAATACAAAGACGTCGAGGATAATATCAGCGTATTTTTTAATTCTTAGTTTTATTGGGGAGTAGGGCAGTGCTTCTCAAACTTTTTAGTATGGCGGACCGGCAGGAATGTTTTCCACTGCACTTGGGTCCAGTGCACTATTTTCCCTGCACTGACGATTTTTTCTGTCCCTTTTTTTAGAAGATCTGCGGACCGGCAGCGGATGGCCCGCGGACCACCACTTTGAGAAGCACTGGAGTAGAGGACTGGGATGTCCGGTACGTCATATTTGTTATCCAGTTTGGTTCTTTCCATAAGGACTATTCGAACCTTTCGGTTTACAAATTTCAAGTGTCTTTAAGTTAGTACTGAAACAGCCTGCTTTTGATAATAAAATTAAGAAGATCAAAGTAAATAAATTATTTATTTATCGTATGAGGGGGACGTCCATAAATGACGTCACGCACCTAGAGGGGGAGGGGGTCAGGCATTTGTGACGATGTGTGACGAGGGGGAGGGGGTGTTTAAGAAGTTTGACGTCACTTAACAAACGCACTAGTTTTGGAATATTTGGTTTACACTTTTGGAATTTTTCTACGAATGTTGTTCATTTTGAATTTCAGCAGTTTGAGTTTAATGACCCCCTTTCCAGTCCATGGCGGACTATAGGGCAGGTGATGTAGCGTTCACAAGTTTTTAGCCACCACTAACGAGCAGGGAAATGTGTGGCCAGCACAATGCCCCTGGGGCTTTGCCAGTACCTGGGCTCGAACCCGCGACTCGGGATATGCCTCGGTTCGATAGTCCAGTGCGCTACCACTTAGACCATCGCTTAAAAAGAGAGATGCTCAGAGGCGTCACTGTTGGAGTGCGGTGTGTGCCGATTGCACCATGTGACACCATCACAAGGGGTGACACCAAAACGTGTAATTATGTATTTTCCTCTTATTTGGCACTTGCGGACTCGGAAGAGGTATATGGGGTAGGTCGTGAGGTGAGGGGTGGGTGGACACCATGAGCTACCGCACTGGGTGACACCAACCCTAGTGACGCCTCTGGAGATGATTTCGATCAGTGTAATTTCTAAGGTATAAAAATTGAAGATTCCCTAAGTTATCTTTCGCGACTGAGGCTAATGTAACAGCGTGGTTAGATAAGTGCGGTATTGATCGAGATCTGTCTTGTTCCATCATTATATCGCCATTGTAACTCAGATCAAAAAGGGATACAAATGGGCGCCATGGGGGTGTTCCATTACATAAAGTCACCGCAAGCGACCCCCCAGCTACTCAGTCAGATCAAGCTAGAAATGCTACCGTATTTTTTGTGAAAATTCATCAGCTACATCGTGGATGGTGCGTTGAAAGGCAACGTCTAAACTTTAATTTAACAAGGAAGAGCCTCAGATCAACTTCACAGAAAGATAAAAAGATAAAAGAAAATGTCAAACAAGATTGTACATGCTAAACAAAGCAAAGCTTCTGTATTTTGCCAAGCTTGGTTGCTCAAATTTCCGATACTCTGAGTTCGAGACATCTATTTGAAATATATTGTTTTTTTCCAACGGGTAAAATCGAATCTCTAACAAGAACTTTGAAGGATCTTAAATATCCCCAAAAGTGTTTTCAAATCAGACAAGTCGGGATTATTCAACTTAATAATCATATGGTTCAAACATATTTTGGAAACAAACGCGTAGCTGGCTGTAACAATGAGCAAAAACTAAACATCGCGAGGAAAACTGTGTAAAAAAGTGCATATTTTTACAACAAAGTAAAAGTTAGATGCTACCTTTGCCGGACACTAAGGGTGGTGTGTTTTTTTTTACATGTCATCCTTGCCGCACACTAAATGTGTTTAGATGTTATCCTGGACGAACACTGACGATGAGATCAAGAGATTGCAGCCTGTTTGAAAACCGAGTGTGTGTGTATTTTTGTATAGAAGATATTCTGAGCTGTAACTAAAACAACAAATATTTCCAACGATGACGTTAATGTTCGTCTCTTTGGCGAACTATTGGGTCCAGTGCATCTTTGACTTGAACGAGCAAAAGATAACAAGGAGCTCTAAAACCATACACACATACATACACCCCCATGAGAGTTTTCATGGAAAAAATATTTTAGAAAACATAGAGTGATTTTACTGAAAGCGATTGGAGAGATCGAGGTTATTATAGTTTTGATGAGATCAAAAATCTCTAGACTTCCTAAGCAGGCCTCTTGTAACCACTTATATAAAACATAGCTGATTTAGGAGGTTGGGGGGACCTAAACATTGGCTGGACAATTTACAATTTTGTTTATGGACCAATTGATGCCAATAATACAAATAGAATCCGAGCTTGTTGCTGTAATCAATATAATATCTTATAACTATTTGTGGCACAATTTTCCACAATTCGAAGTTATTGAAATAACACATTGCGTCGTCGTTGTATGGTGAATTAAAAAAGACATATATATAATAAAAATAATAATGAGTAAAAAAGGTTTTCTTTGGAAACTTTATCGAGAAATGTATGAAAAGAAATAAGTGAATAAAAAAAAGAATTGGATGATAAAACTTGAAAAAATAAAACGGCTAAAAGATTAACCGCAGCGAAACAAAAGAATGAAAGTAAAAGAGACGGGAGTTTAAAAGAATGAGTATCGTGGATGGGTTGTAGAATGGGTAAGGGACGTAACAAGATAGTGAAATAAACAAAAAAAGTTCTTTCCCGCGCAACGTCCTCGTGAAACCTGACTCGTCTGCCGTTGGGCAGCTTTGCTTTTTGGTGGCACGCGCGGGCCCACTCTCCTTCTACCCGCTCCCACCCCCATAGATGATAAAGTGTGACTAGAAGACGAGAGCTGATAGCAGACGAATCAAGGGTAAAGGTATACTTCAGTCAGAGACCATCACGCGCTTTGTGTGTATACAGAGGTTTAACAATCAGGATTTCAAAAACAGTACATGTTGAGAACTCAATCACTCTAACACTAGGAGATTGAAGGTAAGAAGATTTCTTTTGTTTTCAAATTGAATTGTTTAAATTATTTTTTATACTTAATTTTTATATATATATATATATATATATATATATATATATATATATATATATATATATATATATATATATATATATATATATATATATATATATATATAGGCCATTTTCCTTGAAGTAAATAAGAAATAACATGGTAAAAAACTGCAATTACTCTGATGCAGGAAAGTTAAATCTAAAAACACAACAATAATTTATTTTTAAAATCCTCTTTTTGTTTACTTCATGGGCCAAGCCTGTCCACATTTAAATATTATTGTTGTTTGGCTAAATAAACACTGAACATATCACATGATTCAGTACTGACAGCCAAGGCTATTGATCTGTGTTCAACTTTAAAGAACTGACCAATTCGTGGCCTTTCAGCTGGTACGTCAGATATATCGTGGCGTCCTCAACGATAACATTACACCGCAACGTTCTTAACGATTTCACGAACATATTATCACACACTTCTTTTTAGAGAGTCACGTGCATTTCGTGTGTACATATCAAATAACAATCGATGGGAAAGGATCAATACTTGAAAAGAAATAATTAACTGATAACAAATTGGTATGTCTTTTACTTAGAAGAGCTTTTTAAATGTAATCGAAAGATTTCACAATGTTAAACTGTTATTATTCTTTAAGCACGGGGAACACCTAAACTCCAGGAAACGATTGCATGGTTTTATTCGTGTTGTTATTATATTTTTTCACCGTTCAATGCAGGGCTAGACACAAACCATGGATAAGCGTAGGACGCAATAATCTTCTGTAAAGAAAGAGCGTTTGTAACAGTTAAGATAAGAAAAGATTTCTGAAGATTTCTGGGAGAGAAAATGGATATATATTTTTCCATAGCCAAGGTCATAACTGTGATACAAATATAATGTTGATGAGTCCTTTGCAAATGTGATAAGATGCAGTAAATGTATAGTTTTAGTCCTTAACGAATGAGTATGATTAGGTAAATTTAGATTATAGAATCAGACATTTAATAAGGCTTTGGATTAACAACAGTAAAGACGTGATTAGCTGTGTCAACTTGCCATAAAACTCCAACTTTCTAGTAATCCGTACTGCACAAACCTATGCTGTCTTCCTATATATATATACTCTATATGACAATAGTTCGTCCCTTAACCTCACAATGCTTTCTGCCTCGATGGGAAGATAACACCTTAAGCGAGATGAAAAGATTGTCGTGTTTACTTACCTTACTTATCAACAAAATCTTTCATTGCAGTGTATAATTTTGGGGGGTCGTGTGTTACAGAATACGCATAGTTAGGAAAATAATATTGAGCGCAACGAATGTCATGCCAACCAGATCAGAAAATAAACTATTAAAAAAAATTGATTCTGAAATATTTGTTGTTTTAAATCCCTTATATTAACTTCGCGGCCGTCTCTGTCGTCATCTCATGGGCTGGGCGGGCGGGCGGGCGGAAAAACAAAAGTCGAAAATGACCCACTTCCCGTGATCGGATCAAGCTGAAATTTAGCACACGGACCCGTCTAACCTAACAATGCATCGTATCAAAATTTCAGATCGATCGAACGTACCGTAATTAAATTAATGCATTTTTAGTTTATCCTTATATGAGGTATGTAATTCAAATTCACGGTTTGTTATTGTTTTTTTCATCCACTTCCACGTGAGTTTGAGTTGACGCCGACCGGCGTGCCGACACCCTCTCACGTCCCACCCACATTTATTAAAGACAAGGGACATCACTCGGTGTCAGTCTGTCAATGTTTGTAGCGTTTGAAAATAATCAATACTGTTAGTAATGTCTCATATATAAGGGATTTATAGTCAAAAACTTTGTTTTTACGGGTTTGTTTTATTTTTACGTCATGCTCCCAAAGTGGTTTTGAGATTTCTTGAGGGGAGACGAAAGGCTTTGAAAAATATTTAAAGATGTTTGTACAATCAACACTGCGGTTGGTAGAATACG
Source organism: Ampullaceana balthica (assembly GCA_944989445.1). Taxonomy (NCBI): domain Eukaryota; kingdom Metazoa; phylum Mollusca; class Gastropoda; family Lymnaeidae; genus Ampullaceana; species Ampullaceana balthica. The sequence goes on along the minus strand of CALYLW010000004.1, from coordinate 3,391,432 downwards.
ATGTAACCAACTTTTTTTATCAATACTTTCAAATAATAACAAAAGTCAAGATTATTACTGAAATTTGTCGACAAAGAACTCGGATGACAGAAAATATTTTTTTCCGCAGCAAAATAGACCTAACAAAATGATTTACATTGTAGTTATAATTTTCCTCACCAATATTCATCTCACCAGACTGGATGTTGTCACATGTGTATCATGAGTGCATCACGAGTGTATTGCGTGATTATATGACGGAGAGGTCATGTGCGTAATAAGCGCGGTAAGAAAGAAGCCTTCCCATTGGCTGAGAAGGTTGGGGGATCAGTTGTCAGAGAAGTTCTGTAGTGGAAGGACGGAATGTGTGTGTGCCTCAAGATTTCCACTTTGTATAACCTCAAATTATATGTTATGTACATAGTATACATATTAAAGTTGTTTTATTGAAACAAGTTCTTCAGTGGATTATTGTGTCCAAGCTTATGTATTGAGAGAACGCCTACAAGTTGCATATTAATAAGTAAAAATAAAGTAACAGTTACAGATGTGCATGCGTCTGCTAGGAAATTTGTGAGTAAAATTTACCCACTTCCTGAATAACTAGAGGGATAAAATTAGCACGCATGCTCATCATTAATTACTAGGCTTTTCAACGGGTAGCAAGCAATTACACAGGTAGTAAACTTGCGCCCGGGTACCGTGAAAATGTTACTGAAATGTCTATACCAACTGTGGTCGAACTGCGGCTCTTCTGTGTTCGTATTTCGGCTCGCGAAAAGTTTATCAAATTAATACTTTTCGTTTGAAATATATACTGAGAACTCGTTACCATGAAAACATTTAAAAAGAAATAACTGTCAAACGGAAATAAACACGGTAACGACAAACTACAATGTATTTTGATACACTTTGTTGTCTTGGAACAAAATTAAAAACAAAAAGGTTTTGGTTCTTTGAATTGTTTAAGTGAGAAAAATAGAAGACAACACAGATAAGGGCAGGAAATGACAGAAATGACCTTGGCTTTGAAATGCGTAACACACCTTTGCTACCGATTGAGACAAGACAATATTGTTTATCTACCTCCCCCCCCCTCACACACACACTCACTCCTTTCTCCACTCATATTCCCACCTTAATTTTTTTAAAAACAAACAAAAACCTGCTACATTCTTGGGTTTAAAAAAATTTGAATCGTTGAATGATTTTCACAATAATAACAAAAATAAATGCTTGGCGATGTGTCTACTAAGTAGGGGAGAGTCCCGGAAAATGTGTTTAATCACAATAGTTGTCAGCTATAAACTAGAAATAACCCGCCACGTCATCATACGAATTCCGCCCTTTATCTTTATAAGACTTTCTTTAGATACCCCCCCCCGCACACACACACACTTCACATTGGTACCCCTCTGCTCATTGTTTTTACACCCCTGTACTATAGTAGTATTTCAATGTGATCATTTTTACATCGCTGATTCATCTAAATTTGCATTTTCATAATAAACAAAGAAGTATAAGGCTAATAGCGGGTATGACGACGAAAAGTTTGAGGCATTTGGAACGAGTAACATGGATACCCGTTAAAATTTTAAACGCGTACCCGGGCAGCCTTTTTTCAAAAATATTGACAGCCCTATTCATGACAATTCTTGAAAACAAAATATTCCAATTTCTTGGACTTGAACCGCTTCCATTTAGATTGAAGAGCAAACACTGTAAACCCCCCCCCCACATACACACACTACTAAAAATCTAAAATAACACGTATGTCAGGGACTATTGAGCACATTGTTTATCTTCTAATTTTAGCTGTATTGGTTTATGTTCTAGACAATACATAATATATTTTAAAGATGTCTTAAGTAATCCATTGAGAGAGTTTAGTCAAATCTATGTAATGAATTTATTGACATGTATTGTTAGCCACTTAAAATTCGATTGACCTGATAAATTGCTCAAGTATATTTGCGGAAGTCGTTGTGTTTTCCATTAATGTTTTGTGTAAACATTTGTACATACCTACTAATAATTGGATTCAGCTGTGTGGGAGGGATGTCCATGTAATTCTAGAGTCCCTAGAGGGCGGGGATATGCTAAAATTAAATTTGGTTGTTATGCGTGCGTATTGACTAAAGTGTATCCTGTAGTTTCTAGCCATAGATTTCTATTTCAGTCGATGATTTATTTGTGAATGCGTTGACCAAATTTGGCTTATTTATACAGTCGTCCTGGTCGATTTTCTGAAGAACACCTTTTGGGATTGTGAGGGGTGCGGGTTAGTTTAAACAGCTGTATATATTTGGGCCTTACTGATTCTATACTATTGATATTTTTTGTTGTAGTTGCCCATTCTCAACAAAAACCCCGTTGAACGTTATCCACCATTGTTAAAAATAAGGGCTCTTTAGGACCCCTATTTTTAAGACAATGTTTAAGAATATATTAAATGGCGTAGACTTCAGAAAATTTGTGGTGATTTAAATCAGCGATGTAAATATCTCTAAATGGTGTCGGTATCAGGAATTGAGAGTAATTAAGGTATACTATTTATTCGTTTAAATAAACATATTTTTAATATTAAAAATTAAAAACATAAAATTACGTACACGTCAGTGACGCCATATCCCTTTGTCAGCTTCAATTAAACTCATTACCACTTGAAACGTATACAGTGTTTCCGAGACGAAAGTATACTGCCTTGAAATCGGCTTGAATGTTGTCAGCTTTGGTGAAAGAGTTCGATACACATTAGAGAACTTTAACTAAAAACAGAAAAGCGTAGGCCCGAGTATGAAACTAATTTCTTTTTAGCCATTTATCTATGTACTAGTAACAAAGCCCGCCCAAGGACGGGAATAAGTGTAGGGTGACCTGTGAAGTTCATGGACTCTATGTTTTGGTAGTTGTTATACTGAAGCATTTGCAGTACATTGTCAGCGCAGGGCAAGGGATGTGGACAACAACAACAACAAAAACAGCAAAAACAACAAAAACAAAACAACAACAAAACAAAAACAACAACAGCAAAACAACAACAACAATACAACAACAAAACAACAACAGGAACAACAACAAAACAAAAACAACAAAAACAAAAACACAAAAAACAGCAAAAACAACAACAAAACAACAACAACAGCAACAACAACAGCAACAACAACAACAACAAAAACAAAACAAAACAAAAAACAAAACAACAACAACAAAACAACAACAAAACAAAAACAACAACAACAACAAAACAAAAACAACAAAACAACAACTACAACAACAACAGCAACAAAAACAGCAACAACAAAACAAAAACAACAACAACAGCAAAACAACAACAACAAAACAACAACAAAACAACAACAGCAACAACAACAAAACAAAAACAACAAAACAACAACAACAAAACAACAACTACAACAACAACAACAACAACAAAACAAAAACAACAACAACAGCAAAACAACAACAAAACAACAACAGCAACAACAACAAAACAAAAACAACAAAACAACAACAACAAAACAACAACTACAACAACAGCAGCAACAACAACAGCAACAACAACAAAGCAACAACAAAACAACAACTACAACAACAGCAGCAACAACAACAGCAACAACAACAAAGCAACAATAACAACAACAACTACAACAAAAACAGCAACAACAACAGCAACAACAACAAAGCAACAACAACAATAACAACAACCACAAAACAACAACAAAAAACAACAACCACAAAACAACAACAACAAAACAACAACAAAAAAACAACAACAAAACAACAACAACAATAACAGCAACAAAAAACAAACAACACTTAAAACTCTTGCCACTACCCCCCAGGACCATCAAGGAAAAAGCAGAATTGTCATTGGAATAAGCGGCAGGCATCACTTCAAGATGGGAACAACATAATGAATTATGACAAAAAAACTGCACCAAAAATAACTCGTTTTGAACCTCCGCGTAATATGTAAATTTTTCTCCGCTAGTGATTGGCTGTAGGAGTCATATGTGTTTGAGGGACCAATCGCTATAGATGACGGGACAGAAAGGACAGAAACTTGCCTTTTATTATATAGGAGGATATATATATATATATATATATATATATATATATATATATATATATATATATATATATATATATATATATATATATATATATATATATCATCAACATACATAATTCCCGTAATGGATGTAATGCTTCTTGGATTAATGCTGTTAGGTTCAATAGTGCGCACCAAAAATTACTGCACGAAATATAACTCTTTTCGAACGTTCCGCATAAAATTGTTCAATATGATAATAAATGAATAAAAAAATAAAAAAAATAAATGAAAGTTATGTATTACGTTATTTTTTAATCTGATGTGTATTTATTTTGAAAACTTCCGTCATTTTTGACGCTAGTATATATATAAATCACAGTATGTCTGTGTGCGTGCTTGTCGTTTATAGCTGACTAAACGATTCACCCGATCGTCATGAAACTTTTGGAGACTGTTGAGTATGCTCCCGGAATGGTAACTGGCAACTTTAAAAAAAATAAATTTAACACTCATGCGGCGCCGGGGGTCCCATAATGTAATTTATTTGCTTATACGAGTATATAAAAATTAGTTTAAGCGTTAGCTACTGTGTTAATTGATGTATCTTAACCAAATTTTGTATATAAAAACTTGACAGCCAATATTAAAATACTATAGGGCAATGAACTCTTAAATACAATTCCTTTGGGGATGGGGGTCCAAAATGTCTTCTATCTTAAGATTTTAAGATTTTATTCCCCATTCAATTATTAACTATTTTGAAAATAATGATACATGTATCCATTATTATCCATATTGAAATGAACAGTTTTTAAAAAAAAACTTTATATCTTTCACTGAATGGGCCCTGAGGCCCTTAGTGTAGTTTTTTGCTTATATGAGCTATGTAAAATTTAGTTTATGCGTTACCTAAGTAAATGAATGGATCTTAACCAAACGTTGTATACAAAAACTTGGTATCCCGTATTAAAATACTTAAGGGCACAGAACTTCTAATGTTAATTTCTTCGGGGCCGGGGGCCTCAAATGTCTTTTTTTTCTTATATGTTTAAGATATTTTCCCATTCATTTTATAACGATCTTGAGAAATATATCCATGTTGAAACTAAATTAAAATGAACAGGTTTTTGAAATTAACATCTTGCACCGAATGGACCCGGGGGCCCCTAAATTGTTATTTTCCCCCCTATATTAGCTATATAAAAAATACATTTAAGTGTTAGATAATAAGAAAATAACTTGATTTTGACCAAACTTAGTATATAAAAAGTTAAGGGCTTATATTAAATTACCATAGGGCACTTAACTTCTAATGTCCATTCCCTACAAGATGGTGGCCCCAAATGGCTTTTTAACTGAACGTTAAATAATTGTATTACCCATTCAATTTTAAACGATATTGAGTAATATAGCTTGAGTACAATGGCAATAAAAAAAGTATAAATTATCACTCATTTTGGGGTCGGGGCCCTTAATATCCTTTCTTCTTTTGTAACATTTTTAATTATTAATTTTTGTATCCGCTTGCTACGAATCTTATAATTTTTTCTCTCTTATTTTCGCGAAAATGCCTCGCATACATGTTTTTAAAACATACCACTCATTGGTTTCTTTAAACTTATTCATTTTTACTTAGATAGTTGCAACGCACGACGGGACTGCTAGTTCTTTATAAATATTCATATCAATATATTTTTTCATAAATTCTTCCTTATATTTCTGTTCAGTCTTAAACCATGTAACCTGAACAAATTTAATCTTGACAGACTGACACAAATCATTACCACGCTGTGCGAAGTTTTTACTCTGTGCATGTTTTTGTTCATGATACGATTGTTGTAGGTATTAAAGTGATGAAACTACACTGGGGGCGTCCCACGGTACATGCTACTAATGTTTGAAAGTTCAGAAAATACAATAGCTTGGCAAACAGCTGGTGATAAGTGTGTGCGTGGCAGCAAGAAATCGTGTCATTTATAAAAAGTGTGTGATTGTTGCTGCATGATCCATTAGTTTAATTAATTGCTTTAAGGTCATAGATGTATATCATTTAACCATGTGTAATATCATCGATGCTCGTAATGAATTTAAATAATAACGAAATGTCAAAATATCATGCTGGATTCTGAATGGGAATTACTTGGTAGAGAGAAACTGTTAAATCATAATTTTTTTTATAGAACATAAGCACAGAACAAATATTTCACATAGATCTTCACTCCTGCTATTTATAGTTTTCAGGATCGCAGTAATGCACCTGTCGACAGAAGCAAGGGTTTTCAGCTCATTGCAAACTAAAGCTCGAAGTGCAAAGACAGTTTAACATATTACTAAACCGTGTTTCATCACACAGAAGATGTTCACGGAAATCACCCTTTTATTTACAAATATGGTTATGTTTTATATCCACACCGAGCTGTCGCTTGTAGTTTCCACGTTACACTAAATTCATTTTTTACCATCTTTTCCTTTTCAATATTTGTTTGATCATTCAGGCTCCTATGTATATGTTAAAGGGGTTAGCGATGTTTCTTTGAAGACGAAACTCCATTGTTGGCAATGCCACTTAACGAGGGCATCATGGACTGGAGGCTATAAACACAAATGTGACAAATCATGTCGCCCGAACTGTCCTTCGCTGGAGCCAGCAGCTCCTGTATTGTGTCGTTATGAGCCATGTTGAGCTACGGCTGGATCATCACCTCAACATTGTAGCTCAAACTTCATTTTGGTTATGTATTTTAGTGAACATTCAGTTTCACTCAATCGTGGAACTTGAGGCTCTGATTTATTTGTTAAAGGTAAAGACGTTGATAATCTATTTGTGTTTGGAAAATAAATCACGAATCTTGAAGAGACAATAAGCTGTACTAAATTTACCTAGTATTGTTTACAGCTAAACTGATTTAAGTCATAATTTTAAAAAAAAATAAAAACAAGAAACAAATAAACAAAAACAAATACTGATATAATATCCTGCAAAAATAAAGTATATTATGGGCTTAATGTTGTTAAAATGGCGATTACGTTTTTTTTACACATGTTAATATGAGGAGACTGTACCAATTATGTTAGTTCTTTTTGGCAAGAATTATAATGTTTAAGGTGGACAATGTGTTTCTGCAGGAGTATCCCCCTCCCTTCAGTTGCAAGGCATTCATTGGATGCTAACAGTATAGAACTCCTTGCAATGATTTAATGGATACATTTAAACATTGTCTGCTGCTGGTGTAGCTTATAGTGTGATCATTACATCCCCATAGGGAGCGTAAAACAACATTTTTCAAATCATCTAATAACGTCACAGTCGCACACAAAAAGATATTAACGCTTGGGAAATGAACATTAATTATCTGTAGTATAGTTGAAATTTGAATGTTATCAGAGGCTATTTAAAGAACCTTGCAGGAGTCTCACGAGAATTTGTACAAAACTTGTATCAACAAAATTTCTCGATCAACTCATCACAGAGAGACAAGAGAACAGCCTAAATAACGCTTGATTGGCCGGGCGATGGTCTCAGCACTTTATTCATTAGCGCCCAGAAAATTGTGCAACCGGTAAATTATTGCTAATGTGTTGAGGGCTGTTCGGGGCAAAAAGTCTTTGATACAAATTGGGTAGGATGTTAATTTCTTAATCGGAAGGTTTTTAAAAGTGCAATGAATAATTATTGATCTGTGGAATGTCATGGATCGACCTGTAATGGGCGGATGGCCGGATGTTCATTGATTCTAGATGTTATATAAAAGAAACACGCTATCAATGAATGTGAATACAATATATCAATACCAACATAAAAGTGAACTTTTTAAAAAAGGAACATCCAAGACGACATTGCTTTAAATATAAATTGGTTTTAAAATAAGGCGGACTATTGAGATATCATATTCCATAGACTGTTGAGACTGCTTTCATTGCCGATTAGTTAAAACTCAATAAAATTATATTTGTGTATTTTCGTAGTATTCGATTATATTAATTTCACCCCATGGAAGCGCAAGAAACGATCAACATGGCTGGGTTAATGGGTATATTAGATGAGTTTACCTTTAAGAAGTTACACTTTAGAAGCTGGTTAGTAGATTCATTTAAAACTATTTAAATAAGTCATTTAATTTTCTTACACAAGAAAAGGGATACGTATGCTATGACATGAGTCGAATTAAATCAAAATAAGATAATATTTAAGTTGTGGAAAATAAGCTTTACATTTTATAAAATGAAAATAATAATTCGAATTTCGACATGGTGCCAAATTAGAATTATTTTTTACTGTTAATAATCCTCAATTAAATGCAACAAAACGCATTATAAATTAACCGGGTTCATCCGGGCAATATCTTCTAGTTTTCTAATATAGGTGATAAAATTCCGTCTAATGCTTTGGCTATTTAAGCCAAGATTATCTATTACTTTAATCCCGTCTTTGGTGAAACTTCAACGTGCTATAATTTATCTCAGCTTTGGTAAATGCAATGATTTCAAGTTCCACCCCCACCCCATGCTGGTGTCTGATCAAGACGTGTTTTTATAGCAACATTTGACGTGAAGACATCAATGCCGCGGCTGGGCGTCAGGATAAAATGGCTGCCATTAATTGTTATTGATTCTCATTTTTAGTCCAAACTATAAGGCATACCCTCCTACCCTCCCAACCCCCTCGTCTCTTATCTTTCACGAGCATTGTTAGTTTGACCTCTGTCCAGTGGGAGCGTCGTTAATAAACAATGGCTGCCTTCTGATAGAGAAAGATTGGCTTGTGGTAATCTTGTCCGTGCTTTGTTGCTTGTCCGCTGGCCAATAACTTTCAATCGAAATTGTTGTTATAGCTTGTAAATTCGGCGAGGTCAAGTTTCAATTAAATTTAAAAATGAAAAGTCGGCTAAACTTTATAAATACAATTTTTTTTCCTTCTATTTCTTAAAGTAAAAATACATACGTTTAAAATGTAAATCCAACCCATATTTATTTTTCCCCCCATAGATATTGCATATTGATATTATCCGCATTGATCTTTAGCTAATATATATATATATATATATATATATATATATATAAATATATATAAGTATGTATATATACAGTGTAACTTCTCATAATGAGCCCCTCTCCTAACGAGTAATTCGCATGACGAGCAAAAGGAAATGTGAAGAAGTCGCTCCCTTAACGAGCAAAATTTCGCAAAACGAGATACGCAGAAAGGGGAAGTCCCTTTTTCCCGACATTCATTTGTGAACCGATGAATTAGTCTGTGTTTAGCACTCGGTCTGTTAGCATTATGTTTTCGTGTGTGATCAGGCGTTCTACACAGTTTGTATTCAGACAGTATTCTTAATTTTTTTGTGTGCAAAGTGTAATAACCTGTGCTAAAATGTCTTCGAAGAAAATAAAAACACAAGAAGACAATCATAAGAGAGAAAAAATAACTGTTGAAATAAAACGTAAAATCATTGAAAAGTGAGATCAAGGTGTAAGTGTAGCTGATCTAGCGCGCCCATACAATCGGTCAACATCAAGGATCTCCACAATTGTAAAGAACAAAAAAAAATTAAGGAGATGGATGATACAAAGGGCGTGTCAAGAGTGTCTACAAAACGGTTATGTATTCTTCATGATGTTGAGAGGTTGCTTCTAATATAGATAAATGAGAAGCGAATACAGGGCGACACTATTAACGAAAAGATTATTTGTGAGAAGGCAAAACTTATTTTGTTTCAAATCTAAATTGTATTCCAAGTTGTTACATTCCTTACCAGTTCATAAGTTATTTTATTTGAATAAATATTAATAATGTTTTTTTTTAAATGAGTATTTTTTCAGCATGGAACTCACTATCGTATTTTACATTGAATTGTATGGGAAAATTGTTTCATTTAACGAGTGTTTCGATTAAGGAGTACGATTCTGGAACGAATTATGCTCGTTATGAGAGGTTCCACTGTAAACTGTAAATATATTATTTTTTTGATACTTCTCATTAAAATCTGTTTTACCTTTATTCTAAAATAATAAAACTTGGTTTAATTATAGAATTTAAATGCTGCATTGGTCAACAATTTACGGGCTCTATAATCTCAGCAACATTCGATGGCCATTTCATTTGGAAAAAAATACATATTTATTATCTGAGCTTATAAAAGGTTCTTCCCTATCATGCTAGAAAGCTAATGTATTCAGCAAAAGCTTCCATCGAGATGCTTAAAACTCAGTTACAAATAAAGTGCTTTGGTTTCATATAGCTAAAATTAACCCTAACTAAATTTTAAGGGCTCTTAAAAATAAAAGATTATTTCCTTATTTAATAAAAAGAAAACGCAAAAACAAAATAATATGTCCATATTGGAGAGGCTGTACCAAAATGAAGGCTATCTCTGAGAGATATTGTTCCTTTCGATGACATCGTTCCGTTTGTCAATTCGCTTTGATCAACGCTATGGGCGCATTCTCAACAACTCATTTTTCAGTACAGGCAGCCACTTCCCTATTGCAAGATCCCAAGAGAGCATCGCAAAGCACAGGAACTAGGCGAGGTGGCTCTTTTCATTGCCTCTGACGAGCTTACATATTCTCGTCTTTAATATCGAAAACAATTTTACATTTTGAATTAAAAAAAACATGTTTTTATTATGTTTTTTTTTACTTAGCAAGGGTTGGTGTTCACGACGACCCCTTTCTAGCTGTTTTAACTAAGCATCCAAATCAGCAAATAAAATCTGGATAAACTATTGTGCGATGCTGGGTATGAAAAAAAGTGTAGGAGGAAGTGGTGGGTGGATTTAACAACTCTATTATTTCCATGTTTCCACAGAACGAATTTGAAACGAAGCGAAACAAAAAAAAAGATTAATGCTTTGATTTTAAAATGTTCTCAATCGATGTTATTGAGTGCCCGAATATCAGTCAACTCCTCTCCCAGACACATATGAACAATTTAGCTTTAGTTTTCTACGATGTTTATAAATATAAATGTTTTTTAATTAGTGTGACGCAATGACATTTTAAAATACATCGTTGTTAAAAACACATGATCTTTAATTAGCTTGCGAATTTTATCTTTGCTTCAATACAATAATCTCTCAAATAACTGCTTGTTGATCTGCTCGGCAAAAAAGTCCCATCTCCACATATACAAGATAGAGCATAATGTAATTAAAAGATATTTTACCTTCAAATTTTTAAATTTTAATGACACCGAAAAAAAAATCTAATACACACTCATCCATTGTTATTTTTAGAACCATTGAAACCGTGTTCCTAAACTAATCAAATTGATGCTCGCATTCCCTTTCCCCACAACTCGCTATCAAAAAAAAATCCCCATCCTTTTCACACAAAAAAGTCAATAGATTTCAATCCCCGACCAGGACGCTAGTTCGTATACCTCAAGATAAACAATTCATAAATCACACATGTTACCCCGCCCTATCTAACAGCGTCGTAAACACGTGAACTATCATGAAGCGATAGGTTTTTGTGTGCTTATATTCTTGGGGGGTGATTTAGTCAGAACGTACTGTAATGAACTATTTATTTTATATGTGGGATTAAAGCAAGCAAGTTCTGTGTTGATTGAAGTGAGCTATATAACTGAGTTCATTGTGAACCACATTACCAAGTTCAAACAAAGACAACCCAGAAAAAACATCTTTAACAAAACAACAAAAACAAATAATGAGAAATGTTTACACAAGAAGGCTTAAAATACTGCAATATCAATTCATCTTCGGATGCACACAGGAGGGAGGTTCAAATTTTCACAAATTGGTCCTCATCGGGTTTTAGTACCATGAAATGACAATGATATTGAATTGTACATCTAATATGGTTAACATGACTGAATGGAATTACTTCAAAACTAAAACTCACCCGACTTTGACCTTACAAGTGTTTTTACTATATTGATTTGTTTATATATTTTAATTATTTTAACAGCCTTTATCATCGGCCGTATTATTGATTTCTTCTAATATTTTAATTGTCAACATTGTTGTCATTTCCTTCTTATTTTCGAAGCTAAAAACAAAAATTTTAAAGAAAGACGTAGGCCTTTAAAGATCGAGAAATTCAATGAATTACGGCTACTTAACAATGTAAGTGGTTTCATAATATTAAAAAAACAACAAAAAAAACTATTGATTTCTTTTGAAAACCACAATGTCTTGTATCTTATACATTACAGTAGCCTCTTATATACAGAAGATTATTACTTCCTAACTCCTAGTGTTGCATTTGCGTTATAATTTTGAATGTTAATGTGTGGATTGTTCAGACAACACATTCCACGCCCTAATACCAGACGGGAATAAGGATTGGTAATTGGTATGTATTTGTTTCTTGAGAATGTAACAAGGAAATTGATTTTCACCTCAATCACACAATGGTAAACGATTGCCAACTATCTCAGAAGTCAATCACACAATAGTTAACAATTGCCTACTCTTGAAGAAGTCAATCACACAATAGTAAACAATTGCCAACTATCTCAGAAGTCAATCACACAATAGTTAACAATTGCCAACTATCTCAGAAGTCAATCACACAATAGTTAACAATGTCCAACTATCTCAGAAGTCAATCACACAATAGTTGACAATTGCCAACTCTTGAAGAAGTCAATCACACAATAGTTAACAATTGCCAACAATCTCAGAAGTCAATCACACAACATTAAACAATTGCCAACTGTCTCAGAAGTCAAGCACGCAATATCAACCGTTAACTAACGCATCCTTCTTACATGCCACAAACATATTTGGACCCACTATTTCACCCGTGGCCAACTCCACGTTAAATCCCTAACGCAACGGTCTCAATAGAGCTCCACTTGATCAGCAATTGATATCACATCATCTGTGTTCAGATTTTCTCATTAAGTTGAACAACTTTCCTGAAATGGACTTAACGTCTTTTTTTTGTATCGTATCGTTCGGTAAACATGGTACACTGTCTCAGCTAAGCCGGTATCGATTTTACAATAATATCTTTTTGTGTGCGCATTTATTTCGTCCACTAGGCATATGTTCGGCTTCTCAACCTTGCTGAGACCATCTGCTTCAGTGTGTATGTTGGAGTATCTGTCCACTTATATCACAGTAATATGTTGTTTTTTACCACGTTTTTATTAACTCGCTTTCGTTCCTGTGGCATTGTTTGTTTGTGTGTCTGTCGAAGATTTTTCAAATCTGCCAACGTAAAATTAAACCACTTCTGATGGTCCTAGAGATCTCAAAATTGTACCACAGATAGATCTTGGATGACAATGCATTTTATAAAAATTTCAGATCGATCGAATGTACCGTTATAAAATTATTGAACTTTTTAGTTTATCTATATTTTTATTATATACTTGCTTTCGTGCCTGTCTGTCCGCAATTTTTCAAATTTGCCAACGTAAAATTAAACCTTTTCTGATGGGCCTAGAGAGCTCAAAATTTTACCACAGATCGATCTTGGATGACAATACATTGTATCAAAATGTCAGATCGATCGAATGAACCGTAATTAAATTAATGCATTTCTTAGTTTATCTTTACATAAGCCTCTCTTCCCGCCTGCCGTAGTTTCGTCTGTAGTCAGAAGTTCACCCCGTGACGTCATCGCTTTGTTATTAAACGTTGGGCGGGCGCTGATGAGGTGTTTGGTAAAATAAATAGAGGTAAAAAAATATTTTTAAAAACCACGTTTTTATTAGTGGACTAAAAAGAATAAAATAAATAAAGGTAAAAAAAATGATTTTTAAAAACCACGTTTTTATAAGTGGACTAAAAAGAAGAAAATAATTTAAAACTTATAAGTTCAAGTACTTCGATTTAATATGACTAAAAACGACGGGCGGGTGTTTGGTATAAAAATTAAAGATTTCTAATTTAGAAGGCAAAAGAGAGATCTATAAGTGAGAGAATGAGTGAACCGCATATGTTAAACCTCATAAGCGCCCGCCCCACCTTTTTAGTCATATAAAATCGAAGTACTTGAACTTATAGGTTTTAAATTATTTTCTTCTTTTTAGTCCACTTATAAAAACGTGGTTTTTAAAAATCATTTTTGTACCTTTTTTATTCTTAAGTAGGTGGAGAGATTGGGATACTGTTTACCAAAATAAACTGCTCGGTTAGTTTGTTCATGACAACCTGTGTATTGTATTTTAAAAAAATATTTGTGCACAGTAAAAAAAATTATGAATATTAGTAAATTTGAAGTTTTTATTACATTTACATAAATAAATAAGTAATCAGACCTGAAAAAGACGACTATGAAACCTTTGTTGGAGTAACAATATTATCACATCTATTATATATATATATATATATATATATATATATATATATATATATATATATATATATATATATATATATATATATATATATATATGTGATTAAGCGTCCTACGCTTATTCGTATTTTGAGTCTAATATGGCATTTTATTCGAGTTTTGAATGCTGATATTGTGTTGTTCTGTATTTTTTCCAGGCAACCCATTTCATGCTCAAATGCCAGACTCAAATAGGAGTTATTTGCTTTTGTTATTTCATATGGAACAAATAAAATAAAGGTTTTCATCTATACGTTTTTGCCGATTACCTGATTCCGCAACAACCATCCCTTATTGTTTAGCCCATTTCACAAAATACTCCTGTTCAAAGACCCCATCCGACTTATTTTTGTTACGTGTCCATTGACCCTTACCCGATACAATCTCCCGTTGAATCAGTTTCACACACTCTTCCCTGCCCACTGACCCGATTCCCCGTTCGACGACCCGTAACTGACACCATTTCCCATGTCCATTGACCCGAGGTTCACGCAATCTCTCTGGTCCGGTGATCAGATTCTTACACAATCTGCACCGTCCGATCGGTTAACTTAACCTTAAAGCAGTCTTTTAATGAACGCTTCCATGTGTTGATGTTTCCCATATTATAAACACTACATGATGTACCATGTTTTTAAACTAGTTGGATACTTGCTGGTAATCTAGCATTTGTTTGGTATCTTAAAAACTCGTCTTGTACTTGCACAGGAAATTAATGTGCATGTATGTAAGTTATGGTATATATGAATGGTACATATGTATGGTTTGTGTTATTAACCGCAAAAATTATGTCTGCAACTTTTTGATCCAGTTTATGTGATTGTTTAGTAATTTTTTTAACTTGTCTTTTTTCATCACAAGATTGATATTTAATCGTCTATTTCAGTAAAATATTTCTCTGTTCATCAACAGTAAATTATCATTATTATCGAAAGCTACTTATCGTGTGAAGTGACTGAAAGAAATCTAAATCTGTAATGGTTATACATAAAGTCATACATAAAGTCATACATAAAGTCATACATAAAGTCATACATAAAGTCATACATAAAGTCATACATAAAGTCATACATAAAGTCATACATAAAGTCATACATAAAGTCATACATAAAGTCATACATAAAGTCATTCATAAAGTCATACATAAAGTCATACATAAAGTCATTCATAAAGTCATACATAATAAGCACTGTTTCTAACTATGACAAGTCAAGGTTAAGCAGACCACTGAAAATGAAATGTCGTCATTTTCTCATTAGGGGCCGTCCATAAAGTACGTCACGTTCCACAGGGGTGGAGGGGGTGTAAGAAAGTGTGACAGTTTGTGACAGGGGGGAGGGGGGGTCCAGCCATGTGTGACGTCACGGTGTTTTATATTAAATTTTAAATATTTTGTTAATAAAAAAACAACATTTTTGTTCAAAAGTGTGACGTACTATAAGGGGGGGGGGTCCAAGTTTTGTATAAGGGGGGAGGGGGGAGTTAAAAATGGTAAAAAATAACGTGACGTACTTTATGGACGGCCCCTTATCTTACACTGATTACGCATCAACATTTTTTAAGCCAGAGAGTGAATCAATGCATTATAATTTTACAAGACCACCCCATTGCAAAATAAAGCTGCAAGCTATTCTTTAAACTTATTTATAAAGCTATTGTATAAAATTCATGCTACATTTGAAGCACACCGAATTTACATAATTTCCGTAAATGTTAAAAAAACCTTTGTAATTGTATTAAATAATTGCAGTACATCAAACTATAGCCTTTATCAAAGTAGTGTAACCTAGGAATGAATACCACTCCGTCCAACGCCCATAATTTTGTAACCATGGTTACAGATTTCCTTTTTTACTCCCTAGACATCATTGAAAATTAACCGAAATAAAAGTTTCAAACCCGTTAAGAAGTATAAAAAAACAAACCCGTAAAAACAAAAGTTTTTGACTATAAATCCCTTATATATGAGACATAACTAACAGTATTGATTATTTTCAAACACGACAAACATACAGACTGAATCTGTCTTAACTCAACTTTGCTTCATAACCCTGGGGGGGGGGAGAGTGGAAAAGTCTGGTCACCGATTTACTTGACCGAGCTCAGCGCGACACGTAAAATGTCAACAAAAGCACCCCGGTTCTTCGATGGGTCGCCTCAAAGCGTCAACTCAAACTTTCACGTGGGAAAAAAACAATAACAACCGTGAATTTGAATTACATACCTCATATAAGGATAAACTAAAAATGCATTAATTTAATTACGGTACGTTCGATCGATCTGAAATTTTGATACGATGCATTGTTAGGTTAGACGGGCCCGTGTGCCAAATTTCAGCTCGATCGGATGACGGGAAGTGGGTCCTTTTCGACTATTGTTTTTCCGCCCGCCCGCCCATGAGATGACGACAGACAGAGAGACAGACAGAGAGAGACGGCGGTGAAGTTAATATAAGGGATTTAAAAAGTATTTCTATTTCAAAGGATTAAATCGCACAAAATTGCATCTACTCACCTTTTAAACTAAAATTTTCAATTTCATTAAGCAAATCGTTTTAACAGAATGGTAGAAATGCAGTCTATTAATCTATTTGTTTCGAATAGAGAAAAAATAGTTTAAATCTATGTATTATGATTTTAAAAATTATTTACTGCATATTTTCAAGAATGTTTTTCCAAACTTTTGGGGGTAAATTATTCTTCTTGAAAAAGTATGTTTACACCGAATAATAGTTTTTAACAACGATGCCGAAACTTTCATGTAACCTAGTTAAATTTAATTTCCAACAATATGTCAATTTACTGAAACGCCTTCCTGCACCATCTCGTCCCACAACCCAACATCTACAACCGATGAACATTTTAAATTGCATTTTCCTATTTCCCTGTCACTCAACACCTCAACTTCCATTTGCGGGACACAGCAAACCCGAGCTTTAACTCAGTCACATGAACTCAGACACGAGCAAGAGACAAGACGATGAACCGACCGAACGATAGGTCACGTATTTCAAAACAATTTAACTTAAAAGAGATAAGATCGAAATACTGGGGACGGTAGAAAATCTTTAAGAAATAATTTTATTTGAATTCAAGCCGCCTCGGTGTTTCTCATGTAGGTCCATTTGTGTGGTGGGTTTTTTTGTGTGTGGGTGTAACTTAAATGTGAGATAAATCGAGAGCCCAACAATTTGACACGGTGTAGAGAGCCAGGGTCTTGCATGTGTCACGTCAGAATAGCCTTAGGCGTGGGTGTGTAATTCTGTTATCCCTGGGTCAAAGGAGGCGAGGGTGGACATTTATTTGAGTGCTTCCAGAGTCCTCTTAGCTTACAGACAGTTTATTAGATGCACATTTTTAAATTAATTAAGTTTTATGATGAAACTGTAAGACTAAGTATAGCATACATCCAATGTTATTCACTTATAAACAACATATATTGTAACTAATTTATGCGCATATTATAGGAATTCAGCGTTTAAAATTCACAGCTCTCAATTTTATTTTATTTGAAATAACCTCATCACCCAATTTGCTTTGGAATATTTTAAGAAACATAAACTCTTGTGTCAAAAAAAAAGATCAATAAAATAAATAAATAATAATTTTAAATATATATATATCAACTATGTGCACTTAAAGGATGGGGGAATACTGTATTTGTTTGACGTTGAAATCTAAAAATCTCATCTTATCAGATCTCCCCAAGATTTCATATATGTGATGATCGTTCCATTTCTAGTGTTTCAAGTTCAAACTCACAAGAGCAGATCAGATAAGTTCCAGACTTAGCGCTACACATGAAAACTGACTTGTTGCTCAAACGATCTAGGGAATCGTGGCATAAGATCTTAAGGCTTGTCTTGTTTATATATATATATATATATATATATATATATATATATATATATATATATATATATATATATATATATATATATATATATAAGCTCGACGTAACTTTTCTACAGTTTTATAGATATAATACTGGTCAATCGCTTTTCAACATATAATGGTTCTAACGTAGACAATTTCAGTTTTGAAGAAAACAAATAACACCTATTTTACCATCACTTTTGTACTCGATAATAATACAATGAAGTCTTAACGGAAATGAAAAGCCGTGTAAGGCACAAGAACACAAATCGTGTCTGCTCGAACTCGTGAGACGCTACTAGAACTTGGGTGTCTGAGACGCGCAAAATTTTTTGTCTGTGGAAAGAAAATCTATACGGACATAGAGCCAACCTAAAAAAATGCCGCACTTTTGCAACCATGACAACAAATATATATATATATATGAAACAGCTACTTTATTTCTGAAGTCCTTACATACGATCCAACATCCACTGACTGTCAGAAATAAGCACTCCCTTAACGACGGACAGATCTGTCCTCATTGCCACGGACATAAACTCACGGTCTTATTATTAACGGTGATGAATCTTTGAGTTCTGCCGATGTATTCTCATTACCCGGCTCGGGACAACTTAACTCTAACTGATCATCTTATCCTTGATGCTAACAATGACCGATGACTCATTAGGGGCACATCAAGCCCGCTGATGACCGATTGCTTTACGAAATTAAATGACCTATAACTTTCACTGTTTTGTTCTTTTTTTAACACGCCGATCTAAAGTGCCACTACAAAAGCATCTCGTTACTCTTTTATTGTAATTTATTTCCCAAGCGCATTTATTTTACTGTAATTCTGATTTTATAAGATAATTTGTAGCACTGGCGTAGGAAGGATGGATTGTTAGGTCGGTCTGCTTGGCAGCTTATTTAGTTACATACTGCGGGGTAGCATTTTCAATTAAATGTCTAGGTTTTTTTGTGTGTTTTTTTTTCTCTTTTTTTTCCAGCTATCTGCCAAACACCGAGCAGCAGTTTTGAGTTACCAATCAACAAATATTGATAAAGATGAAACAATAAGTTTGTTTTTGAAAAACAAAATATTTACAGCACATATTGATGGTGTACTAATTTGCAAACGAGTTTCTTTTTTTCCCCCACATGAATTAGCGAAATGTGAAAGGAACAACTGCGGGGTCTATACATATAATCCAATTAATATATTATTTTATTTAAATAGTCGTCCTCGGATTGGTCAGGTTTAGAGCCGCACTTTTTTTTTGGGGGGGGAGGGGTTAAGATTTCTTCCGATCTTCCACTCTCCGTGGAGGGGGTAGCGAATATGTTACCCCTCAGTATAAGTAAGATACATTCATTCTGTAGACAGACCCCCGCAAATAACACCCTCCCCTATTCCCAACTTTTATTAGCACTAGTCGAGTGCTTGGAGGACGATAATAGGAAGAAGGTTTGGGGGGGTCTAGATTAATACAACTAATTTTTTATTGCCGTGAGCTGAAATGGCAAAATATCTCCGAAAACATTACAACACATTAGGACAAGGTTATGAAATGATATGGTAAGGGAATATCTTCCAGGTTATTGACTGTAAAAATAATGTATTGTGCTTCATCAATCTGAGACAACCATGATTAAAAGAAGTGTTACTATGATTACTGGTATGATTACTGGTAACTTCATAAGCTTTTAGTTGGTCAATTTTTGACCAATAGTTTAAATAGGTCTTTGTTTCACCATGATATTTTGTGATTTAGTATTTTTATCAAGTCTTTTACTTAAGTTCTTAATAGTCAAGTCAGTTGCCGTGAATTGCAGACTTTTGTTTATTTGGTTTTATGTACTCTAAAGTCAATATATCTACTCTGGATTGTATGGTTAATTTTTCCAGGTCAAAAACATGTCAACATTTTAATTTGGTTCTTTCAAACTAAAAATCGCACTTCAATGGACAATATTGGGGAAACAACATTTACTTTTTATCGATGTTTATTATCTTTTAAATCTTTTCACATTTTTTTTTGTTTATGCGACTGTTGTGTGTGTGTGTGTGTGTGTGTGTTTGTGTGTGTGTGTGTGTGTGTTGCAGGAGGAACAATTTAACACTTTCTTCACTCCGGAGGAAACATAAGAAATAGAGATCTAAAACGTCCTGAAATAGAACCCATTCTAAACCTCCAAGTTTATCTTAGGTTTCCATCTCCTTGAGGTACATTAGTCTGATATTTTACTTTTATTTAGATTTTTAATTAATCTTTGAGGGAGGTATGAGTGTGTGTGGGGGGGGGGAGGGGGGTCCAAACGTTTAATAATCAATTTAGAAACTTCCTTGTATATGACCCGGCCATTTCGATTTTCTCGCTCTTTCCTCTATGAACAATGTGCCGGAAGTCGACATTTTGTGAGACCGGAAGGGAACATTAGGCAAGGGACCGGAAGCTTATAGGTGCGATCGAATGCTCGCGCCTTGGCTCAGTGAAAATGATGATGGAAAAAAATGCAAAATACTTTTAGAGTTTGCAGCTCACCAGAGTTATTTCTTAATGCTTTCAACATTATTGATAACGACTCACAGAATTATAACCTCGAGCTTTCAATAATAATTAAATGGGACCAACATCTTTGGTTATTAGTGATATCATCTTTAATTTAGATAATTTCATTTATTTAGCTTGTGAAGTTCTCTGATCATAGAGGGAGACTCCCAAAGATTAAAGACGCTGAAAATTAAATATTTGTTTAAGTTTAATGATGGTTATTTAAAAAAAAATATTTTTTTTTAGCTGGTCACCCGTCGCCCTCCGTGATCTCAATAAATAGTTTAGCTAACAACATCATATTAGTATTAGTATGGGGATCGATGTTCAGGCCACTTCTTTAAATTGTTATTTTCTTCAAATCTTACATTTCTAGGTGACTTTTCAGTATAACCTTTCGATTATCGTATATATTACGATGACTGGTCTGCTCTTCAAACCATTGTACTTATCAGCTATGGTGATCCAACTTTCTTACGTGGCTGCTGACTATTGTGAATACCAAACCCATTCTCATAACAAATAAATCTATGAGATTATTTTACTATATTAAGGATTACTGAAATATTATGACGTCGACCTATTCAGTTTTTTAAGTCGTAAAACATCCTATATAATAATCATATATAATAAGAGGCTATGTTCCGTGCGGTCATCGACAGCGATTGGTCCCTCAAACACATATGACTCCTACAACCAATCCTATATAATAAAAGGCTATGTGCCGTGCGGTCATCGATAGTGATTTACTGATTGGTCCCTCGAACACTTATGACTCCTACAGCCAATCATATTGAACACGTTTACGCGGACGTTCAAAACGAGTTATTTTTGGTGCAGTATTTCTTCCAAGACTTTATTTTGAGTTATGCGCGTTGGGATTTATAGTCAAAAGTTATGTTTTTACGAGTTATTTATTTTAGCTATAACGAATAGTATTTTTGACGTAATGTACATGTGTGCCGGTCGAGACGGCTGTTGGATGGGAGTTACAACATGCCACCGAACGGTGGCGGAACGTCCTTGGACGGACTTTGTTGCTCGTATGTAAATTAAAAAGAAACGTTAAGCAGAGGAGGAGGAGGCAAGTGCCAAAGTTTAAACAGTGTCCCAATGGGATCATGTTCCTGTAGTCTAGATTGGTGGTGAGGCGTAATCTCAGGCTATCCCCTTGGCCTCGTAATTCAGCACGGGACTAAACGTTTACGACAAGAATAACTCGGAAAGGCTGAACATATACATCGCTGGAAACACCGTGGAAGCCTTAATTTGATCTCTACACCCGTCTACGTAAGTTTATTTTGCTAAAAGTCTTTCATTTTTAATTCGAGGTAAAACATTTTTTGAAATATCCCCTGATCAAGTTTCCTTAAAACTTCCCAACCTATTCTCTAAAATTTTTGTAGGAAAACAGAGATTTCAGCTTGTACCAGCCATACAGATATGCATGAAGTAGATGAAACCAGATAAAAGCAGATGGTCATCAAGCAAAACCAGAAATTAATGTACAAATCAAACCCAACAGATTTATGCGTATAAAAGAATGTAGCTATAATACAAAGACAGAGAGTATGACGG
This sequence comes from Ampullaceana balthica, assembly GCA_944989445.1. Classification (NCBI taxonomy): domain Eukaryota; kingdom Metazoa; phylum Mollusca; class Gastropoda; family Lymnaeidae; genus Ampullaceana; species Ampullaceana balthica. The sequence continues at coordinate 3,369,089 of CALYLW010000004.1, read as the reverse complement.
TGTCCTGAATTATCCGCAAAGCCAAGATTGTATTACATTACACAAGTTTGAAGTTATTTTATTATTATTACAATGTTTTTTTTTATTAACTTACGTTCCTGTCAGTCCGCAAAATTTCAAATTTTCCTACGTAAAATTAACCACTTCTGATGGTCCTAGAGATCTCAAAATGTTACCACAGATAGATCTTGGATGACAATGAATTGAATCAAAATTTCAGATCGATCGAATGTACCGTAATTAAATTAAGTTACTTTAAGTTTATCTGTATATAGTATCTGTATACGTCTACTATTGTTGACATCCACGTGCCACCGGAGTTCCCCCCAGCCATCGTTGACCACATCCCGTGTTTAATAGCAAAGGGAGTTCAGTCAGTTTCAGTATGTAAATGTTGGTCGCGCGATGCGTATTAAATTGAACATAATCAATACTTCAATAATAAATAATGCCTATTATATTGAACATAATCACTACTTCAATAATCAATAATCAAAAGGAAGCGACAAAACTCACCATAGCATACACTTGGACTAAAACGAATAAAATAAATAGAGATAAAAAAAGATGTACTTTCATTTAATGCGACTAAAAACATGGGGCGGGCGCTTATGAGGTTTTACATATGCAGTTCACTCATTCTCTCACTTATATATCTCTCTTTTGCCTTCTAAATTATAAATCTTTAATTTTAATACCAAACACACACCCAACGTTTTTAGTACTTTAAAATTACAGTACTTGAACTTATAACTTTTAAATTATTTTCTTCTTTTTAGCCCACTTATAAAAACGTGGTTTTTAAAAATCTTTTTTATCTCTATTTATTTCCTATGTCATTTCTCAAGTTACCTACACCCTGATAACAATTAAAAATATTATCACCCACCTCTCCATCCCGGGTGGTTGCATTCGATCTCCTTGTCCCCAAAACATGAGGTCCCGAGAGTAATATTTAATATTGACATTCATTTGGGGTAGCCAAGTTAGATAACTCACTCAGACCCATCTCGTTGCTGAGCAGCTCTGTAATCACCTCTAACATCCGGGCCTGAAACCCCCATGCTCACCCCACCCCCTAACTTCCAAGCCACACACGACACTGTCTGCACGGACCGTTCGTTTTCGTCTCTAAGGGACTTCAAGAAAACTTGTCGTCCCGGGGTGTCAAATGACGTGAGCCACACCAGTGAGCCCCCACACTCAACACAAACACACATACACGCACACACACAAACACACACACACACACACAAGGTGGTCTTATCAATGTAACTTAAAATTAAACAACCGCGTAAAACAAAGTTTTTGACTATAAATACCTTATATTATGATACATAACTAAAAGTATTGATTATGTTCAATGTAATACGCACCACGCGACATACATTTACAGACTGAACGTGACTCAACTCCCCTTGCTGTAAAACACCGGGATGTGGTCATCGATGCCTGGAGTGAACTCCAGTGACACGTGGAGGTCAACTATAGCAGAAGACTACCCAAGCTATATAGCGATAAACTAAAAAATTCATTAATTCAATTACGGTTCATTCGATCGATCTGAAATTTTATAACAATGCATTGTTACGTAACACAAGTCTATGTGCAAAATTTCAGCTCGATATCATCACGGGATTGGGTTATTTTTAAATCCCTTATATTAACTTCACCGGCGTCTCTCTCTCTCTGTCTGTCTCTCTCTCTGTCTCTCTCTCATCATCTCATGGGCTCGGCGGGCGGAAAAACAAAAGTCGAAAATGACCCACTTCCAATGATCCGATCGAACTGAAATTTGGCACACGGACCCGTCTTACCTAACAATGCATCGTATCAAAATTTCAGATCGATCGAACGTACCGTAATTAAATTAATGCATTTTTAGTTTATCCTTATATGAGGTATGTAATTTTAATTCACGATTTGTTATTGTTTTTTTGCCACGTGAAAGTTTGAGCATTGAGGCGACCCAACGAAACGACGGTGCGCTTTTGTTTACATTTTACGTGTCACTCTGAGCTCGGTCAAGCGAATCGGTGACCAGACTTTTCCCCTCTCCCCCCACCCACCCCTCCCCCCCCCACTAGGGTTATGATGCAAAGTTGAGTTAAGACAGATTCAGTCTGTAAATGTTTGAATATAATCAATACTTTTAGTTATGTCTCATCTATAAGGGATTTATAGTCAAAAACTTTGTTTTTACGGGGTTGTTTAATTGACTTTTGTTTTTCCGCCCGACCGACCGACCGACCAAGAGACCACAACAGACAGAGAGAGGCAAGACGGTGAAGTTAATATTAAGGATTTAAAAGTAAGGCTTTCTATTTTTTCGGGTTGGCAGGTTTCTTTTAAAAAGCATGAAAGCGAAAAGAAAAGGATTAAGTTGAATCTTTCCAACATAAATAAACTAACAAACATTTTCTAAATGTTTCAGCACCAACATGAATAAATTTCGAACCACTGTCCCAACCATTTACCTTTTCTAATCATTCACAATCCACAAACATTCAGCATTCCCAATAATTCACTACCCCAACCATTTTACCAACCCCAACATTCACTACCCCAACCATTTTACCAACCCCAACATTCACTTCACCCAACCATTTTACCAACCCTAATAATTCACTACACCCAACCATTTTACCAACCCTAATAATTCACTACACCCAACCATTTTACCAACCCTAATAATTCACTTCCCCCAACCTTTTACCATAGCAAATAATTCATCAGCTCCAGCCATTTATCATCCCGAGTTCCCAACACACACAATCAGGTTTCAGTTAAATATTAAGTAAGACAATTTAGCCATGGCCTTAAATGTTTGTTAACGAAGATAACATGTATGGTAATAACCCTCATGCGCCAAACGAGCCAGGATTTGGGAACTTGATATCGTTAGCAACTTCATTTCCAATTTGCATCCCATAATATATTTATCTAACAGTTAAAGTCATTCATTAAAAAAAATTGTGTCTTTTTTTCGCCTTCACTTTCTCAAAATTCTCATGTTTCTGTTTTGTCATTTCTTTTTATCGGCGCATCTCCTTTAGTCTCATTTTCTGTTTTTGTGTGCTATTTTCTTAGTGTTCCTCTATCTTTCTTTCCGTAGATATTTCCCCCCTCCCCTTTATTTCATGATCTCTGTCTCAACTCTTTTTCATTTCCCTGCAATTTTCTAACTTCAATCCAACAGTATCAAATATTAACAGAACAATGACGATTCGTATGACTTACCTGAGGTATGAGATAGCAGACCCCCAACCGTCGCGGATAACATTCCCAATTTATAGCTTTTCCCAACAGCTCGGATTAATATCTGTTGATCCGATGATTAAGTGAGCCTGACAAGTTAAGGATTATTTGGGATTTACCAAATTTCCTAATCAGATGTTTAGCGTTGTTTTATTGTGTGTGTGTGTCTGTGGGTGTTGTTTGGGGTTACTGTGTACGAGTGTGTGTGTGAGAGTCTGTGGGTGATGTTTGGGGTTACTGTGTACGCGTGTGTGTGTGTGTGTGTGGGTGGGTGGGTGATGCTAAGGGTTACTGTGTGCGTGTGTGTGTGTGTGTGTGTGTGTGATGTTTGGGGTTACTGTGTGCGTGTGTGTGTGTCTGTGGGTGATGTTTGGGGTTACTGTGTACGTGTGTGTGTGTGATGTTTGGGGTTACTGTGTACGTGTGTGTGTGTGATGTTTGGGGTTACTGTGTGCGTGTGCGTGTGTGTGTGTGATGTTTGGGGTTACTGTGTGTGTGTGTGATGTTTGGGGTTACTGTGTGCGTGTGCGTGTGTGTGTGTGATGTTTGGGGTTACTGTGTGCTTGTGTGTGTGTCTGTGGGTGATGTTTGGGGTTACTGTGTACGTGTGTGTGTGTGTGTGTGTGTGTGATGTTTGGGGTTACTGTGTACGTGTGTGTGTGTGTGTGATGTTTGGGGTTACTGTGTATGTGTGTGTGTGTGTGATGTTTGGGGTTACTGTGTGTGTGTGTGTGATGTTTGGGGTTTACTGTGTATGTGTGTGTGTGTGTGATGTTTGGGGTTACTGTGTGCGTGTGTGTGTGTGTGTGTGTGATGTTTGGGGTTACTGTGTGCGTGTGTGTGTGTCTGTGGGTGATGTTTGGGGTTACTGTGTGCGTGTGTGTGTGTCTGTGGGTGATGTTTGGGGTTACTGTGTACGTGTGTGTGTGTGATGTTTGGGGTTACTGTGTACGTGTGTGTGTGTGATGTTTGGGGTTACTGTGTATGTGTGTGTGTGTGTGATGTTTGGGGTTACTGTGTATGTGTGTGTGTGTGTGATGTTTGGGGTTACTGTGTGTGTGTGTGTGTGTGTGTGATGTTTGGGGTTACTGTGTGCGTGTGTGTGTGTGTGTGTGATGTGTGGGGTTACTGTGTGCGTGTGTGTGTGTCTGTGGGTGATGTTTGGGGTTACTGTGTGCGTGTGTGTGTGTGATGTTTGGGGTTACTGTGTACGTGTGTGTGTGTGATGTTTGGGGTTACTGTGTATGTGTGTGTGTGTGATGTTTGGGGTTACTGTGTACGTGTGTGTGTGTGATGTTTGGGGTTACTGTGTACGTGTGTGTGTGTGATGTTTGGGGTTACTGTGTATGTGTGTGTGTGTGTGATGTTTGGGGTTACTGTGTGTGTGTGTGTGTGTGTGATGTTTGGGGTTAACTGTGTATGTGTGTGTGTGATGTTTGGGGTTACTGTGTATGTGTGTGTGTGTGTGTGATGTTTGGGGTTACTGTGTGTGTGTGTGTGTGTGTGTGATGTTTGGGGTTACTGTGTGCGTGTGTGTGTGTGTGTGTGTGTGATGTTTGGGGTTACTGTGTGCGTGTGTGTGTGTGTGTGTGATGTTTGGGGTTACTGTGTATGTGTGTGTGTGTGTGTGATGTTTGGGGTTACTGTGTGTGTGTGTGTGTGTGTGTGATGTTTGGGGTTAACTGTGTATGTGTGTGTGTGTGTGATGTTTGGGGTTACTGTGTGCATGTGTGTGTGTGTGTGTGTGATGTTTGGGGTTACTGTGTGCGTGTGTGTGTGTGTGTGTGTGATGTTTGGGGTTACTGTGTGCGTGTGTGTGTGTGTGTGTGTGTGATGTTTGGGGTTACTGTGTGCGTGTGTGTGTGTGTGTGTGATGTTTGGGGTTACTGTGTGCGTGTGTGTGTGTGTGTGTGTGATGTTTGGGGTTACTGTGTGCGTGTGTGTGTGTGTGTGTGTGTGATGTTTGGGGTTACTGTGTATGTGTGTGTGTGTGTGATGTTTGGGGTTACTGTGTGTGTGTGTGTGTGTGTGATGTTTGGGGTTAACTGTGTATGTGTGTGTGTGTGTGATGTTTGGGGTTACTGTGTGCGTGTGTGTGTGTGTGTGATGTTTGGGGTTACTGTGTGCGTGTGTGTGTGTGTGTGTGATGTTTGGGGTTACTGTGTGCGTGTGTGTGTGTCTGTGGGTGATGTTCGGGGTTACTGTGTGCGTGTGTGTGTGTGTCATGTTTGGGGTTACTGTGTGCGTGTGTGTGTGTGTGTGTGATGTTTGGGGTTACTGTGTGCGTGTGTGTGTGTGTGTGTGATGTTTGGGGTTACTGTGTGCGTGTGTGTGTGTGTGTGATATGTTTGGGGATACTGTGTGCGTGTGTGTGTGTCTATGCGTGATGTTCGCGGTTCCTGTGTACGCTGGGCAAAATGAGTTGCTGACGTGTTGTATGTACTTGTGGACGGGACAGACAATATTTAAGCCCTTAAACACGAAGATTTAGTCAGCCATCACGCTTTTGAAACTCGATTTCTTTTAAATCCATTGATTGAATCTGAAGATCCCAACTGGCTAAACGTGCAAGGGGTGGGGGATCTTCTGTGGTTTTCTCTTGACAGCGAACACAGCAGAGCAGAATAGAAATACTCTCTGGTCACTAGGAAATCGGATTCCAAGGGGGTTAACATGTCAACGGGGTGGTAACTCTGAAATAGGTGATAAGTTAAATAGTAGGTTAGAGCTGCTAGGGCCATGACAGTGTAGTGTAGTGTGTAAGGTATAGCGGGGTTCCAATAGGGATTTTGCGTAAAAGCTTTTGCATTGGAGATGAATGACATAGGGCTGCATTTTTATATTTATGTGGGGCGTTCTTTTCGTGAAATAAATACAGGCAACGGTTGACACACCACTACAGCTCTAATGTTAGTTAATAGTGTTCATTATGAAGTGTCTTTAATGGAGGAAGTTTGAAGCACAGAGTGATTAAATAATGTGGAATGTGCATCAAATGAAAATGGTGTGTTAAACTCGGGAGAGTTAGGAGACGGTTCATGCGCCATAAAAATAGTTTGTGTTTGTGTATAGAAAAAAATGTGTGGTAACTCTGTTTTTGTATGTCCCATTTCAGATGATGTTACATTTTATGAAGTTATAGGAGAACATTACGTAATATTATACAAAACAATAACACGATATTCACCAAAACAGTATTATAATTATAAGACTAATGGTAATACGTGGTAGTTTATGAGAAGAAATTAACAAAAGAATTGGCATTTGAAATGTTAAGTCTAATTTTTCTGGTAAGTATTAACAGAATTGTTTTGCAATTGTTTAGCTTGAAGAAGAACAGCTGATTTCACTGACAGCTGTTCATGTTATTGCTCATTCTTATTGATTTGGAAAATAATTAATATGGCATATAACGTTACGGGGAATGTTGTAATATTAAGAGCACACTATGTGCGATATAAACTGAAAATAGAAAAACCATATTCAAATCATCATAGAAGTATGTGTTGTATTTTGTAGTGCCATCTGGAAGTGCTCTGTAATAAAAACATGGCTTGTTTGCTGCTTTAAGATTAAATAAATAATATATCAATCGGATTGTTAAATTTATGTTTTAGTTTCAGCCAGCGTACAGTGCCTTCATGTCATGTCATATAGTTATTCAGATACGAGAGATAAAATGGGAGTTGATAATATGTTAGGTGTAGCTTTCGTGCTCTGCGAAAGAAATAGTGGGGAGAGAGATGATTAGCCTTGATATAAGTCAAGGCACATCTGTCCAGTCTTTTCAACATTAATATAAACCTACCTCGTTATTCTTTGATATTGGAGTAAATTATTATCTCAAAACGTCCCCCATTAGCAGATTTATTGACAATAACGGAAGGTACCAACTAATCCAGTTGCACTGACTGTGTTTGTGTCCGTCTTCTCGCCAATGATCTCAGTGCCATTCATCTTCTGATCCATGTCTGAAGGTCTCTAACCGTCGGCTTAAAGGGGCTGTGTCGTGTTGTCATAGATCAAGTCTTCACTGATAACGAGACAGTCGCGAGGGGTATCAAATGCTAGATTGCCATTGGCAGATCATCCATCAGTCGACCGTTTAACAGCCATTTATTTCAATGATAGATCGGACAGTAGTTCCCTAACACTCTATCAACCCACTCGTTCTAAGCAGTGTGAAAGCAAAGTTAGTTTTAACGTCAATCGCAGAAACAGACGGGTTTATAAAAATTTAGTAAAAATTTCCATGATATTTCAAATCAAACAAAGTGAACTTCTCTGCAACAAAGGCGCATTGTTACCCATTCTAAATTGCAAATCTTTTCACTTCTATATCAAAATCTTGATTGGAAATTAATTGTATTTCATCCTACCCAAGTTTCCTATTGAAAAGTTGGAAAAAGAATGAAATTTGTTGGGGATTATTTTATTTTCAGATGTTAAATAAGCAAATAAATGTTGACGTTTAATATATTTTTGAGCCTAATGTAGTGAAAGGAATAGGTATTATGTACTCAGTAATGAGCGGTGTCATTTCATGTCTAAATTCAAGTCATCGCCAAGAAACGTGCACTGCTTACAAAGTTTTGAATTGTATACATTTCTAATCGATTTACTAAAGATCTCTACATGTCAAAGAATAAATTTATGAAACAATATATTCTCTGAACAGCTTATCGCCAAAATGATCCAGTAGCAACTGAACAACCAGACAGCGAGACAATATTCCTAGCCAGTGGGCAGTGATCAATAACCAAGTTTCAGTGTCTGGCCGCCTCAGTTCTAGCATTGCTTCAGTTGTTCCGTGGTAGCAGCGGGACAGTTATTTATTGTGATAGATAGCGGCAGTCAGTTTAATAAGTTGATCATCCCGAAATAAAACAATGGCGGCCATGTGATACGACACCTGACTGGGTCTAAGTGCGGGTCGCGTTGCAACGGAGACCCCAACGTTCGGAAACATAAACAGGAAACTTTCAGTTTAATGAGACATTTGTAACGCTCGTATCTCAGACTTTCATTGCGCACCAACGTCGTCAGAGGCCGTGAGTTATCTTTTAACGACCATCTGACTTCACACAGAGTCGTTAGCCCTTTTATACATTGAATTCACCTCCCAGCGTGGTTTTAATTGTACTATTTTAGATAGAAACTTCAATAACGGTGCATTCTTTTCCGGGGAAACGATAATATGTAGGAGCTGTTACAGTCGTTGCAGCATCTCTGTATAATTTCAAAAACGTTAAAAATCAATTTGTGTATATAATTGTCTACAAGTTAATTTCTAATTAAGGACATAATTTAAAAAGGTAGTTTGAATGATTGAACATCTTTAATATCCATATTTCCTTTTGGTAGAAGATCCACATCCTTGTGTCATCAGCAGTAACATATTTTTTTAGGTCATCTGCAACAGTTTCAGTCTTGAAAAAATGAAAAAGAAAATTATCCTATGTCACTACTTTTGTATTTTTTAAGTTTGAATTATAGCTTCAGCGACATTAAACACCTGAAAACGTGTTTTTATAAATTTCAGTTTTACTACCACAAATTAATCAGAACTGATATCAAATAAAAAATATGAAATTTTATGTGTACAATCTGGATACCAAAAGAAAGGAATCAAAGTTTAGTAAATGTTTGAAGAAATTATCAGTTTTTCAATTGAACTAAGAAATATATTGTCTGTGCATGAAATATGAAATTGGTAACTTATTTGATGTTATGTTTGGTACCCATGCTACTCACTGCGCCAAAAAGATAGGCATGGCTGGGAAATTTGCCGCTCTTTTTTCAGCGCTGCAATTACATAAAAATGAGAAGTAAATTATCAAAAACGGTTTATTTTAAATTCCTTAAAATATCGTGAGCAATTTTTTCCAATTGTTCACACATAGACTAGATCTTACACATATACAAACACATACATGCAAACATAGACGCACTTACACATATAGACACACACGCACTGGTAAGATGGTGCAACTAACTCTCCAGACACCGAATCCTTCACCATGCGCCAGGCTCATCTGTTTATCTCCTGATTGGTCTTCCCCTCCATCCTTAAACCCATATCCGCCAACAGCAACAAGTCCGGCAACTCATTCCTTTCTCGAAGTCTCTCGCAGACGATTTACAAACCCCACCATTTAAACTTCAGTCTCCGACATCCCAACAACACATCATGGCAACGCTTTTTAGCCTTGCATCCAACATCCAAAATAACACAAGCGCCCCGGCCTGAATTTCCCCGATTGATTCGAATCATAACTTTTAATGCAATCATTCACACAAAACGGGCCCGCCAAACTGGCCCATGTTTTATTTTTCAACCCTGGCAACCAAAGTCAAGGACGTCCCGGAACGAACATTTGGTTTCTCTTAGGTAAACATTTAAACCTATCAATAGACTCAAGACGAGGGCTCCAGCTTTCCACCGATCATTTAATCAACAAATCCAGGGAGCGGATCTCAAACTTGGTTTGAAACTCACGTTATATCAATTAACACTCAAAGACGTAACTTCTACAATGTGTTTGATCAAGCTTAAATTCCGTACGATTTCAATAAATTTTCTGGTCGGTTTTAGAGGTGGGGAGGTAGTAAACCTTTGGAAATGAACCAAAACTGAGAAAACTGCAAAGAAAAAATGAATGTGTGACCTTGTAGTTTTGTGGCCACGGTAAAAAATACAGTTGTTTCAGAAATGCGTTGTCATAATATCCCAGGGCCTAGAAAGTGTCGAATGCTCGGCTCTGATATCACAATTAGTATTTGTGCGTAGTGAGGGCGGATGGATGTTAACAATGAAACGTGGTCATGGTCTCATCAATACGATATCTTTTTAGTGAAACATCTGTTTGGCTCTGATGGCTCGCCCTGTAGAGGAAAAGTTCGATCAGATTATAAGTTTTGAGTAGTGACTGTGATAACGGGGTTTTAACTGAGAAAACGTATGTATGATTCAGATTAAAGGAACTGTAATTAGGTAACGGAATTTTGACTGATATAAGAAGGTATTGACTGTGATAAGCGGGTATTAACTGAGATGATGGGGTATTTATTGTGATAACGGGAAATTGAATTAGATAACGGGATATTGAATTAGATAACGGGATATTGAATTAGATAACGGGATATTGAATCAGAAAACTTAGTATTGACAGAGACAGGTATGGACTTAGACAGCGTGATGTTGACCAAGTTAAAAGGGTACTGCTTACTGCCCTTGCTATTATTATAATAAAGTGGGGATTATAATCTAATTAATTAGGACACTTATTTCGATTATAATCCACACTTTATTATAAGGCATGTCAAAAGAATGATCCCGGGTCGTATTCCCAAGGACCTCCTATATGGAGAACTGGCATCGGGAAAGAGGAAGAAAGGGGTCGCCCACGTCTCCAATTTAAAGATGTCTGGCAGAGAGACATGAAAGCAGCCAGAATAAGCGCAAGTGACTGGGCATGTAAAGCAGAAGACCGATCTATGTGGCGCACAGTTGTCAAAGAGGGCGTCATAGTAGCCGAGGAGCGAAGGATGGGGGAGGCTGCAGACAGAAGAGCTAGGAGAAATGCCAAAACATTGGGAAGCACATAACTCGTGTGCAAAATCTGTGGAAAAGACTGCCACCCAAGGATAGGACTGCTCAGCCACACGAGAAAATGCAACCCAACCCGACTGTGATGCAACATCGTCTCTCGAGACGGAAGGATGCCGATATTATTAGGACAATCAAATGCTATGAGATTAAAAATCTTTTGCTTATCGATTCATGTTTATCTTCTTGCCTTTTTGTTTTCTCTAAAGTCTAGATTCTAGATCTGTCAAATTTAGCTGCCCATGACCGGCTGGTATCAGAATTAAGAAAGCGATTGTTAAAATATTGTACGTTATAAGTTGATGGTATAATCGCATCACGAGAATCGGAATAATCGAGAATTTGAGTTTTTAAACTCCGACTCATTTATTGAATTGATCCACTACTCACCCTGATAATTTTAGTATTCCGCAACGTCATCTGACCCTTTAGTAGTTGGCTGAATTGCTTGACGCTTTGTTTAATTCGTAGCAACTTTTTGATTTTACAGTAAGGTGTAGATTCAATTTTAGCCTTATTAATATGTACAAGCTTTTAAAGGCAATAAGTGATGGTGATATGTAACAACGTTGGTAGTAAATATTTCGCTTCATGTGAAGGTAAATGTAGCATCAATTGAAACTATCGTCTTGCTTTTCAACAAATTGGATTTCATCGAGTCTTTGCTCATTATGATTTCACTGCATAAAGAAAAGCACATGATCAAATTAGGTCCGATTACTCTTGACGTTTTAAAAAAGGGAGGGGGAGGGGGAGTGGGGAGAGCATTCCCATACAGCCGAGGCAGAAGGGCCGTAACACAGGCATAAAAAATACCGAGATTGTCAGAAATGAGTTGACGCATAATTAAAGCCCGGAGTCGTTAATTCCCTGAGCGGTTTGAAAAATAGAGGAGAGAAAAGTATGCGTGTTGTTTGTTGATGTGTGTGTGTGTGTGTAGTTAATGGTAGAGACATGCTTCCTCTGATGCTTCAAACAAGAGATTGATCAATAAATAAACCATGACAGATGCTTCCATAATGAGAGCGACAAAAACAGATGATGAATTTTTTGTACACTTTCTATATTGTCATAACACATACACACATCAATACAAATACCCAGACACACACTCATAAACACAAGCGATATTGAAAACACTTTTTATAAACATACTAGCAAAATACCCGCGCATTGCTGCGGTAAATTAGGATTTCAGTAAGCATTGAGAACCCGCGTAACACAAATTCAAAACACAAATTGATTTCAAAATGGATCATGATGGATATAATACATATATTAACTTCACCGTCTTGTCTGTCTGTCTGTTGTAGTCCCGCAGAAAAACAAAAACGAAAAGTAAAAAAATGACACACTTCCCGTGATCCTATCGAGCTGATAATTTAATTTTTTTCCGTCTGCTACCATTGCGGGAGGGTACTCAACAACCGCCCAAAGTTTCATGCTTCCACCTACACGGGAAATAGGAGAATTAGTGATGTTTAATTTTTATAAAGCTCATATAAGGAAAAAACTTCATTTGGGCCCCCGGCCGCCAGGAAGTGATAATTTATTATTTTTTTTCCCGTTACCATCGCAGGATTGTACTCAACAACTTCACAAAGTTTCATGCTTCTGCCTACTCGGGAAACAGGAGAATTGATGATTTTAATATTTTATAAAGGCCATATTAGGAAAAAAGCGTTTTTGGGCCCCCGGCCCCCATGAGTCTTAATTTAAAATTGTTTTACGCCAATTTTCGTCGCGAGAGGCTACTCAACAACTTCCCAAAGTTTCATGCTTCTACCTACGCGGTAAATCCGAGAATTAGTGATGAGTCTGTTTTAATATAAGAAGAAACTACATTTGGGCCCCCTGCCCCCATTAAGTGATAATTTAAATATTGTTTTTACCTGTTACCTTTGTGGAAGTGTATTTAACAACTACCCCAAGTTTCATGCTTCTACCTACACGGGAAATAGGAGAATTTGTGATTTTTAGTTTTTATATAGCTCATATTAGGAAAAACTTCATTTGGGCCCCCGGCCCCCAGGAAGTGATAATTTAATTTTTTTCCTCCCGTCGCTATCGCTGGTTTTTACTCAACAACTTCCCAAAGTTTCGTGCTTTTGCCTACTCGAGAAATGAGAAAATTAGTGATTTCATATTTTACATAGTCCATATAAGAAAAAAAGCCTTTTTGGGCCCCGGGCCCCAAACAGTGTGAATTTTAAATTCCTATTCGTCAATAATGGTCGAGAGAGTGTACTCAGCATGTTCCCAAAGTTTCATGCTAATACCTACACGGGAAGTTGGAGAATTAGTGAAATTTCAGTTTTTTATATAAGAAAAAAACTACATTTGGGCCCCCGGACCCCATTAAGTGTTATTTTAAATATTTTTTTCGCTTGTTACCATCGCGGAAGTGTGCTAATCAACTACCCAGTGTTTCATGCTTCTACCTACACGGGAAATAGGTGAATTAGTGATTTTTAGTTTTTATATAGCTCATATAAGGAAAAAACTTCATTTGGGCCCCCGGCCCCCAGGAAGTGATAATTTAAATATTTTTTCTCCCGTTACCATCGCGAGGTTGTACTCAACAATTTCCCAATGTTTCATGCTTCTGCCTACTCGAGAAATGAGAAAATTAGTGATTTCATATTTTATATAGTCCATATAAGGAAAAAAAAGCGTTTTTGGGCCCCGGGCCCCCAACAGTGTGAATTTTAAAATTCTTATTCGCCAATTATCGTTGAGAGAGTGTACTCAGCAAGTTCCCAAAGTTTCATGCTAATACTTACACGGGAAGTTGGAGAATTAGTGATGAGTCAGTTTTTTTATTTAAGAAAAAACTACATTTGGGCCCCCGGACCCCATTAAGTGTTATTTTAAATATTTTTTTCGCTTGTTACCATCGCGGAAGTGTGCTTATCAACTACCTAGTGTTTCATGCTTCTACCTACACGGGAAATAGGAGAATTAGTGATTTTTAGTTTTTATATAGCTCATATAAGGAAAAAACTTAATTTGGGCCCCCGGCCCCCAGGAAGTGATAATTTAAATATTTTTTCTCCCGTTACCATCGCGGGGTTGTACTCAACAACTTCCCGAAGTTTCACGCTCCTGCCTACTCGGGAAACAGGAGAATTAGTGATTTTCAAATTTTATAAAGGCCATTTAAGGAAAAAAACGTTTTTGGGCCCCCAGCCCCTATGAGTGTAAAATTGTAAAATTCTTTTACGCCAGTTTTCGTCTCGAGAGGCTACACAACAACTTCCCAAAGTTTCATGCTTCTACCTACACGGGAAGTTGGAGAATTAGTGATGAGTCATTTTTTTATATAAGAAAAAAACTACATTTGGGCCCCCGGCCCCCATTCAGTGATAATTTAAATATATTTTTTGCTTGTTACCTTCGCGGAAGTGAACTTAACAACCACCCCAAGTTTCATGCTTCTACCTACACGGGAAATAGGAGAATTAGTGATTTTTAGTTTTTATAAAGCTCATATAAGGAAAAAACTTAATTTGGGGCCCCGGCCCCCAGGAAGTGATAATTTAAATATTTTTTCTCCCGTTACCATCGCGGGATTGTACTCAACAACTTCACAAAGTTTCACGCTTCTGCCTACTCGGGAAATGGGAGAATTGGTGATTTTCAAATTTTATATAGGCCATATAAGGAAAAAAAACGTTTTTGGGCCCCCAGCCCCCTATGAGTGTAAAATTGTAAAATTCTTTTACGCCAGTTTTCGTCGCGAGAGGCTACACAACAACTTCCCAAAGTTTCATGCTTCTACCTACACGGGAAGTTGGAGAATTAGTGATGAGTCATTTTTTTATATAAGAAAAAAACTACATTTGGGCCCCCGGCCCCCATTCAGTGATAATTTAAATATATTTTTTGCTTGTTACCTTTGCGGAAGTGAACTTAACAACCACCCCAAGTTTCATGCTTCTACCTACACGGGAAATAGGAGAATTAGTGATTTTTAGTTTTTATAAAGCTCATATAAGGAAAAAACTTAATTTGGGGCCCCGGCCCCCAGGAAGTGATAATTTAAATATTTTTTCTCCCGTTACCATCGCGGGATTGTACTCAACAACTTCACAAAGTTTCACGCTTCTGCCTACTCGGGAAATGGGAGAATTGGTGATTTTCAAATTTTATATAGGCCATATAAGGAAAAAAAACGTTTTTGGGCCCCCAGCCCCTATGAATGTAAAATTGTAAAATTCTTTTACGCCAGTTTTCGTCTCGAGAGGCTACACAACAACTTCCCAAAGTTTCATGCTTCTACCTACACGGGAAGTTGGAGAATTAGTGATGAGTCATTTTTTTATATAAGAAAAAAACTACATTTGGGCCCCCGGCCCCCATTCAGTGATAATTTAAATATATTTTTTGCTTGTTACCTTCGCGGAAGTGAACTTAACAACCACCCCAAGTTTCATGCTTCTACCTACACGGGAAATAGGAGAATTAGTGATTTTTAGTTTTTATAAAGCTCATATAAGGAAAAAACTTAATTTGGGGCCCCGGCCCCCAGGAAGTGATAATTTAAATATTTTTTCTCCCGTTACCATCGCGGGATTGTACTCAACAACTTCACAAAGTTTCACGCTTCTGCCTACTCGGGAAATGGGAGAATTGGTGATTTTCAAATTTTATATAGGCCATATAAGGAAAAAAAACGTTTTTGGGCCCCCGGCCCCCATGAGTGTTATTTTTAAAATTCTTTTACTCCAATTTTCGTCGCGAGAGGCTACTCGACAACTTCCCCAAGTTTCATGCTTCTACCTACACGGGAAGTTGGAGAATTAGTGATGAATCAGTGAGTCAGTGAGGGCTTTGCCTTTTATTAGTATAGATTCCTGATCGGTGCGCATTATATTAAACATGTTTTACGACACAACTGCAATTTTGTATTTTTGGATGGTCTTGCGCTGCGTATTATAATGAACATTCTTTTAGTTACGTCTCGTACACAATGGCGTAGCGAGGGGGGCAGGGGGGGCGACTGCCCCGGGCGGCACTTTGCCAGGGGCGGCAAATTCCTGGTTGTTTTTATATATAATTTCTAACAATGAAAATTTTATAAGAAAATGGAGTTTTTAACCGAAATAAAATAACAGCCAAATAAAAATTAATAAAAGAAATAAAGGAAATATTATCAAGCATGTGAACTTTTCAACTGCAAGAACTTCTTAAATTCTTTTGATACTAATGCTACTGTTTTGATAAAAACACAGCTTGATGTGGTATCAACTTAATTGGTTCTTAAAATTTGACCGCTTTTCCTGTTGTAAAAGTAAATCTTAAAGTACCCTATCAATTTGAAACATGAGCGAATCGAATTCTCCGAGCGGCACATTGTTGGGGTGGGGGGAGGCTGGGTGGGGGGGGGGACGGCAAATTCCTATTTGTTAATTAGCTTTTAAAAATAAATAATTTTATTATAAAGTTTAAAAAAATAAAATAGAAAACAAGATACTTCTTTTTTTAAAAGGAAGAAACTATATTAAAATACGTAGACGTTTCTGATGCCAACATTTCAAACTCCTATTCTTTTATTAATCTAAAGACTTCTAAAACTAATGCCACTGAGTTGAAAACCATTGGTACTGAAGTAGTGTACCAACATGACAATTATGTGCTGGTACATTTAATAGATTTTAACGTAGGTAAACTACTGGAACAAAGTTGTTGGCGTAGTTATATGGTCTAGTTATATGGTCTAGTTATATGGTCTAGTTATATGGTCTAGTTATATGGTCTAGTTATATGGTCTAGTTATATGGTCTAGTTATATGGTCTAGTTATATGGTCTAGTTATATGGTCTAGTTATATGGTCTAGTTATATGGTCTAGTTATATGGTCTAGTTATATGGTCTAGTTATATGGTCTAGTTATATGGTCTAGTTATATGGTCTAGTTATATGGTCTAGTTATATGGTCTAGTTATATGGTCTAGTTATATGGTCTAGTTATATGGTCTAGTTATATGGTCTAGTTATATGGTCTAGTTATATGGTCTAGTTATATGGTCTAGTTATATGGTCTAGTTATATGGTCTAGTTATATGGTCTAGTTATATGGTCTAGTTATATGGTCTAGTTATATGGTCTAGTTATATGGTCTAGTTATATGGTCTAGTTATATGGTCTAGTTATATGGTCTAGTTATATGGTCTAGTTATATGGTCTAGTTATATGGTCTAGTTATATGGTCTAGTTATATGGTCTTTTCTTTCAAAGCAAAATTATTTTAATGTTAATATCTTTATTTTGTAGAATAAATAAAAATGTTGAATAAAATTGCTTATCTAATGGAATTAAAACTTGACAGACACAAACACCAAAGTAGCCACTCTTGAACAAGTACTCAACATTACCAATTTTTTTTTGCAATTGGAAAGAATCATAGATTGGATAAAAATAAAAAACTATTAATTAAGAACAAAACAAATTTGCAAGAGGTTCTTACGACATTTCTAAAAAATTTTTAATAAATGATCTTAAAATAATGGACTGCAGAGGCCCAACGTGTGCTTAATATTTCTTCATGGCTGAAAAGTATGCAGGAGTTAAAGAAAAACGATAAAAAATTAAATGCCAATGTCAAATCTCGCACAAAAAGTTCATTAAACCAATTTTGTTTACATGATACTCCTACTGAAATGAAATCTCTAACTCTAACTGTTTTAGTACACTAGAAGTTTGTTACGCATTCCTTTCAATGTCCATACTTCGTTTGGAATATCAAATTGCTTCTACAAGCAATGCATTAAACAGAATTCGGGATACAAAATAGTGAATATACCATGGAGCTATTTTGAGGTTATTTTTAAAGCTATATAAGAATTGATAGATGCAGACAAAAAGCTCAACACACGTACATGCGCAGGAACTTTGATAGTCACAATGAAATCTTTTTATTTTCTTATTTATAATTTATATCAAAGATGCCCGAAATTATTTACAAACGTATAGTGTTCAAAAATGCTTAACAGAGGCTTCTAACAGAGAAACTAATTGAATACTAAAGGATGCTTTGACATTTAATAAAATTTTACGTGGAAAGTTTTATTCTTCATAATGAGGACATGAGATTACTGTAGAAACTCATATGAGTTTTTGGCAGTTATATCGTCACACGATTTTGGTCGATTTGTAACACCCCACACCCTCGTCACAATTTGTCATAAAAACTTAGACCTCCCCTCCAATATGACATCACAAAGCTGCGACCCCTCCCCCTAAAAGCAGTATTTTCTATTTGAAAATGAGCATGTTTCAAATCAACTTATTGTCATTTTATTATGTATTTAGTGTAAGACTGCACTGTAATATCGTAACAAGCGTGAATCCATATAAAACGTCATAAAAATAGTAAGAAATCGAATATTTAAGTGGAACTTTGATTTAAGGTAGCGTGTTTTCACGTGACGTCACAATTCTTAAACCCCCTCCCTATCGTCACACATCGTCACAAATAATTGTGCGTGACGTCATTTATGAACGGACCTTATAGCATTAACATATTTTTCGGGGGAGCGGCAAATGAAGGTTCTGCCCCGGGAGGCAAATACCCACGCTACGCCGCTTCTTGTACATAAAGGATTTATAGTCAAAAAGTTGTTTTTAAATCCTTTATATTAACTCGTGGTGTCTGGTTGTTTGTTTGAACCCTTGATTGCTTGCTTGTCGCCAAAATTTTGATCAATTTTTAACCCATTTCCTCGTAAGCTAGCGAGCTGAAATTTAGCAGGCAGTTTCGTACCGATGATAAAAACAATGTATCAAAATTTCAGATCGATCGCATGTACCGTAATTAAATTATTGATTTTTTAGATTATTTTATTTATTCCTATGTATCAAGTTATTTTGTGAGATAAAGTGTCGCGGTGTGTATTATATTGAACAACCTTTCCTGTCGCGCAATAAGGTGCGTATTTTATTGACAACACTTTTTATAAACATATTCCTGATCGGTGCGCATTATATTAAACACGTTTTACGAGACATAACTACAATTTTGTATTTTTGGATGGCCTTGCTGCGTATTATAATGAACATTCTTTTAGTTACGTCTAGTACATAAATGATTTATAGTGAAAAACTTGGTTTTTTACGTTTTTTAAAATTAAATCTTTTATATTAACTCGTGGTGTCTGTTTGAACCCTTGCTTGTCGCCAAAACTTTGTATCGATTTTAAACCCACTTCCTTGTAAGCTAGCGAGCTAAAATTTTGCAGGCAGATTCGTGCCGATGATAAAAACGATGTGTTAAATTTCAGATCGATTTCATGTACTGTAATTAAATTATTGAATTTTTAGATTATTTTATTTATCACTATGTATCAAGTTAAATTTTTGAGATAGAGTGTCGCGATGCGTATTATATTGAACGACCTTTCCTGTTGCGCAGTAAGGTGCGTATTTTATTTACAACACTTCTTATAAACATATTCCGGTGATACTTATTACCTGTAGTTGACACTCTATTAGTTGTACTCGCCCCAACCGTACCATGCACAATGTATTATAGCTTCCCATCTATCATATACGCAATGTACTATAGCTTCCCATCTATCACATGCACAATGTTCTATAGTTTCCCATCAATCACATGCACAATGTACTATAGCTTCCCATCTATCACATGCACAATGTACTATTGCTTCCAAACTATCACATGCACAATGTACCATAGCTTCCCATCCATCACATGCACAATGTACTATAGCAGCCCATCCATCACATGCACAATGTACTATATCTTCCCATCTATCACATGCACAATGTACTATAGCTTCCCATCTATCACATGCACAAAGTACTATAGCAGCCCATCTATCACATGCACAATATACTATAGCTTCCCATCTATCACATGCACAATGTACTATAGCTTCCCATCTATCACATGCACAATGTACTATAGCTTCCCATCTATCACATGCACAATGTACTATAGCTTCCCATCTATCACATGCACAATGTACTTTAGCTTCCCATCTATCACATGCACAATGTACTATTGCTTCCAAAATATCACATGCACAATGTACTATAGCTTCCCATCTATCACATGCACAATGTACTATTGCTTCCAAACTATCACATGCACAATGTACTATAGCTTCCCATCTATCACATGCACAATGTACTATTGCTTCCAAACTATCACATGCACAATGTACTATAGCTTCCCATCTATCACATGCACAATGTACTATTGCTTCCAAACTATCACATGCACAATGTACTATAGCTTACCATCTATCACATGCACAATGTACTATTGCTTCCAAACTATCACATGCACAATGTACTATAGCTTCCCATCCATCACATGCACAATGTACTATAGCAGCCCATCCATCACATGCACAATGTACTATAGCTTCCCATCTATCACATACACAATGTACTATAGCTTCCCATCTATCACATGCACAAAGTACTATAGCAGCCCATCTATCACATGCACAATGTACTATAGCTTCCCATCTATCACATGCACTATGTACTATAGTTTCCCATCTATCACATGCACAATTTACTATAGCTTCCCATCTATCACATGCACAATGTACTATTGCTTCCAAACTATCACATGCACAATGTACTATAGCAGCCCATCCATCACATGCACAATGTACTATAGCTTCCCATCTATCACATGCACAATGTACTATAGCTTCCCATCTATCACATGCACAAAGTACTATAGCAGCCCATCTATCACATGCACAATGTACTATAGCTTCCCATCTATCACATGCACAATGTACTATTGCTTCCAATCTATCACATGCACAATGTACTATAGTTTCCCATCTATCACATGCACAATTTACTATAGCTTCCCATCTATCACATGCACAATGTACTATAGCTTCCCATCTATCACATGCACAATGTACTATTGCTTCCAAAATATCACATGCACAATGTACTATAGCTTCCCATCTATCACATGCACAATGTACTATTGCTTCCAAACTATCACATGCACAATGTACCCGAAGTTGTCCATCTATCACATTCAAAATATACCTGATGGTGCCCATCTATCACATTCAAAATATACCTGATTTGCCCATCTATCACATTCAAAATATACCTGATGGTGCCCATCTATCACATTCAAAATATACCTGATAGTGCCCATCTATAACATTGGAAATGGACTTTTAGTTTTCCCACCCATAACATGCACAATACACCCGTAGTTGTCCTACCAATACGATGAAAAATTTACCTGTAGCTGTCCCCCGTTATCATGCACAATATAAATGTAGTTATCCTACAGAGCATGCACAATGTCCCTGTAGCTGTCCCACCTGTACCATGCACAATGTCCCTGTAGCTGTCCCACCTGTACCATGCACAATGCCCCTGTAGCTGTCCCACCTGTTCCATGCACAATGTACCTGTAGCTGTCCCACATGTACCATGCACAATGTCCCTGTAATAGTTCCATTCATTCCATGCAGTACTGTACAGGATCATTTTATTCCGGAATCGGTGCTCTGACAGACTTGCAGCCTTAGATCAAAAGTTCAAGAATCATGATTGGTAATCAACAGAGAAACACTTTTATTTGAATACCCATACATGCCTCATAACTAAATAAAGCTAGAATAATTATAAAACAAATTGTGAGAATCTCTTTGGAATGAATGAAATAATATTGTTCTATTTTCTCATTTATACCGTTGAAGGGTTAGCTATAAAAGTAGGAATATTTTATAAGAACAAAAGTGTGTGGGGTATTTTGTTAATTTTTAAAATATGTCATGAAAAGAAATATAATCTGGGAAAAATGAGTATGTTAATACTTCTTTGTAGAATTTTCTGAAATCCAAGATATTACAAAAAAACTTGAAATATAAAAGAAAAATAATAGTAAAAATAATTCTTTAAAGGGCTAAACAAAAACGGTTCAATATTTTCTTTTCAACAATTGTAACTATTTCTGTTTCTCTTTCAGGAACATGATAAATTGTGATGAGCTTGAAACAAGTTCTAATTTTTTTTAGCCATCTTACAGACGTGAGAAGATTGTTCATGAAAGGAGTCTTGTAATGTCAAAGCAAGTCATTTATATATATATATATCGGCCTATAAAATATAGCATTAAAAAGAGAAGAGTTTCAGCAATTTTCAAGTAAAGTTTTCAATATATTAAATTCTATATTTCGAATAAAAATATTACCATTAAAAAAAGGTTTGGTTTTCAGGGGCTTGAAAAAACCTCTTAATTCTTTTCACAGATAGAAATAATACTTTTTTTTTAAAACAAGAAAAAAATATACAAGAGATATATCAAAATTCATCTTAGTTATTCCTTTCTCTATGTATACATTGAAATGTGATGAAAATTATCGCATCTGGAAATTTTAAAATTCTTTATCATTTTTAGATACAAAATCAATGATTAAGTCATTTATAGAGAAGTTTAATATTTTGCAGAAAAAGAAGTGTGATTGAACTTTCATTATTGCTCTGGTAATACCAGGTTGATATAAAGATTGTGTTACATTTCTTGGTAGATAAAACCAATTATATTTTTAGTTGGATTGCGGAAATTAATGATTAATTTCTCGATTAATCGTTAAAACATTAACGATTAAATTATTTTTAACGATTAATCGAGTCATCACTTTCAAATTTGGATATCAAAAAGTAAAAATAAATAAAAAAATAGCTGCCGATAAATAATAAATTTCCTGACGATTACACGACAATTTTGGTTTTAAGCTATTGACTGACAGGAATGTTCAAAATGTTGATAAAGTTTGCCTACCAACTACCACGGTTCTAACACTTCGCCTATTTATCAAACCAAATGAAAAGCATATTAAGCTAATGGCAGTAATGGAGTCTGTCTCAGAGACAGAAAATGATGACAGCTCTTCTGATGAATTACTGCGTTAAAAAATGGAGAGAAAGTTCCTGAATCCATTAAACTTCTACAATGGTGGAAACTTAATGAACACCGATATCCGATAATGTAATTCTTTGCCAAGACCGTTTTGTGCATACCAGTCACCCAAGTTCCATGTGAATGATTGTTCAGCTCGGCTTGTTATATTGTCAATTAAACCCGCTCATCACTTGAACCAAATAGTGTCAACACACTTGTCTTTTTGTGTAGTTGTTTAAAAGATGACATATAAAGGAGACATTCCAGTGTTATTTAGATTTTCAACAAGAGCGTTTAATAAGTGTTACTTATGACATCATAAATTAAAATTTTTGGCTTTAATATAAATTAACGATTAATTAATCGTTAATTTTTTTAAAAAAGTTAACGATTAAATTTAAATAAATCGTTAACAGCCCTAATTTTTAGACATTATAAACTCTTGTCTCTTCGTAAAATTAAAAAGAAAAGGGCATACTATTTAACTTAAAACATTTTTTCTTACTTGCGTTAATAATTTTACATTAACCTGATATTTACAAATTATTTAACTCTTAGCCACATGAATTTATGTCAGGTAGAAAATGGGCATCAGAAGTGTTTTTCAAAGCAACAAATCCCTCTTAATGGAACAAGTAGGCCGACAAGGATCACCTTCTTAATTAAATCAACACGAATAAGATTTTTTTAAGCGTTCACAGCCATCTTTCTGTAACAAATACATAGGAGTGTTTTCCACGAATGTAGGAAAACAACAGTCACGCTGCCACTGTATCGTGATCACGCATTTTTTTTCTTTTAGATGCTGAAATCGTGATGTCAAAAGTTAACCTGCGTCGTTAATGTCAGGGTATTATCTCTAAATTATTGTGCAGCAAAATAATGGAACTCTTTGGCTATATTTATTTTAATGATTGTCATTATTTTTTTTAAATTTGAGGAGATAGGGAGAATTACGCAACAAAGAAACATAATCGCGGAGCGAGGGAAATGCTACGTGAAGATTAGAATGTGATGTTATAATGGACAACAATAACATGGGCCTGACACAAGAGTTCATCAGCCCAAGAATAGGATTCATCTAGCCAATCAATAAACGTGAGCCCTTGACATTGACAGTTACATGGCACAAGAGAGTGACATGACACTTGACAGTTATGTCAAGGTGTGCAAGGTAAATAACACATATTTTATGGACGGAAGCTGATTGATTTCATGACCAGGAAGGCGGTAGAATTATTGCTGGATCCTTTAAAAAAAAACTTTCTTTTATACGGTGTCACGTTTAATTTAGCGTTCAGAGTGTAATAATTAAACAGTCCTTTGTAATAATCAAAGGATTATTAAGTTTGCGAAAAATAATACATTTTTACCATTTTAAAGTTGGAGAAAAAAAAAGCTTAGATTTTGGCACCAAAAAGATTACAAGCGAAACTGTTTTCATTTTTGATGGTATTAAAATAATAAATTATTTGTGATTCTAATAGAATTTTATTTTCATCTTAATTTATATCGGGGTTCAATTATGTGGTTGCGTTTTACTTTAATCACCAAAAACTAATAATTTTGTTTCAAAATTTTATCATCACTTAAAGTCCAATCAAAGAGCTCAGATCAAAGTTTTATATTTTGTATAATAATAATTTATTTTAAAAAATAATTTAAAAAAGACATTAAAGGCCATTTATTTTTGAGCTGCTGAATCACATGTTCCAGAATAAGATTATGTTGCAGTCCCTATCTATTCAGGCTTTGGTTTGCACAAATGATTTAAATATCTAAACTCAATGACTCACTTGTAAATATAATTTAATAAGCTTTTCCACTCAAGAACTCCACCCCAAAATTTAGAATCCTCGACCATACAGCCGCCTCTGTGACCGATAAATGTGGGCCTAGAAAACGTTCACTAAACAAATGTTTGCATCATCTATCAGGGAACGATCTTACATGCAAATTGCTGGGGACGGCTCAATCACATGAGGGGTCGGGAAGGTGTCAAAGTGCGATTGGGGGAAATCGACTAGGTCAGGATTGGGGTAAACATGTTACCGCTGTGTGGGAAAAAAAGGAATGTTTCGGATTTCTTACATCTTCTAGGGAATTACGAGAATGTGCGGTTCATCAAGATGATAACTTTGCTGGTATTTTGGAGACTGGAAGATATTTTTTTTGCATCTGGATGGGAGGAAAGAAATAACAGATTTCTATTGTTTAAAAGTTGATTTTTGCGTATTTATGAAAAGTCAACTATAGGCGGTTAAATACTTCAGGGATTAGCGTTACATCAAAACTTTGGGTAACTCATTCTTCTTGAGCTCAAATAGATATAAAAATGTGATTAATTAAAATTATGGATGGAATTATGAATTTGTATTTACATTTTCATACATTGAAAGGAAGCTATTCCTTTCCACGCCGATTTTTATAGGGCATCAAATGTAAATAACTAATTCTTTCATATATCCGCACTTGTTGAGGTGCCGCATCCATGACCTGGAAGTGATCACAAGGACAAAGGGCACAGCAATGTCTCTCCGTATTTCGGACGTCTTCAATGGCGTCATGCAGACCACGAGATATCTGCCCAACACTTGGACGAGGATTGACGGCTCACGTTCGTTAAGAGAAAGGTCTCTCCTATTATATTATTGTGCCCACGTCGGATAGACACCCACTCGTGAGAGGAGCAATGGTGGCTTTTCCGACCTGACGTGATGGGGATAAATGGTCCAGTTACCGAGGAAAACGTGAGGGTGGGAGGTGAGATTTAACTGGTGTGTGTCTTTTGCGTGAGTCTGTGTGTGTGTGTGAGGTGACGGGGTGGGAGTGTATGGGTTGGTTCTGTCCTCAACGTTCTGTAAGTCGCCAGAAAGGGAACCTGAAGCAATTGTGCGTTAGTAAACGTTAAACAGTAATTATTTTTACAAGTCTTAAAACTTGTTGGTAACATAAGGAAAGTTTCTCCTTTTTACGGAATGAATATCCAATAGGCACTGCGGGGTTTGATAAGATTAAAAAAAAACGACAACATTTTATTATAATACAAGTAGTTTATGATTAAAACAACAACAACAAAAAAACAAAACAAAAACAAACAAACTTAATAACCTCTAGTTTATTTACTGCATGGGTGAATTTGCAGTTGAATAGCAACAGAATCTCTCTTAGTCACACTTCTACATGGCTAACATCCGTATTAATGATGCTGGAAATGGAAATACAAGCTGATGGATGTATTTGTTTCTGCTCTAAACGTCATTTAAGTACTTGGAATATGCAAAGTATGATACAATTGCTGTCTGGAATGTAACACGGAAAATACGGGATCTAGTTTATATTTTCAGTACAACACGAATTTTTCGTTACAAGAAAGAAGTATATATTGAGAAATGAACTAGAAAATTATTTTCTTTTTAAATTCCTTGATTGGGCTTGAACCAATTGTATCATTCTGAATTCTTAAACAAAACTCATTATATTTTAATAAATATCTAATCTGCACATCAATATTTCCTCCTGAAAACGGGAAATAAACTAGATTGGCTTGATTTTTTTGTGGAAATAATTGTAAAAGAAAAATACCAACCCATCAATTTTTGTATGTGCATGCCATGAATGATAGAAGAGGTTGTCTTGGTAATAGAGGGAGCATAACTTATGTAACTGTGGACCAAGCTTGTAGAAAATATCGCCATGTATGCAATGTAGTAAAACCGGTGATTGGTCAATAAAGTCCTGCGTTTTCAGTTATGGCACTTGTTATGTAGAGTCAACAACGATCTTGAGCGTGTTAACCAGAAACACAATAATTACAAGCCAACCTTTGAGTATTCAACTCTACACATCGATACGCTCTAACATGCAAACTCATGGATCTATTTCAAACAGAAATAGGTTATGTGCCATAATTATTGTTTATCGTGGTTTAAATATTTTGTTGCGTTCGGCATTATCGCATGTAAATATTTCCGAAAGAAAATCGATTTACATGTTTATTTTGTCATTGAATTTTGTTATTTTAGAGCTCTGAGTATTTATTTTATTGGAGCTTGTCCGCGGGATAACCGTTGCTAGAGATATCGCTTTTTTGTTTTTGTTTACAATTGCTGTACAGACTGTTCTAACAGAATGACACATTTCTTCTTTATATGGGACTGTCCGTTTCATTTGAAACTGTTCTAAACATTTAATGTATAAAATTTTAAATTTCCCGGACGTCTTAAAGTCAATCTAAATTAATGTCTCTTTCACTTCAATCTAAATTAATGTCTCTTTCACTTCAATCTAAATTAATGTCTCTTTCACTTCAATCTAAATTAATGTCTCTTTCACTTCAATCTAAATTAATGTCTCTTTCACTTCAATCTAAATTAATGTCTCTTTCACTTCAATCTAAATTAATGTCTCTTTCACTTCAATCTAAATTAATGTCTCTTTCACTTCAATCTAAATTAATGTCTCTTTCACTTCAATCTAAATTAATGTCTCTTTCACTTCAATCTAAATTAATGTCTCTTTCACTTCAATCTAAATTAATGTCTCTTTCACTTCAATCTAAATTAATGTCTCTTTCACTTCAATCTAAATTAATGTCTCTTTCACTTCAATCTAAATTAATGTCTCTTTCACTTCAATCTAAATTAATGTCTCTTTCACTTCAATCTAAATTAATGTCTCTTTCACTTCAACCTAAATGTTTAGTCGGCGTTTAGAAACACAAAACTTGTTTCATAAATACTCTGATAAAGTTTTCTCCATAAGTGACGAAGGTTACAGTTTGACCATTCACTGGCGGTGGGAATTTTTTACATTCTTTTGTCTATAGTAATTTACGCGTGTTGCGCTATACATAAATGTCACATCATAAAATATCCATGATGATAGCATTCATCCTTCTCATCTGCTTTGAAAGAATCATCCTCTGTTAGTGATATATAATCAAACGAAGACAAGGCCCTTGTTTGGACGTTTATTAAACTATACTCCCACTAATGATCACTAAATAAGTTACTTACTCAAGCAAGTTTGTTTTCAGATCGGATGATACTGCGTGCGTGTCGCTTGGTATGTAACAAGGGTAGCGTTGTCCGGCCTTTTAAAAGACTGGGGTTGGGGGATACTAACGTTCTTTAGTTTAATTGGGTTTCTACAATAGGCGCAAATATATCTTCTTTAAAAAAAATTATGACAACTCTCTGCCGGTTGTGAGTTTGTCTTTTAGTTAAAAAAAAACGAAACTTTGAGTAATTAAACACGCCTGAATCACGAGTTCCAAAATCCTTGAGGGTGTCCATACTTAACTGAAGATCTATACACAGTATAGCGTGAAAGTATTTCAGAATTGATGCTTGTTGGACTTTTTACTTTTCTCTACCGAAAAATACTTCTAGCCCTAATTTCTTTTTAATTTTCAGGCATTTTCATACAATAGTTTCTAATGCTCTTTATTATACATTCGCAATGTTAACAAATTCTAAGTATTCTCTTAAAATATAATTAATCGATATCATTCTTGAAGGCTACATACAAATTGTAATGGTTTTCAAATAATAATTTAATATTCCGAGGGTACTTCATGTTGCATAATTAATTTGTTCACGTAATGAGTTGAATTTTTACATAACTCAGCAAAAAACGTTTTCACGCTTTCGAACAGCTGCGTTAGAGAGAAGCAAGAAAGATTATAAACGTTTTTAGTATAAAAAAAATAGCTTTAAAGAAAAAATTTCTAGAATTCCCCGTGTGCCTCAGCCATTTCCGGTTTTGTCATTGGAAGTCTCCATCCATTACTGAATCCCTCATGCAGAGTTTCGTGACCTTTCCACTTGATTTCTACTAACTTCAATCATTAAGGTAAGCACGTTTAATGGTCATTGGGTCGCATTCATGTGTCAGCCTATCTAACTAACGTCAATCATTAAGGTAAGCACGTTTAATGGTCGTTGGATCGCATTCATGTGTCAGCCTATCTAACTAACTTCAATCATTAAGGTAAGCCCTTTTAATGGTCATTGGATCGCATTCATGTGTCGGCCTATCTAACTAACTTCAATCTTTAAGGTAAGCCCTTTTAATGGTCATTGGATCGCATTCATATGTCAGCCTATCTAACTAACTTCAATCATTAAGGTAAGCCCTTTTAATGGTCGTTGGATCGCATTCATATGTCAGCCTATCTAACTAACTTCAATCTTTAAGGTAAGCCCTTTTAATGGTCGTTGGATCGCATTCATATGTCAGCCTATCTAACTAACTTCAATCATTAAGGTAAGCACGTTTAATGGTCATTGGATCGCATTCATGTGTCGGCCTATCAGAGACATGATCCCCGATCCTATTCTAAATTTGAATTACAGTCTTTTGATCCTTTTGTGGGACATGTGACACCTCCCTTTTGACAGATTTATCGTCATTTGATCCAAGGTGTGTACGATAGGTGATATTCTGATACACTGGGGTGTCGGATAAGTGATTATTCGATCCCATTAATCGGTTAGCTTGTAGGCTATGATATTTCATTCGTTTGTCCATGTATCGCACTTCTAATTAGGTGGTTTTCTTTTTTTTATGTTTTAAGTTTCCTAAAGCGCTCTGAGCTATTTTCTAAAGCCATAAAAAAACGTAATAAATTTCAATTTCCAGCAATAATTACCTTATGTAATTTTTATATGTTCTATATAAAATTTCTACTTGCAAAGACTAGAGAACGATCGGAATGAACGACGGCCTATTGACTGATAAGTGGAAGAAAGAAAGAAAAATGAAATGGTTTGGTCTAGTCACGAGATTCATCGCGCGTCTCAAGAACCATTTGACTAGGTATCGAGCCAGAAAAAAAATAGTTGAGACAGACAGAGGAAACTAGGGGCGAACAACATCGGTGAATGGACGGAAATGAGCTCCTAACAGTCTCAACTGAAAGAGACAAGAAGAGGGATAAACTGAAACGTCAGGTCATTCTCAAACGGCGCACACCACCACATTTTATATTTTACTGACGTTATGGGGACACACAAACAAGGTTTATAAAGATACATTTTGATTGAAAATTGAAGTATTCTGTGTGCGAAGCACGCTTAAAGTTTAAGCAGTAACTACACAATGCCCCGTTGAATGCTTTACTTGGTGAAATAGCAATGTTAATAAAACCATATCATTCCCTACAGAATCTTCCAGGAAAAAATATTATTCTCCTTTAAATAAATCATGACGTGACAAATTATCACGGCTCCTTGGATGCTGCGCAATAAATGCTAAAATCATTACCCTCAACACATACCTTTATCGATGTCATGGAGAAGTTTTGATTAAATCTCTGTACAAAAATGTGTTTGTCTATTTGTAAAGGCCGTTGATGGGTGCTCTCTCTTTGAATATTAAATTATTATTACACGCACGGGCTTTCATTATTCCAAATCAAGATAACTCATCGAAGGTGAATGGCAACTTCGGGCTCAAGTAGAGCGACATTACTGTTGACTTTGCATTGTAAATATATAAGATTTTTTAATTTTATTTCCCGACCACAATCATCTAAATTTGAAAGGTGAGATTTCGGGAAATATGACGGAAAGAGGTAATTGATGTTATTTGGGGGTGGGGTGGGGGTGAATTTTTGTGATTGGGGAAAATAGTAAACCTGAGTTAGTTTATGGGATTGGGTTAAGTTTGTGTTATTGAGGTAGTTTTTGTGATTGAGTTGTTTGTATGTCTTTTTTAGAGTAGATGGTTCGATTAGGGTAAATGGTATAAAAATGTGGGGTGGTAAGATTGTATGAGTGTATTAGTTTGTGTTGTCGGGTTAATTGTAAGGTAATCAATCGGATCAAGTGACGTCGTAATTTCCGTTCAAATACAACCAACGAAAAAGTTGTGTATGTCTATATCTTCACTGCTCATTCAAAAAAATAAATAAATAATAAATTATAAAAAAAAATAAAATTATTATTTGGCCTACCAAGATTTTTTTTAACGATATATTTAATCATCTTATCAGAAATGTCATTGCTTTCTATGGTATTGCTGTATCGACGGACGAACATATACATATACATATATTGCTGTATTATTCCGTTTTTTATTTAAAATTATTTTCTTCATACGACTTCAATTTTAAATAATTTCGTTTTATACATAAAGGTTTCTAGCTAATTACTAACTCATAGACGTAAAACTCTTATAGACCACCTTTATTAAAGACTGTAAATTTCTTTATCTTCCCTCTGGTAAATAAGGTTTCTATGATGGCGGGGGAAGTAAACTCATTTTCCAGACATACCATTGAAGCCGCAGCGAAACAATCAGTTATGTACAAAGGAGAACTCTTCAAGTGATCCAACTTTTCGAATAACTAAACCAAACGCGAACCCAGTACCTCAAGTAAATCACAGCCAATAGCTTTTTAAAAAAATCTATTACCTGAGTGGTTGTGCGAGGGTCTGGAGTCCTAAATGCTTGTTTTGATGTTCACCTCACACAACGCCATGATAGCTACGTCACACACCACTCTCCAGCCGCGCGCCCGATTTGTTTTGTTGTAGTTGGGCATCAAGTTACTGCTAATCTCGGGTCTGCCAACGGTCGGCTCCGCTATTACGAGGAATTCACTGCTGGGTAACATGGCTAATTTTCCAGATTTTCCCTTGCGATACCCGCCAAAACCAACAATAAACTTGGCTTTTATACATTGACCCTACGTAACGTTGGGTGTACCGATCGGTGCGCGCTATCAATCCATGCGATTTAATGCTAATGCTAATAAAGCAGAGAAAAGTCGGTAATATTGTGCCTCTATTCACTTAGGAAAGGGACTTGGACAAACTGTGATGCGCTTTTCTTTCATGGTCTAGCGCTTCATGTCTGAAACTTGTATCATTAGTTTTTCCTAAAAGTCGAAGTCTCTACAAATGACTCGAACACATAATGTGTACCATGATGATCGGACCATTGCTAGATTCGTCATTCACAGGATAATCAAAGTGTTAGGACACATCATGTTCTTGAAATACAAAAATCACGGCGTTCAAAGTTACATTGTATTAATTGATCCACCATTTAAAATGATTACAATGAATTTGATGACATTACCATTTCTAAAGCTAGCATTGAATGTAATGTAACGATCATTTCTGACGCTCTCACAGAATAAACCGATTTGACTTCCTGGTGTTTGTTGAACTAATAAATAGTGCCGAATAATTATTCTTACTCATGACTTTATTGTTGTCATTATTTGTTAATTACTTTTTTTGTTAAGGCTCATGCACAGGCAATCAACCACGAAATGGATTAAAAAAAACAGAGATGTTCAGTGCTGCAACTTAATAAAATCGTCTACTCTAGTCATTAGCACACGAACACACACACACACAGATACACACACACACAGATACACACACACACACACACACACACACACAGGGCTGGATTAACCATTAGGCAAAGAAGTCTCGTGCCTAGGGCACCAAGGGTTTGGGGGCACCACAAGTCCTCAAGGAAACTGTCAGTAGCATTGTTGCCCCTTTGATAAATCTTGCCGTATTTATGCTGGAGGAAAAATAACAAGATATTTTTCTAAAACACTCTTCTATGTGACAAAAGCAAGTGGTGAGAAGTACAGGAGAGAGTGGTTATTGTATTCACCATCCACGGGATCTGTGCACTGCTTTGTTTATAAACTTTTTCCGTCTAAATGTTTCATAAGTTAGGCTGATAAAAATGAGTTCAGTGACTGGAACAATAACATTCAATTTGATAATCATGAACAAATCGCTTCTCATAAAGACTCCATACCTAGCTCGTCGACAAGGCTCGGCTCCACTACAAGAGGTAGAAGAGAAAATACATGAAGAGTATAATTAGTTGGAACATGTTTTGAGGCGAGCAGTAGCGGTTATTTGTACTATATCTGAGCGTGGTCTGGATTTGTGAGGGATAAATGAAACATTTGGATCTTTACAAAATGGAAATTATCTAGGGTTGCTGGTGTTGGTAAGTCAGTTTGATCCAATCTTAGCATCAAACATTGCGAAAATGGAAATTCTGGAAAAGGAAACCCTTTATTATTTATCCAAAAGTATTTGTAAAGAACTGACTGGAATTATGTCCCAAAAAGTCCATGAAGTAATTGTAGTTAAAGTAAAGGCTTCTGTTTATTTCAGTTTATCAGTAGACTCAACACCCAATATTTCACATATAGATCAATTAAACGTTGTTCTTCGATAAGTGGTAGAAGGAGAGCACATTGAGCGCTTTAAAAAAAAATTCTTTGCAAGGGAATGGAGAAAACAATTCTAGGGAAAAATGAGATCGCTATAATATACTTACGCTGTGCTACCCATTCACTAAATATTGTAGGCAAAGGTGCCGTTGAATCGTGTTTAGAGACAGTAAGTTTCTTTCATACAAGTGCAACTGATCCAAATTTTTTTCTCATTTTCAACCAACAGATGGAACATTTCTGAAAGGATATTTTGTGAATGATACGTTGGTAAAGTCTCTTTCCGATACGAGATGGGAAGCACATGCTGTTGCATCTGAAGATATTCTAAAGTCTCATTCTCAGATTATAGAAGCGATCTAATGTTAACAAGAAGACCAGTCACAGAAAGGCTATACTAGAAGAGAAGCAGAAAACATTGCAAAGATGCAAGAATTAGAATTTGCTCTCATGCTTGTATTTCTGGGAAGAAGTGTTAGAACATTTGAACAGGGTCAGTCTAGATCTACAAAATGAGCAAGTGAACTTGAAAACCTGTGCTGATTTGTATTCTTCACTAACAGATCACTTGCATGAATCTAGGAATACATTTGAAAGATTTGAAGAAGCCGCAAAATAATTAACGCTATATGTGTGGATTATAAGTCAACTTTGACCCGTAATCGTAAAGGAAAAATAGTGTTTATTGGTGTTGATGCCCCTGAGGTATCTCTCAATGCCAGTGACAAATTTCATATATCTGCTTTCTATGTCATTTTTTATAAAATTGAGACATAGATGAGTAGACGAGGACAATATATAATGTCATAGCAGTTCGATTGTCTTGTTTGGTCGATGTACCAGAAACATCTCATTGTTGTGAAGAACTAATAAATGCTTATCCTGAAGATCTGAACAATAATTTATATACTAAACTACAACAGATCTACTCATATATATGCCAAAAGTTTCGTGCATCAAAAATTAAAAATAAAAAGTTCAGTCCTGCTAATTATATAAAGTAACTAGGTTGTGATGCGGCGCCGTGGCGCCTGCGGCGCCCACTTTTTAGTGCACCTATGGCGCCCACCTTTTTTAAAAGCCCAACTAACTTGTCCTTGTATGATAAATACGTAATATTAAACTTCCTGAAATGTACACAAATTATTTTATAATACTTTTTCAACTGCTCGTCCCGTCTGTCCTGTCCGTGACGCTACTAATTTTAGAAAGCAGCGCACCAAATTACTGCACCAAAAAATAACTCTTTCGAACGTCCGCATAAAATTGTTCATTAATAATAGTGTGCTTTTAGCGTGGTTAATGTTAATCTTGAAACCAAAATGATTATGATTTTTAAGTCTATATTTTCAATTTACAAAAAAGCAGTGATGTCCCCTAGCCTCAAATTTGATCAAATTTTATATCTCACATTAAATCCCACAATCGATCACAATAAATATCAATAAAACTTCTGATTTCTGAGTTCCCCTGTCTGACTACTTAGTTTGTGACTAAAAATTATTTTCTGCTTTTTCATGCGAGATTCTACATTCCTCAACTGCTCGTCCCGTCTGTCCTGTCCGTGACGCTACTAATTTTAGAAAGCAGCGCACCAAATTACTGCACCAAAAAATAACTCTTTCGAACGTCCGCATAAAATTGTTCATTAATAATAGTGTGCTTTGAGCGTGGTTAATGTTAATCTTGAAACCAAAATGATTATGATTTTTAAGTCTATATTTTCAATTTACAAAAATGCAGTGATGTCCCCTAGCCTCAAATTTGATCAAATTTTATATCTCACATTAAATCCCACAATCGATCACAATAAATATCAATAAAACTTCTGATTTCTGAGTTCCCCTGTCTGACTACTTAGTTTGTGACTAAAAATTATTTTCTGCTTTTTCATGCGAGATTCTACATTCCTCAACTGCTCGTCCCGTCTGTCCTGTCCGTGACGCTACTAATTTTAGAAAGCAGCGCACCAAATTACTGCACCAAAAAATAACTCTTTCGAACGTCCGCATAAAATTGTTCATTAATAATAGTGTGCTTTGAGCGTGGTTAATGTTAATCTTGAAACCAAAATGATTATGATTTTTAAGTCTATATTTTCAATTTACAAAAAAGCAGTGATGTCCCCTAGCCTCAAATTTGATCAAATTTTATATCTCGCATTAAATCCCACAATCGATCACAATAAATATCAATAAAACTTCTGAGTTCTGAGTTCCCCTGTCTGACTACTTAGTTTGTGACTAAAAATTATTTTCTGCTTTTTCATGCGAGATTCTACATTCCTCACTGCAGCTGGGCCTCATCTTTTTAAAAAAAAGTTTTTTTGGTTCATTTTATTCTCTGTTGAAGCGAACAAAAAATAAAATCCAAGTAGATCGACAAAGAAACGAGAAAGGCTTTATTCCTTATCTCTGCTGATGATTGAAGCAGACTTTTTAATCAATATTAATTTTGATTATGTACTCCAGAGGCGTAACTCGGTTTTTGGCGCCCTTGGCTAATTTAATTTTGGTGCCCTTGATAAATTGTCAAGTTTCAGCTTTTCAATTTTTTCATGTGTTTGAAAAAGTAATTGAATTTCTCTTATTTTATTTATGACAATAAATACGTAGTCTGAAAGTGAAAGTCATACAATGTGAATATAAAAAATGCATAAGACCGGAACAATAATAATTTGCAGTTTATTATTTACTAGATACTACCAAATAAATTGATGGATAAATATACATGTCGTTGCGTTAATAAAGAATGCAGCAAAACTTAAAGTAACATATATTATAAATAAAAACAATAATGTCAATGTGTCATACTCATAATCTCATTCATAACGATAGAAACTCACAAATAAAGGTAAATTTAAATACTCCACCGACTACAGATCAGCACTTCAGTTAGCTGGCGTATTGGCGTGTTTGCTAATACTGTGGGACCTCTCTAAGTCCAACTCAAGGGGGAAAAAATTCGACTTACGGAGTTTTCGAGTTAGGGAAACTGGCGTAATAGGCGCAGATTAATCAAGGACAATGTTGATATTGAGAGGGGGGAGGAGAGAAACAGCCATAGTGGCTAGAAGGCTTGACGGGAAAGAGGGACGGTGATGTTTCATATGAAAGAAGCCAACTTGTTTTGACTAACCGACACAAGGCCGTGAGCGGAGACACCTTCCCTCCCCTCCCCCACTTTACTCCCTCGACAGTGGGATGGGGATTGTAAGATTTTTCATTAAAAAAAAAGACTGTAAAATAATATTGACATTTGTAGGATAAGAAGCCCCGCAAAGGCCACGAACATAATAAAACATATTATAATGGTTTAAATGAAATATATTTAAATATAATTAATCATTCCCATTTTTGTTATCGAGGATAAAAGTGAAATGCAGTCGGACCTCGATAAGTCGAACTTCCATAAGTGGAAAACCTTCCTATATCGAATTAATTGTTAGGTCCCGGCCAAATTCCATAAGACTAATGTATTTTAGATCTCATTAACTCCAAGATTTTTGGCTTTCAACCTTTCTTAGTCGAATTTTCCAAGGCGTTAGGGTTATTATTCTGGAGTGACATTTCAGAACACGTGTTCCGTAGAGCCAAGTAAATGGATGTAAAATCTTATCTTAGTGCATTCAACGAGGAATTAAGCGATCCTTGCAAGTAAAAAAAATGACAAAGGCAAGAAAAAGGAGTTTATAAGTGGTAACTAGTTCGCGTCCCTTTGCTGCATGCTGTAACTCTTTTTAAAAAGAACAATCTTACTCCCCCCATCCCACTGTGGAGGAAGAAAGTTGGGGAGGGGAGGGAAGGTGTCTCCTCTCACGGGCTTGAGTCGGCATGTCAAAGCAAGTTGGTCTTCCTTTCATATGAAACATAGACACCACCTCTCTTTCCTGTCAAGCCTACTAGCCGTTATGGCTGTTCCCACACCTTTCAATATCTACATTGTCCTTGATTAATCTGCGTCTATTACGCCATTTTCCCTAACTCAAAAACTTCGTAAGTCGAGTTTTTTTCGGGTCCTTTTGAGCTCGACATAGAGACGTCCGACTGAATTTATTTAAATACAAATTTAAGAATTAAAGATTTAGTGGCGCCCTTTTGAGCTGTCGCCCTTGGCAACTGCCCCGATGCCAACCCGTTGTTACGCCACTGATGTACTCACAAACTTTGCCAGATGTAAATCTCTCTCTCTATTTCTCTCTCTCTCTCCCCCCCTCTCTCTCTCTGACTTTCTCATCTCTTACAAAAGTTACAGAATTTTTGTCTATTATGATTACACAATTAATTAACTATTAATTTTTATACAGAAATAATTTATTGTAGGTTTTATATGAGTGATAGTAGTACAAAAATATGTGTTTACAATTATTTTTGTTTGTTAGAATAATATAGAATATTCCAGTTGTCAAATGTCCGGGACAGAAGGGGGCACCCATATGGGTTTCTGCCTAGGGCACCAAGATGGCTTAATCTGCCCCGTTGTGTGACACACACAAACACATAAATACTCGTACATATAAAGATATAAAATTTATGTTGCAAGATATACGCCGTAAAAAATCTGACCTTTTTTGTGACGTTCTGAGACTTAAAAGTTCAGAGATTTTATGTGTTGTTCATTACTGACAACTGATCAAGGAATCTTCAGTGCCAACTGATCTAGCCATCGTAAGTGCCAAATGGGTATAGCTATCGTTAGTGCCAACTGATCTAGCATTCGTCAGTGCCAACTGATCTAGCCATCGTCAGTGCCAAATGGGTATAGCTATCGTTAGTGCCAACTGATCTAGCCATCGTCAGTGCCAACTGATCTAGCCATCGTCAGTGCCAAATGGGTATAGCTATCGTTAGTGCCAAATGATTTAGCAATCGTCAGTGCCAACTGATCTAGCCATCGTTAGTGCCAACTGTTATAGCCATCGTTAGTGACAACTGATCTCGCCATCGTCATTGTCAACTGATCTAGCCATCGTGTCAACTGATCTAGCCATCGTTATTGCCAACTGATCTAGCCATCGTCAGTGCCAACTGATCTAGCCATCGTCAGTGCCAACTGATCTAACCATCGTTATTGCCAACTGATCTAGCCATCGTCAGTGCCAACTGATCTAGCCATCGTCAGTGCCAACTGATCTAGCCATCGTTAGTGCCAACTGTTATAGCCATCGTTAGTGACAACTGATCTGGCCATCGTCATTGTCAACTGATCTGGCCATCGTTATTGCCAACTGATCTAGCCATCGTCAGTGCCAACTGATCTAGCCATCGTCAGTGCCAACTGATCTAGCCATCGTCAGTGCCAACTGATCTAGCCATCGTTATTGCCAACTGATCTAGCCATCGTCAGTGCCAACTGATCTAGCCATCGTCAGTGCCAACTGATCTAGCCATCGTTATTGCCAACTGATCTAGCCATCGTCAGTGCCAACTGATCTAGCCATCGTCAGTGCCAACTGATCTAGCCATCGTCAGTGCCAACTGATCTAGCCATCGTTATTGCCAACTGATCTAGCCATCGTCAGTGCCAACTGATCTAGCCATCGTCAGTGCCAACTGATCTAGCCATCATTATTGCCAACTGATCTAGCCATCGTCAGTGCCAACTGATCTAGCCATCGTCAGTGCCAACTGATCTAGCCATCGTCAGTGCCAACTGATCTAGCCATCATTATTGCCAACTGATCTAGCCATCGTCAGTGCCAACTGATCTAGCCATCGTCAGTGCCAACTGATCTAGCCATCGTCAGTGCCAACTGATCTAGCCATCATCAGTGCCAACTGATCTAGCCATCGTCAGTGCCAACTGATCTAGCCATCATCAGTGCCAACTGATCTAGCCATCGTCAGTGCCAACTGATCTAGCCATCATTATTGCCAACTGATCTAGCCATCGTCAGTGCCAACTGATCTAGCCATCATTATTGCCAACTGATCTAGCCATCGTCAGTGCCAACTGATCTAGCCATCGTCAGTGCCAACTGATCTAATCAATCTTATCTTTTATGCCCCGGATGTATCTTGTGTCATTTTTAGATCTTTCAGGAAGCTCATTTACTGAGCTCTTGCTTTTGATTTACCGTTCTTTTGATCCATACCTCCTCCACCCCCACCCCTCTCCAAACAAACATCCACATTTCAAAGCATTGAAAGGTGAAGTGGTATGATGGTGTGTAGCTTGTTTGAAGGTAAATGGTGTACCACATAACAGTATGGATTAAAAATAATTGCTGCTAATTTAATATTCCCTTAAATCAAACCAAGGAGTCTTTGAGAAATTTGTTTTGTTACAATTTATTCTGACTCTTCCCGTTTTTTAATGATAATAAAAAATGGGACTTTAAAAACAAACTTGAATAGTTCTCTTCTAGCTTAATATATTTATATATATTTTTTTTACATTAAATTGAATAATAGCGATTCATCTTTATATAATAAACGAAC
Source organism: Ampullaceana balthica (assembly GCA_944989445.1). Taxonomy (NCBI): domain Eukaryota; kingdom Metazoa; phylum Mollusca; class Gastropoda; family Lymnaeidae; genus Ampullaceana; species Ampullaceana balthica. The sequence goes on along the minus strand of CALYLW010000004.1, from coordinate 3,329,640 downwards.
TGCATTTAAGACATATATTTTATAGCTTATTTTATCTAATTGTGAAATGTAACAGAGGAAAGAAGATGAATATAACCACCAATGAGTACTTGAATTAATTTAGCTATCTGATTTGAGTTCATTTATCCTTTGGTAATGTGGTTTTAGCCAATGTAATACAACCATTTATCAATACACCGCATAGAACTATATATATTTTAAAACACGTGCTTCATCGGAACGAATGAAGACAGAAAAAAAAATTGCTTACCCAATTAAATGATTGAGTTCAAACTTTTAAAATATCAATGAAAATAACCCTGTATAACACTACTTCACTACCACACACCGCCAATCAAATAATGTATATTGTGCTACATCACTAAACACACCACCAATCAGATTATGTACATTATATTACACTACCACAAACAGCTAATCAAATGACTCACATTAAGTTAGACTACCGTACATACCCAATTAAATTACTTACAGCTTTGTTAGGCTACCTTACACTGCCAATCAAATTACTTGGCACAAACAATCCCACCATTCCTTTGGTGAACTATCTAGGCAGTTGATAGGCTTTACCGCTAACTTCTAGAACTATCTTGATCGATAAACGCCAATTAGCCAGTGGAGTCTAGTCTCGACCTGGACTTTAGTTCAGTCTGGACGATATCAGCCACCCCCTCCCATTAAACTCCACCACCACCGCGATTCATGGGGTCCGTCAGTTCGAACAAAACTCATTTACCAAGTGGATTGCTTGACCTCTCATTCTGGTACGCAAATAGCAGCGAACAAAGCGATGTTATGAAACTGATTCTCTTGTAGGTCATGGGTTTGCCACTTTTTATATATATTTTTTTACCTTTCACGGTTTAACGGATCTACAATCACCACGTCATTCATGTTGACATATGATCTTCAATGAGCAATCAATTGTCTATCCTTGTCATCCACCAATTGTCCACCCTGTATTGCGCCAATTGTCCACCATGTCATGCGCAAATTTTCCACCCTGTCATGCACAAATTGTCCACCCTGTCATGCGCCAATTGTCCACTTTTTCATGTGCCAATTGTCCACCTTGTCATGCACCAATTGTCCACCTTGTCATGCGCCAATTGTCCATCCTGTCATGTGCTAATTGTCTACCTTTTAATGCGCCAATTGTCCACCTTGTCATGCAGCAATTGTCCACATTGTCATGCGCCAATAGTCCACCATGTCATGCGCCAATTGTCAACCTTGTCATGTGCCAATTTTCCACCTTGTCATGCGCTAATCGTCCACCATGTCATGCACCAATTGTCCACCTTGTCATGTGCCAAAAGTCCACCATGTCATGCGCCAATTGTCCATCATGTCATGTGCTAATTGTCTACCTTTTCATGCGCCAATTGTCCACCTTGTCATGCACCAATTGTCCGCCTTGTCATGCGCCAATAGTCCACCATGTCATGCGCCAATTGTCAACCTTGTCATGTGCCAATTTTCCACCTTGTCATGCGCCAATCGTCCACCATGTCATGCACCAATTGTCCACCTTGTCATGCGCCAATAGTCCACCAGGTCATGCACCAATTGTCCACCCTGTCATGCGCCAATTGTCCACCTTTTCATGTGCCAATTGTCCACCTTGTCATGCACCAATTGTCCACCTTGTCATGCGCCAATAGTCCACCATGTCATGCGCCAATTGTCAACCTTGTCATGTGCCAATTTTCCACCTTGTCATGCGCCAATCGTCCACCATGTCATGCGCCAATTGTCCATCCTGTCATGTGCTGATTGTCCACCTTGTTATGATCCAATTATCAACCCTGTCATGCGCCTATTGTCGACCCTGTCAGAAGCCAATTATCCACCTTGTCATTCGATAATTGTCCACCTTGTTAAACGTCCTAACCTATTTCTTCTTCAAACTATGCACTTATCAAGTAAGTAATGTATGTGCTACTGATTACAGATTTTAAATAATTCCACCTTGCCCCGACGACACCCACACAATTGATCAGCATATTAAAAATGTGATAAATCTAGTTTAATGGACGAGAGATTGTCGCGATGCATAGGAGGTTACTTTCCTATTAGGCTGGACCGTTCAATGTCTTTTACAATTAGATTGCCCGATTTAAGAATCCCTGCCAAAAATTACAAGATGTACCACTGAATTGCAAGCCGGTCAACCAGTGTCATAGACTTTACTCACGGTCTTACCAAACCAGGTTTCCCAGGGTACAGCCACCGCTCCTCAAAACCAATCATTGATGAGTTTGACAACACGATCCAACTGTTCTTCTAATTATCAAGGATCGCGTTCAATCCTCTGATTACTATGAATCGTGTGATATTCATCCATCTATGTCACAAAAAGTGTTGGATTTCTAGGATAGTGATAAATTATTAAAAGCTGAGAGCGCAATTTTAATAGCTGATTTATCTGTATACAGGTTGCCTAATTTGTTACAAGCCATGTTTGCAATGTTACAAGCACAGACATCTTTTACACCTTGTCCCTCGTGTTGAACGCAACGGGCGCGAAGTAACGTGGTGAGACGTTTGTTACATTCTTTCCCACACGTAACAAGCCGAGACCCTTGTGCTTTACACAAGAAATACAGATCGAAAAAGATGTCGAACATTTTGTAAAGCCAATGACGTGGTACACCTTTTGTGGTCCTGTGGGTGAGATCTGATTGTTCCCAGTGCTCCAAGGTTTGGGTCATGAAGAGTAGCAGACGACACATAACATCAATTAAGATTTTAGCGTTCTTGTTTTTCGTGAAAATCGAATTCCCGCAGGACGAATAATAAAGATTAACTTCCTTCAGTTCCACGGTGTTCCTCGTAGACGTGGTAACATTTAAATTATTCAGAATGTTTTTTGTCTTGGCCATTCAGAATACAGCAGTTTTTACTGTCACTTTATATCTGTTGAACCATTCAAATGTCGTGGTCCTTCTTTACTGCCACCTATTACTGTTGAACCATTCAATAGCTGTGTCTTACTTTACTGTCATCTAATATTTGTGGAACCATTCAAGGGTGTTATCCTACTTCACTGTCACCTAATATATGTGGAAACATTAAATTGCGTTTTCCTGATTACTGTGATCTGGACGTTCGTTTTTGTACAGATACTTTTTTAAATATTGAATTAGTATGAGATTTTTTTTTACATTTCAACTGACATCTATTAATGTTTCGTTACACACACCACACTCAAACACCATTATGAAATGAAGGTGACAGGCAACAAACACCACAATACTGTTTTACAATGATCATCATAGAGTTAAGTACTACTCTGAATATATTTTCATTACGACCAGTTACCGCTATGCAATGAAATTTGTGTTATAGGTTACCCTTCTCTCTATCTAGCAGTCTCTATATTAGCTGTTACCAACTTTCTGTAGTGTTGAGCAATGTTACAGAGACATAGAAATCTGACGTTGTGGTTTGAAAGTTTTGATGCTACTATTTTTCTATAAATGTAGTAATAAATCAACAAAAAATGACTAGAACATTACAATGAGCATCACTGAATAGAGTATTATAGCATGTAGTGTATTTTAGTATTGCGGCAAATTTCTCATTAGTAGCACATAATTAAAACCGTTATAGAAATATTTTCCATATGTTAAGCACCTTTGGAACTTATCGGAAATTACATAACTAATCTTGCCAAAGAAATACATCTTTGCCCAATAGTAAATCTGAAAGTGCTGCCAAGAAGAAAAATATCCACAGCATTTGTAATTCTGAATGCACTTTCCCTTACAGACTGAACACCTTCATTTTGTTATCTGTTGGTACTATCCCTCAAGAGAGTTCACAAAAATGTGTAAATCTGATTGTGTTGTCTTGCAGGCAGAGAGTTATCACTAAAAATCCGATGATGTATTTCCTTAAAACTTTATTTCTTAAAATTAAAAAAAAGAAAATATTATTATTTAAAGTTATAACCATATCTTTGTTCTTCTTCTGATCATTAATAACATTAAGAGAGTGTCCTGATCTCTATATAACTAAAACATTTTTTTCTGTCAGATTTCACAGATAGAAGAACTAAATAGACAGACGCGATCCTTGCTGTTCTTTAAAAAAAATCTATGGAACTGTGTCGTCAAATATTACGACAATATAACTAATAGACCATGTGGTTAAAAAACATTTATTGGCAATAACATATTTACCAAAAAGCTACTTCTTCATTCTGGACGAACAATGGACTACATTCTAAGACTCCTACTTCATGTCGTGACGTCATTACTTTGCGTGTTTGTCGCCACCAAAGCCAGCGTCTCGGAATTAGCGGACTTTGAGGACGATGATGATGATGCAATGAAGGAATGGAAAGGGAGCACAAACATTAACCTACTGACGCAGAAGGGAGAAAATTTAAAGGGGTCGAGTCATCCGCTAGTGGACACAACATTTGGAACGAGTGAAGGTCAGTAAAACCATATTTTATTGGTCCTAACCATGAGGCTACTAAAGCCGTCAATCAGTTTTTTCCAAACTCAGACAAAAACAACAATCGAGCGATGATTACATAGTAACCTGAAGCAAATGACAATCGATAGCTAGAGATATAAAATAAATGGCAGCGTTATAAATGATGAAGAAGAGATCGTGGTAAATTACATACCCGTCGATTTTGATTTTTACAGTCTATGGAGTGTAGTGAATTGATTTAAAGAACAACAGAGTTAACCGACGTATGTTAGTGCCTGGATTAGAAACAAACCCCATGTCGTCCGTTATGGAACGTTCACTAGAATTTTTGTGATATGTACTGTAATTAATGTGTTTGGTATGGTATGAATGCTACTTTTAAAACTTATATGTATGTTATTACCTCCATGTAAAGCGCCGTGAGCCCAGTTCCTTACTGGGATACAGCGCTGTATAAATTATCAATTTTTTATTACTATTAATTTTAATCAAGTTCCTGGGGTTGAATCTGTGGCGACGCAGGTTTTTGAGACGCTGTCACAATATTATATTAATGACAAAAAAAAAGAGCAGCTTATGGGATAAAGAGTACATCTCCGGTACATATTATTTAATAACTTAAATTTAATAAAACTTATAACTAAATCAAGTTTCAAATAATTTCAATTTTTATTAATCCTTTAAAAGGTATATAATATATTTTATATCTGTAAATCGGTGGAATTTTAAACCCCTAAAAACTGAGAGCAAACAGATTTATAACTCTACCGTTAACATTGAATAAACATTGAATTATCTTAAAAATTACGTGTGCGCAACGACATTGCCAGTAAGGCGGCGATTAACTTTCAACAGCTCTATTTGCCTTTACAATTCAGTCTAATTCCTTTTGGACGGAAATAAAAATCTTCCTATAAATGTTCGAAAGTGAGAGTATTTTTTGCGAGGCCGTAGAAAATAAATGCAATCAAATTATTTTTATGTGTCGTTTGTTACAGGACAATGTCCAATAGGTCTTTATCTAAACTTATATTTTTACACAAATAAATAAGTAATCTAAATAATATATATCCCCCCCCCCAAAACAAAAAACCTAATAAAATTTAACTAGTATTTAATTTCTTTCCTTTAGGTTATTATCTCTTTATCAAGTCTACTGGAATGCTATACAGCAGCTGTCACGAGACGCCTGGTCCAAGCTGCCATCTCAAATTTAACGCCGTCGTCGGCCGTACTGTCACTGTGTCCGTCTATGCCTTTGCGCTCTGCATGTGTTGGCCAATACCCCCTGAAGCTCATCGACACTTGCTGGAGATAAATGCTACTGGACCCGGGTAAGTGGAAAGGGTGTACCTGACATTTGTAAGTGTTGACAAGACGTTTAACATGTGTTTGTGAGTGCTGTACCCTCTGTGCTAAGGGAACAGAATGAGTACTTGACACTTGAGGTCACCCGGTGTAAATTTACAAGGATGCACCAGCACATTTTAAGTTAGGCGGATGCACTCGCTTTGTGCAAGACTAGTTCGTCTTGTCATGGGGTATGTCCAGTCATTTTATTTTATACACTGTATTCGACAGTCTGTCACGTCATGGGGTTTTGTTTTTTTCTGGGATCCTACTGTTTCATTCCTCCTGCAGTACTCGACGTTGAATCAATAATATATCAAGTCTACTTCTAGTCTACATGGAATGTGAAACGCATAGACATAGTTAACTACCCATAATGTTTGCATAAACGTGTTTATTTTAACTTAAGAAGACAGCAAGCTGCTCATACTATATAGTAGTTTATAAATCTTTTCGACCCGATGAATAAATATTTTGGTGTTTCAGTTATTTAAAAAAGTTAGGATTTCCTCAACAGGTCGTCTTGCCGTAGTGTATGTCTCAACAGGTCGTCTTGCCGTGGTGTATGTCTCAACAGGTCGTCTTGCCGTGGTGTATGTCTAAGTATGATGAGATCGTCTTGCCGTGGTGTATGTCTAAGGATAAGGAGATCGTCTTGCCGTGGTGTATGTCTCAACAGGTCGTCTTGCCGTGGTGTATGTCTAAGGATGATGAGGGGAGGGGTTGGTGGCTTTGAGTTTCATGGTGTCTAATAGCTCGAAAGAACGAAAAAAAAATTGGGACGTAATTCACTTTATCCATACAAGAGTTGCCCATTAAGAGCCCTTGTTTGAACATTGGTTCCTACTGTTCGGCCGATCTCCACGTGACTCGGCATTAGGAAAATGGCGGTGGTTTAAATGTCACGTTGGGTTGGCTTTAAAAACATTGCACTCTGCGGCATATTTCAATATAGTAAAGGTTTAGTCATCCTTTTTATAGAGTTATATAATTTAAAAAACAACAACACAACTTTATCTAACTTTGCTCGTTCACCGGCATCTCGTCGTCATGCCACCAGTAGATACAGATCAAAACTAATCATTCTAATGTCAGTAGATAATTCATGTTGTATTTTGACAGGAAGACTCTACGATGATAACACAGAAACAATAACTTCATTCACCTGCTTACAGATAAATTAACTTTAATCGTTATTGCATCATTATTTGCAAGAACAAACACATACAAGTTTTCCATCTTCCCGTCCGGAATTCGGGCGTGGAATGGGTTGCCTGAAGAATCCAGGAAAACCAACACTTTATCAACATTTAAATCTCTAATAAAAATGCAGGACTAAACACAAACCATAGATACGTGTAGGACGCAATAATCTTCTGTATAGAAGGAGCGTCTGTAAACAGATAGGATAAAATTATTTCCTAAGGCTTAAATGTTGACGAGGAATATAATTAAAAATAATTAATAATTTGAACTAAAACAAAGACAAAGTCACTTCTAAATTTTGAATAATTTTGCCTCAATAATATACTAATGTATTTATAAAAAAATTGACAGCATGGTTTGTGTTTATTATTGTTTACCGACCCAACTAAAACAAACATGTCTATTTGCTGGCTGAGTTTCTCTGTCTCTCTAGTTTGCTCTCTCAAAAGGGTCCAATAGATCTCATATAACTTTTGCGCTGGAACTCTCCCTCTCTCTCTTTCTCTCTGTCAATGGAGCCCAAAAGATCTCACATGGCTTTTGTGAGAGAAGTGTTGTGTTGTTGTATTGACATTGTATGAGCGAGCGAGTTGGCTAGTATGAAACACGTGGTTTGTGATGTGAACTGTAAGCGTGCGTGGTCGTGGACTGGGAGGATGGCTGACTATATATAGAAGGGTCAAGAGGTAACCGAGGTTGATGGCAGGGGATTGTATAGAGTGATTAAAGACAGTTGTTACCCAGACTACAAGGTGTTAAAGTCGTATTACTTGACCTATAAGTTCTATTACAGCTTTCACTCTGCCTCTTAATGGGCTCCTATATAGTGTGTGAACTGCGTAAGTACGTTAGTAGTATCATGTCAAAGATTACAGTGTACACTTTAAAGTAAAAAAAAATCTTCAAATAATTTTTAACATATTTTGTTAAATATAAAGATATATTACTATTCTTTAAGAACGTTCACTCTTCCTGGACATTGCCTTCAAAATTACCTTGAACATATTGTAGAATTCATGGAAAACAAACCTCTTTGTTCACCCTAAAATGCAGACAAGAGCAATCATTTCTTTCCTCGCCGGAATCTCATCTGTAAACCACTAGGGATACCATGTTACGTGTGAGACACCCGCTGTTGACTTTAACAGATTCCATTAAAACTCTCCAATAAAATATGCGCGATGCGTCTTGAGGGAAAAAAAAGTTAATGTAAAGTCGTATTCGTGGGTCTACACGAGGTAGTTGAAAATGCCAAATAAGTTCAGTCAGTCCGAATGTATTATCAGTCAAAGTTCTAGGGAGAGTCCATAGTCCTGACTGACAACGAACTTCCGGTAAGTTAGGAAACACGTTTTATACTGATGTCGGGTTACTACGGTGTAAGTTACAAAGGGAGCTGCGATTGAATTTTTTTTAAAAATGCATTTAGGAATGAAACGTAGAAAATACATTTTTATATATTACTATAATAATAATAATGGAAATGATAATACATAAGGCAATTAATTCTAACGGAAAGACAACACAAAAATAAGCTAATACAATCATCAGATAGATTAAAAAAATGTATTCCATATGACAGAACAAACATTTTAAACGCCAATAACAATGTAAGACTAGACAAAGACTATTTGATAAGCGTAGGATGCAATAATCTTCTGTATAAAAGAAACGTCTGTAATAGATAAGATACGATAAGCATATCAATGAAAACATGTTAATGATTTTATACGAAGAAATGTCAATGCAGCTAAACGAACTAAAATATCATTTATAAAGAAACCCTAATTTTCTTTTTTTTTGGTGTGTAACGAGGCACATTTCTAGTGTCTTTTTTAATCTAAACTAAAAGCGTTGTCACAATATACTTGTATATTTTTCAGCTCAGAAAAGAAACAATCTGTAACAGATAAGATAAGATAATAATCTTTTAAATATCTGTTAAAACTATTAAAAATATGTCTGTTCTGTTCTCTTAAAAGCAAAATACCATCATGCATAATTTTAAATCAAATAGTGAAATGAATAACCACTTGGCGTGTTTCAGTCATTGTCCTATTATTCTCCAAGATAAACACTCTGAATTCTAATCTACAGTCATGATTAATGTATGTCTCAATGTCCAACTAGCATTATGTACGAATTCTAGTCCTTCTAGTGTTAAGATTAATTGACTTTTCCCTCTATTCTCCAGATAAATTAGGTCCGAATCCGAATCTTTCTCGCGCATAGATTAATTTATATCTCCCTTATGGCTTTAATTTCTCCATAAAATATAAATTTCTGACCATCCTAGTAGTTTTTTTAAATAAGTCAAGTCAGTGATCTTTAAAATCCCCGCAAGCCTAGAAATTAATTCCATTTTATAGGTCAACTGCATTTGTTTAGGAATAAGAACCACGCCATTGTAAGCTGGCGTCAAAGACATTAAGAAGATATGGGACGAATGTCAACAAAAAGGCTGAGCAAACTTATATTGTTTTGGAAACAGAAGGCAGCACGGCGGATGAATTAAGGGGTAGAAAAATATGAGGAATGGATTTCTTTAAGGGATGATGAAATTGCGGAATATTTTATGTCAATAGAGACAAACAATTTTCGAGAATGTGGTCTCCTGGTAACAGAAAGAGGACAATATTTAAATTAACTTAAATGATATTAAAAATACTTCGCATAATACCGTAGAAAATACACGATAAAAGCCAGATCTAAAGTTAGGACCATAACCTAAAAAAATTCACGATACTATTATAAACTATAGACTTATGTGTACACAAATATTCACAACTTTAATCATTTTTTGAAAAACATTTTCACCGCCCTATGTTGAACTATGGAATACTAAATAAAAAAATAATTATAAAAATAAAAATAAGACAATATAAAAATCGTATAGCAACGTTTATGGAACATTATTACTTTTACGAAATTGAATGAAGCAGTTCTTTGTGGAGGTGTCAGGTTTTATAACTTACATAATTTTCGAACAAATAATTAGATGCATACAAAAATATTACATGTTTGATATTGACGCGATCATTTCACCATGAATATCTTACTATTTTCTGGTTCCTTGAAATGTCAAAATTGATCTGTTTTAGAATACGTTGGTACTAGTTATTTCTACGACCCCCTCATGAAAATGTTTCCAACATCCTCTATTTGAAACTTGACAACGAAAGCTTTCAACCAACCTTTTCAGCGGCAAGGGTTCCTGGATCGTATGTTGGCAGAAAGCGGACGGAAGCCTTATTGGAAGTTGTCTGCAGTGGGTTAAGCCGTGTCCCTCGCGAGCTAACGTCAAAACGAATTGGGAAGAGGAAGAATGGAGCACACTACAGTCCCGGTCTGGGGATCGGATTTATGTGAGGAGTAGGAAAAAAAGACTTTTGATACGTTGCAACAGACTTATTGCTCATTCGGGTTTTTAAATAACACATGAGATTTAAACACTGATTTGAGCAATATACTTTGCTTGTTACTTTGTATTTTTAAAAGAAAAAAATCACCTGCTTCGGATAATAATACTGAAACCACTATCTAGTGTTGGATTATTTTAAAAATCGAATCATATGTTCAAAAAATATTATTAAAACACTACAAAAATATAGCTACTAATTTGTTTTTCATAATCATGAACAAATTATTTTAAAAAAAAATAACAGGTTGTATTTATTTAAAGTTGTATCAAATTGACTAATAGGGGATATTTTGTTGATCCTGTAAAAAAATCCAAAGATATATTCGTGGTGGCTGAGTTTTGTATTGTTATTATCAGCTAATCATTACAGCATAAGCAAATTATTACAGTATCAGCCAATGATTACATTATCAGCCAATGATTACATTATCAGCCAACAATTAAAGTATCAGCCAACCATTACAGTATCAGCCAAACATTACACTATCAATGGATTAAATACTATTGAAGAGACAGAACGACAAACTGTAGTAATAATGCCTCTAAATCATCACCAATAATGGTTAACTTGGGAAACTTAAGTCTAATTAACATAAACAATATACCCAACAGTATCTCATCAGGAACAAAGTTGGCAATATTTGTCGATATTTGTGTAATCTATAGAAAACTGAAGTCAAATATAATTGAACTTCGAAATGGTTTTAAATGAAGTAAAACTCACACCAAACGACTTGTGTTTTCTTACAATAAAGGTAAAGCTTTACTAATGGACAAATTCATATGTATACGATAAATTCTTTATTCGAAATACCATGCATTTATAATCGAAGAATTTAAATATCACGAAGATAGTTTCTTGTATAGCGCTAATTGTCCATGCCAATCCAACATGCTGAGCACACTCTGATCTTCAAAGCTTTGCTTAAATAAAACAGAATTAAAATTTTCATTAAACATTTCTTTTTCGTCACGATCCCCCAATGACTGTAAAGACGTTCCATAAGTTTAGAGAAGTTGCTTCGAAAGAGCGCACAACAAGGGAGTTCTTTCTGTGTCCAACCACTCCGGTAAATTTCAGAAGGGAATATTTAGAGAATTTCAACCTGCTGTCCGTAAAGTACGTCAAGCCATTTTTGACAATTTTTAACTCCCACCCTCCCCTCCCCCTGTACAAACTGTCACAAATCTTGGACCCCCCCCCCTTAAAGTACGTCACACTTTCGAACACATTTTTTTTATTAACAAAATTATTTAAATTTAATATAAAACGCCGTGACGTCACAGATGGCTGGACATCCCCCTCCCCCTGTCACAAACTGTCACACTTATATTACACCCCCTCCCCCACTTCTGGAGCGTGACGTACTTTATGGATGGCGCCATAGACGTATATTTGTTTTAAAGTCATTTTAAAAAAAAACAATGCGGTGTGGATCCATCAACACGTACTGTCATCTGTCAGTGACGGGATGTTGTGGTCTATTTGATCAGCCACAGAAAGCCAGTGGAGATCATTAAGAGGCGGTTTGATGAGGTCTGACTTCCTCATCCTCTATGTAACGCGCGCTGCAGTCTTTCGTAACTTCAGAAATTACGTTACAAACTGTGTGGATATTAAATAATAATAAAAAATGTTTATTCCCAATATTAATCCAAAGTAATGCATGAAATTAACAGAGTGGCCTTCGTGAAATATTCTGCTCGAGAAATCGATTCAGATTGCTGTCTTAAAACTGTTGATTTATCCTAAGAGATCGTGGCCAAAGGTAAAACATTATTTATTTTTGTTTTTAAGGTCAAGAGTGGCGGTGAAAAAAAGCTTAACAAGAATCAATAGTTCTCCATAAAACATTTTCCTGACATCAACTATGGTTGGTGTCTCCCAGTGCAGTAGATCATGGTGTCACCCTCTCACAACTTACCTACTCTTAGTATGCCAGTTCCAAATAACGGGAGAACAGAATTTTACACATTGGTGTCCCCAATTGTGATGGTGTAGCCCGGTGCGGTCCACACATCCCCGCACCCCACATACTGACGCCTCTGCCTGACATCAACATTGTGTTCACTAAACTCCTCCACCTGCTGTTAAACAGCCTATGTGGTTAAAACATGAGAGAAAATTCCCCCCAAAAATCTGAAGATTGATTACAAACTGGCTGTTCTCTGGCACAACTTCTTTTCTGACTCATCCCCTTCATATCTTACTGAACTTCTGTCAGTCTACTCACCCAGTCGTCAGCTACGCTCTTCTGCAGACACACGTATTCTCTGTGTTCCTAAGACACGAACTAAAACTTTTGGCGAAAGGTCATTCTCTTTTGTGCAGCCAAACAATGGAATTCTCTACCATTACACATCCGTAGTATTCCAACTACCAAGTCCTTCAAGACTGCACTTAAGACGCATCTTTTCAAAATGTATTTACAAAATTAATGAAACAACATTTATTTTAATGATTAACGTAGCTTATGTGTAATTTACTGTCCTGTATGTTGTTATTATGGTATGAATGGTTATTTAATTATTATATTTATGTTATGATCTCCATGTAAAGAGCTGTGAGCCCGGTTCCTTGCTGGGATACAGCGCTATATAAATTAACAATTATTATTATTATGATTATTACCTAAAGATGATTTTTATTACATTTTAATATTTATTTCCCATTATATACCTCCCCCCATATCCAAAGAATATTTTTACTCCAAGTTAAAGAAGTCTGAAATAATTTTGTTAAAGCATATTTAATATCCAATTCTTTGAGACAGACGTAAATCAGACATTAATATTTGTTGCAAAAGTCAGCTGTGACGTGGCACAAGTTCTTCAATGTTCAAGAGACCGGAAGCCTATTTTCCTTTATGGCAACGCTGTGACCCAAATTTTCTTTTTCGCAGCTAATCCCTGGAGTCGGGAATTATTTTGGGACCTTTACCTTTTCATACCAACATTTCATTTAGCATTTCTTCAACAACAAAAAAGTCGAACAAGGACGAAAGGAAAGAATCGTATTCGTAACCCAGTTTAAGTAGTCAAGAGTCAAGAGGTCATATAATCATTGAAGACAACAGAAGTACTTGTGTTGAGTATTAGTTCAGAAAACAAAGTCCGAAAGCTATAAGCAATTTTTCATGCTTAAAAATGACAGATATGGATTTTAAAAATAAAAAAAAACCGTAAAAAAACAAGTTTTTGACTATAAATCCTATATGTACGAGAAGTAACTAAAAGAATGTTCATTATAATATACACAATTGTAGTTGTGTCGCAAAACATGTTTAATATAATGCGCACCGATCACGAATATGTTTATAAAAAGTGTTGTCAATAAAATACGCACCTTATTGCGCGACAGAAAGGTTGTTCAATATAATACGCACAGCGACGCTCTATCTCAAAAAATAACATTATACATAGGAATAAATAAAATAATCTAAAAATTCAATAATTTAATTACGGTACATGCGATCGATCTGAAATTTTGATACATTGTTTTTATCATCAGTACAAAACTGCCTGCAAAAATTCAGCTCGCTAGCTTAAGAGGAAGTGGGTTAAAAATGGATCCAAAGTTTTGGCGACAAGCAAGCAATCAAGGGTTCAAAAAAACAACCAGACACCACGAGTTAATATAAAGGATTTAATTTTTTTTAAACGTGAAAAAACAAGTTTTTGACTAAATCCTTTATGTACGAGACGTAACTAAAAGAATGTTCATTATAATACGCAGCGCAAGACCATCCAAAAATATAAAATTGCAGTTGTGTCGTAAAACATGTTTAACATAATGCGCACTGATCACGAATATGTTTATAAAAAGGGTTGTCAATAAAATACGCACCTAATTGCGCGACAGAAAGATTGTTCAATATAATACGAACCGCGACACTCTATCTCAAAAAATAACATGATACATAGGAATAAATAAAATAATCTCAAAAATCAATAATTTAATTACGTACATGCGATGGATCTGAAATTTTCATACATAGTTTTTATCACCGCCACCAAACTGACTGCTAAAATTCAGCTCGCTAGCTTACGAGGAAGTGGGTTAAAAATCGATCCAAAGTTTAGCGATCGACATTCAAGCAAGCAATCAAGGGTTCAAACAGACAGACACCACGAGTTAATATAAAGGTTTTAAAAATGAAAGATATGGATTTTTTTAAAAAAGAAAAACTTCCTTCTTGGAAAAAAGGTTCCCAATCAGTAGCCAGGTTCCCAATCAGTAGCCAGGTTCCCAATCAGTAGCCAGTTTCTTAATCAGTAGCCAGGTACCCAATCAGTAGCCAGGTTCGGCCTGCGGTGCTCTCTCAATGTGTATGAGCGATTAAAAAGTATAAACTCTATCTTGTGGCTATTTCTAGACACTAGTTGCCTTTTATAGTTAAAGCTTTTTGATGCTATAAATTCTTTCATCGAAAAGGATGGAGAAAAGGGGGAGCGAACATATGTCTATTGTATTTTACTGAAAGATTTATTTAGAAAATAATTTGTCTTACCAGAATAATCATAATTATTTTTAGCAAAGACATTCTGCCCCTTTTCGCAAAGAAAAAAATAATTTCTTAAGACAAGGTTTAAAGCTTAACTATGTAATTTTATTTTTGTGATAAACGAATATCAGGAACCTTGCAGACCATATTAAAGTTAGGTACCTTTCGGTTATAGCATTACATTCCCTGAATCACAGAATCTGGTCCATTTTATTGACATTTATAACTCGATGAATCTCTACTGTATACTGACCAACTACATTGATATTAATAACAGTTAACTTGTCATTGACCTAAATTCCTAACCTATTGACTATATGTATAACTTTAAAATTTATATTGTCCCACTTTATTGACCATTATAACTGCAATATTCTTTAACTGACCCACTTTGTGGACATGCATGATTTCAATCATCTGCACCTAACCACATTATTGACGTTTATAAATTGAATATTTTGAAACTGGTCCAGTTAATTGACATCCAATACCCCAGGACTCTTTAACTGACCAACTTTTTGGACATTGATAACCGGTTTCCCACGTGACCGAGATCTCATACTTTGAAGCCAAAACCGAGGTTTCTTGCGCCTCACTTCTGATTGCTTGTGACAGGCAAATCAAAATGAGTTCAAGCCGGCGGCTTTGACAGTGAAATTATCCGTCTCTGCGTCATATCAATAACATTGGCCGTTGAATATTGTAGGACAGTGGTTTTCAAACTTTTCATTTTCAAGTTACTAGATGTAAGGTATACTTTTTTTAAAAATAGTTATTTCATCATTAAATACATTAAATGCATGTTGTATGTGGTTTTTTAATTTCATGAATGTCATTTAATTTATATAAAAAATTACAAGAGATAAAACAAATTTCAAAATTCCATATTACTCCACACAATTACTTATGCTTTGATTCTGAACTAACAGCAGTTAGCGAAAATGAGTAAAATGAGTTTTTGCCCAGATTATTTATTTCGTTGTAATTTTAAGTCAATAAATTAAATAAAGATAAGGCATAGATTAAAGAGGTTTAAGCTAAATGTTCATCTTGATCTTCATCTACCTTTAAAATCATCCGTCCGGGTCATTCATCATTTACAGGTAACATCATCAGCCATGATCATCACCGGCTCGTAACAGCTCTGCTGGTTCCTTGATATATGTCCATTTTTAAAGTTTAGACGTTAAAATTAAAAGGTGCGCATTATATTTAGTCTTCATTTGGGAAAATACATTAGTTTTTATTTGAAAGGGTGTTTTTGTTTATTCCCAAAACGGTAGCCAAAAATGACATGTTGGTTAAGAAATCCCATGGATGAAGATAGTACATTATACAATCATCCGTCTTAAAAGGCACTTACCTTCATATGTTAAGATACCGTATATACTCGTTTTATAGCCCGTTCGCTTGATAAGCCAACCATTTTTGGAAGAGAAAAGTATTAAAAGTTTATAGCCCGCTCGCAAGCCGACCCCCCCCCCACTCCAAAAAAAAAGTAATAGGACAGATTTGTAACTCTTACTTTTATTTTATATGTAACTCTTTTTGTAGGCGTTCTCTCATTACAGAATCTTGTGCACAATAATCCACTGAAGAACTTGTTTCAATAAAACAACTTTAATACGTATACTATTTACATAAAATATATATTTGAGGTTATACAACGTGGAAATCTTGAGGCACACACACACATTCCGTCCTTTCACTACGGAACTCCACTGACAACTCCTCGCCCAACCCTTTCAACCAATGGGAATGCTCCTTTCTTCCCGCGTTTATTATTCACGTGACCTTACGTCACAAATCATGTTAATCACACGTGACAAGATTAAACAAATGGTACACAAATTTTAAAAACTACAAGCTAAATCGATCATTAGGATTGTTTGCTTTGTATCTTTGTCTTTGTGCTCTTTGTTAGGCAAAAAATTACCAGTATTTAAAAAAAAACTCTTTGGCAAACAGTGGTAAAAGCGCGTACATTAAAATTCGTTGCTGAAAACAAAATTTGTAAAACAATTTATTAAAACATTCACAAAAATAAATAAAATGATTAAATAAGGTAAGTGCAGATATTTAATACAATATTATAGCTTCTGGTAGAGCAGTCGAATCTTGTAGAATGTAGAAAAGAACCTTGATGACGTACAATAACAACACCGATATTCAATATCCATGCAGAAATACTTTAATGACCCGCTCGTAAGCCGACCCCCAACTTTTCCCCATAGTTTTTGTTCAAAAAAAGGTCGGCTTGCGAACGAATGTATACGATATTCTTCTTTAACACAATACTTTCTAAAGACCATTCTTCTGTGAACAGATTACTTTCTAAAGTCATTGATCCCCTGACAATTACTTTCTTAACACACTCGTCTTTTAACACATTCCCTTCTTGAGACATTTGTCTTCCAACAAATACTTAAACACACTTGTCTCTTAACATATCCCATTATTGAGACATAGCTCTTTCACTAACTACTTTTTTAACACGCTCGTCTTTTCACACATACATCTTACACCAATTATTTTCTTAACACAATCACCTTTTAACACACCCTTTTCTTGAGACATACCCTTTACCAATGTCCCATCTAAGGTTTGTTAGTCCATGTGAGAAGTAAAAAAAAATACACACTGTGCAAAGTTGCACAGCATCTAATTTTTTTGGAAACTTTTTATAAAACTTACTGTGAGGTAATCCCAAACTGCTGCGCGGCGTCGGTCAGATATCTGTTTGACCGCACAGCCACGCAACTTAAAGGGAACATTGCCCCTGATACCAAGTCCTTTCTTAATACGCTCGTCTTGGAACACATACCTTTCTTGAGACATTCCTCTTATACCAATTACTTTCTCAGCACACTCGTATTTTAACAATTTCCTTTCTCAACACGTTCATCTTGAAACACAGTTGTCTACCCAAGCCCATGAAATGCATTCCAGCAATTCCTAACAAAGTATTAGGAGACAAACCTTTTATCACCAGGAAAAAATGGCTCTGGATTTAATTCAACAGCCTACACATCCTTCGGTTTCTTTTCATTCTCTTGCTTTGTTCCCCTTCTTAATCTCCTTGGTTCGTCCCCCTTCTCAATCTCCTGGGTTTCTGCCATTTCTTATGTATATTTTTCTGCTTAAATCCTCTACATGTTTTTTTCAGTGTAAACCAGCACTGAGTTAATTGATCTGTTTGTGACAGCAATTCGCCCCTTACCGCCCCTCATGAGATCAATGTAGAATCTATAGCATTGAAACAAGGAGTCTCGAGTTGAAAGTTTGGAAAATCCATTTGTTTTAACTTGAAAAAGATCAATGGAAATCATCTATCTATCTATCTATATATATATATAGTTCACCAGAACAAGATCAAGAGCGAGTAGTGTGCAAATGACCATGACGAATGACCCTCGCTGGGGTCGACCAATCAAGCGAAGTGTGTTCAAAAGGAGAGGGGGGGGGAGATGGACATGTTTTGAGACCAACAATGCTGCTTTCGTTCACTTGCGTTGTTCCTTCACAGACAGAATAACATGTTGTTCGTAGTGTAGTGGTTATCACGTATGTCTTACATGCGGGAGGTACTGGGTTCAAGCCTCAGCGGACACATACTTTTGTTTAATTTTTAAAAATGTTTGTATGTGCCCGTTCTTTTCCCCCTGTTTTGCGAACATAGCTGACCCTCCCTGGGGTCGGCCAGTCACAGTTTATGGTTGGCATGCTAGGTTGGTACAGATAGCTAACCGCAGTGCGCATGTCTTAAGACCATCTATACGTCAGCAATGTCCCCCCCCACCCCAACGTTCATTCGCGTTGTTCTGATTTTCGTGCTGTAGTTTGTGTCCATTCTATCTCCCCTTTCTTTGCACTATCTATGAGCAAGTCTGCGGCGTATGCACGGGTAGTATCTAGTAATCAATATTCAACTAATACATTTAAAATAAAATAATATGCTTAAATTGATAGAATTCATTGAAAATATTTGGTTATTTTACTGTATAAATTCCCTTTGAGAGCAGAGATAAGCACGCATATTTTTTATAAAAAAAATTATTAAAAAATCGCACGAAAATTTTGTATTTAGCCTTGGGTAGTTCAGTCTTCTGTTAGCCTTGAAGATGCACGCGCAGATAAGTCTATAATCGAAAACTTCTGATAATACTAAAACCCGGTTTTCAAATCCGATTTTCTTGTCATCAAACTTTGCATATCTGTTGACAAATGTAAAAAAAAATCAATTAAGCTTAAATATCCGACTGCAACAGCTGAACAGCTGTCCATAACGTCTAATGAAAAACATTAGAACATGATTTGATAGTACAGGGAATGTTTTAATAGCATTTTGATGAAAAATGAAATGTTGAGATCATGTCAAGCTTTGACATGACATAACACTTTTAATTGCAGTGTGGTCATCGGCCTATCAAATGTGATGGCTTTCGTGGAGGAGACTCAGTTGTACGATAAAATAAAACTTAACTTACGTTTTAGGGCCGTGTGGTGGGGTGGGGAGAAGACTCACTCATCATAACATACCGCTCACCATCTTAACCGTAGAATTATACTTACTCTTTATAATGCAGTTAACATGCTTTTCTTTGCTTCATTGCTGGGAAAATGAGTTTTCTGTGTAGCCTATCCTTATCTATCCTATATAATAAAAGGTTATGTTCCGTGCGGTCATCGTTAGCGATTGGTCCCTCAAACACATATGAATCCTACAGCCAATCATATTGAACAAGTTTACGTGGACGTTCAAAACGAGTTATTTATGGTGCAGTATTTCTTCGAATACTTTATTTTGAGTTATGCGCGTTGGGATTTATTGTCAAAAGCTCTGTTTTTACCGAGTTATATATTTTAACTATAATGAATAGTATTTTTGACGTGATGCACATGTATGCCGGTCGAGACGGCTGTTGGAGGGTAGTTACAACATGACACAGACAGGTGGCGAACGTCTTTGGACGGGCTTTGTTGCTCGTATTTAAATAAGCTGGTACAATAATTAATTTCGTTTATTAATTGTCTGAATGAAAATTCTTGAACATTTTAAGGCCTGAAACATTTGTCCATGCATATCAAGCGATTATTTGATTTGCATCAATCATAATTTACTTAGAAAATACAAAGAAAAATTAACTTTGCTTTAGGATTATTTTTAAGAAGATGCTTGGAATTTTTATTGCAAAATCAATACTTTTTTCCCAAGAGTTTTCACCATATTAAGAGTGAAAACGAAGCTAAATAATATTGACATTTGCTGGTGAAAAAAACCTCTTGCAGTAGTATTGCGAAACACTAGCTGAGATTTGGTCAGGGAATCTGGGTCACTAGCATTCGAATCAGACAAGTTTAAGAAAATGAGTTCCATAACACGTTGTAACCCTGCGCCACAGTGGCCTGCGAAACGGTTACTGGAACTGACAGCCCAGCGGACAGGGGCCCGTTCTCTAACATTGTGAGTGTGGTAACATGATAAGCATCATGGGAATCGAAACTCAAAAAAACATAGCAGAACTTTGACCCATGCACCGCGATCACGTGTTCGAGGAGATGCATTTTTTTTTGCGTGGCTTTACACCGTAACATGAATGTCGTTCATAAAATCAAGTTATGAATAATTTAATTTAAAAAAATAGTAATCTCGTTTTCAAGAGAAAGATGATGTAAAAAGGAAAAATATTTACGGAATGGAAGTAGATGTACGTAAAAGCAGAATGCACAAATTTCTATAAATAGAATGAAGGCATGTTGAAAGAAAGCATGGAATCTGCGGTGTGCAAGAGTTAATTACTCGATTTCCTACGACACTTACGCCTCCACAGACTTTAGACGTGTACACAAAATTCCAATGCGTCCAGAATTCAGCTGCTTTTCAATTACAAATAAAAATTGATGTTTTTATTTTTAACCGAAGAAAATCTTGATGGCCACAATGGCAGAAAACCGATAATGGAGATGAGTTAGATTGTGTGTGTTTGTTTTTTTTTAAAGTGGAATACAATTAAACTAACAAAATATATTTGACATAGTTTTTCATTTTCATGTCTGTAAAATCCATTCGAAATAATCAATTGGGCGTGAATTCAAAACAAAAGTTGGCTGTTGAATACATTAATTAAGTTATATCAAAGAATAGCTGGTTGTGCATTTCCCTGTCTCTCTCTTTCTTACTCTCTTGTGTTTTTACCCAGTGATTCAATGATGTATATATTTATATTCGAAATAGATAGATGTCAAATAATGTTTAGAGATTTCAAAATATTTTTAAAAATATATTAGCAAAACAATATTATTTGTTATTTAATAACTGTTACTCTTTGGCACATACTTTAAATTTCGTCATATAATTTAACCAGAATTATTTTTTGGCCGTTGTTGAGTTTAAGGAATTTTCATTATTTCATGTGTGGAGGATAGGCTGTTGTACTAATCCTAAATGACAATATAAATTCATTTATTGATAGAGCCTCACAATGCATTTTTAAATAAACTTGATGTTCTTTGACTTGACTAGAAAATTTTATAAATCTTATAAGACACCAAAAGATATATCGACCATATGATTTGACAACAGAATTGTTAAATTTCATATGATTGGACACCACTTATTTAATCAATCACATATTGGACGATTTATTATTTATATCAGAGTCGTTTATGTATCAAATGTAAAGACATCGTGAAAGGGACTTTGTGTGTCAAGACGAGGTTAGCCTCATGATATTTCTCATTCTGCATTTTTTGGTATTGTTTTTTTAAATTTTTATTTATCAACTGAGTATCTGTAAACAGTATCAATCGCGTGAGATTTACGCACCTGGCTGGTGTCTATCTAATCCATTTCTAGTGAGCCAGCATTATTGAGAACCACTGAAAGAGATTAACACTGGAAGCGACGAAACAGTCATGGAATGAGGTCAATTGGAAGTTATTATCGAGACAAGCAGCTTCCTGCGGCTGCGGACCTTCCGCTGTCAGTAGGGCAAGCTTTTAATTGTGCAATGGCTCGTGGGTGTGGTCGCCGTCTTAACAAACAGAGCATGAATTCAAATAGTTCACGTCATTATGGTGGTATATATTTTCAGTGAGTGTATGTATCACTTAGATGATACAAAAGTGGAAGGTGGAGAAGGATTTTACAAACTCACATCAAGAGGAAGTAAACATTGGACTAATAACATATATAGCTATAGAAAAAGTTAACGAGAGAGAGAGAGAGAGAGAGAGGGGGGGGGGCAGAGAGGGGGATAACTACAAAAGAGAGAGAGAGACAGATACATTTTAAAAATGAGATAGGGACAGAGGCAGCGGGATAGAGAGAGACAGCGAGAACGAAAGAAAATGAGATGCACAACAAGAAAGACTTAAAAGAAAATGGGATATTTTAAAATAATAAGAGATAAAAGGCACATAATCTGACAGTCAGAGTTAGAAAATAGGAAAAGAATTTTAGTATAAGAGAGTCAATGAATAATAAATATAAAAAAATAAAATAACTTCATTATAAATTCAATTTATTTGAGTGATAAATCTAGTGATCCAAACAGACGCAACATGACGGTATAGTTTCAAAAATGTATTTGAAAACATTCCCGAAAATCTCTGTTAGTCCAGAGGTCGAGTTATTCTAAGCTTTGAGTTCTCTTGGTCTGCCAGTTGACACTGGTACTCGGTTGCCAGGGGCATGTGGTGATCTTTAAGACGCTCAGAGATATCCTGACCTTTTATGGCGTCCTCTAAATGATCAGCGCGTCTCACAGCTGGAAATAAAATGTTTCTATTCAGAGAGACAGTTTGGATTGCTCCCACTCCACTAATAAACATTGTGGCTTATTCCAACGGGTTGCGGAAGGAAGAACGGTCTTATGAGTTTATATCTATGTCTGACATGCTCTAAACCGATGCGTGCGTTAACTGAGCCCCTTCAGAAAAGTCGCCGCGGGCATCTCTTAATAAAGACATTTTACAGCTTTTCCCCCATCAATGCTAATACATATCTACATCATTCTTTTAGATTTCAAGAAGCATGTTGTTAAATGTCCCGAGCGTCGAACAATGATGTAATTTTAGAGTAAAAAATATAAAAAGTTGGTGGTTAATTAAACAAACTAAATGCCATACTTTTTTATTAGAATCTTTATATCCTCACGTACATAATAACTAAAAATAAAATTATATTTCTCTCTCGCTCCCCCGCATCATTAAGTTAACATCGTGTTATTTATTGAGATGGCCACTACTAAAATAAGATCAACATTCGCGAACAAATAAGCCCCACCCCCACACACTTTTCAAGATTGGTAATGGCTTGTCTGTAGCCCAAAGGTAGCAATTAAAAAATGGGAGTCAAAATGACATGTCATTAAATATAAAATAACTTCTTTCCCTCTTGTATTGGGAGATGACAGATTTTTGTGTTGATTCCTCGCTTGTTTTAGACTTTAAAAACTCACTCTGAAGCACACAGCAATGAAAGTATCTTTCCAAATCCTGGGGGGGGGGATATATTAAATTAAACTATTAAAACAATATAACTATCGGAAGATAAAACATTCAGCATTTAGTCTCAAGAAGAATATTTATTTCTGGTGACCCTGTTGTCTTTTAGGTATTATAAAAATCTACGTGGTGTTCAACCCGCAGCTTCACGTTCCTTACAAAAGTGAATTTCAGTTTCCCGAGATGACCAATGTTAAGTCCGAAATGTAACGTTTTGACTGGTGCGCAATGACGAATCTAATGACATCACATGTTACTGATAACTACCTCAAGGATAAAGTAAATGCAAGATATATCTGTAAAAATAAAATTTCTGATCAATATTCTTGGTAGGCACTTTTTCTATTGGGATAAAAAAAACTAAATGCCTAAGGAAAAAAGTATTAATAAGTCATATTTAAAAGTATAAACAATCTTTCCTTGAAAATGCCATTTGCATCTCTAGAAATTGTGAAAAAAAACACAAGTGTATCACATACCAGGTAGTCAAAAAATTTGACAGCAAAATGCTGCTGGAACATCCCAACATTTAGGTGACCCCTATTATGTATTCGCAATTAGTTCTTAAAATGTATCTGAGATCATTTTGAGTTCGTTCCATAAAACACACCAAAAAAAAATATTGGAAAAAAGCGTGAGCTAGTGAGGGTTAAGATTTCCATAAATTTTAAAGAAGCTTATTTT
The DNA here is from genome assembly GCA_944989445.1 of Ampullaceana balthica. Lineage (NCBI taxonomy): Eukaryota > Metazoa > Mollusca > Gastropoda > Lymnaeidae > Ampullaceana > Ampullaceana balthica. The sequence goes on along the minus strand of CALYLW010000004.1, from coordinate 3,305,517 downwards.
CTTTTCGGGAAAAATTCATTTTTTAAAGAACTTCAGAATATTTGTTAAAAAACATAAACTTTTTAAAGTCTCAAAACTAGTTCAAGTATGAGTTTTTAAAATTAGATATTTCCACAGATATTCTATTGCCTATTTTTCTGGAGCTAGGCGAAAGCTGGGCTAAAATTAAAATGCAAGTAAAATCTGCAAGCACTAAAAAATATAAACAGTGGCACATTCAGCACAAACTTATGAATATTTTTGTCAGTTTGTCGAAAACAAAATGATTAATCTGAGTGTGGTCGGAATAATGTTCAGCGATATACGCAGTCGGCTCTTCGCGTTACGGTACTAATTTCCTGTCAAATAGCCATTCAAAATAATAATAATAATAACAATAATAATAATATTTAAAAAACAAACATAAAATATTTAAATTATTTTAAAAAATAAAAATTTAGAATTAAACAAAATAACCTTTTCAACGTGTAATTTTAAGAAACGGAAATTGTATGTCGTGTTTGATCGCCCGTTTTTCAACTTTCCAAGAGGTTCATGTAATGCTACAATATTTTTTTCTTTTTATATTAGAAACCTGAAACAAATTTTGGAAGGTTTTAATATCAAATTAAATTTTTTTAAATTTTAAATTAAACGATGTCATTCATTAAAGCCTGATTAAGTAAAGAACTTTTTTTAAAAAGTAATTTTTAATTTTGAAAATCCATATAATCTTGATGTCTGTACAATAGTTTGACTCCCATCGTCACGCTGTGCCATTATGCCCGTCTAGATCAATGGTACACACCTTATATGAACACCCTAATTTCTGCTCACTAGCATAGAATTAGTTACATGTATTAATTTACTGATTTTAGTCACAGTTCATAATCCAATAGGTGGTCATCATTTCTTAGGCTAATATGACGAATGTACCAGAAGGCTCTTTTTGGATGTAAGGCTAACGTAGCCCAACAGAGTGTGGCGCAACTTTATTTCATTGCACAAATAAGGCAGCAATATACTATTAATTGGAAAAAAACTTTGAATAATTACATTGAATGTAACATTTACACATCTAAAATCATAAAATGTTTACATTTTTATTATTATTTATTCTTAGCAAAGTTCCATTGTAAAGAATTTTTAAAGTTAATATAAGAATATAGATCTATATGTTAATATATATATTAGGGGTTGACCGTATATCCGGGATTTCCGCCACTATCCGGATTTACCAAATACCCATTGCAGATCCGGATAGGATCCGAATATCAATGTAGTAAAGAATTATTTGAAATCAAATTAAATTAATATTAATAAGTTTATAAAGAAATATTTTAAAAATATTTAAAAAAACAGAAATCAGTATCTTTAACAGAATTTTTTTTTAAGTTTAATTTGTAATTGTTAGTTTATACCAGGGGTGCGCAACCTTTGGGCTATTTCCGGCCGTATAAAAAAAATTGCTTTTGCAACGCCGCCAAAATTTTTTCACTGAAAAGCGAAATGGCCACTTTTAAAAATGTACGTCTCTTTATAGTCAACGCCAGATAATAATGACATAATCATAATGTATTGTAGGCAAACATGGTGCTTAATTACATACAAAAACATTTCCATCGTTAATCTATTATAATTCTACTTTTTAGAACATTGTCAAATAAACATAGCATCATGTCAAAGGCGTACATCATGAGTATACTTTCAAGTGGCATTAGTACACTGAGAACACAATAACTGGATAAGTGATAAGCTGCTTCACTAACACTGTCCTTGTAACTTAGCAGTCCAGAGTCCAGAAATTAGTGGCTGCCTTGCTCTTGGATGGTTGCCGAGAGTCGCGCATAGTCCGGGCAATCGTTGGAGATTCGTATTCATGACGCCAGATTGGTGTCCACCAGTCGGGTTCGATATTTGTTCTTGAGATATTTCATTCGTCAAAATGATGCTTCGCACATGTAAGTGCTTCCAAACAGCACTAGAGTGTTTCTTGCTATTTTGCGAAGCTTGGAATACTCCACAGCTACTTTCTATGTCTCAAGTAGATGTTTTTGTCCTCGAATTTCTTCATAAAGCCGTGCGTTATTTTTTAGGTTCGATCAGTTCCATTTGGACATCGAACGGCACACTCTCTGTCTCAACCAAATGTGGATAAGCAACGAGTCTCATATTTTCTGAGATCTTTTCGAAATCCTGAAAACGTTCTGCGAATTCCAACGACAGCGCATTGAGGACTCCTGAAAAGGACGTAGCCGATATTCATCTTTTCTTATTTTATGGCTCTCGATTAGAGCGGTGAGTTTGGGGAAATGATAACGATTGAGCTGTTGGATATGACTTTGTAGCCGACGACATTTGTCACAGAAATCCTGTACTCTTCTGTGCATGAGGCAAACTGTTGTTAATTTGCCTTGCAAAGACTCTTTGATGCAGTTGATATAAATTAACCAATCTACAAGGAAGGCTAGCAGATACTCTCCATATTTTGGATTATAAATACTTTAATAAATAGTATTAAATACTAAATAGAAAGTAACAAAGTAGGCCTACACCCATTTAGCTCTTACACTTCAATGTCGAGATATCCGGATCCGGCAAATATTAGGATACATAAGGGGAGAGAGAGAGAGAGAGAGAGAGAGAGAGAGAGAGAGAGAGAGAGAGAGAGAGAGAGAGAGAAAGAAAGAGATAAAGAGATGATTAAAGGATGCTATCGAACTGGTTAAAGTTATTTAATTGATTTAAATTTCTCAAATTTATTTTTTTAACCTAAATTTGTGTATCGTTTTATGTAGTTAACGATTTGAATTCTTTTCTTTTTACGCCTTTTACAATATATTCTATTAATTATTGGTAGACTCTACATTTGGATGGTCTCAGCAATAAGCCTAAAGGACGGTACTGTTATTTGTAGAGCTATGGAAGAGACTCTAAACCAATTGGTCGACAACATTTCAACAGTAACAAAAGTTAGGTTATTTGCTGATGATTGTATAATCTATAGAACAATTAAATCAGAACAAGATAGCATAACCCTACGAAAAGGCTTAGATGAATTAATAAAATGGGAAACTAACTGGAGTATGTGTTTCCACCCAGAAAATTTTCAACTGTTAAGAATAACAAAGGAAAAAACCCAATAAATTCAAAATATTTCTTTCATGGAAAAGAACTAACCCAAACTAAAGATGCAAAATACTTAGGAGTACCGGGTAAAAATAATTGAGAAACTATCATGGAATCCTAATGTCAATGAAGCTATTAAAAATGAAATAAAAAACCTTAGGCTTTATAAAAAGAAACTTTTACAAATGTAATAGAGATATAAAACTAAAATTCTACCTCACTTTTGTGAGACCTGTACTAGAATATGCATCTTCTGTATGGGACCCATCCACCAAAGAAAACATTGATAAGCTAGAACAAATTAAAAAAAGAGCTGCACTATTCATTACTGGAGAATATTCAAAACTGAAAATAATAACACCATTAGTTAAATCATTAAACCTTGAAACACTAGAGGATAGAAGAACCAAGAATAAAGTAGTATTTATACATAAAGCAATTAATTCTACTTTAGAAATACAACACAAAGATAACTTAATACAACCCTCAAATAGACATTGATAAAAGCACCTTTCTTACTCCGTACGCAAGAACAAACACATAAAAATTCTCGTTCTTCTCGACCGGAACTGGGGCGAGGCGTGAGTTGCCTGAAGAAACCAGGAAAATCAACACTGTATCAACATTTAAAATTATAATAAGAATGCAGGACTAGACACAAACCATAGATAAGCGTAGGCCGGAATAATCTTCTGCATAGAAGGAGCGGAGCGTCTGTAACAGATAAAATAAGATCTATTAAAGAATTATGAAAACTTATGTATCCCAAAGCCGGGACTCGTCAATCATATACACGAACGGAGATAAATAGACGAGTAAAAATTATGAGACGCAAAGGGGCAGGAGGTGGAGACTTGGGTCAAGTCTGTTGAATTTACGCCTGATTTTGTATCGTCAAAAGAATAAATTATGGCTATTTTGCCGCAAACTGGTGAGGACCTATTGTTGAAACTTCGGTTGAGGGATTGGGTACGGTCAAACTATGGCAAGTTTGGCAACGACGGGGGAAAGGAATGCAAATTATATTTATCAGGCATGTTGGACTACGCTAAGGGGCCGTCCATAAAGTACGTCACGCTCCGAGGGGGGAGGGGGTGTAAGAAAGTGCGACACTTTGTGACAGGTGGGGAGGGGGGTGTCAGACCATGTGTGATGTCACACATTTATTTTTTTAATAATTGTTTTTTCTAATTTATTTATATTTTGTAGTAGAATTTAAATAGCTTTAAAAATAATTTTTACAATTTTTTTGAAACATTAGAATTAGTTTTATGTTAAAATAGCATTAAATGCGTATCTCCTGAATGTGTTGTTCATAAATCTGAATTGGATGCAACAGGACTCATATTACAAATATAAGGATCATTGACAATCATGTTCGCACCAGCCACTACTTCACTCAAATTGTTAAATATCAGGACATGAAATTTTGCGACAAGGCACGAAGCTCATATTTCAACGTTTTACCTTCAAGATTCTTCCCCTCCTCCAATCCCAATCAACAAAACAGTTGATGGACTCAAAGCTTCAGAAAGAGCAGATGCAGATTCTCATAAATGCCCTTCCTTGATTGTAGCACAAACACGCAAATTTGATGACATTATGCCAAGATCAACAGGAGTTTTCAAAGTACAACCATATGATTACCAGCTTATTTGATCGACTTTGAAAAGTATGTCACTTATATTTAGCCCCACAAACAATGTTGAAGAAACATACAGGACAACACAGAGCTCGGGCTCAGGAGAATGTGCCCACCCAAACTTTTCAAGAATCAACTCAGATAAAAAGCATCCGTCCTTTGAGAATCGCTTCTAGAAGGCAAAGAGCACCTATGGCAGTTATTGCCAGAAGAGAAAATGCACATACAGAGGCTGTTGAGTGGCTAGATGAGGACGTGTTGATTTGTCTGCAATTATCCTTCCAGGAAAGGATGATGGTGAAAGAATGATGTCAGTCGTAACTATGGATGAAAACTTAATTTCACCGTTGTAAGATGATGTCCAGTGAATATTTTTGAATGAAACATAATTCATAGGACCATAAGAAACAGATAGCACAAGAGTTGTTCACATAATTTGTCAATCTAGTCTTTTAAAAAAAAAGTCACATTGTTTTGTTTTCTTTAATCACTGGGTGAGGTCAAGTTTCACTAATCTACTTATTATCCTGCGTCAATAGATTGCATAATCGGAAGATTATCTAAAACTTAACCTCACTCATTGTAAATGAAAAGGTAGCAGAGAAATTATGTGTATTATACAATTGTCAAGTGTAATTTTTGCAATTTTTCTTTTCAAATTCGACCTAGATTGAGTTACTGTTTCATTGAATAACTGTGACAATTGCTACCATGTAACTATTCTACTATTAAAGTCATTTTTAATAATATGATAGTTCTTTTAAGTTGAGGTGTACGGGATTTCGGCTCCAGCTCCGGCAAATCTGGAATCCAGCTATTTAAAAAAAATCTGGCTCTGGCTTCGACTTCGGCAGGTTTCACTTCATAAATCCGGCTGGTCGGTAGATTCCTAGTTTATATATATATATATATATATATATATTCATAATGGCTCCGGCAAATCATGAATCCGGCCATTTTAAGAAATCTGATTTCGGCTCCAGCCAGATTTCACTTCATAAATCCATCCAAATTAAGCTCCGGCCGGATTTCAAAATTTTGAATCCGGTACATCCCTACTTATAAGTGGAAATTTTATATTTTAATACAGTTTAATGGTGAAGTGTAATTTAAGTATTAAATTTAATATTTTAATTAGGTGTTAATTTTTTTTCGAAAGTGTGACGTACTTTAAGGGGGGGGGGTGTCCAGAGATTTGTGACAGTTTGTGACAGGGGGGGGGAGGGGGTCAAAAATGGTCAAAAATAGCGTGACGTAGTTTATGGACGGCCCCTAAGAATTTTGGACGCTACAAATCAACAGTGCCTAGTGTGTCGATACAAATAACTCACTGTCTTTTAGAACATGACTATGAATTATTGAACGTCAGGTGATGTATAATAATTAAATGTACTTTGCATTAAAACATTAACTTTTATATGAAGGTTATGAAAGTCATATTATTTTAATATCTATGTTGACGTCTATTGTAAAACGTCTGGAATTTTTACTTTGAATCTGCAGATGGAAAAACTTCAACATTCCACTGGGTCTTCAGAACTTACCATTCCAGATCCTCTTTGACATTAAAATGAAAACCAGCGACGGCTTCATCGCTCTCGATGACCTGGGTCTATTCGACTGTGAACCTGGTAGGTCGATGTAATACCACATTATGTTGTAGGCATGTCTGATGGTGTCAGTATTATTATATACAAAAATGTTTCTTTAAAAAAAAAGGAACTGATGAATATATGTCTATATTTAATTTAAATTATACCTACACTTGATTTTGAATTCATCTATTGACATACAAGTAGAATTCAAAGCATTGGTCGAATGTTTGGCTAAGAGTTGTTAACTATCTCGATGAAATAAGGGGATTTCCATAAATGACGTCAAGCACCATGCGAGTTTAAGAGTTGTGACGTCATGTCAAAACACGATACTCTAAATTAAAGTTCCACTTTTCTTACAATTTATTTTATGACGTTTTGCACGTTACGATATTGGATGGCAGCCTTACACTAAATACAAACTAAAAGAACAATAAAGTGTTTTCAAACACGATCATTTTCAAATAGACAATACCGCTTTTAGGGGGGGGGTGGCTGTCACAGCTTTGTGACGTCATATTGGAGGGGTTCTAAGTTTTTGTGACGAAGTGTGACAAGGGGGAGGGGGGGGGTAAAAATCGGCTTATTTTTCGTGAAGTCATTTGTGGACGGCCCCTAAGTCAGACAGAAGTGTTCCAAAGTAAACTGTATCAGTTGATATATTGTGTTGCCAATAAACATTGATGTACACCTCACCATAAACACACTAATTAAAAAATTAAATTTTCGTCTTATAGAACCAGAATTCTCCTGCCCTGACGAGCGCCCATTTAAATGCAATGGTGTAAGTCGATGCTTGTCACGTGACAGACTTTGTGACCTACATACTGATTGTCCATGTAACGACGACGAGCAAGGGGAAATTTGTGGTGAGTGGACGCTCTCAGTTCTCGTGTAAATCCTTCTGATTGGGTGGACACTCATTTCCTTGCTTGTTTTCTTTTGTTACGTTCAAATCTATACCCCACTAACGGTTTGGGATGGTCACAGTCAACTCAATACCCCATTACTATTGTTATTTGTCATAGTTAATCCTATACATCTTCACTTGTTTAGGATTAAAGTTAGTCACTGTGACCAACATGACTCATTAATTATTGTGATTTTTTCACGGTCAGTTTTATAGTCATTACTTGTTTTAACTTGTCACAGCTACCCCTAAATCTTGTTACATGTTTTGGCGTTTTTAAAGTCAACAGTATCTCATTAAGTGTTTGGATTTCCCCTCTTTTAAACTAACATTATTTATCGCTAGTGCTGTCACTAGCAAGGTACATCATTGCCAGTTAAGGTATCATTAACAAAACTAATCCATTAAATTTTTGGGTGTCACCATTATATCTAGCTATTTACCTTTTTGGATAGTGACTATTACCCTATCTCGATATGGTATTGGGGGTGGCCGTACATTACCTTGTTGCATGTGCACAGTGTGCACTGTTCAACAGAGCTGTCATTAATTGGGTATAAATATCCACGACTTGTGCATAAAGTCATTAATATAAATTTGGATGGAACTTGGGAAAAATACAGCAAAATAACGAAGCTGTCGGTAAGAACTATTCTTCAACAAACAAACAAGCGTTTAAAAAAAATATAAATAACATTTTAAAAAATCTTACCCCGGATTTAAATTCCTAATGGACATCAAGGAAAGAGATTGAACACGAGTCGTGCGGTTAAGGATCAGCAGGTGATCAATCTAAAACCTGACATTGCCCAACTACTTAACCAAAATGATACTCTCCGAAAGAAGCTTCATACTTCCCATGTACAATACAAGTTTGCTATTTTTTTAAAAATTAATTTTATTATTATTAACATTTTTTAAAAAATATAGTTGTGACTGGACATGCAAAAAACAAAATTATTAACATGTATTGTTGTTGAGGATAAGTAATTGAATTACTGTTAGTGGTTTGAAATTAAATTCCAAGATCCGAACCGGACTGACAGACGCACAGACAAGAAAGACAGGATTTAAAAACATAAGAATGTGGTAATAATTTTCGTTTCTTGGATCGTACGGTGGTCAGAATCATTTCATGCACGTGCAGTTTTGATTTTAAGTACACGTTAAATCTCTACTTAAAGTAGTTTTAAGACGTTAAATTCTGTCTCCGATTTGTTAGGGACTTTGTTGTTTTAAATTTCAAGTCAATAGTTTAAATTTTTTTTATTTTTGACTTTTTGAAATCCAATTATCTATCAATCTTGAGCTCTTCTATTTTAAGTTAACATGAAAGCGGGAGTAAATATCAGTGTGGCTCGAAATGTGCCCACAAGTTGGCGAGTTATTTCCCTGGCGAACTCTTCCTTTCAATTAACCCCATGCATAAACGTTGGTTCATATTAGCTGTGACGTCAATGCTTTTTTCCAACCCACCTTTTCTTGTTGTACTTTCAAAATTCGGTTCTTCGCTGCTCTAGTGGGTGTTTCCTCACTTTAAATGAGAAGTAAAAGATAAAACATTTAAAAACATTTTTAAAAATGTTTTCTCAACGGAAATGGCCCGCAGTTGCTTCCCTTCTGATTGGACGACGTACGTGCGTTCGGTGTTAATCTGAAGTGGTTAAAATTGTTCAAATATTTGTGACGTCTTTAAATAAAAAGACTCTGCAGAGCCACGTAACCGGAGCTTGATTCCGGTTTGAAGAAAGCATGTTTAAAAAATAGGGCTGCGGAAATTGACGATTAATTTCTCGATTAATCGTTACAATTTTTTAACGATTAAATTATCTTTAACGATTAATCGACCCATCACTTACAAATTACTGGAAGTCAAAAAATAAAAATAATAATACTAAAAATAGCGGCCGAGAAATAATAAATTTCCCGACGATTACACGAACATTGGTTTTAAACTATTGACTGACGGGAATGTTCAAAATGTTGATAAAGTTTGCTTACCCTGGTTCTAACACTTCGCCTACTTATCATACCAAATAAAAAGCGTATTAAGCTAATGGCAGTAATGGAGTATGACTCAGAAACAGAAAATGACGGCAGCTCTTCTGGTGAATTACTGCGTTACAAAATGGTGTTGAACGTTTCAGAATCTATTAACCCTCTACAATGGTGGAAACTTAATGAACACCGATATCCGATAATGTCATTTCTTGCCAAGACAGTTTTGTGCATACCAGTTACCTCAGTTCCATGTGAATGATTGGTCAGCTGAGCTGGTTATATTATCAATTAGACCCGCTCATCACTTGAACCCAATAGTGTTAACACACTTGTCTTTTTGCGTAGTTGGTTAAAAATGACATATAAAGGAGACATTCCAGTGTTATTTAGATTTTCAACAAGAACAATAAAATAATTAATAAGTGTTACTTATGACATCATACATTTTAATTTTTTGCTTTAATCGAAATTAACGATTAATTAATCGTTACTGTTTTAAAGGTTAACGATTAAATTTAAATTAATCGATAACACCCCTAAAAAATGAAGAAGAAGAACGATATCAAAAGTTTAAAATCATTGAAGTTGGCAGGGTCATTAATTCGCCCTAAATAAGATGCTACTTCAACCTTTGTCCTAGTCGTCTACGCCCATGTCATTCAGGATTTTTTTTAGACATTACTTCGCCTCTAGTTCACCGCCTCTGTAAATACGTTTCTTTAAATAGTACTTCCACAAGAAGACTATTTTAGTTTTCCATTTGTAGACGCACTCTCATTCATAAAATTAACTTTTTTTCTAAGCTTTTAAGATGACATTCTTTAATATAAAGACAATGTAACTATTACTGCAGTTGCATGTAGATGAATATTCCATTTTAAGAAAATACCTACATTTCCTGGAGTAGCCAGGGTTGAGTTAGCTATGGCCAGCCTTAATCTACAGAAACCATGGCAGAGGGAACAGCAAAAAGTCATTCTCTCAAGGGAGTTGACCACAACTGCCATTTATCGGCAATCTAGAATCTAGAACATAGATAATTTCCATTAGAGCGACAAAACTATTTTCGACTTCATCTGTTAGTTCCACAACTCTCAGAAATAGCATTTTTGCTAAAATCAATATACAATACGCAACCTAATTTCCATTAATTAAGGAGTTCTATACACAGTATATTCACCACCTACACGTCATTTTTTGTTCAATGTAAAACTTTTCCATGTGTAGTTCATTGAAAGACATACTACAAAGTTCATATATGTTGTATAATATTTTGCATATTTCACTGTGCTGTCTATACTTCCTTTATGTTAAATATATTAAAACATTTTTCTTTGAAATTATGACATCGCTACACGTGTAACACTACAATTCTCTCTTACTATCTCTCCTCCTTTCTGTTTCTCTCTCTCTCTCTCTTACATGCAATATTGTATGTTTGTTTTTTTGTCTGTCTCCCTACTACTTTCTTAGTTTCTTTTCCCTCTCACAAATCACAGGTTATGTTATTGGTGGAGAGTTGTTGACATTTCGCCCTGTTCCTTGGCGATGTCAAGTCCATTTATGTTAGTGAAGACGTTAAGTTTAAGACAAAACGTGAACATATAAGCTGCAATTCTGCTAATCAAATGAAGAGCATGTTAACTGAAATAATTTTTCATTGAACTAGCCCTATGAAAACTAAGGGTCAGAAGATATTATGTACATAATATTCTTACACATTTGATCCACGATGATGATTAAACTACGATATTTTATTTTGAGAGTTTTCAGATTTATTAATGTTGTTTCTTGGTTTTCATTCTAATTGATGTTATTTTATTTTAGCAATTACCGTAGTTATTTGAATTAAAGTGACAGTTATATTCAATGCGCACAGTTTTAACTTCAATTATTTTACTGTGATAAAACAATTTAGATGGTATTTTTTGTCTAATTTTGTCTTCAATACCGTGCCCTGGTGCATTTATAACAATGTCTCTTCGAGGCAGAGCCACTGCCATGCACAAGAGCACAATGCCCTGAAGATGAGAGCCCATTGCATTGCCTCACAGATGAAGGCCTAACAGCATACACCAAGCCTCTATAGCCTTAAGGTCAGGGAACAAAGTCTAGACTATACATCATGCCTAAGTGGCACATAGACGAGGCCCCAATGCCGTATAAAGAATCCATCGCTATATAGAGTCCCGATTCTTCTACAGACGGAAATCTCTTAGGAAAAGACCAATGCGTCGTTTAAGATCAAGAGAATTTTTCCATCAGTAACTACCTTACAAATATCATCCAGATTTTGTTTTGTTCATTTAAATGTAAAGAAAGGGACACTTTTTTGCTTGTATTGTATTCGTGCTAATTTCCATACTGTGACACAAATCTTATGAGTAATTTGACTAACAGAAGGAGCAAACTCGATTTGACAACAATAATGCAGTAGTAGGCTTACACACATTTCGTAACGTATTCATGGCAGCTAATGGCTAAGGGTAACCGGAAGGAAGAAACACAAGCCTGGTCAGCACCCGAATAAAACATGGCCTCATGCCGAGGACCCTGCGTGACATTCAAGTTTATACAGTGCTGACCTTTTTTCACGTGGCACCAGTGGGTGATGAACGACGTTTGGCAGATGTATTGTGACATTCGTGTAAGTGATACCTGTATGATACACTTCTGGATGGTGCAAGCCCTGGGGGGAACGTGTGTTCTTGTGGGTGGCGTTATGTTCGGGTTGTTTTACGGTCAGCTGTTAAATCAGTTTTTATGTGCTGTTGTAAATCAAGATGGCTTTAGTTCAGAACGGCAATTACAGAGATAGGACAAAGTTTAGATTGAAGGATGTATATTTCTTCAAATGCGGATCCCCCCCCCCAACCTAATCAATGGTAGAGAGATTCTGTGGTTTGGGGTAATTAAAACAGACGTAAGAACCTCTACATTCAAAGAGCGAACAGCTGCCAGCAATTTCAAAACTTGTTGGGGTCTTGCCACATCAACAATTACCATCATACGCCGACATCCGTTTTTATTTGGGTGGGGGCTGGGGAGGTGGGAAAGAGATAGCCTGACGAATACGTTAGGTAGAACTGGCTGTAAACTTTAAAATAATAAAATTAACATAATAATATACAATTGTTAATTATATAAAACTTTTTATGTTAGGAGAAGATAATTTGAACGGTCTTAAAATTAGGAAATATAGGATTTCTTTTTTTTTAAAACTTTCTAAAATGTACATGAGCATTCTACCTGGCTAACGGAAGCGAGTTGAAATTAGACGAAACATTTTTTTTGGGTACAATTATCAACAAAGACATCCATAAACACCGTGCAATAAATAAATCATTGCACGCAAACAACATCCTGAACTCAATCTTTTTTCCGACTTGTAGGACTAGCCGTTGTATGGTACACTAACTAACAATCACACCTATACTAACAAGCAGCCGATGATGGCAATCCCTAACGTACCAGCTAACACAGCGCTCTAGAAATGCCGTACAGAACAAGTCAAGTGGGCGAATAATTACAACTCCAAGATGTCAGCACCGATTTAGGCCTTGGCAAATCATTAGCCAGTCAATCCTGTTGTTTCGTTAAACTTTTTAAAGGAGGACTTACCGTGGGTAATCATCTGTTCCATTTATTCATGTTGTTTTTCTCACTTCTATTAAGAGCAATAACTACTCATCGCAATGACAAGAAGTGGAAATGCTGAATCTCACTCTTGATTACATTGGTCTATATCTACGAGAGAAAGGGTTTGCTGGAGCAAAGCTTGACATTAAGGTGTTCTTCACCAACAAGGGGATTTGAAGACACATTTTGAATGACAATAGAAGATTGAAACTGACTCTGTTATGAAGGCACGTTTAACTATTTTTAAAAAAACAATTTTTTCGTCAAAATTAAGACTCTTGTCGACGTAAACAAAATTATTGAACCAATTTTTCTTTAAAAGTATTTTCAACGGCTTTTGACAGACGATGATTTCAGTATTGGTCACTGTTGATAACTAAAGAACCAAGTGACGTACTCCCATGACTGAATAATCAACAGAGAAATGGCTTCCCATACTGAAAGGACAGTGTTGTCAGTGCATGCTTATAGCAAATAAATAGAAGTAAAAAAGAGATTTTTAAAAACCACGTTTTTAGAAGCGGACTAAAAAGAAGAAAATAATTTAAAACTTGTAAGTTCAAGCACTTCGATTTAATATGACTAAAAACGTGGGGCGGGCGCTTATGAGGTTTAACATATGCGGTTCACTCATCCTCTCACTTATAGATCTCTCTTTTGCCTTCTAAATTAGAAATATTTAATTTTTATACCAAACACCCACCCCACGTTTTTAGTCATATTAAATCGAAGTACTTGAACTTACAAGTTTTAAATTATTTTCTTCTTTATAGTCCGCTTCTAAAAACATGGTTTTTAAAAATCTCTTTTTTACTTCTATTTATTTTATTCTTTTTGGTCCACTTATAACAACCTGGTTTTTAAAAATATTATATTACCTCTATTTATTTTACCAAACACCTCACAAGCGCCCGCCCAACGTTTTAAAAACATTGCGATGTGGTCACGGGGCGAACTCACGGATGTCAACAAAAGCCGACGGTACAGATGCTTTAATATAGACTATAGATAAACTTAAAAGTTCAATAATTTAATAACGGTACATTTGATCGATCTGATATTTTGATACAATGCATTGTCATCCAAGATCTATCTGTGGTAAAATTTTCAGATCTATAGGACCATCAGAAGTGGTTCAATTTTACGTTGGCAGATTTGAAAAAATCTTGGACAAACAAACAACGCCCAACGAAAGCGAGTTAATAAAAAACGTGGTAAAATTAGAGCACTTCGTGCAAGTGTCATAAATAATATCATACAAATTTGTCACTCGATTAATTCGACAGAATTTTTTTTTAAATTCCTTAAGCCATCATAAGACTTCTTAGTGAACTTTTGTCTCAATGTTTGTCAAAACAAAACTCCGAAAGTGCGCTCAAAGTATAATCTGTTCGAATCTTTCTAAGACATTTTGTGCGTTCAAATTTGCGTTCAGTTGAGCCTCCAACATCTCGTTAAAAAAATAATTTAAAAAATGCTGCGACCTGACTGAATAAATCCACGGAGAGATTACTAATGTCTTACGAGTTTCGCAAAGAGTGCACGTAACCCTAAGACAGATCGATGTTTTTTTTTACCTTCTGACACAGGAACACGATGAGATCAGACGTAGCTGAACATCTGCCATTGATGAAACCTTAACAATAAACACGTGCCTAGTCGTATAAATGTAGCCTTTGATTGATAAAGTCCCCCTCCCCCACCATTGCGCCTCAATGCAAGGATCTTTACCTTGCGCCTTCAGTTAAATGAAAAATGGCACAATTCCGACTAGAGTCAGTTTGTTAGGTCTAAATAAATATTTGCTATCTTTTTAAGAAATTAGCGCGACTGGCCCCCATTCAATTTATGATGAAGTTTTTTTCGCATTTTAGCCCAGATATTTCCTTATATAATCTGGCTGAAAAAACGACTCAGTAGACACATTATGTATGTAATAAACGGAATACATCTCCGTTAATTGTCTACATTTCCTTTCGGCCATACAAGCTGATTTGCTAAAAAGGCAAAAATTCTATTATATTTTTGTTGACAACATAAAAGAATTGCAAGGCGTCTTTGAAATTTTTGTTCCGTTATGCCACAAAGGCACCAAATTAGTTCACTTTGATAATATAATGATTTTTTTTTGGTGCGTGTTCGTTCTTATAATCATGTTCTGTTTCATTCAAAGATTAGTTTGGGTCATTTCAGGGGATCAAGATTAGAAGACTGAAGTCAAAAGCTCCGTAATCAAACAATCCCTTTGTTAAAGCTCTCTTCAAATCAGATATAAACATACGCGATAACCCTCAACAGCATATTAAAACTTCTATTTATTTCAAAGAAGAGTTGTGCTTATTTTTATCGAGCGGTTGTTCATTGCATATATTTTGAAAAAAAAATATTTTATGAGCATTCATAATAGAAATTTGTGTGTGTATAGAATATAGAATATCAACTCTCGATCGATCCACTGTGAAGAAGAGAGATGACGCTTGAATTTTATAAATAACGCTAAATTTCTGTTGTGTTAAGTGGCCAAAGGACAATGTGCCCTATAAGTGTCTTTGGTTAATGAACAAAACAGTAAACTCGTGGTGATAAGTAGGCCTCTCAACGGGTACCCAGGTATTAAAATTGCGCCCGGGTACCAGTGAAAATGTGGCTGCAATATCTATAACAACGGTGGCCAAACTGCGGCTCTTCTATGTTCACATTGCGGTTCGCGAAAATTTATCAAATTAAGATTTTTCGTTTGAAATATTCCCTGTGAAATACGTTTAACACAAAAACGCTTCAGAAGAAGTATCTATCAACAGGAAATAAAAGTACGTTTGGACAAACTACAATTATTTTGATACACATTTTTCATTTTAAAACAAGACACAAAAAATTGTAAAACACAAAATTATTTTGGTTCTTTGAATAAATCAATAACAGGACGCTAAATTGTATTTGAAATACACAGATAAAATTGATTTTATCTACCGCTTCACCCCATCCTCCACTTCTAACCCGACATAGTTGAAAGCACCTGATGTATTATTGGGGTGTCTTCTTTTAAATATATACTTCAGTCGTTCAAAGTTGTATGTATACTGCAAAAACAAAAATAAATGAACGTTTTTTTTAAATCTCAACAAAACAAAGGGTTACAAATAATTTGGGCTTGATTTAAATTTTAAAAGTTGAAGTTGAAGAGGACGATTGATTTGTAAATGGTTGGTGTTGTAAACTGTCATCATCTGCCTACAGATGTCGACGCAACTCGCTGTAACAATTTAACAAACCTGCGCCCTTTCCTGTGTAGGCCTAGAAAAAACAACTGATTTTAATAAGATGAACAAAGTTGTCAGTATTTCAAGTTAATAAATTTAAATAGTTAATACCGCCGTCTAGCGACCATAAACATTCAAGCTGCTGGGTCCGTATGACCTGACTGAACGTTACGTCATTGTTGTTGACATTTGTTTGAATGTTCAGTCTACTGTAGTTTCAGTTTATGAGTATGATAAACGCATTAACAGCAGGAGTAAAAGTGTGTAATACACAAAAGTATGTTAATGGAAGCATGCCGATGGCTACTGTGTGAAATGAGTTGCATGTGTGGTGGCTAGGCTGCATTGTATAGCCGTCATTACGGCAAACATTATACGGCGTTTTAAACGGGTAAGGCCGGGTAGGTTTTTTTATACAATATGGAAAGCCCTAGCGATAAGCTGGGTGGAGGACAATGTGCCCTATAAATGTCTTTGGTTCATGATCAAAACAATAAACTCGTGGTGATAAGCTGGGTGGACGACAATGTGCCCTATAAGTGTCTTTGGTCCATGATCAAAACAATAAACTCGTGGTGATAAGCTGGGTGGACGACAATGTGCCGTATAAGTGTCTTTGGTTCATGAACAAAACAATAAACTCGTGGTGATAAGGTGGGTGGACGACAATGTGCCCTATAAGTGTCTTTGGTTGATGAACAAAACAATAAGCTCGTGGTGATAAGCTGGGTGGACGACAATGTGCCCTATACGTGTCTTTGATTCATGATCAAAACAATAAACTCGTGGTGATAAGCTGGGTGGACGACAATGTGCTCTATAAGTGTCTTTGGTTGATGAAAAAAACAATAAACTCGTGGTGATAAGCTGGGTGGACGACAATGTGCCCTATAAGTGTCTTTGGTTCATGATCAAAACAATAAACTCGTGGTGATAAGCTGGGTGGACGACAATGTGCTCTATAAGTGTCTTTGGTTGATGAACAAAACAATAAACACGTGGTGATAAGCTGGGTGGACGACAATGTGCACTATAAGTGTCTTTGGTTCATGATCAAAACAATAAACTCGTGGTGATAAGCTGGGTGGACGACAATGTGCTCTATAAGTGTCTTTGGTTGATGAACAAAACAATAAACTCGTGGTGATAAGCTGGGTGGACGACAATGTGCCCTATAAGTGTCTTTGGTTGATGAACAAAACAATAAACTCGTGGTGATAAGCTGGGTGGACGACAATGTGCTCTATAAGTGTCTTTGGTTGATGAACAAAACAATAAACTCGTGGTGATAAGCTGGGTGGACGACAATGTGCCCTATAAGTGTCTTTGGTTGATGAAAAAACAATAAACTCGTGGTGATAAGCTGGGTGGACGACAATGTGCTCTATAAGTGTCTTTGGTTGATGAACAAAACAATAAACTCGTGGTGATAAGCTGGGTGGACGACAATGTGCCCTATAAGTGTCTTTGGTCCATGATCAAAACAACAAACTCGTGGTGATAAGCTGGGTGGACGACCATGTGCCGTATAAGTGTCTTTGGTTCATGAACAAAACAATAAACTCGTGGTGATAAGCTGGGTGGACGACAATGTGCCCTATACGTGTCTTTGGTTCATGATCAAAACAATAAACTCGTGGTGATAAGCTGGGTGGACGACAATGTGCCCTATAAGTGTCTTTGGTTCATGATCAAAACAATAAACTCATGTGCAAATTATCCATTTTTTCTTAGTACAATTTTATATCCCACACACATATGTTTTCCTGTGCGTTAACTCTAAATTGTTGCGCAGTCACGCATGTTACATGGAACATTGGTCAAGGGAAGGGAACTGGAATGGCGAGTGATGGATGTTCAATATTTTTGGACAGGATGGTGCAGGCGATAGATTTGAAACGATGTAAGGCTCCTCACCAGGCTTAAAGTAGGATATTGATATTAATATAGATGTAAATAATAAATGTTTGGCAATATTTTGTTCATAATTTTAAGTTAATTTCGAACGCCCTAAAACTTATAAAATTTGAAATTATTTGAAATTTCTGAAATGGAGTAAAAGAAAAAAGAGTGTAGGTGCTTCAATCTTTTAAAATGAATGAATTTTAACATTTATTTTGTCTGCACACAATCCCTTGCTCGTTAGTGGTGGCTAAATAAAACTTGTGAACGCTACTTCACATGCCCCATAGTCCGTCATGGACTGGATAGGGGGTTATTATTATTATTATGCTATTCAAACATTTTGGATACACAGAGCGCCTGTTTATTATACTGCCCAGTGTTTCTTTGAGTGCTGCAAATTCTGAATTATAAATATGTCAAAAGCGCTTGAGTTTGCCTAAGAGACAAAATCTACTTCTAATGAAATTTTTTAAATCTTCGCTTATTTTCAACAAATAGAGAATTTTTTTTAAAATTAGAAATGCAACGAAGTTTATCAATGAACTACAAACAGCCCCCCACCCCCTCTTACATCACAACTTTTTAAACACGATGTTTAAATGGTAGTTTTGGAACCAGAAGTAAAAAACAAAACAAAAGCAGATGAAACTGTGATGTGTGAATTGTTTATCTTCGCAAGTCACTTAACTAAACATTCATTCAATGAACAAAAGCATTTCATTTAGTAGAAATCGGTTACAGAAGCAACTGCACTCTTTATTCACGCCGTTAAAATATATTAATGATGGAAACAATAAATTTATTATGCAATTTGCATTATATCCAATTATTACTAATTCTTCCTTAACTTTTTAAAAGGGCAGTGTTGCTTTAAATTTGACCGATTGACAAACGGACATGTTAGTCAAATAAATGTGTATTCTAGATAAATGGAATCTTATTTTATGAGGAAAATCATTTTTTCTGCCGAATAAGAAAACAAAACAAGCCCTGGTCGATGAGAAAAAAAAACCTATTGAAGTTAAACCTTATGTCGTAAGCAAGTATCCTTAGTTACATAAACGACAACAAAAACATAAACGACAACAAAAACATACACTCGATCAGTTCACTGCTCGGATGATTTGAACATACGCCAAATGGGCTGCGGCTTTTCATCGTTTGGCCAAGATGAATAATTCACCCAAAGCCATTAGTTAGTAAAGATAATATTGACGTCTCCGGTTTTTTGTGCTTCTGTAGGGAAAAAAGTATTTCTTAAGAAATGCCCACATAATGATGACGCAATTAGTAGACTGGATAAATATTTACTCCTACCTACAAATGGCAGATCAATGAAAGTCTACTGAATGGATCTACTTCCAACTCTTCATGATTAGGGGGCTTAACTCTGCTGTACACGAAATGGGTGGATGGACTATTAAAGGAGAATTATTTTCTTTTTGATGAGATGCTTGATTTACTATGTGTGGTACTTGAAAAAAAAAGTACGTTTCCATAATTTAATAGCTTCGAGAGACGACTTCATAATTTATTCCCTAATTACTTAGTGTATTATTTTGCGTTGGATTTTGTTTGTTAATAGTTTGTTGTTGTTTTTTTTTGTTTTTTTTGTGGGGGAATGTTGACTTTAAATAACAGTGTTTCAAATATTTTGTCATGGATTAAATGCTAAATAAATGACAGGGGAAAGTGCATAATTCTTTTCTTAAAATAATGAAATGTAGAAGGATAAATTTTTTGACCTGTTGTAGAATAAGTGAATTGATTTATACGTATGATGAAAGTTTAGATTAGTAGATTGTTGGAACAGAAGCGTGCCATAGAAGTGTGAATAAGTATGTTAGTAAATTGTTGCAACAGAAGTGTGCCATGGAAGTGTGAATAAGTATGTTAGTAGATTGTTGGAACATAAGTGTGCCATGGGAGTGTGAATAAGTATGTTAGTAGATTGTTGGAACAGAAGTGTGCCATGGAAGGGTGGATAAGTATGTTAGTAGATTGTTGGAACAGAAGTGTGCAAAGGACGTGTGAATAAGTATGTTAGTAGATTGTTGGAACAGAAGTGTTCCATGGAAGTGTGAATAGGTATGTTAGTAGAGTGTTGCAACAGAAGTGTGCAAAGGACGTGTGAATAAGTATGTTAGTAGATTGTTGCAACAGAAGTGTGCCATGGAAGTGTTAATAAGTATGTTAGTAGATTGTTGGAACAGACGCTTGCAATAAATGAGTGAAGATGAGTTGTTGTCTATAGAGTGGGTGGGGGTATGGGTGTGTTTTAAATCGTATGAACAATAATTTAAATATCGTTTAAAATTACACACTGCATTTAAATGATAAAAAATGCAAAACGAATTTAAAAAAAAAGAATTTAAACATAAATGAAGCACAAACATTTTTTTGAGATAAATAAAAGATGTTATCTTCATTACCCTTAATTTGATTGATAATCGATTAATTTAAAAATGTTTCAGCTATTTTCCGTAGAATGTAACAAACTTTCGAGAATGTTTACGGGACGGAATGGTTCCGATTTTGATGCCTAGATAAATTGGGCGCGTGAGTTTAGAGTTTGTACAGTGTAAACACGAAAATACAGTAGTAGAAATGAGTTATGGGAAATGGTGAAAAGAGATGGGAGCATAGCACAGGAGGAAAACAAAGGCAAATAGCAAAGGAAGAGAAGTCGGGCAAATAGCATAAGAGGAAATAGGCTGGCGCGGCTATCTGGTAGACAGGAATCTTTGGCGCTATTTGGATTGACTAATGCAGAGAGAGAGAGAGAGAGAGAGAGAGAGAGAGAGAGAGAGAGAGAGAGAGAGAGAGAGAGAGAGTGAGAGAGAGTGAGAGAGAGAGAGAGAGATGGGAAACTTATGGAAGATAATCTGATGCTCGGAGTTCTCGGTCCCTGTGATATTCAAGAACATTTGGACACATTTTGTGCCAGAAATGAGCAATCTCAGGAAAGTGGAGGAATGAAAATTGTATCGTTTCAAGTGCATTAAGAAAATGATGTATCTGTTAAATTAGCCATTATTGTCAACATCCCCTAAACTTCTGGACGCGGGGGTAAAATGTTGTATAAATGCATTGATCAAATAATTAAGTACACAATATCACACATGCTAAGGCTTGGTGTCATTTGAGCAGAGAAAGATAATATAAATAATAAATACCTAATATAATAACAATAAATATTGAAAATAAATAAATATACATATTTAGGAGTCAGCAGAAGATTTTTATAGCGAAAATTTTTAGAATCTATTTGAAGACACTTTGGTGTAGCTGGATTTGTTTCCAACACTTAAGTGTTTATGTCTAATTTTGTTTGTTACATTTGGACCTATCATTATAGCATGGAATATTCCTGATAGTTGGAGTCTCCAGTATATAACGTGAGCGGTATAATTTTCTCACACAAGAGTATCGGTACAGAAGAGTCCTCTACACACAGATAGGAAGTAATAAAAACACACAAACGTAACGGAAATACTAGAATAATTATTAAATATGATGAGAACAATTTGTCTAGCGCCATTATTTTTATAAGCTTATTCATGACTAAATACGCTGGTTTTTTGTGTATTTTTGGGTGTGTTTTTGTGTGTGTTATTTTTGTTGTTTTTTAAATTCAAGCTTACTGAATATCTTGGTTTTAAGCATACATTAAAAAGTATTTAAATATTCCCCGCATGATAGTAGAGTTTACCTGAGGGCCAGATGGGACTTACTGTTGGACTCGTATACCCGAAGGCTGTGTGCGTCTGAATGAATGCTTATCCACGTAACATTCTTTTCATGGTGGGATTTATAATTGACATTTACAAATACCGGAGATGACGGATCGGTCAAGTTGACAGGAACAAATAGAATTATAGATCACATTAAGTTATTATTTGTATATGTTGGTTTGGTCGAGATAACATAAACATATAGAATTATAGATCACATTTAGTTATTATTTGTATATGTAATATCGATTTAAGAGCTTCTTTTATATAAATGAATAGAGTTAGTAAATCCAAAACTTTCAAAGATCACATCTTTATTTGAACCTTAGCGTTTAAATAACACGCTCTTACCTATCACACGTGTTTATGGAGTTGATAATTACATATTAAAAATTTATTTTGCTATGGAATTCGCAATAATTTTTTTTACAATGGTTTTTAAAAATTTTCACATTTTTATACCCACCATGAATCGGGGATAATTTATTATCTTATCTGCTTTCAGGCGCTCCTTCTATACAGACGATTATTGCGTCCTACGGTTATCCATGGTTTATATCTAGTCATACATTTTTATTCGAGTTTTAAATGTTGATAGAGTGTTGGTTTTCTTGGTTTGATCAGGCAACCCATTCCATGTCCGAATTTCAGACGGGACGAATTAGAATTTGCATTTGTTTGTTCTTGCGTACTGAATAAGAAAAGTGTTTTTTATCCCTTTTTCTGTTTGAGGTTTATATTAGGTTATCTTTGTGTTGTATTTCCAAGTTAGAATTGGTTGCCTTATGTAGTTTGCTCTTTGTTCGTCTATCCTCTCTAGTGTTTTTAAGTTTAATGATTTAACGTTTTGTGTTACTTTTTTAAATTTTATATTTTCTCCAGTAATGAATCTGACAGGTCTCCTTTTAATTTGGTGTAGATAATCTATGTTTTCTTTGATGGATTTGTTCCATACATAAGATCCACATTCTAGTAAAGATATTTTATACGTCATATAAATCTCAACACTTGGTTCTTACAATTGTTCCCAATTATTTAGTATTCATCATAAATGTCATAGTATTTTCACTCATTGCTATTCTCATACACTAGGTACATCATAATAGTATTTTATACTTTGTGCAGACTTAAATCATCATTGACATGTAAACAACACATTCTCTAATTTATTTGTACTCATCATAGTTGTCAAAAATTAGTACAACCTTAAATATCATACGACTGGAATTCATGATGATTGTTACATTTTGATTTTGGCTTCAATAAAACATCGTTGCTTGCGATATTTCTCATATTTTAGGTACTCGCCACACTTCTAATATTGTAGTGGTTAATTTAACTTTCTTATTTTGATGCTAACCATATTTATCACACGTTTGGTACTAGCAACAATTCTCACACCTTTGATGCATATCAAAATTCTCATGTTTGGTACTCAGAAAAAAAAAGTCTCAAGATCTGGTCCCCTTTATTATTCGAGAGAGATTCTTTCAGACAAGGCCTGGCATTGATTAACCCGCAGACGTCAAGAATTGTTATGCAGAACTGGCGGTGACCTTGATTACGCCACGCTGAGCAGCCTTAAACGTCGATCCACTTGGGAGAGCAATTTCGTCAACCAGAAATGTACAGAGGGGATGGCCTCCTTACAGTGGCGCTCGCCGAGTCCAAATCATCAATATGACAAACCTGAAAGCAGCATTCAGCCCTTGGGGAAATATGACTGGTACTAGAAAGCCAACGTAAAATGAAAAAAAAAGTTTCTAAAATAAATGATCCAAGGATGTACATATTTTTAAAAAAATATATAGATGAATATGAAAAAACAAGAAACTTTATTTGCCCTCCCTAATGCATAGGCAGCCATAAAACTATTTAAAACTGTTACAGAAATAATTTTTAAAGAACGAATTTTCAAGGGAGCAAGAAATTACAATCGGAGGGGAAAAATCGAAGATATTTTTTCTAATTTTCTAAATATGAAATTTTACATTGCTTTTTAATTATTCATAATAATTAGTTATTTCTTTTATTTATAAATTTATAACTTTAATTTGAAGTTATCTATTGGCAGTCAGACCGATACTTGATATTTAAATATGCTGTTGTTCATAAATATTAATTAAAAGCCAGAAAAGGTTATCATAAGTTAATTAAATAGTGTTGATCGCTTGAATCGCATGTCACATATTACCCAGCATTACCGTGTGGCAAAATTGCAAGGGCGGCACTCGTAAGGGTATTATCCGAAATGAAACAGAAAAATAGTGGGTGGCTCGGTTGGCTCGGGCAACTCAGTCTGACAAGCTGTAGCAACGAAAATCCAAAAAGAACATTATTTGTCTTTTCTAAAGCCCGTGAGAGTATCACCAGAAAGGGTACAAAATAATTGGTCTACCGGGCAACAGTCTGACAAGCTGTAGCTGCGAGGTGCCCCACCCACCCCAAATAAAAAAATGTGACTTTATTATAGAGCCCGAAATGACAGAGCGCGCAAGGGCAACAACCGTAAGGCTATCATCCGGAATAGTAAAGGAAAAAAAAGAGGTTGCGCTGGGCAACACATCCTGACAAGCGGTAGCAGCGTAGTATGAAAAGAATTATATAATTTTATAAGATAGATCCAGGAATAGAAAAAGACCTAAAGGGCAGCACCCAGTAGGGTAACAGAAATAGAGTCTGACAAGCTTTAGTAACGGCATGCTCCCCATCTCACCTCACCCCAATAAATAAATAGAGTTGTTAAATCATATATACATGCTATAGTGAAAATGCTGTTGCCGGGCGTTGCAAAAAGTAGCAATAAAACTTACCAAAGTCTTAGAATAGTTATAAAAGTTTTAAATATTTTTGAGAAATATTTTTTTCAAAATATGTTTTTCCATTTTGGTGCGTGTCAACAGTTTAATTTCGCTTGGATAAAAAAAGGGGGGGGGGACATTTAACGGGAGAATAAAAAAATTCTTTGACATTCATCATTCTATAATCAATTTTTAAAAATAAATTTTTCATAACTTATTAATTTTATCTTTTAATTTTTGATGATAATATCTTTGCTCTGGCACCCGAAGGCTTGAGTATTTTAAGTCTTATAGTATAGGTGAGAGACCATGCCCCTAAAATACTCTTGTTAAACTAAATCATTTGCTTAGATCACACATCAATTTAATTAATATATTTATTGCTTGTACACAGCCGCCTTTCTACTCCGCCCTCCCATTTGGGTACTAAACCATGCAACCGGCTCCGTTGCAAAACCTGTCCCTTTGTTAGCCACACGTACCAGATTGTCTTCCCTAAGGGGACATTTAAGATTAGTGATGTATTTTTTTCCACTAGCCGCAATGTGGTCTACACCATTGTCTCTAAGCGCTGCTCCGCCAAGTACACTGGGTAGAGGGGGAGGTTATCTTCTTGTTGTATCGCGGAGCATGTACGTGCGATTACACAAGATAAACAATGTCCTGTCTCCCGACATTTCAATGGACGTGACCATAAGGGTGTTGATGACCTGTCTGTTACCGCCATGGTCTCCTGCACTATTGGATAATAGACTTATCCAAGAATATGGGTCCCTTACACCACATGGGATGAATGCTTTATTTACACTGACATGCTAATGATTCGTCACCCCCACTCTCTCCTTTCCTATATAATCTCTTACTACTCTCTTCCTACTATTGCTCTCTTTGGCTCTGGATTTCACCGCAGCTAAATTTTAATTTCTTTTTTTATTAGTTTCATTTGTTTTTTTTTCCTATGTTTTCGTTGAAGAAGGCTCTTTACCGAAACGTTCAGTGTTTTGTGACGTTCTTATCAGGCTCATAATACCCTGTTTGCATGTTGTCCATCTACGTATCTATATGCCTGATTGCAGTCTCACCAAAATTTTGTTCCTAATATATTAATGGCTCTCTGAGTAAATAAAAATGTAAAAATACCGTGCTTTCTTAAAATGTATGCAATAAAAAGTATGCAGTGTTATCCTAATAGACGTTCAAATATAGATACCAATCTAAAACCCTCGTCTTCAAATCTCCACAAATAAGAATTTCGTGAAATATCCAAAATTTAGAGCAAATTCCTTACAATCTAGTGAGGCTTACTTTTAATACGGTAAAACATATTCATACGAAAACTTTGCCGAAAACCAGCAGATTCAATATCTAGGCAAGTCATTTCGTGTGTTCAATGATGGCTTACAGGATCAAGTAAATTGTCTTTTCTCGAAGATTCGCATGTCGTAAACGTAATTTTTGTTTGAGTCTATCCCGTGTGATTCACTTTCACATGTCAAGTTCGCCCACAAGAACGTACTTTGTAATCTCATTAACTGTATACAGTTCCTCTTATAAGACCGCTTTAAACATTAATAAACATTTCTATGTATACTTTTGATTTATTCGCACAATAAAAACAATAATCCTAACACAAATCCCCGGCCATAATACTTAATACTATACAACCTACATACTCCGTGCTCAACTGTTAATGCTGAGCCAATAAAACTCACTTAAAGGCAGATTATATAAATACCCTTAAAAGATAACTAAAAATTAAGTCACACATTTATATATATATACACATTATACACTCACACACACTCACATCATTCCAAGCCCGAATTCCAGACGGAAGGAATGAGTTTTTTTTAAAAAAAAATTTTCCGACTTAAACAAGAAAATTGGTTGTATCTTTATGTTTATCTGGGTGCTTGTTAAGATTGTTGCTGCTTTGCAATTAGAAGTTAGAGTTTAAAATTATTGCTACTTTTCTCTTTGTTACTTTATATTTGTCAGACTTTGAATTTAAAATCGGTCTTATTATTTACTACGTTAATATCTGATGTTCAATTTTCTAGAATTTTCATTAGTATAAATTTTTTCAAGCTGGTCCTTATCTTTTAACCGATTTTAATTTAAGTTAATAGGACACATTTTAAATTTCTCTCCCATTTTTATCAGACTTCTGACTTTTAATATTTATAGGTTATAACTCACTTAATTGAATATGTCCATACACCAACCCGTCTTTAAAAGTAAATGAAATATGGTAAAAGTTAATGTACTTCTGTATGATATTTATTTCGATAAATAGTAACGCCAAAGCATTAGTCGTTGCGAGTTCTGTAAAGGAACGGGGTTGGTGTAATTTAAAACTGGAATATTTTATAAAAGAACTATGGCCAAAGCTATTAACCGAAACATTATATGATGTTGTTGAATAACAGTAATCGCGACTGTGTATGTTGATGGACTTGAGCCAGTTTCATATCTAACGTTAGAGAAACGGGACCCCTCTCTTGAATTGGATCCCGTTAAATTAAATGCTTTAACGATTGGTACCCCAACAGGTAAGGGGATCATATCGGGCAACCTATTTAACCTAGAATGGGATCCCATTATGCAACAAGCTTATATTAGGGTACGTGATTCCATCGGAGTATAGTATATGTTGGTGAAAGGTATTCTATCATGCAAAGAAATTTTTACTGAAATAATTTTAATGTCTCTTGTTTAAATTTTACCCCCCGTAACAAAAAAAAACAATAGTAAAGTGACTTTTGATAACAGGTCCTTTAATTTATGTCAATAAAATGGTGTATATGATTTTTTCCTAATGACATTCCAAACAATGTCGGGTATACAGGCAGGTTTCTTAAAATTAAAAAAAAATTAGATACGACCCTCGGCGTAACATACGCCGCAGACTGACTCATAGATAATGCAAAGAAAGGTGGGAAAGAGCGGATACAAACAGCAGAAAGAAGCAATGAAAACAATGCGAGTGAACGCATTGTTGGTCTCGAGACATGCGCACTGCGGTTGTTGTTGCTATATATTATTTAGCCAACAAAATAGCCGACAAGACACAAAACGCTCAATAGAAACCTAACATTTGGTGCCCACTAAAAAAATAAATTTAAAAATTAACACACACACACACAAATAAATAAATTATTTTAAAAAAAACAACAAAAAAAAACAAAAAAAAGTGATTTCTAACAGTCGAGTTCTAAAATAATAGTTGTTCACTTCTTCCATCTTGAAATACATAAACTAAAATTAACCCAGTTTTCCGCAATGTACCCAACAATATCAACCACTCCACTCACGTGCATCCTAAAATCTAAATAACAGGAATATGACCAGACAAGAAATATTTCAGACAGATTCTATTAAATATGAACATCTCTTGGCAAGTGCTTGAACTTGATTATTGGACACCTCTACCCTCCCCAAACAAGGCCCTTCAAACTGAGCTCTGACTTTGATTTTTTCCAGACATTTATTCATATGTTTTTATCACTTTTCACGTAATAAATGTCGATCTGTGTATTCAATTTGTGTATCGATGAGTGCAGTGTAACATTAAATAAATGAAGGAACGACTAGTTTCTTCACTTGTTAAGTTCTGTTAAAAAAAACATGATAACACTAGAATATTTAGAGGTTATTTCCATTTGGTATAAAATTGTATACGGTGGGGAAAATACGGTTTGTGTAAGTGGTAGAATGGACGTAAATAGACACCAGCTTCTTGGATCTATTTTCATGGACAAAGGATGAAACATCGATTTAACAATTTGAGAAAGGATTCAATCTTGTAAGACATCATTTCAATTGGGTTAGACAGCAAAGTAGGGGTGTGATAAACATGCACAATGTTTAGGGAATTGTGTTCGGGAGTATTAATGAAATCTATTTAAGAGTCTTAGACCAGTATTCAAGATATCAAGACAGCTATTCTGAATCATGAAGATTTAACGATTAACAGTTTATCTGAAATCTAATTATTTTGTCTAAAAATTGGATGATAAACCAGTGAACGTTACTGATACATTGGTCGAATTGGTATATAATAGCGCAAAATATCTGAAGTATGTACACTATTTATATCTTTATGAGTTTTAGACGGATGGGTATGGAACTCAAGGGACCTTGGGTGGGAAGTTATGTCCGCAGTAGAAGTGTTAAGTCGGTGCTGAATTAGATGGAAAAGGGATTAAGGGAGAGTGAGACGTAATGACATGGGAATTGAAGTCGTCCTTAGGACAAACACTCGAAGATTAGCTCAAAGCCACAGGACAACGTCGAGAATTCGCTAGTCATGGCGTGTTACATTAGCGGAAGTAACTGGCGATATCTCAGGGATTTTAGGAAGCTGGCTTAGTGATTCGATTAAACGTGGAGTTCTTTTATCTTTGGCCTTTACCGATATAAGTCTTTTAAATACAATGTATTTAAATAATTATCGTTGTCACGCTGAGATGTGAAAACTAGGTCGAAGCTGAAAGGGGTGATCTATGGGGAAAAAAACAATCGTAATAAAACTCAATTATGTGCCATCCCTTTCCATTATGTTTAAGATTTTTGTAACGTTAAAAGTTTTGTGCCCATCTTTCCTTAATTGACAGTTTGTCTAATCCACTGGTTCAAAACCTTTTTTGGGTGGCGACCACTTTTTATAAAAGCCATGTGACCCGTGACCCCATGAAATTTAAATAAGTCATTTTCAATAATTTTTTTACAAAATAAAGCAAATTTGCATCATAGTGAATATTTTTAGTCGACAGTTGGCAACCCCCCCAGAAAACTCGTCACGACCCCCAAGATAAGGGGGTCGCGACCCACAGGTTGGGAACTGCTGGTGAAACATTAGCATCTATTAGAACAATCGCCTTCAATCTTCATCTGCGACCTTTTGTTGTGTGCCGGGTAACCGGCACAAAATTAATTAGTAAGTTACACTTAGACGTGGCGTCACTAGGAGGGCGCGAGGGGTGCGGACCGCACCGGGTGACACCATCACAAGGGGTGACACCAAAATGTAAAATTCTGTATGCTCCCGTTATTTATCACTGGAAGACTCGACATATTTCCATGGGTTTAGTCTAGTTGACCTGCAAGGAGCTGTTTAGCTTTCAAATCAGATGAATAAATAGCCGCTCCTAGAGTTTCTTAAATGAATATAATTAATTATCAATTACCTGATTTTGTCAATGAAGCAACAACAACAAATAATAATAATAATAATAATAATAATAATAATAATAATACGCATTTAAAAAAACTAAAATAAGAAATATTAAAAAAAAACAAAAAAACAACAACTAAATGCTCTGGATATTTTTTAGGGGAAAAAGAAGTGTGGGAGAAATATCAATGTCAGAAAACGTTTTCATCTTGTCAGTGATCTTGCTTTTGTCCAAAAAAAAACTCGGAGCATTGACTCAGAAATAACCCACGCAAAAGATTTCAGGACGTTATGACAGTTCCGTGGTTTGACAAGCTCTCTGCATCGTATCACATTTCATTAGGAGTTTATGGATCAACTGTTATCTTTGCCCCCACAGTTGGTTTTCGTCATCCTTAAAGAAATAAGTCGAACGTTTGTAAAAGAAATAAAACATGTTTTAAGGAAACTAAGTATTGGACTTAATTTATAACATTCGATGTTTAGAATGTTATAAATATTTTTTTATAAATATCATTTCTGGATCTTGTTTTGTATCATTAACATTTCTTGTAAAAAGAGCTTTTGTCTCTAGAAATATCAAAACCAAAATTAGGTCATAACATACGAAATGAGAACAGTGTGCATTGTATATTGTATCAATTTAACTTCCTCTCAGAGCGATCTCAGACATATAATTTTATGTCCTATTTTATCCTTTTCTAGATTAGTTTATCTCAGGATAGTTCAGTCTCTCTCATCCCACCAATAATATTTCAGCTTGTTCTAGTGTGATGCAGCCTGATTATATCCGAATAGCGACGAACGGCCACACTGGACCGATACACATCATGCCAAGATAATCGCAGTCTGTTGCTTTCAGTCACTTTTTACCTTTCAGACAGTCTGGGAAGATTCAAAATGGGGAGCATAACACTACTGAACTATTATTTGCACACACTTGGTTCATCAGTCGATCAGCTTTGCCTCCAGTCATGCATTTTGCTCGTGTCATCACCAAACACTAAACAGAGCTGACCGTGTAATGACTCGCATTTATCTTACTTTTACCCTCGTTATCTTTGATACTTATTTAATTAGTCGCGATAAAAATCCAGATTCAAGTGGTTGTTTGAGCCGTGGGCGAGAGGGAGATGATAATGTCTTGAATGGAATTTATTTATATATATATTTTTAAAGAATAGAAGTTCTGAAATTTAACGTGCGTCTTAAAAAAAAAGCTTTAAATTTACCATGACATACTATGTCAACTTTTGCTGTTTCTTACTTTCTCTCTCATTTTCTCTCCCTCTCTCACTCGCTAATATCTCTCCCTTATTTCTTACTGCCTCTATTTCTGTCCTTCCTGGCCAACGCTCTCCGTGAACGACATCCCATTACCAGGAATTTTGTCTCCTGGTTCAATCATTATTGTGTGCAATTATGTGAATTGGACAGCGTCGACCAAACATGAGCAGAAATATTGAAACGTGAATTGGTGCTCTAAAAAAACTTCTACTACCGGTTGTAGTACTCTTTGGAGGACTGCGCTATCATGACTTCCAGTCTAAGGGATTCTCAAATTTTTAACATTTGCACCGCTGAAGCAAACTGATTAAGAATTCACTACCCAACATGACAAATTCTTCTTTAATTCTTTTTCACCGCTCATGTGTACAAGTACTGTTTTAACCACTTACGCACATTTCCCTAAATAGATATTGAAAAAAGTACTGAGTCGCATGTGTGTCACAGAGTGTGATTCGCTGGTATTTTGTTTCTAGGACTTTTCAGGACGTGCTAAAAATAAATGAAGCCACAGTTTCTATTTATTCGCCGTCTCACGCGTTGTAAATAGGATCCTGGGACCAAAAGGGGGTAGAGAAGGGGACAAATACAAGCGAACTAGTATTTGTGTAAGTCATTCAAGAAAAATCTCTCGAGGGTATAGTGTTTAATTTTTTTTAAGCGGCTGCGGGTGTTGCGATACCATTTTTGTAGACAATGGCGCTGAAATGAGACAAAAGTTCAACCTCTCACCCGGAAGTGAAAGATTTTCGTTTACTTAAACCCCACCCCACCCCCTCTGTTAAAGCGTGAGTGGGCAGAGGCGTGTCGTCATCATCTCAAGGGACACAACCTGGGGGCGTACATAAGAAAGTTCTGTGAGTGGGTTGTGCTTCGGGTCGATAGGATAGCGTGGCAGATACCACTGAAATGATGATCCCATATATAATATATACCAGGCTTATGTTGTATCTGCTTAGTTCATTAGCAAATATGTAATAAATCTTTAACCAAAGAAGAAATTTCCATCGATAAGAAAAATAAAATATATTTTTTTCTTCTTAAAATTCGTTATGTCAGGGAAGACAATGAGTGACCTTATATGAGTAGCCTATGCAGCTGGAAGATTCTAATTGTCTCCACCATTTGTAAATCTTGATATGCTTCTCAATATCCTTATATTCACGGCCGGCCTTAGCCATTGCGGGCTCTTATGCAGCTTAATATGCGAAACGGATTGCGCGGAGCCCAGTCTGGGTAGGTATAATGATATAATAAGGATAATAAGAGAAAATTAAGATGGGTCGCAGTGGCTTAAGGCCGGCCTTGCCTATATCAAGGATTTAGAAAAATCTAATTTCAATATTATATTATTTTAGTTTCGAGTTTATCACTTGATTGTCTGTTTCAAATCCGCATATGGTCAAAATATAATCTTTTGATATACTAACTACCATCTGAAGTGTCACACATAATTTGAAGTGAAGGTATTTTTCAACATATGGTTGTTTTAAGGAAATTATCTGTTTACAGACGCTTCTTCTGTATAGAAGGAGCGTCTGTAAACAGATAATTTCCTTAAAACAACCATATGTTGAAAAATACCTTCACTTGTGATGCCCTTTCGGGCTCTATTATGGGTCTATAAATAATTTTTAATAAATTTATTTTTCCTTATATAGACTTATTTAAATTTATTAAATTATATGTATGTATATTTATTAGATGTGTTATTCAAGCCAACAAACAACCCTAGATAAATTTTAATTTCCAATAGTCTAATTAAGAGTCGTCACTAGTGGGATTCAGGCGTCCATTTGCTAACGGATGACACCAGCACAAGATGTGAACCCAAAGTGTAAAATTCTGTATGTTCCCGTTATTTTGCATTCGGAGGTGGTCTAATATGAGGTAAGTCGTGAGGGGATGACACCATGAGTCACCGCAGTGAGTGACACCATGATTCACCGCAGTGGGTGACACCATGAGTTACCGCAGTGGGTGACACCATGGGTCACCGCAGTGGGTGACACCATGAGTTACCGCAGTGGGTGACACCAACGCTAGTGACTTCTCTTGTCGAGTTAATACTGTTATTATAGCACAATTAAATATATATGCGCTGGTGTAGCAGAGAGAGAGAAAATACTCTCAAAACGTTAAAGCCATGATTTAATATTACAAACTACTCATTAAAAATAATTAAACATTGACTTAATAATTCAGTTTTAAAAAATATTAAAAATGTAATCTCCGTTCTTTTTTTTCCTCTCCCTTGAATAATGTATATTCTTTTAAACATTCCTTTTTTTTAACGTGTATTATTTTGTCTTTGCTTATAGGTTCCTTTATAATGTATGATGTTGATACCTGATGTATACAATTTTTTTTAATGATGTTGGTCGCATTGAATGCATGGTTAATTTAACGTTTCTTATGGCCTTGATTTAAAGATCTTCATCTCTTGGCTTGTTTTTCTCTTATCACGTCCTTGCTGTTATATTGAGTTCGCCGAGTGAAACAGATCCTGTTTTTACAGGGACTGCCCCTATCAATGCTCCGGTATAGCACAATAACCATAATTATAAACACAAAAGGTCGTGTGGTGTACACTGATCAGTGTTGATGCCTATTGTAAGTTAATTAAGTTCTTGGTTTATTCTTAGCGTGGCTGGCAATGCAAGTTCACCGAGGTAAGTTTGGTTATTTGGAAGGTGGTTTTTTGGTCTGCATCCTAACAAGTTCACTGAAGTAAGTTCGGTTATTTGAAAGGTTTTGGTCTGCATCCTAACAAGTTCACCGAGGTAAGTTCGGTTATTTTGAAGCTTTGGTCTGCATCTTAACAAGTTCACTGAGGTAAGTTCGGTTATTTGGAAGCTTTGGTCTGCATCCTAACAAGTTCACTGAGGTAAGTTCGGTTATTTGGAAGGTTTTGGTCTGCATCCTAACAAGTTCACTGAGGTAAGTTCGGTTATTTGGAAGGTTTTGGTCTGCATCCTAACAAGTTCACCGAGGTAAGTTCGGTTATTTGGAAGGTAGTGTTTTGGTCTGCATCCTAACAAGTTCACTGAGGTAAGTTCGGTTATTTGGAAGGTGGTGTTTTGGTCTGCATCCTAACAAGTTCACTGAGGTAAGTTCGGTTATTTGGAAGATTTTGGTCTGCATCCTAACACGTTCACTGAGGTAAGTTCGGTTATTTGGAAGGTTTTGGTCTGCATCCTAACAACTTCACCGAGGTAAGTTCGGTTATTTGGAAGCTTTGGTCTGCATCCTAACAAGTTCACCTAGGTAAGTTCGGTTATTTGGAAGGTGGTGTTTTGGTCTGCATCCTAACAAGTTCACCGAGGTAAGTTCGGTTATTTGGAAGCTTTGGTCTGCATCCTAACAAGTTCACCAAGGTAAGTTTGGTTATTTGGAAGCTTTTGGTCTGCATCCTAACAAGTTCACTGAGGTAAGTTCGGTTATTTGGAAGGGGTTGTTTTGGTCTGCATCCTAACAAGCAGGAATGACGCTTGAAATACAGCAGGGTTTATTTGAACGATGCATACTAGTGAAACATCATTGTATCTAAAGTTAGTGAACCTAAGAGTGCAAAGCTAATAAAGTGAATTATGTGATAAAAATAAAATTCTTAATGTAAAAGCAAAGGACTTGAAGTTTTTTTGTATTTTTAATTCACTATTTAAATATTTTGCCTTCGTTCTAAGAAATGTAATATTGGTTTTCTATCAATGTCAATATTTTTCTTTTCTTAATCTTTAACGTTTTATTAGGGTATTATAAGAGCTTCACGTCTGTATTTTAATTCTTCTGTAATGTTGTAGAAATGAATTATATATCATCAGTAACTCCACAACTGAAATAAAATGTTAAAATTAGCTTCGTAAGGTGCCGTCCATAAATGATGTCACGCGATTTTGGCCGATTTTTCATCAACTCCCCCTCCTCGTCACGCGTCGTCACAAACACTTAGACCCCCTCCAATAAGACGTCACAAAACTTTGCGCCCCACACCCCCATTAAAGCCGTATTTTCTATTCGGAAAAATAGCATTTTCAAATAACCTTTTTTTAGTCATTTAAATATGTATTTGTGTATGGTTTCACTCTAATATCGTAACACGCGTGAAGCCATGTAAAACGTCATAACATAAATTGTAAGAAATCAAATATGTAAGTGGAACTTTTATTTAAAGTTGCGAATTTTGATGTGACATCACATTTCTCAAACACACCCGCCCCTCGTCACACATTGTCACATATGTGTGGACCCCCCCCCACTTTTTTTTCCCCCTAGGTTCGTGACGTCATTTAAGGACGGCCCCTAACCATTTTTAAATCCCTTATATTAACTTCGCGGCCGTCTCTCTCTCTCTGTCTGTCTCTCTCTCATCATCTCATGGGCTCGGCGGGCGGAAAAACAGAAGTCAAAAATGACCCACTTCCAATGATCCCATCGAACTGAAATTTGGCACACGGACCCGTCTTACCTAACAATGCATCGTATCAAAATTTCAGATCGATCGAACGTACCGTAATTAAATTAATGCATTTTTAGTTTATCCTTATATGAGGTATGTAATTTAAAATCACGATTTGTTATTGTTTTTTTGCCACGTGAAAGTTTGAGCATTGAGGCGACCCAACGAAACGACGGTGCGCTTTTGTTTACATTTTACGTGTCACTCTGAGCTCGGTCAAGCGAATCGGTGACCAGACTTTTCCCCTCT
The DNA here is from genome assembly GCA_944989445.1 of Ampullaceana balthica. NCBI lineage: Eukaryota > Metazoa > Mollusca > Gastropoda > Lymnaeidae > Ampullaceana > Ampullaceana balthica. The sequence goes on along the minus strand of CALYLW010000004.1, from coordinate 3,269,751 downwards.
CCCCCTCCCACCCACCCCTCCCCCCCTAGGGTTATGAAGCAAACTTGTGTTAAGACAGATTCAGTCTGTAAATGTTTGAAAAATCAATACTGTTAGTTATGTCTCATATATAAGGGATTTATAGTCAAAAACTTTGTTTTTACGGGTTTGTTTTTTAAATCCCTTATATTAACTTCACCGCCGTCTCTCTCTGTCTCTCTCTCTCTCTGTCTGTCATCATCTCATGGGCTCGTCGGGCGGAAAAACAAAAGTCGAAAATGACCCACTTCCAATGATCCGATCGAACTGAAATTTGGCACACGGACCCGTCTTACCTAACAATGCATCGTATCAAAATTTCAGATCGATCGAACGTACCGTAATTAAATTAATGCATTTTTAGTTTATCCTTATATGAGGTATGTAATTCAAAATTCACTGTTTGTTATTGTTTTTTTTCTGCCCAGTTCCACGTGAGTTTGAGTTGACGCCGACCGTCGTGTTGACGCCGACCGTCGTGTTGACGCCGACCGTCGTGCCGACACCCACTCGCATCCCACCCCCATTTATTAAAGACAAGGGACATCACTCGGTGTCAGTCTGTAAATGTTTGAAAATAATCAATACTGTTAGTTATGTCTCATATATAAGGGATTTATAGTCAAAAACTTTGTTTTTACGGGTTTGTTTTTTAAATCCCTTATATTAACTTCACCGCCGTCTCTCTCTGTCTCTCTCTCTCTCTGTCTGTCATCATCTCATGGGCTCGTCGGGCGGAAAAACAAAAGTCGAAAATGACCCACTTCCAATGATCCGATCGAACTGAAATTTGGCACACGGACCCGTCTTACCTAACAATGCATCGTATCAAAATTTCAGATCGATCGAACGTACCGTAATTAAATTAATGCATTTTTAGTTTATCCTTATATGAGGTATGTAATTCAAAATTCACTGTTTGTTATTGTTTTTTTTCTGCCCAGTTCCACGTGAGTTTGAGTTGACGCCGACCGTCGTGTTGACGCCGACCGTCGTGTTGACGCCGACCGTCGTGTTGACGCCGACCGTCGTGCCGACACCCACTCGCATCCCACCCCCATTTATTAAAGACAAGGGACATCACTCGGTGTCAGTCTGTAAATGTTTGAAAATAATCAATACTGTTAGTTATGTCTCATATATAAGGGATTTATAGTCAAAAACTTTGTTTTTACGGGTTTGTTTTATTAAATCCCTTATATTAACTTCGCGGCCGTCTCACTCTGTCTGTCTCTCTCTCATCATCTCATGGGCTCGGCGGGCGGAAAAACAGAAGTCAAAAATGACCCACTTCCAATGATCCGATCGAACTGAAATTTGGCACACGGACCCGTCTTACCTAACAATGCATCGTATCAAAGTTTCAAATCGATCGAACGTACCGTAATTAAATTAATGCATTTTTAGTTTATCCTTATATGAGGTATGTAATTTAAAATCACTATTTGTTATTGTTTTTTTGCCACGTCAAAGTTTGAGCATTTAGGCGACCCAACGAAACGACGGTGCGCTTTTGTTTACATTTTACGTGTCACTCTGAGCTCGGTCAAGCGAATCGGTGACCAGACTTTTCCCCTCTCCCCCTCCCACACACCCCTCCCCCCCACCCCTCCCCCCACCCCTCCCCCCTAGGGTTATGAAGCAAACTTGTGTTAAGACAGATTCAGTCTGTAAATGTTTGAAAATAATCAATACTGTTAGTTATGTCTCATATATAAGGGATTTATAGTCAAAAACTTTGTTTTTACGGGTTTATTAACAATCTTTTTTTTACTTCTATTTATTAAATCCCTTATATTAACTTCACCGGCGTCTCTCTAATCATCTCATGGGCTCGGCGGGCGGAAAAACTAAAGTCGAAAATGACCCACTTCCCGTGAAATTTTGAGCTGACGCATTGAGGCGACCCAACGAAGCGAGGGGCGCTTTTGTTGACATTTTACGTGTCACTCTGAGCTCGGTCAAGCGAATCGGTGACCAGACTTTCCCCTCTCCCCCCCACCCACCCCTCCCCCCCCCCACTAGGGTTATGATGCAAAGTTGAGTTAAGACAGATTCAGTCTGTAAATGTTTGAAAATAATCAATACTGTTAGTTATGTCTCATATATAAGGGATTTATAGTCAAAAACTTTGTTTTTACGGGTTTGTTTTATTAAATCCCTTATATTAACTTCGCGGCCGTCTCTCTCTCTCTCTCTCTCTCTCTCTCTCTCTCTCTCTCTCTCTCTCTCTGTCTTGGGCTCGGCAGGCGGGCGGGCGGAAAAACAGAAGTCAAAAATGACCCACTTCCCATGATCCGATCGAACTGAAATTTGGAACACGGACCCGTCTAACCTAACAATGCATTGTATCAAAATTTCAGATCGATCGAACGAACCGTAATTAAATTAGAGCATTTTTAGTTTATCCTTATATGAGGTATGTAATTCAAAATTCACTGTTTGTTATTGTTTTTTTTCTGCCCAGTTCCACGTGAGTTTGAGTTGACGCCGACCGTCGTGTTGACGCCGACCGTCGTGCCGACACCCCCTCGCATCCCACCCCCATTTATTAAAGACAAGGGACATCACTCGGTGTCAGTCTGTAAATGTTTGAAAATAATCAATACTGTTAGTTATGTCTCATATATAAGGGATTTATAGTCAAAAACTTTGTTTTTACGGGTTTGTTTTTTAAATCCCTTATATTAACTTCACCGCCGTCTCTCTCTGTCTCTCTCTCTCTCTGTCTGTCATCATCTCATGGGCTCGTCGGGCGGAAAAACAAAAGTCGAAAATGACCCACTTCCAATGATCCGATCGAACTGAAATTTGGCACACGGACCCGTCTTACCTAACAATGCATCGTATCAAAATTTCAGATCGATCGAACGTACCGTAATTAAATTAATGCATTTTTAGTTTATCCTTATATGAGGTATGTAATTCAAAATTCACTGTTTGTTATTGTTTTTTAATTCCAGTTCCACGTGAGTTTGAGTTGACGCCGACCGTCGTGTTGACGACGACCGTCGTGCCGACACCCCCTCACATCCCACCCCCATTTATTAAAGACAAGGGACATCACTCAGTGTCAGTCTGTAAATGTTTAAAAATAATCACTACTGTTAGTTATGTCTCATATATAAGGGATTTATAGTCAGAAACTTTGTTTTTACGGGTTTGTTTTATTCGCTTTTTTAAAGCTAAAAACGTGGGGCGGGCGCTTATGAGGTTTAACATATGCGGTTCACTCATTCTCTCACTTATAGATCTCTCTTTTGCCTTCTACATTAGAAATCTTTAATTTTTATACCAAACACCCACCCCACGTTTTTAGTCATATTAAATGGAAGTACTTGAACTAATAAGTTTTAAATTATTTTCTTCTTTTTAGTCCGCTTATAAAAACGTGGTTTTTAAAAATCTTTTTTTTACTTCTATTTATTTTATTCTTTTTAGTCCACTTCTAAAAAACTGTTTTTTAAAAATATTTTTTTACCTCTATTTATTTTACCAAACACCTCACAAGCGCGCCGTTTTAAAAACATTGTGATGTGGTCACGGGGCGAACTCACAGATGCCAACAAAAGCCGACGGTACAGATGCTTTTATATAGACTATAGATAAACTTAAAAATTCAATAATTTAATAACAGTACATTTGATCAATCTGAAATTTTAATACAATGCATTGTCATCCAAGATCTATCTGTGGTAAAATTTTCAGATCTCTAGGACCATCAAAAGTGGTTCAATTTTACGTTGGCAGATTTGAAAAAATCTTGGACAATGCCTCACCAACGAAAGCGAGCTAATAAAAACGTAGTAAAAAGCGTCAAAATGGCTCCATTGTATATTCACTATTTCGTATCCTGAAGTCAGATTAATGCCTTGCCTTAAGCAGCAATTTGATCTTTCCAAAAGGGGATGGATAATTAATAATTGGGGAGCAACGTTCTAATGTAGTAAAAATGTTAGAAAGTTTGTTTTAGGTGGAACGGCATGTAAACAAAACAAAACAAAAAATTAATCAACTTTTTGAGCGAGATATGACATTCAGATTTATGTCTTGAAGTCTCTTGAACTTCTGTATACTTTCCATCAAACGCAGTGTAAACCTGTTCTCCAGCGCATGCACAAACTTTGGTCTGACAATCAACACTAATAAGACTGAGGTCCTCCATCAGCCCGCGCCTGGAGGGCCCTACGTAGAGCCCAACATCACTGTCAACGGCCAGAGACTCATCATAGTGCACCGGTTCACATACCTAGGCAGCACAAAATGTCACCATCGATGACGAAGTGAACGTCAGAATTGCCAGAGCCAGCTCCACTTTCGGCAGGTTGTACCCTAATGTCTGGAAAAGAAGAGGCATTACCATCCAGATCAAGCTGAAAGTGTACAGGGCAGTGGTGCTCCCCACACTGATATATGCTTGTGAAACTTTGACTGTTTATCAGCGCCATGCAAGAAAGCTTAACCACTTTCATACAACAAGCCTAAGGAAGATTCTCGGCATAAAGTGGCAGAACAAAATTCCAGACACAGTGGTACTGACCAAGGCAGGTCTCCCAAGCATCTTCACCCTGCTGATGCAGACCCAGCTTCGCTGGGCAGGGCACGTTGTCCGAATGCCAGACGAGAGACTGCCAAAGAGAATCTTCTATGGTGAGCTCCAGTATGGCCAGCGGTCCCACGGTGGGCAAAAGAAACGCTTCAAAGACACACTGAAAACCTGAATGAAAGCATTTGCCATCGATCCAGACACGCGGGAACGAACTGCAATGGACCGATCCACCTGGCGCTCTTCCATCCACGAAGGTGCCAAGTCATGCGAGGCAAACCGGATCACCGCCGCAGAAAAGAAGAGGCAAGCCCGAATGGCCCATGCTGTCAACCCTCCTGGAGATGTCCCACTCGTCCCTTGTCCCTTCTGTTCCCGAACCTTCCGTGCAAGGATCGGCTTCATCAGCCATCTGAGCACACACAAATAACCCTCGGATGACTAGAGTGGTCCTCGTCGTATCGACGGATGAACCAACACACACTTTCCATCAGTAATAACACACGTTGGGCAAATGCAGTCCATCATTTTAAGACCATCTGCTTTAAACTTATTTAAAATCATTTCCGAAATGTCGTAATAAGATTAATTGTTTTTTCAATGAAATCTTTGAAATATTCTACATCGTCTACTTTCTGATTTTCAATCTGTGTATATCACACAACTGGATTGGTTTGATCCTGATGTGAGATATTGAGAGATAAGGCATACAGTGGAATAATATTTGGTTTCATATACATGAAAAAAATTTTTTTTGCTAATCGCATCTCCTAAGACTGCAATGGTCTCATTTTGAATTCATAAGGACAACGTTTCTTTTATTATTTTTTTTAAGTTTAAAAAAAAATCATTTTGCAAATTTTAATCTCGAAGCACTTGATCGTATTTTGTTAGCAGATGCATAAGTTCCAGAATATTGCCTATATTTGCACTAGTATATTCCTCTCTGTGACCACGAAAAACCAAATTCTATTTTGTCATGATTTAATAATGTCAATATTATAACAAGAACTACTTGCCCCTTTGTTTTGTTTTCTTTTACAACAACTTATTGTTCTTCTTTTTTTAAAAATAGTAATAGTCTATTCTTTTGTATCCTATTTCCCGATTCCTTTCATTTTGAAATACTTTGGCAGTGTTGAGCACTTGTTCACGAGTGGCTACATTTGAATATATTTCTTGTCCAATATTATTCAATCAGATCAGCAACTTTGTTCATTACTTTTGTTTATGCAACGAAGCAGAAGACATTAAAATTAAAATTATGTTGCTTTCGGAGAATACGCGATATAAGTACGCTAACAATTTTCCCCAAGTAATTTACTAACGTTAAAATTATTCTCACGTTGCCGGTCTCATCTCTATTTTGGTGTAAGGTACGTGTCTATTTTGGAGAAGTTAAGTTAATATTATGGACACTCTTTCAATCTTGTTGCACTTATAGTAATCTATTTATATCAATTTAATCCATGTATTGTTAAAATTTTAGTAGTTGGAATTGAATGGAAATGGCAATTTTAGCTTCAACAAGATGAGTGGCTGACAAACTTGAATCATTTATTGGTACCATAACATCCCTGTCATGTTCATATACTACTTCAGCCACTTGATTATTCATTTCAGTATCTTTAGTATCAGATGAATTTAGTTAGATTCATTATGGCGTTTAAAGTTTTGGCATTAGAAAAGTTCACCAATTATAACAGAACCTTAATTTTTTTTAATAACTTTTACCTTAGCTTTTCTTTTCTTTTATTAAACTTAATTTAAAGCTCCTATTGTTATAAACTAATTAACAACGAGGAATTTTCCGCCCTAAACAAAATGCTGCCCTCAGCATTAGATTGGCTAATGTTTAAAATTGATAGGGTACAGCAATTTTCGCTTCTACAACAGGCGCGGCTATCAAATTTAAAGAATAAACTAAGTTAACAGCAGATCGGTGCAGTGTTCTCATGCTACTTAAGCCACTTGATTTTTTCTGTTCATTAGCATAAGCAACAGAAGAATTAATATCCAATATTGAGTTTGAAATTTTGGCAGAATAATAATTCACATATTTTATAATAGTACCTTTGTTTCTTTATTTACTTTCTTATTTTTTTAAAATAAAAGCTAATAAAAAACTAGGAATTTGCCGCCCCTTAAAAAGTGCCGCCCCGGGACATTTGCCCCCCTGCCCCCCCCTTTTCGCTATGCCACTGTGTAACAGGTGCGTTCTGTTGGGAAAAAAAAGATCTCATTACTATAATTATTTTATTAATGTTATCAATGTTATTATTTATATTATTATTATGACAATTAGAAGACACAAATGTACAGTGATATTTTTAAAATGAAAATGGGAAATATCGAATTTACTTTCTTTTATCGTTTCTTCCTGAACCATTATAATTAATTATCAATAACATGTAAGCCGAAATATGTAAATTTTAGAAATTGATTAACATAAAATTCATTCAACACAATAAATCTGCTATGAGAAATAAATACTATGAGGGAGAGACGTAGGGAGAGAGAGGTTATCTATAATAGACAGACAAGTAAAAGTAGCTCATTCAATGATTAACAAGGGCCTCACGTGGTTTGTCTGGTTTAGATTCTGTAGAACTATTTTAAAATCATGCAGAGTTCAATATTACTGAAAAACAATCAGTGCAAGAGGGTGGTAAGTCGTCTGAGAACAATTTAATAGCAACCATCACCTTGTTTAGACTAATTCAATGGTTTAAAAATTAAAGTACGTATAGTTAAATATACGCCACACTAATTTTTTTTTCAAAATCAATAATGAGTAAAGTGCAGGTTTTTTTTAATCATCATAACAAATTTAAGAAAAACCTCCACAACAAAGAAAGAATAATTTTATTGCTAAATCTGTCAGGCACATAAATTTTCTGACTGGCCGCATTTCTTATTTACAGGTTTAATTTGTGTGTTCAAGTGACGATAAAAAGAAACATTTTTTGGAACTTGAAATTAATGGACTTAAATATACAACAAAATAAATAACATTTTTTTCTACATGCATGCCAATGGAAAAAAAAATGTTTTAAAAAATAAGTGTAAATATAAAATAAAACAACTCAAAGAATATGTATATCACTTTAATATTTTGTGATTTATTCGGGTCACATAATATTTTATTTTTAAATACTTTATATTGTGGTGTCTGCTTCCTTGCTTGAGGCGGGAGATGCCGAAAAAACTTTGGATCGATTTTTAACCAACTTCCTCGTAAGCTAGCGAGCTGAAATTTTGCAGGCACACTAGTGCCGATAATAAAAATGATGTGTCACAGTTTCAGATAAATCGAATGTACCGTAATTTAATTAATGAATTTTTAGATTATCTTTATTTATCTCTATGTAATATGTTAAGTTTTTTTGCTATTGTGTCGTGGTGCGTATTATGTTGAACAACCTTTCCTGTCGCGCAATAAGGTGCGTATTTTATTGACAATACTTTTTATAAACATATTCCTGATCGGTGCGCTTTATATTAAACATGTTTTATGACACGTAACTACAATTTTGTATTTTTGGATTGTCTTGCGCTGCGTATTATAATGAACATTCTTTTAGCTATGTCTCGTACATAAAGGATTTATAGTCAAAAACGTCTTTGTTTTTTTACGTTTTTTTTTATTAGCTTAGCTAGTTAAAAAAATTGGGGCAAAAGAAACATTGACACTCGTATGATGTTTGTTTGTGTGTGTGTGTGTGTGTGTGTGCGCGCACTTGTGTGCGTGCGTGCGTGCGTGCGTTCGTGCGTGCGTGCGCGCGTGCGTGTGTGTGTGTGTGTTTGTTTTGTTAGTCCTCCGTGTTCGTCGAGGACCATTCTAATCACATTAGCCATGAGCTTTTGCAGCCTCCTGTGTCCTTTGGTGAATTATTAGAACTTTTCTTTGCCCGATATGTGGACACATCGGACAAGAGATTGTTGGTATGCCATCATAAAGGTTTCGAGCACGATTCTGTCGTCTGGATTAGGCAGCCTGTTGTCTGCCAGCCTCACAGACTGCTGCGCCGTTCCGTATCATAAGGCGCCAAAAAAATAGGTCACTGGCTGCTGCCTCCCTGGAGCCATGCCCAATGCCGTAAGCCTCAATGCGGTCTTGAGCGTATCCTTTGAAGCAATTTCTTTGGTTTAATATTTGTATACATTAAGTGTTGAGCCCAGCTGCGCATGTTTAATCCTAATCAACTGACACCACCCTAAATTCCATGTAAATATACCCAAAATAATGTGATTAATTACCTTACAACAGCCAAGTGAAATTAATATATTTGAGGTCTAAATCAACTTCTGCTTTGGAAGGAGACATTTGAAAACTTGCGGGATAACTTTAAAGACAAAACAGGGAAAAAAAACGTGATTAGTTAACCATCTGTACTCTCTGGTTACCATATTTACCAAGTTTTGTGTAGTGTTCCGTTTTAAGTCAATGGTTTCACAGTCCGCGATAATGCCAGTAACGATTCTCAGGACAATGACTAGTGTGACGCCATCTTGACAAATACACATTGTTATGGCTGACCCTATCGGGAGCGCTCCGCTGGAGTAGAATTGAATCGCTATTTAAATGTTTCAATAAACAAGTGTCGCTGGTTTCTGTGAAATCCCGCGGGAGACAACCCTTCGTTAACACAAAGATAAGAGGAGGCTAGCGTTAATGAACTTTATCCCTCGCTTGGAAGCACATGTGACGGAACTGTGTGAGCGTATCTGTATGAGTGTTTGTGCTAGCCCCTTCAACAAATCCTCTTGTCATCCCGTGTTCACTGCCAGATTTATTGCAAATTAGAAATGATTACATTATGTTAAAGCTCTTTTCTCTTCCACTCTTTCTCATCTCATATTTCATTTTGCCTGTCTTTCTTTTTTTTCTCCATATCTTATTTTATTTCTTCTTTCCTTAAGAAAAAAAAAGAAAAGAAAAGAAGAAAAAACTCTGTCTTTGCCCTTCTTCTAACGATTATTTTAAAAGTCATTTGCCCTTCGATTTCCTTCTGATGTATATTGATTCAATCAAAGAAACCCACATTTTACGATCTTGTAAAACAATATTTTTAATTTTCCCACCTCGAGCCTGTACTTTCGGGCCTTGTCCGAGAATGCTCCCCCATGTTCCATTGGACTTCCATTCAGTCATTTTCCTAGTTTTTTCCTCACTATGGACTGTCTGATTCTCTTTTTATTTCTTTTCTGAGGATGTGTCTTAATTCTAAATTAAATTTTCCAGATTTCTCTATCAATCTATGTCCACACAACTACAAATAAATTCATCTTTTCAAACTTAAGCCATTTTGTTTTCCATTTATTTCTTAGAAATCTGTTGATGAAGGTCTGAATTATGATTTTTGTTGTATTTTCCCTTGTTGTCCATGTTTCTGGGCTATACCAGTGGATTGCTTCACAATGAAGTTAGATATTATAATTTTGTTTTCTATTTAATAAACACAGATTATCGTATTGCCAATTACTTTTATGCTGAATTTACTCGATCTTTACTGTCTTCATTTCTTCCTTCAGACCGTACTCCAATGTTATATTTTGCCATCTAATCTAGATTTACGCTTTTATTTTCATCATCTTGATTACGATTTATTTTCAAGTCCGGTTTTTAATTCTCATTAATTAAATTGTTTTCCCTCTCAATACCTACCACAAACACACACGAATAGGCCTATAAACACATACTCAATAACACACTGATTACAACTTCTTGGACCGTTCTTACCCAGGGTAATAAATATCTCTCAGCACGCACACTATTTTCAACATCTCTCTTTTTCTCTTAATCCTCTTCTTTTTTAAAACAAACTATCCATTACGTCTCTCTTAATACGTCTCTATGTCTCCTTAATACGTATTCACTCTCCCCACCCCTACCCCGCAAGCAAGTTTGAAAATGAAACTCTTTATGGTATCAGCGTTAATCAACTTACATTCTATTAAATTAATTTTTGTGCAGTAACAAGATTTTTAGAAATTTCACTTACGTTTTTCAATTTTGGGGTATTCTTTATGGACACGCCGTTGTATGTTTACAACGTTGAGTCACGGCTAAATAAATATGATATGCCGATGGCAGCTTGAATTTAACGAAAAAAATGTATTAATTTCGAAGATAAATTTTTTTTTATTATTAAGATTTGTTCCGTATGGTTTCATCTCGATGCTCAGCATTTCTCCTACAACAAATGTGTGCATTTATTTTTATAAGATCCCAAGACAAGACTAATGTGTCCAGCACTTTACCGAGAAAATGCAGGCAATCAAATGTGTTGATTTTGGCGCCGTATCCCCGCAAATGAAAACATGTCTGGTGTTCTAGCCTCGGCTTGATAGCGTTAAATACATGGCTCATTAGGTCATCAACACGGAGTATGGCGTCCGCGCAAGATTGAAATTCATGTATGTGTTGTTGTGCATGGGGTTTACAGAAATAATATATTTCTCCTTTATGAATGCGTGGGCGCGCGATTCCTAAATTTTTCATTTTTAAACAAATTAAATACATTTCTATTTAAAATGTGTTTCAGTTTATATGTATTCATTACCAAAACATCACCCCAGAAATTGCAGTAACTCATCACCAAGTCATACCGCAATGAATTACATCATAACCTAATCACCCATCAATACTATTGTATGCCCTTACCAAATTAATGGGCCCTATCGTCCACTTGGCTTTTCTTCTTAGATGTGGTCTTACCGGAAGGTAAATTAATACTTGATGAGTGCGACTTCTCCACTGGCAAGTGCGTGTGGTACAACATCATGTCACAGAAACAAGGTCAGGAGAGCTTTGCCTGGAAGCAAGTGGTGGAGGATGTCACAGTTTCAACAATCAACTGGATGCACACGCTTGCGGAGAACAGTTCCGAAACTACCGTTGGTGAGATCATTTTTCTCAGGCTGTAACTTAATTTCACTCGCCAGATGCTAAGCTGCTTTATCGCCTGAGTGCATTTAAATCAATTTCTCTCATCTCACCGGCGTCTTTATAAGCTTAGCTTTGTATGGCTAACTGTTCTCCCCGATTCATCCAATTAAGACTTATTCCTGAAAGATATGCTGAAATGTCTTATTTTGTGTCATTTTAAATAAATCCTATTTTTGCGTCATCATTTGAAGAAAATCTGGTTTCATAAATTCATAGAATTAAACCCATGCATTTGGAAAGATATCCTAAACGACAAATCACCCTCTCCTCTTTTATGTTAATTATGATCTACGTGTTTGATTGGTTTAAGAAAAGCTCAATAAATAATCTTATAACATTATAATTTATCATTATATTTTATTACTGTAATGCTAAATAGAAATGATAGCCACGTTATATACCTTTTTTAAAAAATTATAGAAACATTCCTCGCATCAAGGTTTTTGCAAGCAAATATTCGCAACAAGTGGCGTGACGATGTGGCAACGTTGCGCAGTGTTAGCTTCGAGGCAGGAGTTAACAAATTTTGTCAGGTGGGTTTCATTTTAAAGATATTTTTGTATACAAGCTTCAACCTCACTGCTATGGAACACGTTTTTTCCCCTCGCTATTTTTTATGGAATTAATAATAATTGTGTGTTCTCTATTTCCCTGTTGAGATTCGGATGGTAATATTTGAGATTTGCCCCTAATTTCAAAGCAATTACCAAGTCATTTGGTTACTCCTCAGGTCCGATTCTGGTACCGAATACGTGATACAGCAAACAGCGCTTTACTGATTCTGGAACTTGTTGAACTGAAGAAAAGTGCCGCGAACAAATCTATCAGCGTTAAATTGTGGGATAGCAGTGAGGACGACCTTGCCACACAAGGCAGTAAAGAGTGGAGGCGAGCTGTTGTGGATTTCAAGGAACCACTCAACAGCAGGTATACACATAGCTAACTACACAAAGCTTTAATCTTGCACGCATGTAGCTTTATAAAAGTCTTAACCAGAGGGCGCCTTAACCTATAAAGTATAAAGGTGCGGGTACCCCTGAAACAATACGACTTGTATTAGCATGGATAATCGTGGTGGTTTAACTAATTGTATAGTTAAGTGGGGTGGGGCATGAGAAAAAATATCAATTGTTTTATTCTAATTTTCAATAATGAAATGTAGATAGGTAAATATTCTCGAAGACAAAGAGGGTTATGAAAGCAAAAGATAGGTTTGTTTTTACACATAAAGGAGTTTGGGATTCAAATACTATTTTTAAAAAAATTCATTCATAGCTTTTGTGATTTAGTACTTTTGAAATGTTTGTTTAATTTATTTTGTATTTCAAACATTAAACTCTCTATCAAATAGCCTCTATTCAAGCTTTGTATTGCAATTCAAGACATTCTCCAATAATTTCAAATCTTATGGTGATGTGGCTATCAATAACATAACATTAAGCGTTGAATGCTTCGACACAGGTACGTCTTATTTTCTTTTACTCCATGTGTTGTACACACACACAGACACACACACACACATATATATATATATATATATATATATATATATATATATATATATATATATATATATATTAGGGCTGCGGAAATTAACGATTAATCTCTAGATTAATCGTTAAAAAAATTTTACGATTACAATTTTTTTACGATTAATCGACCCACCACTTATAAATGTAATGGAAGTCAAAAAGTAAAATATTTTGACCGATAAATATTAACTAATTTCCGGACTATTACACGAACATTTCGGTTTTAAACTATTCACTTAAGTGAATGTTCAAAATGTTGATAAAGGTTATTGTTTCTATTGAGAGAAATCGTTTGCCTACCTTGCAATGTTCCCTCTAAGTCTAAGCTTCGTTGGTCCGTGTGTAAAGTTAAAAAAAAACTCGTGTGCAATGTTGCACAACGTCTATATTTTGTTCAATATTTTACAAAATTTGCTGCGCGGTGATTCTAAACTCCTGCGCGGCGTCCGTCAAATATCTTCGCATTCGCTGCTTGAAGGGAACATTGCTACCATGGTTCTAACACTTGGCTTACATATCAAAACCAAACATCCACTACAGCATCAGAAACTTCAGTTGAGACAATCTAAAGCAGTGGTTCCCAAAGTGGTCCGTACGGACCCCCAGGGGTCCCTGATACCATTCAGGGGGTCCGTGGAAAATTAAAATTGATTTGGGGGTCCCTGAAAATTTTAATATAAAATAATAAAACTGAACAATTTTTATTATTATGAAAAATTATAATAAATAATAAATAAAATAGTATATTTTCAACTGATTAAATACTATCTTAGGTGCTATTAGTCATGGAGTACAATGTTGTTTTACCTAGAAAAGGTTATAGGACTGAGGTTATTTCTACAACTATAACCAATCAAAGTACTTTGTTGAAAGGTCTAGCTTGATGCGTAAGAAATGCGAAATTCCAATAAGTAGGTCAGCAAATACAAGTTTTTAACTTCAATCTACGAGGGTTGCAAGGTAGGGTATTTTTCGATGTGCCAGTAAGTTATATTTATCTAAATTGTATCCTATCAACTATTTTTTCCATAGTGCTTTACTGTAGCATTCCATTGAAAATGTTAATTATTATTAACAGTGGTTTGTTACCATAGATAAGAGTAAGAGAATGAGTGAGCCCTGGGCTGGATTTAGACTTGATAGAGGCCTAAGCTATTTGAGATAAAGGGTCCCTTTTGAAGTCCAGATATTCTATGTCAGTGCCAAATCTGGAAAAAAGTTCCGGGGACCTCCAAGAAGGCGGAGACCTTAAGCTATAGCTTGTTTTGCAAATCCAGCACTGAGTGAGCCGAAGAAACAATGCCGACAATAGTGTTGTTGAATATTTGAAGTATGGCTAATATTTTGGAAACAGATACGAAAGGACAAACGTTAACTGAATTAAAAAGATTTTTTCAAGTTAAAGCAATACCCTTGACTTTCTGGCATACTTAAAACAAGCTGAAGGGAATGTATTTTAGTACATTGTACAATCATCGACATCATTTATTCACAAAAAACTTATTGGAATTTGTATGGATCACTAGATAATGTCATTAGAGCAGTTAATAAAATCGGAAGGAATGCCTTCAATGAGAGATTATTTATTCAACCGTGTGCGGACAATGAAGAAGCCTAGAGTCGTTTACTTATTCACACAGAAGTACGTTGGTTATCAACAAGTACTTATTTAAATCGATTTATGCTCTCCTTGATTCAGTGTTCGAATTCCTGGAAAACAAAGACAATGATTTGCGACACAATTAACTCAAAAAATGACATATCCTTAATAAATGATTTATTTACCAACTTTAAAGAAACTAATTTGAAACTACAAGTAGCCTACAAGTAAAGCAATTAAATTTAATCAAAAGCATACTATCTGGTTTGTTGCAAACATTTTTCTGTACAAACAAAACTTAAGAACAGGAGAATGTTCTCAGTTTCCAAAACTTTTGAAATTGAAAAATGGAGATAAAGATTTGCTGGCCTACTGTCAAAACTTAACAGTTCTTCACGCAGACCTCAATCAAAGATTTGAAGACATTCTTCACTTGGATATTTCCGATTGGGCGTTGAACCCTTATGCGCGTGGACTAGCTCAGATCCCAAACACAGATGAATCCATACTAATGCTGGAGCAGCTTATTGAAATGAGGAACTTAAAGGTCAATGTTCAGCCCAATTATATAGCCTGCATTACAAGTTATTGTACAAAAGTTGTTGACTGCTTTACCGTCTTTCCATTAGGTATTCAGTGATTTAGAGATTCAGTGCCCCTGTGAACCTCAACATAACAATCAGAAACCTACAAGAAAATGCTGCTCGTGGGGATTTGCGCTTGCTACTCACAAACATTGAGACGGTCATACATATACTCATAAAATCGCATAATGTTTATCCAAGTTTTTTCTTGTGCGTGACATTGTATGAGAACAAAAGTTATAACTTCAATTAATACTTTAAACAAAATGTTGCTTTTTTGGATTTGTAATTTTTGTTCTATGCATTTATGTAGTTTTTTCAATTGGGGGTCCGTGGGGAAGTTTTGACTATAAAAGGGGTCCGTGGGTCAAAAAAGTTTGGGAACCACTGATCTAAAGCAATGTGAACGATTGTTCAGCTAGGCTGGTTATATTGTCAATAAGACCCGCTCATCACTTTTGAACCAAATAATGTCAATACACTTGTCTTGTTTCCGGTGTTGGTTAAAAGATGTCATGTAAAGAAGACATCCCAGTGATATTTAGATTTTCGGCAAGTACGTTTAATAAAATTTAAATGTTACTTATGACACCATAAATTTCAATTTTTGGCTTTAATCGAAATTAACGATTAATTAATCGTTAATCTTTCGAATGTTAACGATTGATTTTAAATTAAACGATAACAGCCCTAATATATAAATATATATATATATATATATATATATATATATATATATATATATATATATATATATATATATATATATATACCCTCATTTGTGCTTTGTAATTGCCTAACTTTCTAGAGTGCGCACTTGCACGTATTTCTTAAAGTTCTAAATAGCTCAAGAAGATTTTCATTCTATGTACATTCCATATTAATATGTATGAAAACTGTATAGTCCCAAACTTTTTGGGACATATCTTTAAATATTAATTAACAATAAAAAGCATTTAACTTTCCTCTTACCTGGTGTAAAGCATTTTAAATGCTATTAAATTATTTTTATGCATTTTAAATAATCTTTTTTCGAATCTTTGTGGGAGTGTCATGGGTGGGCCCCCCAGGTTCCTTGTCTAACGTTATTCCGGCATCTTTAAGATTTTTTTATCATTGCAAATTAATGAAAGTAATACAAGAAACAGTTAACTGAGCATCCCTTCCTGTGTTATAATAGTTATGTCCGCAATTCCTCTACAGTCTTAAACCTGTCATCATGTGGTTCCACTGGAACTTTAGGACCATCACAGGAAATATGTGACTCACATTACCAGACAGGAAAAATTGAGGTTCTCGAGTCAGGTGGCTTCGAGGGAGTTCAGAAGTGGGTGGTGCCAGAATCAGCACTATACAGGTATTACTAGACTATATTTAAAAATCTCGGTCAACTTTTATGTATTAAACACATGTCACAGTAACAGCCAATAACTGAATAATAATTCTTTGAACCTGTCAGGATACAAGCGTATGGCTCAGGTGGTGGTAGAGGTTCTGTTGGTCACGACAGTGGCGGCCGAGGCTCACATGTGGACGCCAAGTTCTTTTTCGACAAAGGTGAAGAAGTCTACTTTGTTGTCGGACAGATGGGAGACAATGCCTGTCGGGTTAGTGACTAAAGAAAGATAATCTATCTCCACGGCTTCTCTGTGCTTTAAGTTTTAGTGATACTTAAAAACTTAATTTAAAATGGTGCCAAGTGAGGGGCTTTATTTAATACGTTTAATATGTTTTCCCCCTTGTGTTTTAGGATTCTCCCAATACCTATGACCCAGAAGACCAGGATAATACACAAGATTGTAAGGGTGGTGGTGGTGGTGGTGGAGGAGCCACCATTATTTTTAAGGTTAGTATGAATCATGAATGAACCACTTTTAAAATCACACAGGGCGTCATTGTCTAAGGCATTTTTCAGGTGTTAGGATGAGCCTAAACACCGATTCGGAGTTTCCGCTGCAACAACCTTTGATTGAAAAACAAAAATTAATTGGTTTTCAGTAAAGAGAATGTTTACCTTGTTTGTGCGAAGATTATGTAG
Organism: Ampullaceana balthica; assembly: GCA_944989445.1. Lineage (NCBI taxonomy): Eukaryota > Metazoa > Mollusca > Gastropoda > Lymnaeidae > Ampullaceana > Ampullaceana balthica. The sequence continues at coordinate 3,252,481 of CALYLW010000004.1, read as the reverse complement.
GTGATATAAAATGAGAATGTTTGGGATCGCTGTCACTAATTATTTTGATACCTTCTCCCCCCAGAAAGAAAATTAACATACCAAATAAATACATATCTTCAAGTATATCATAGTATATGTAAGGCATCATATTAACCGCTTCCATCAAAAGAAAAATAACTTGCGTGGCACCCTCATCTTATCCCAGAAATCTGTTAAGCTCCGTTATGAAATAAATAAGTGAGGAAACTGCTTCATTTTTCATGGTCACCCCTTCTACAAGGGTGTCAACGATTTTTAACCATTAATTTGTTTCTATTGAAAATAAGAGACTACATAAACACTGCCAAGAGGTCTTCCAAATTATTCTGAATTTAAAAATTCAAATAATTTGTGAATTTGATATTCTTTTTTAGTGGGCATGAAATGGCCAGTGTCAGCGATGTCGGCTCAAATTTTTTTTTGTCCCCCTTCCGTGGAAAAATATGACATACGAAGCCGCTTCTCGCCATAAAGCGCCACATCCCAAACCTCAAAATGTTCCACACCCCTTCCCAATGTCACTGGCTCGTAGGTTTAAAAAAAAATTAATATATTATGTGTTTAAAGTGTCAAGATATTTTGTTTTGAAAATCTTTGTTATTGTTAAAACAATAATGTGTGCTTGTTTTTTTTACCTTTAATTTTTCTGGTTTAGAAATGCTTTAGAACACTATTGTAATTTAGTTTGTCAGCCAATATCTTGAGGAGTGTCTATCATGTTGATTGTTGGTTTTAAACGGTGTGTAAAACTTTGATTTTTATGTATGTTGCAGATGAACAACGACAGCCAGCCACTAGCTCTTTTAGTTGCTGGTGGAGGGGGTGGTGGGGGTGAGACAATGTCGAATGGAGCAGAGGTACCGTCACACGTGATGCTGGTCAAAGGTGAGGTCTATTTTTTACTTTTAGAGACAGCACTAACAAATAATTGCAGAATGTTAAAACAAAAACTGTCATCGTATAATTTAAATGTGCATTTTAAATATTTTGAGTCATAATCGTTGAGTGGAAAAGTTCTAATTATGCCTTACTTTGTGTATGTATTGATGACCATAGTTTTAATACATCTGATTGTCTTTTGATTTTAACCATTACAAGATTACTACAAATAGTGATGTCCTTGCAGATAGTATACAGATGAGCAAAGAAGAGGCACACAAACTTCTGGGCTCATCTTTTGAGGGTCAACCACCATGTGGTAAAGCTTCTTATAAGGGTGCAAGTGGAGGTTTTGGACTAGGAGGAGGAGCTTGTAACCGCGGTGGCTATGGTGGAGGAGCTAAAGGTAAGGAAATATTATTTTAATTTTTAAAATTAAAAAAAAAGCTTATCTTTGCATTCAGTGGTGTTATATAAAAAATAGAAAAGTCCACTGTGGTGAGTCAATGTTTAAGATGTAGATAGTTGCCTGTGTTAAATTATACTGTTGGTTACTTTACCGCATGGTGAATATAATTATTTTATGATGGAAAACTTCTGCGCAACTCACTCTAAGAGGTAGTTTAATGAAATGACTTACTATGACGTATAAAACGTTTGGTCCTTTCTTGGCTTAGGGTAGCAGATGTTATGTTAACTATGTTATTCATAGAGAGAAATTGTTTTATATTTTGTTTTACTATATATATCCTGAAGGGCCTTGTACATGTCTTTGTGGATAAATGTATTATGAGCTAAGGAATGAGAATTAAAGATTTCATTCTTGAGTTAAAAACGGGTTTGTTGATTATATTCAATTACTATTATTCTGTGAATGTGATGCATGCATAATGCCCAAAATAAACAATCTTAATAACCGCTGATTTTATTACATATTTATAGTAGGCTATATACATGTTTTATTTAAATGATGTTTACTTGTAACCTACTTAACCTAACTAATTTCTTCCAGTTATTGATTTGGGAGATTTTACTAAAGGAGATAAACTAGGTGAACCTGGGAGATCTTACATTGATCATTCTGCCCATTTTTCGCGAATATCTCCAGGTAAGAAAATTAAGTAGTATGAGACCCTTCAAAAAATTTACGTTGGTTATAATTCTATTTATTGAACTTTTAATATTTTTTTTTAATTTCAGGAGTTCACCAGCACTCTGGTTTTGTTGAAATCTCATTTTCTAAATCCTGTCCTTGTGCTGGTTATTGTATGTGGATTGATGAAAACTTTGATATGCCAGTTTGTCTGTGCACTGGCAATACCTCAACAAATGGCACTGATTGTGAAGGTATATCTTTAATAAAGAAATACTTTTTTCATAAATTTATTAAGATATAAAATAAAATTATTTCTACTGATAAAACTGTATAAATATAGTTTAGTCTTTTTGAATAGTAAACAATGATTATGTACTACTCATGGTTCGATTTAACAGAAAGACAAGTCATTGAAATGATGTTCCTAGACAATAAAAAAAACAATGCATAACAATTTATTTAATAATCAAAAACTGAAGTGTTTCCAAATCACTATTAAGTTCGCTCTTACTCTGTGCTAATTTTATCGCCACTATTTGTAAAAAGATTTGTCAGTAAATTATACAGTCTTTGCTGCAAAAAAGTATTAATTCATGGATTTTTTACTTAACTGTTTATTTTCCAAAAGCATGAGTCTCTTTATATGTTTTGTTTGGGGAAAAATATTAAGCAATAAATCTTTTTATCTGCTAATTGATTTAGTTATTTAATAATTTCTCGAGCTAAAATATATAATTTTACAATGAGCTCTAATTGATTCTATGAAAAACAATAATTTCTTTTGCCAGTATCACACTTTGAGAAAAAAGATACATCGGACAATAAGAACTACTTCTTAGTGGCTTTACTCAGTGGTGTGTTCACAATTGTCATCTGTAGTTGCTGTATTTTTCTGTGTAAGTCTCAAATATTATTTACCTTCTTTAGAATATTACACTCTGTTAAATTTTTGTATAAAAATATAGTTTCTTTCATATTTTTTAGATTTTTATGGGTCATTTTATAAGAGCCTGCTGTTTGATAAAACTTGGTATGGACTGCAAAAATAATGTTGTTTCATTTAAAAAAAGACAGTATATCAAAGTGCAGTTAAGTGTTAAAAAATGATATTTTATATTATTACTTAAGCGATTTTATTATCATGATCAAAAAGGAAGGTAGTTCTATTTTTCTATTAAAAAAAAAGAAATCATAATTAAATAAAATTATTGAAAAATACTGTTAATGCAATCTTTGAAAATAATTTAATTTCTATGATATCAATTATTTTAAAAAAATATTATCCTTTAAAGTAGCATCCAAAAAAAATAAATACATTAATTAAACAACCCGAAAAAACAACGTTTTTGATTATAAATCCCTTATATATGAGACATAAATAAAAGTATTGATTATGTTCAATATAATATGCACCACGTGATAAACATTTACAGACTGAACGTGACTAAACTGCCTTTGCTGTAAAACATGGGGATGTGGTCATCGATGGCTGCTGGAGTGTACTCCAAAGACACGTGGAGGTCAACTATTGCATACGGATACATTGAGATAAACTTAAAATGCATTAATTTAATTACGGCACATTTAATCGATCTGAAATTTTGATACAATGCATTGTGAGGTGACACAAGTCTATTTGCAAAATTTCAGCTCGATAGGATTACGGGAAGTGGGTCATTTTTTACTTTTATTTTCCGCCCGCCCGCCTGTTCGACCAAGACAGAGAGCGATCACAACAGACAGACAAGATGGTGAAGTTAATCTAAGGGATTAAAAAAAATCATTTTGCTTTCTGCCTAGGTATAAAAAGACGAACAATGGTCACAAGACATCCAACTAGTGTCAAAATGGTGGCGTCCTTTTTCTGCCCTTGCATCCACTTCAACAGCCAGCCACCAGTCCTTGGTGGACATGTCTTGCCTCAGATTCAACGACCTCCAGCTGTCATGCATGTCAATCCTAATTATGACAGAATCGACTCAAGTAATCCAGAGCAAAGTTTAAAAGAAATTTCCCGCAAACATTTAAAACTCATGAGGTAAGCTTAATGAAACTTAAGAATGTTATTTTCTAAAAATCTTGTATGCAGTGGCGTAGCTAGGAGAGGGGGAGGGGGCTCCAAATTTGAAAGTCACCCTGGCCCCCACTTGAGGGGGGCCTCCTAACGAGTGTACAAATTTTTTTTACATTAAATTTTACACCACCACCATGTGTGCAGGGCCCCCCAAAGAGGCCAAGCCACCGGGCCCCCAAATCCATACAAATCCCTAGCTACGCCACTGCTTGTATGTTTTATATTTAATAGATAATGGACTTTTATTAGCATATAATGTAACACATGAATAATTATCTATGGATGTAATTTAAGGTAATTCTAAAATTAGCTAAAAATTTATGTTCTTTATTTTCAACAAATAATAAAAAATGTATTTATTTGATTGTCAGAATTTTGCAATGAAAATTTCAATACATTTTTTCATATAATTGTTTGCATGGATTTTAGTGAGCTTGGTCAAGGTGCTTTTGGTGAGGTTTATTACGGTCTACTGTCAAATGTCCCGATGGTAGAGGGTGACCTCCCTGTCGCTGTGAAAACCCTGCCACCAGTCTGCACAGACCAGACAGAGATGGATTTCTTGATGGAAGCTGTCATAGTCAGGTGAGTTTGGTTAGTAGTGTTTGGTAATTCCACAGAGTAATGAGACTGATAAGACATTAAAAGATGACCCTACAAAAATTAAAGAATGGATAATAAAATTCCACCATTTATTCATTAGAGTTGTTTGTAGGTTATAAGCTTATGTTAACCCTATTTTATTTTGATAATACATATACCTTGTTATTTTGCTTGATATCTATCTCTCTTATATAGGAGTTCTAGGCTATTTAAACTGAAATCTTTTTTCATAAATAAGAATATTTTTTTTTGGAACCATAGGAAATATTACTGATACTGATAATGTTGTTTTATTTCACCAACCAGGAAAGACTATTTGTTGTTTCTTTAAATTTATTGTCTAATGTGATATTTTCTCCTTACCATTTTTTCAGCAAGTTTAACCACCCAAACATTGTTAAATTTATTGGTGTTTGTTTTGATCAACGACCTCACTACCTAGTGCTAGAGTTGCTTGAAGGTGGTGATTTAAAGACCTTTTTACTTCAGGCCAGACCTAAATGGGTCAGTACATCATACTTGAAGTATTCATTGCTAAATAATAATTTCTTTACCTGCTGATATAAAAAAAAATTATTAATTAAATACATGTATCAATATTTTTAAAAATTAATTTTATTTCTTAAATAATTAACCTTAAAAACACTTTTTAAAAACTAGTCTTATATTAAAAATGCACTAATTTTCTACTTTTTAGTCTACGCATTTTACAGTAAATGCAAAGCCAGCTTACCTTTTGACTATAAATCCCTTATATATGAGACATAACTAAAAGTAGTGATTATGTTCAAACGCGACATTTACAGACTGAAACAGAATTATCTCCCCTGGTTTTTTATCTCCCCTGGGCGCAGGGACGGTAGGGGGTGTGAACAGTGACGGTCGGCGTCAACGCGTGAACTGGGCACGTGAAAAAAGTATTAACAAATAGTTGGACGGACGGTTCCGATTAAACTTACAAAGCAAGCTAATATAAGACTAGTAAAAAGAAAAAAGCACTGACTGTGTTATAGTGTCTACAAAAATATTTTCTAGGAACAACCATCTCCACTGACAGTTCTGGATTTACTGCGTCTCTCACTTGATGTAGCAAGAGGATGCCAACATTTAGAAGAAAAACATTTTATACACAGGTATTTCAACTTTTATTTTATTTACAATACATCTGTATTTTGAATATATTTAATATTCTTTTATTTACTTTATTATATGAATTTGCTATAAGCTCTAAGCCACTGAGCAATGCAAATCTTTAATATATTTTTTTTTCTGAAGGGACATAGCTGCCAGAAACTGTCTATTGACAACTAAAGGTCCAAACAGAACAGCAAAAATTGCCGATTTTGGAATGGCCAGAGATATTTACAGGTCAGCATTAAAAATTTATTTTAAAATTGAGTTTAGTCTAACTTTAGGTATAATAATTTATTTAAAGATTGGTACATTTTGTTTGGTTGAATGAAGATAAAGCACTAGAGTCTAGGGCAAAAGTAGATTTTCTCAGACATCTTTGTGCTGGACTAACAGTATTCTATGTAACAAGAACATAAAATTTGAATCAAAAGCAAAAAATTATTGATATGATTAGTATTAGTATTAGGGCTGGTACTGATTACAAAAATTTTGCTTGATTAATCGGAAACAGAATTAATCGATTAATCAATTAATTTCGATTAGTTATATTTTTATAATGCATATATAATTCCTGTTAAGGTGCGATTCATTATTTCAATTAAATAAGTTAAGTCGCGGTAATTCCATGTTTCCCAAATTTTGTGACGTAACACAGCAAATTCGTTCTGCTATGCAAGAAATAAGGAAGAAAAAACTTTTTGTTTACGTATGCACGTCTAAATAAATAATAATAATATGAGGGAAAATTTTGTAAGTAACAAAAAATATAAATTATTAATAAATTGGGAAAAAAAATATTAGCAATATTTTCCTAAATTTTTATTGATTTTTAATCGATCAAATTTATTTTAATTTTTAAATTTTTAACAATTAATCGATTAATTTATGGTTAATTTCTGCAGCCCTAGTATTACATAATTGTTTTTCGTTTAGTGATAAGATTGTATTTACAAAATTTGTTTTACTTTAAACTTTGCTTTCAGTAAATAATTAAACATTGGGTTTCCATTAATATCTCATTCATTAAGTCAAATTGGGATTGAATAACTAAAAATTAACTAACAATTAACTTCCAGGTCAGATTACTACAAAAAAGCTGGGAAAGCCATGTTACCTGTCAAATGGATGCCTCCAGAGGCGTTCCTTGATGGAGTCTTTTCTTCAAAAACAGATGTTTGGTAACAATATTCATTGCTTTGGTTAAGATTTATTATCGCCATATGTGCCTCAGATTAATTGCACCATAAGAGTTAATCAGTGTATAAATGCGAAATAAAACAAAAATTATTTATTTTTTCATTCAAGGACCAAGTATCCAATATCTTTGAAGACTAACAAAAAACAAAACCAAAAAAATAAAAACTTAACTCTTGCAAAAGCATCTTATCAAAAACAGGAAAATATTTAATTTTTTTCTTGATGATCAAATTATTATATTATTGCTTTTCTGGGATTATAAAATTTTATATTAGTTTTACAGATCAGCATTTAATGATTATTTAGTAACTCATACTCATTATGTTTATTAAATAGTGGATATAGATATGATATAAAAATATATAACTATTATAAACGGACTAATTATTTTTATTTTTTTAGTAAAGTTCTTTAATTAATTCTATTATGTTTAACATATGTCTAGATAAAATATTTATTTATAATTTGAATTTTCTTTCAAATTTTCAAGCTTTTAATTACAGATAACATGGATATTTATTCTGCTTCATATTTAAGAATATAAAAAAAGTTTATATCCTCTTCTTTCTTTGAAATCGATTTATTATTTTTTTTTACAAGTAGTAAATTCAACTAAATTAGAATTGTTTAGTTACAATGCCAATCTAAAAAGCATAATATATTGATTTGCAAGTTGTACTGTTGATTATAAAATTATTTTTAAAACTCTTTTCAGGTCATTTGGTATTTTAATGTGGGAAGTTTTCTCCTTGGGACACATGCCTTATCCAGGATGCTCTAATGAAGAGGTCATGAACTTAGTTGCACAAGGTGGACGCCTTGAGTCTCCTGGAGGATGCCCATCAGCCGTGTTAGTTCTTATAACTTTAAATTTACAAAACAATAAATATCATATACGTGACCCATCAAAACGGCCCTGGACAAAACGCCCCCGACATAACGGCCCCGGTCAAAACTGCCCAAGACTAATTGTTAACATTTTTCAACAAAAACTTTAATTTTTTTTTCATTTTAATCTTTTGTCAACTTTTTCACCCTTAAATAAAGTGGTAAAATTGTAAAATTATATCTTGTGATGTTATTATATTGTATCTTGTCAACAAACAGCCGCAATTGGTACCATTTCGCGTAAAGGCTATAAAATTCACTATTGTGATATTATTATTATTGTTTATTATTAGCAAAACCTGACACTGAATAGGTGAGTAAAAATATGAATTTAATGTTTGATTGGACATTTTACTTTTAGTCCATCTATTAGTCCTGGGCCGTTTTGTTGGTAAACTAATCATGTGTGATAAAAATGAATAAAAAACAGTTGGCAGTAAAATCATTGCAAATATTAAAACATTTTGACTTAGCCTGTCTAATCAATAAAAAGTTCATTATTCCAATAATTTCACAACAATATCCCAAATATGACAATTAATTCTCCGTCCAGATTGAGCACATTTGATGATAAAAAAATAAAACTATATTTGTAACTATCTCAAGTTTTTTAAAAATATTTAATGAGATTTAATTTTTTTTTATTTCTCCTCCAGATTTGATACCATGGCCTCGTGCTGGAATGTTTTACCCGAAGGAAGGCCAAATTTTGCTCTCATTATTTCTAGCTTGGAGAGGAGGCTACAGGTATTTTCTTAATTTAAAAAAAATATTCAATAAGCAGTTTTTTAAATAGAACGTGATTATCTAGCTTTATGTTATAAACTAAAGCAATAATTATTAAAGTTCATTAGACATTGTTATTTTCCCTTTTCAAATAAACGACATTTTAGCCAAGTGGGATAGTGGTTTAAAATTTTTTTTTAAATGGTTATCTTAATTCTAAGAATTAAGAGATAACAAGCCTTTGAACTAAAGCTTCTTTTGTTTTAATGTGGATGGTCTGATGAATTTTAATGTTTTACTTATATCGCTAACAATCAAATGTAAAGTTACTGAGCTATTACCACTCATGGTTCCCTTTACAGGATGTAATAAATTTTTTTTTCATATTTCATTAAAATTCTTAAGAAATTAGTTTTTACAAACATGCCAAAAGCAAAAACGGTGACTATTTTAATAGAAGTTCCTCAGACTAGCAGTAGATGTGAAAGTAACGGACATGGGTTGTGAAGCTGTGTTCTGGAAGGCGAATACTGTTTTTGTTTAAAATAATTAAGATAATTCTAAACTGTGGTACATTCCCAACATTTTCCTCCTCAATACATTCCAAGAAGATGTTTCCTTTTATTTTTGCTTTTAATTAAATTATCTTTTAAATTTGATTTAAAATATGCAGGTCATTTATCAGATCCAATCAAACTTACTATTACAAAAGTTACAATGTCACTTTTCTAGGATGATGACTTGGCTACCAGGGGCCTACCTGTATTTTATGTTGCTCCGATCGTCAACACTCGGGGGCCAAGGATACAGGACAGAGCTCCTGGCTCTCCACACCCAAGGAGTGTCACATCAAGGGGGGTAATTCATCCAACTGAAAACATTTTAAGTCCCAACACTGCTGGGGATGGCTATCTTGAGCCTCTTTTAACCTTCAGCTCTAGGAGTGTCTTCAACGATGGTATGAACCAATGTTCAGAAAAACCTGTTTCTAAACAAGGCATTAGAAAACTTCATCATCCTGGAAACCTTGGTGACAGTAACAACGTAAGATCAGCTGTTAAGTCACGCACACCAAGAGTCTTTTACAAAACAGGAGCCAACAATGTTAACTCCTTTGCTGACTCTGCCTCAGAGTCTTTGTTGAACTCCTTCCCATGCTCAGATGGAGCTACTGAAATGCATCCAGAATGCCAAGTGAAGCAAATATGTGATGCAGATCAACATTTGGAGGCCAGGCATGAGAAAAATGGTTGTGATAATGAGCTCAATAATACAGAAGAAAATGACAATGAAGTCTTAGACTATGAAGATTTGAAAGAGGCAAATCGTGTTGCTTTGCCCGAAAAAAATCCCAAGAGGAAGTCATATACCAACTTTCCAGGACAATCATCCAAAAAATGAGTTGTTTATTTTTTTGAAAATACATTTTTGTCCCCTATTGAAATTTTATTGAATTTTGTCCCCCTGAAATTAACAGCTTATGCGATGTAACTAGAACGGCTGAACACTTTCTGGATACTCAAAAGTTATCTAAGGTTTTTGTGTATTAAACACTAACAGTGTTTAACAGTAATTATCATTTTAATTTATATGTATTACAGGTACACAAAAAAAATCCCCGATCATTAAATTCCACCAAACAAAGCTGATGAAGATAAGGAAGTAACATTTCTTCACTGTCTTAAGCTTCGAAAAAGTTAAAAATAAACATTATAAATACCTATCAAGTTCATCACATAATATTACAGTTAATTAGTTGAACCTTTTATTTGTTTTGTCTTTTGAAGCTACTTGACATATTTTATTTATATCTGCAAATAACATTAATTTCAATAAAGCCAATGAACAATATTCTTAAATTATTATTTTCAAAGCAACAATTGGTTGCTTTGCACCTTTCCATTATGCTTATAATTCATAGGAAATCTACACTATTTCTTAAATTTATTAAATTTTTTATTCTTTTTTGATCTTGTTGAAATTCATCTTAAATAAAATATTGTACCATTTATTTATTGATAATTTTTTTTTAAATTATAGATGGTCTCATTTGCCAATAAGTAATATTTTTTAAGAAGCAATAACAACTTTATTTGAAAAAAAAATGTTCAAAAAGTTAGGCCTACATCAAAATTTCATTGAAATCCCAGATATTCAGATATGTCTATTGGTCACATAGAATGACCATTAAAATAGTCAAATAGTGCTCAAAAGAATATTTTCAATACAGATAATAACATTACAATCATGACTATAAATTAAATTACCTAGCAAAATAAACAATAATAAAAATAATAACAAATTAAATGAATACAAAAAAACGTATCTTCATTAACTTAACTTAACTTTTAAAAAATGTCACTTAAAAAACTTTCCTAAAAATTTGTCAGAAAATGGTTACTTAATTAGGCAAATTTATAACTCATTAGCTTATATAACAAGTGTTTTCCGTGCCTGCTTTATGTATCCCAATTTATACCCCACCATGTACGATCCCGATGCATAATGGGATCCTGTTCTTAGTCGAATCCTTTTCCCCAATAAGATTCCATTCTTCGTTGCGATTAAATACCCCAATTGTAATCCCGTTGCATAATGGGATCCCATTCGAGGTGTAACCCTATTTTCTCATATATTCACATACTTTGATGGGATCACATATCCCTATGCTATCCCGTTGCATAACAGGATCCCGTTCTTTGGTAGAATCCCTATCCCCTATACTTCATTGAGATCACATTCCCCACTGTGATCCCTTTTGCATAATGGGATCCTACTCATGTTTGAATCCTTTTTCTGAAATGATACCTCGATTAATACACCTGAATCTTCACTTGGCATAATGTGATCCCGTTCTTGGTCGAATCCTTTTCTCCAGTATGATCCCTTTGCATAATGTATTTCCACGCTTTGTCAAATTTGTTTCCCCACGACGCTCACATACATCGACGGGATAACATAACCAGGTATGATCCCGTTTCGTAATGGGATTCCATTCTGGGTTCAATCCATTTCCTTGAAATATTCCCATATTTAATGGGATCAGAATCAAGTATATTCCTGATCAATAATGGGATCTTGTTTTTGGTGGGATACCTTTCCTCGAGATCCCTTTCTGGTTTCACTCATGTGTTCTCGTTCAATACCGATCGTATTATGAAGGTAGCCTACCTACAAAATAAGGCTAGATTTCATCAACACACAAAGTCACGTTTGCTGTTAATCTCCACCTTTATTTATGTTCCGGTGAATAGATTCGACCTGAGGTATTTTCTCAAAAGCTCAAATTCTACATTATTACTACCCCTTCCAATCTAAATGCATTCTTGATTTTAAGCTATGGCTCTTTTAGGCAATAAAATTATGTGCTATGGCAATTTGTTCTTCTTTTATTTTATTGAGTCCTGTTTGATTAATTTTCGTGGTATTTTCTATTGCTGAATGTTAAACAAAAATAAAATAAAAAAAATATAATTTTTAAAAAAAATGTTCTTTTACTTCAATTTACATAAATGTAACTACTGACATGTTTGTAAAATAGTAAACAAGCTATTTGTTGAAATTGTTGATATGATAGTTTATTTTGTACATTTTTCAGCTCAGTGTTTCTGAACACAAATTTTTTGTTGCATAAGGGGCCGTCCATAAAGTACTTCGCGCTATTTTTTACTATTTTTAACTCCCCCCTCCCCCATGTCACCAAGTTTCACAAATCTCGGACCCCCCACCCCCCTTAGTACGTCACACTTTCGAACAAAAATGTTGTTTTTTATTAACAAAATATTAAAAATTTAATATAAAACACAGTGACGTCACATATGGCCGGAACCCCCCTCCCCCTGTCACAAATTGTCACACTTTCTTACACCCCCTCCTCCCCTCTGGAGCCTGACGTACTTTATGGATGCCCCCAATTTGTTTTTCAGATTTTTATAAATTTAACTGAAAAAGTAAATAAATAAAAAGATAAGATAAATCTTTTGAAATGAGGTCTGTCTAATGTATAAGATTCTTGCAAAAAAGAAAAAAAACATTGGAAAAAAAGGCACAGAAAACAAAAACAAAAACGAGGAAATGTTGAGAAACACTGAAATCACCTTATGTAACCAATATCATATTTCCATTAATTCATATCTCCGACTGTGATGACGTTGTTGTCCTGTACAAAGTTGTAACAAATCTGAAGTAAGTGTTTGAAAGTTACATAAAATATCAAATTAAAGTATGTACATGCATATTTTATTTTTTGCTGGTCTTTTTATTTTAATATTAACATTGTTTAATATTACAACATATATTAACATTTTTTAAAAAAAGTTGTAATATATTAAAATAAGATGGATAATTTGTTTTGTATGATAGTATCGATTGTCATTTCATATTTTTTTGTTTAATCTAATTTATACAAATTTAAACATACTTTTTAAAACTAGTCTTGCAGGTAGTTATTCTTTGTTCCATTATCATTTAATGTGATTTATGAAATCGTATTGAAACAAGGCTGTGGGAATTACTAAAATTTGTATTAAAAAGCTGCCCCAGATTACTTTACCAAATATAGCTATTACATGTAAATCTCTTTTGCTTAGAACTTGTTTTGTTTTTCCGGCGTATGCATATTTTAATTGTTATTTATAACACAACATTCGTCATCATTATAAATTACATAATTAGTTTATATTATTTGTACATTACATGTATATTGCTCTTTTTAAATTTTGTTTTTACATAATTAAAAATTTATAAGACTTAAACGCACCCTATTTCTTTGCTACCTTTTTATTTTGTGAAGAAGGAAAGGGTAATAAAAAGCATTTATTTTAAAGTATCTTATATATACATAGTTGATAAACACATGCCGTTTTTTCAGCATTTTAGATCATCGATGTGCTTATTACAAAGGAATAATAAAAACGTTTCTCTTTTTTTCCCAGAAGGATCTTGCTATGCGGGGTACATGTCATCTAAAAAATATATTTTTCCACATAATTGCACTGAATTTTAATAAATATCAAACTATCATGTACAAGAAAATATAAGAATGTTATGTTCACTCTTTCAGCTTGTTTCTTAAGTTTAACCCTTTGTTCACATATTAAATTATTGAAAATCATTTTTATTGGTAGACTCAAAAACTAAACAAAAGTAATTTTTGAAATGTTCACAAGCTCAACAAATGAAGTTATCGATATTTAATTGTTATACAAGATATTTATTACTGTTGAACAATTCAATTCATGAATGGGGAGAAAAAATAAAATAAAAACGACAAGAAGGACTTTTATATTAATTTGTTGTCACGTTTATTTAATTATAACTGTTTAAAAAAAAATTGTTTTATCGTATTGTATTGAATCATTACAGAAGATCAAGAGTTAAGAACAAACTATTTGAATAATTGTTAACAATTTATACAATTTTTATTTTACTTTTAAGATCAAAGTACATTATCATTTACAGTCACACTTAAATAAATATTATTTCTATAAACCTACAAATAACTAATGGAACTAATTTTGGTGTAACAGTCCAAAACTCTCTTCCCCAGAAATGAGCATAAATATCAAACAAAAAAATCAGTGTTACAAGAAATAAATCTAGAATTTTATTTAACCCAGGCTCTTCTTGGGATACCTCCAAAGATTTAAATTAAATCTAACACTGTCAGACAAGAATATAAACACATGGAAATTTTAATTATATGCAACAAAGGCCCTAAAATGGTCGACATATAATATATTAATTGTGAATTAAATCGGAAAATAAAAATAAATTAAAAAGCTTTAGATCTTCATTTATGTTTGCAATAAAAATTCAATTTCATGATTAAATACTACAGTATATAGTAATTTTGTGCGGCTAAAAAATAAGCACACTCAGATAAGAACAATGATAAGTCAAAATTGATAATATTTCAGGCGGAAAGCAGAAAAAAAGGTGACAAAGACAATGAGGAAAATATGAGAGGAGCTACAAAATAATATGAAGGATCCATTTGATGCTATCTAGCTATTCAGGGGCATCGTTGGCCCCGGTAAAACAGGCCAGATTAACCCCTGATCAGAATATACTCCGGGGCTTTAACTGACTTAGGCCAGAATATACCCCTTCGACAACTTAATCATATATAATAATAAATTGATGAATGACTATTTATACATTCTATTGGTGTTTTAGCTTTGTCAGATAAGTTTAACTCTTTTTCACAGGTAGCAAAATTGTTTTATTTAAAATAACTTACATTTTAAAGTTCTCAAAAATAAGAATTAAAAATCGAAACTAGAGAAAATTCAGTTCAAACATAAAATTAAATAAAAGGACACAACTTTAACATTTTAATTGAAATTAAAACATTTGACAATTTAAAGTTTAAATAGTAAATGATAACATAGTCCAAAGGGGGCAACATTAAGAACAAATAATTAGTTGCTGTAAAGGTTAAACACTAATTACAATATCAAATTGACCGTTCTGGAAAGTCGTTGACTACAGATCAAAGCTTGCGTAGTAGGTCAACCAATCCATGAAATACCTTAATATAGATCATAATATCCAACATAAAAGGTTTGCTGTTGCCAGAATTTCTGCACCAGTTGCCCAGACTTCATCAAGAGAGATGCCAGAAATGTGTATGTACTCCTCCAAATTTTCGTTCAAGTTGTCCTGTAGTTGTTAGGTATTGCCACTGTTCACGTATTGAAGAACTTTATCTCGTAGCGGGATGTTGTTGTCCTCTGTTCCTGTCACGAATGTAGCTTATAGCCATAAAGTAGCAGTTTCCAACCATTCTTGATATAAACTATGGAGTCATCAGTTATTTCGTGGTTACTTGCATTTCTTAGATAAACGTTAGTCTTTGATGCACCTGGGCTGAGAGGATATTTGTACTCACGGTTAGATGATGCTTTTTATAAATTTCTATAAGTGTGCTCAGCACAACAGGGTTGACATTGCCCAAATACGTTCTTGGTGGAACTATTCCATCTTCTGCAGGACTTAGATCCGTAGGTAACTTGGCTTACCGCCCATACATAATCTCAAAAGGAGTGCACCTGGTTGAGGCATGTACAGATGTGTGGTATGCTAACAAAACACCGGGGCTAAATTAGTCTCAGTCGTTACCTTTGTCATTGATAAGCTTGCTAGGCATTTCTCTAAGAGTGCTATTGTCATGTTCTCGTTGACCATTTGTTTGTGGATAGTAGGTCAATGCAATGTGATGATCAAGTTCTCAATGATAATGTTAAAAAAACTCACGTTCGTGGTAACTAATTAGAGTATCCATATAACCATGGCCACAAATAAAGGAGAAAACAAAATTTTCGGATGACTTTGCACTTTTTTTTGGGGGAACAGCAGTTGCTTCAGTCCACATGGAAAAAAGATCGGTTTCAGCTGTAATTATATATTGATTTCCCTTTGTTGTTTCCTAAACGGGACCGATCATATAAATACCGACTAAGCTCCACACTTTCACAGGCATTGGTATATTGTTCAATGGTGGTGCCTCTTGCTTATTTTTGGCTTTATGACAAAACATTTCTGACAGATTTTGTACGTCATTCTTCATTCACTTCCAATGAAAACGTTGTGAGATTTTTGCTAATGTCTTATCTCTGACAAAATGGTCACCATAATTTAGGTTGTTATGAAACGACTTCAAGAAATTTGGCAGGCGACTTTTATTGAGAACTTCATTTTCTACACGGTAAAGAATCCTTTTGTTGGCTTGAAAAGGTTTTGCTGTTTGCCTAAATTGTTACTTGGCGTTTGACCATTTCTCTGAGGGTAAGTCATAGATCCACTGTGAATACTTAGTTTCGTTGTAGAGTAGAATCTTAAAAGCTGATCACACAGTTGGTCTTCCATGGTTGATAAAGTTTGAGGTCTGGTCGTTTTGGAGAGTTATTTTATAGTTACTAAAATATGATTCGACGAATTTGTTAAGATTGACCTAATAAATCTAGGTTGCAACCATTTGCCTGTTTGTGCTATTCTTTTAAATTAAAGTTTTTCAAAAGAAATAAGGGGGGTTGGTTAAGAAACAAATGATAGGTGTGACAAGGTCAGAGATTCTTTTGAAAGAGATAAGACGCCGCGTCACCGAAGGCAAACCTCGCTCCAGACTATGGCGGATTAAGGGGGGGGGGCCGAACGGGCTACAGCCAGGGGCCCCCGATGATTTAGGGCCCCCAAACTTAGCATATTTTATAATAAATGTGGACAAATGTATACATGAATTGCTGAAAATATGATAAATTAATAAAATCTCATCTATTAAAATGATCTCTTTTCCCACATATAGTCTTAGCAGTCAAAAAACCTGATTTGATAGGCTCAATAACAGAAATTATTAAAGAATATTA
Organism: Ampullaceana balthica; assembly: GCA_944989445.1. Taxonomy (NCBI): domain Eukaryota; kingdom Metazoa; phylum Mollusca; class Gastropoda; family Lymnaeidae; genus Ampullaceana; species Ampullaceana balthica. The sequence continues at coordinate 3,235,497 of CALYLW010000004.1, read as the reverse complement.
TATATATATTTTAAATTGACAACTTTAAATTAACTCTCGTGGCCGAATGTGAAGTACTAAGGCTTATGGTGCTAGCGGTTCGATCCCCGGGTGGGGTGTGAATTTTTTTTTCATGTGTTTTTTAATTTTATAAATTGTCTTTTAAACTCAATTTTAGGATACCGGCAAAAAGTTATTTCTTCGAATTCGGGTTTTTCATGAATAATCATTTTGGATGAATATTTACAAGTTACAGTGTTATATTAGCTGCTAGCAATCGTTTTATCTAAAGGTACACTGGCTCGATAGGGCCCCAGTTTGAATTGCAGCCAGGGGCCCCGTGCAGTCATAATCCGCCCCTGGCTACAGATAAATGTTTAGAAATTCAAGCAACATTGGGGAAGTCAAACAATGTTTCTCACACTTTTGGTCTTGCCCTATACTTTTAAGTATGAAACAAATATTTTTAGATAGATTTTTTAAAAAGGGGAAAGGTGCCGTGATATGTTACTTTTGTTTTTAATGAAGATGGGCCTACGCGTTGTCATTAGTAACATGTAAAATGTATGAGGAAAAAAGAAATAAAAACAACAAAAACAAAACATGTATGCATTATTTGACAAATTTATTACAAGAAAGTACATTGCCGAACTCTAAATAATAAAACATAATAATTTCGATTAAACACTGAGATCAAGGAATTATAAATGTTCGCAAGCGTTTGAAAAGGAAGAAATATCGTCCTTTATGGCACTTAATTATTTTTTAAAATAATTGGTTCATGTGGTGCTTGATTTAATATTTTTTAAAAAAAAACTCTGATTACATTTATAGTTGTATAGACTGTAACTTTAAATAAAAATGACCATCCTAACATACATCATAGAAAATTATGTTATTATTAATTTACTTAAAATAAAACGATTTTGCTACTTAAGAATAGAGTTTAACTTATCTGGCAAAGCTAAAACACCAAAAGAATATCTAAATAGTCATTCATAAATTTATTACAATGTATACTCATCTTGCCAAATAGGGGTAGGCTATATAATAGCAGACTAGTCCCGAGTCCCGGTGTAACAGGCCAGATTAAACCCCCGACCAGAATATACCCGGGTATAAACTGGCCTAGGCCAGAATATACCCGGGTATAATCTGGCCTAGGCCAGAATATACCCCGGGGGTTAAATTGGCCTAGGCCAGATTATACCCCTCCAGGCCAGAATATACCCCTTTGACAACATGAGGATATATAGTAAAAAATGACTGAATGACTATTTAGACATTCTATTGGAGTTTTAGCTTTGTCATAGAGGTTAAACTTATTACTTAAGTAGGAAAGATGTTTTATTAACAATAAAAAAAACAATTTCTTTTATTACGATGTCTAAAGTTGAATTATTCAAACAATAGATGAATTTATTATTTTAAAAAAAAAGTAATTTAAGCGCGATAGGGACTATAGTTGTAGCTTTTCAAACACTTGCGAATATTTTTTTCGTGTACCTCGCTTATTAATCCAATCATTTTTGTTTAATTATTTTGAGTATGGCAATAAAGATTTTTTTAAAGTATTGAATTAAATTATGCATGAATGTTTTTTCATGGCATACATTTTAAATGTTACTGGCAACCAAGGTTTAGAGCTATCTTCATTTTATTTTTGAAATAAACATATCATGGCACTTTTCCTTTTAAAAAAAATCTATCTGAATACACACTGATCTGCAAAATAATTAAAAGAATGGGCCGAATAAAGTGTGGGAAACATCGTTTGACTTCACCCCATGTTGCTTGTCGTATTTCCGAACCTTTATCTGTAGCTCGGTTTGACATTGCGGCGTCTTAAGACATTCAAAAGAAACCTTTGTTCCAGTAGCGCAAATTATTGTTATTTTTTAAATCAGCGTAATTCAGTTACCTGTGTTACCCTTAAAACAGTACGGTCATCCTTATGGATTTCGCCAAAGTTGGATTGTCCACTTTCCATGCATTTATCTATTGTAATGAAGCACGGATTGCGTTCCGTTTTATCTGTATTCAAAAGAACCTCTGATCTCGTCGCCCACTATTATTATATTTTAAACCAGCCTAATTTATTTTGAAAGCAGTAAATATAAATCATGCAACCCTGATGGATTGGTCCCTACCTCGTGGTAGAATCATTAAACAAGAGAAGAGTTTAGCTAAAAAATATATCGACTGACAAAATACTAGGAAACACCGACAATGTCAGTAACGTAAAAGTTTACAGCAATTAACAGGTTTCTTCACCCAATCAGTTCCCCGATGACTCTGTTAAAGGTAATGTCAATTGGAGCATACAACAAAAGGAACAAGAAAGCACAGGTGAATAAACAGATATCATCGTAAATACAACCTGTCTCAAAACAAAAAGCAGATCAGGACTTTTAAGCCACTAACAATTTCAAGAAGAAAGCGTCTTAGCACAACTCTTGGCCTTACTTTAGACAAGTTTTCATATTATGGCCGCACTCGAGATCTTAAAAAACCAAGGTGTACATATTAAAAGGGGGAGGGAAGGTACCTTCAGGGCCATACGTCCATAAGCTACATTCTGACAGGAACAGAGGACAACCATATCCTCCTTAGCGATAAAGTAATTCAACACATGAACACTGGCAATACATAACAACTACATAACAACCACATAACAACTACATAACTACATAACAACTACATAGCTACATAACAACTACATAACTACATAAAAACCACATAACAACTACATAACTACATAACAACTACATGACAACTACATAACTACTACATAACAACTACATAATAACTACATAACAACTACATAACAACTACATGACAACTACATAACTACATAACAACTACATAACAACTACACAACTACATAACTATATAACAACATAACTACTACATAACTACATAAATAATACATAACTACTACATAACTATAAAGACAGGCCTTGCCCAGAAACTCTACATTCCCTTAAGAGCGCCAAGAAAAATGCCCAGCAGGCAGCTCGCCACTACGCTAACACGTACTGGCTCAATCTAAGTTCCAGCATACAGTCAGCTGCTGATAGAGGCGATACAAAGGCTATGTACGAGAATATAAAACAAGCAACAGGCCCTCTGACCTCCAAGACAGCACCCTTAATGTCAAAAGCAGGGGAAATTATCACTGATCGGGACAAGCAACTCAAACGGTGGATCGAGCACTACCTGGAGTTGTACGCAACTATAAATCATGTCTCAACTGCTGCCCTGGACGATATCCCAGACCTGCCGGTCATGGAAGAGCTCGATAGCCTACCCACAATGGTCGAGCTAAGTAGAGCCATAGATTGCCTAGCCTGCGGGAAAGCCCCTGGTAATGATGGAATTCCACCAGAAGTTCTCAAATGTGGAAAAGAAATACTTCTACAGCCTTTGCATGACCTCCTCACTCTGTGCTGGGAACAGGGGCAGATACCGCAGGAGTTAAAAGATGCCAACATCGTTACGCTGTATAAAAATAAAGGAGACAAGAGTGACTGCAACAACTATCGTGGAATCTCTCTCCTCAGTATAGTTGGAAAGACCTTCGCCCGAGTTGCATTAGCACGCCTGCAGACCCTAGCATCGCGTGTACTCCCAGAATCACAGTGCGGCTTTCGAGCCGGAAGATCAACCATAGACATGATCTTCTCTCTGCGCCAGCTGCAGGAGAAATGCAGGGAGCAACATATGCCTCTATACATCGCGTTCGTCGACCTAACCAAAGCTTTTGATCTTGTCAGCAGAAGCGGCCTTTTCCAGATCTTAGTAAAAATAGGCTGCCCTACGCATCTGCTTAACATCATCAAGCAATTCCACGAAAACATGCAGGGCACAGTGTGCTATAACGGTGCCACATCTGAGGCTTTCCCAGTAAGTAGTGGAGTAAAGCAAGGCTGCGTGTTGGCACCTACTCTATTCGCAATATTCTTTTCCATCTTACTCCAGTATGCCTTCAAGAACAACAGTGAGGGGATATACATCCACACCAGAGCTGACGGGAGTTTATTCAATATTGCCCGACTAAGAGCCAAGACCAAAATAAGGAAGATTTTGCTGCGCGAGCTCTTATTTGCAGACGATGCCGCCTTAATATCCCACACAGCAGACGGCCTGCAGAGCCTTGTATCCAGCTTCTCCGCTGCCTGCAAAGAGTTTGGCCTGACCATAAGTATAAAGAAAACCAACATTATGGCACAGTATGCTGCCTCTCTCCCGACTATCACCATTGACGACTGCAACCTGGATGCTGTTGAAAGTTTTACTTATCTGGGATCAAACATCTCGAGCACCCTCTCACTGGAAGATGAGATAAGTAGTAGGATAGGGAAGGCAGCAACTGTTATGGCTAGACTGTACAAAAGAGTCTGGTCCAATGCTAAACTCACAGCAAGAACTAAGCTGCAGGTATACCAGGCCTGCGTACTGAGCACACTCCTCTATGGATGCGAGTCTTGGACCACCTATACCAGGCATGAAAGAAGGCTCAATAGCTTCCACCTCAGATGCCTGCGCCGCATCCTAGACATCAAATGGCAAGAGAAAGTCCCCAACACAGAGGTCCTGGCTCAAGCAAGCATGAGTAGTATTGCAGCAATATTAAGCCAAAGACGCCTCCGTTGGCTTGGACACGTCAAGAGGATGCAAACTGGTCGCATACCCAAGGATGTGCTTTACAGCGAGCTGGCGACAGGGAAAAGGTCGGTTGGTCGGCCATGTCTCAGATACGTGGACATATGCAAGAGAGACATGAAAGTAGCCAACATTGATATACAAAACTGGGAAAACCTGGCAGAGGATAGGTCCATGTGGCGGGCTATAGTGAAAGAAGGATCACTAAGAGCAGAGGAGCAAACTAGGGCAGAAGCAGTCGGGAAAAGAGCGAGGAGAAAGGCCAGGCAACACTGCCCCACTGCTTTCGTGTGTGTGTCATGCAGAAGAGACTGCCACTCAAGGATTGGTCTCATCAGCCACACCAAGAGCTGCAAATATTAAAGATAAATCTATCGTCTTTTGTAGACGGACAGATGCCATACACTACATAACTACATAACTACTACATAACTACATAACAACTACACAACTAGATAACAACTACATAACAACTACATAACTACATAACTACTACATAGCTACATAACTACTACATAACTACATAACTACTACATAACTACTACATAACTACATAACAAATACACAACTAGATAACAACTACATAACAACCAGGAAAACCAAAACTATCAACATTTGAAACCAACATTATCAACATTTAAAACCAACTATATCAACAGTAAAAACTAACATTATCAACATTTAAAACCAACACTATCAACATTTAAAACCAACACAATCAACATTAAAAACTAACACTATCAACATTTAAAACTAAAACTATCAACATTTAAAACTAACACTATCAACATTTAAAACCAACACTATCAACATTTAATTTAACTCTATCAACATTTAAAACCAACTCTATCAACATTAAAAACTAGCACTATCAACATTTGAAACTAACAATATCAACATTTGAAACGTAAAATGTTTTATAAATATTATTTTATTTTAATTAAAACAATTTTGCTACTTAAGAAAAGAGTTTAATTTCTTTGACACAGCTAAAACATGAAGAGAAAGTCTAAAAAGTCATTTATCCATTTTTTACTATATATCCCCATGTTGTCAAAGGGGTATATTCTGGCCTGAGGGGGTATATTCTGGCCTAGGCCAGTTTAACCCCGGGGGTATATTCTGGCCTAGGCCAGATTATACCCGGGTATATTCTGGTCAGGGGTTTAATCTGGCCTGTTACACCGGGTATATTCTGGTCAGGGGCTTAATCTGGCCTTTAGACCGGTGTAACAGGCCAGATTAAACCCCTGACCAGAATATACCCGGGTATAATCTGGCCTAGGCCAGAATATACCCGGGTTTAATCTGGCCTAGGCCAGAATATACCCCGGGGGTTAAACTGGCCTAGGCCAGAATATACCCCTCCAGGCCAGAATATACCCCTTTGACAACATGAGGATGTATAGTAAAAAATGAAGGAGTTACTAATTAGACATTATATTAGAGTTTTAGCTTTGTTAGAGAAGTTAAACTCATTTATTAAGTAGGAAAGATGTTTTATTTACAATAAAATAATAATAATAATGAAACAATTCACTTTATCGTGGTTGTCAGAGAGGACGGTAACTCTTTATGTAATTTTACAGTCTACACAAATATTGGTGGAATCAGCTTTGTTTTGTTTTTATTTTTTTAAATATATTTTATGTATTTTTTTAAATATTTTTTTTAAAGTTGACTAATTCAGGCAACCACATGAATTGATAATTTTTTTTTAAAATAATAATTTAAGCGTGATAGAGACTATTAGTTGTGGCTTTTTAAACGCTTGCGAACATTTTTTTGTGTACCTCGCTTATTAATCAAATAATTACGTTTCAATATTGTGAGTATGGCCATAAAAATATTTTAAATTTTTGAAATTAAATTATACATGAATGGTTTGTTTGTTTGTTTGTTTGTTGTTGTTTTTGTTGTTGTTGCTCTCATACATTTTAAATGTTACTGGCAACAACGGTTTATACCTATCTTCATTTTGTTTTGGGAATAAACATATCATGGCACATTGCCCTTTTTTATCTATCTGAATACACGCTGAGATGCAAAATAATTTAAAGAATAGGACAAGATTAAAAGTGTGGGAAACATCGTTTGACTTCCCCAATGTTGCTTGTCGTATTTCCGAATCTTTATCTGTAGCTCGGTTTGCCTTCGCGGCGTCTTAAGACATTCAAAAGAAACCCTTGTTCCAGTAGCGCAAATTATTATTTTTTTAATCAGCACAATTCATTTTTTACCCGTGTTACTCTTAAAACAGTACGGTCATCCTTGTTGGATTTCGCCAATGTTGGATTGTCCGCTGTCCATGCATTCATCTATTGTTATGAAGTACGGATTCTGTTCCGTTTAATCTGAATTCAAAAGAACCTCTGACCGCGTCGCGCCCTATTATTTTATTTTAAAACAGCCGTAGTTCTTTTGAAAGGCGTAAATATAAATGAGTAGCAGAAAGTTGCGAAAGGAGGTAACCTAGCTGGATTAGGCCAATCTTTACAGACACGACGAATCGGATTTCGCAACTTTAAAAACACATTTTTGGTCACTATAAAATAAAATCCAAACGACTAGAGCGCAAACTTTGTCAACCATGGAAGACCAACTGTATGATCAGCTTTTACAATTCTACTCCACAACGAAATTTAAGTAGCCTCAGTAGATCCATGACTAACCTTCAGAGAAACGGTCAAAAAGCCAAGTCACACTTTAAACAAACTGCAAAGCCTTTTGAAGCAAAAGAAGTGATTGATTCTTTACCATGGTGAAAAGAAAGTTCTCAATAAAAGTTCCCTGCCAAATATCTTGAAGACGTTTCATGTGAACCCAAATTTCGATGGCCATTTTGGCAGAGATAAGACAGCCACAATCTTTGAACGTTGTTATTGGAAAAGAATGAAGCATGACGTTCACCAAAATGTCAAAGCCTTTCAAAAATGTTTTGTCCTAAAGCCAAAAACCAGCAAGAAGACACCACCACTGAACAATATGCAAGTGCATACCACATCTGTACATGCCTCAACCAGGTGCACTCCTTTTGAAATTATGTATGGACGAAAAGCCAAGTTACCTACTGACCTCAGGCCTGCGGAATATGGAACAGTTTTACCATTAACTTATTTTGATTAATATATCATATAAAATGGGAGTGTGATAAAGCTTTTAAATAAAGTACAAAATACACAAACAAATTGTGTAATGAGAACAATAAATTTGAGCTTTATTTTTAAACTAACACGACAGTAAGCTTTTCGGCTAATGCCTTCACCAGTTCAATAAACATAAAATACGTACAATTAAATATGATTCTATAGACAGAAGAGCTAACAGAAAGGCCAAATAATTGGGAAGCACAGAACTCGTTTCCACCATCGCGAGCGAGACGGAAGGATGCTGATGACGATGGTATCAAGAATCATTGCCGCATTCATCGCATGGAACTTTGATGGATTGGTCCATACCTCGTGGTAGAATCATTGAACAAGGGATGAGTTAAGCTAAAGAATATATCGACTGACAAAATAATCAGAAACACCTACAATGTCAGTAACCAAAACGTTTACAGCAATAAACAGGGTCTTCGCCCAATCAGTTCCCTGGTGATTCTGTTAAAGTACTGTCAATGGGAGCCTACAACAAAAGGAACAAGAGAGCACAGGTGAAGAAAGAGACATTATTATGATACAACCTGTCTCAAAACAAATGCATATTAGGACTTTTAACCCACTAAAAATTTCAAGAAGAAAGCATCTTAGCACAACTCTTGACCTTACTTTTGACAAGTTTGTATATTATGGCCACACTCGAGATCTTGAACAAGCGAGACATGCATATTAAAGGATAAAGTGGGGGGGGGCGGTTAGTTCAGGGCTATAAGCTACATTCTGACAGGAACAGAGGACAACCACATCCTCCTTAGAGATAAAGTAATTCAACACGTGAACACTGGCAACACATAACAACTATATGACAACTTGAATCAAAATGTGGAAAGGTTGCCTGAGGAAGCCAGAAAAACCAACACTATCAACATTTAAAACCAACGCTATCAACATTTAAAACCAATGCTATCAATATTTAAAACCAACACTATCAACATTTAAAACTTCAATAAAAATGCAAGACTAGACATAAACCAATGATAAGCGTAGGACGTAATAATCTTCTGTATAGAAGGGGCGTCTGTAAATGATAAGATAGATAAGGTTAAGAAATCCAAAGTGTTCGCACGCGTTTGAAAAGCAACAAATATAACTAATCTTAAAGTATTGTTTTAGATAATCCTGTAGTAATTGATTAAATTAATGTTAAATGAAAAAAAAGAAAAAACGCTGAATCCTTATATATTTGTATAGACTGTAACTTGATTTTGAATCGTCAAAATTATATAAGATTTCACATTTTAAAAACGAGACAACGACATCATCATTTTCAAATAAAAGGTCTTGCTCCTTTCATTTATCATAAAATATTTTATAATTATTATTTTATTTTAACTATTATTTTAAACCAAATTAGCTACTAAAGAAAAGAGTTTAATTTCTCTGACAGAGCTAAAACATGAAGAGAAAGTCTAAAAAGTCATTCATCAATTTTTTACTATATATCCCTCATGTTGTCAAAGGGGTATATTCTGGCCTGAGGGGGTATATTCTGGCCTAGGCCAGTTTAACCCCGGGGGTATATTCTGGCCTAGGCCAGATTATACCCGGGTATATTCTGGTCAGGGGTTTAATCTGGCCTGTTACACCGGTACAAATCCCTGTCTTGGCAGAGATTCGAACCCGTGACGCTCGGCAAGCCAGCCGATTACGATAAAATTGTTCTTATCTTGTAAGATTTAAAGATTTAATTCTAAACGTGGGGGTGAATACTTTTTTTATCTTGTGTTAGACGTTGAATTTGTGTTATCAATGATAAAAGGCTATGCTGTTTGTTCAAACTTAAATTGAGCAGTTTTTTAATGTAGCTTTTCACCTTTTATCTTATCTTATCAATTGTGAATTGAGCCAATTGGAGGTTATTTTAAACCAATTTAATGAAATTATAGATGCAGACAAAAAGCTCAACACCCGAACAGGCGCAATGAAATATTTTTATTTTCTAATTTATGGCAAAGATGCCCGAAACTATTTAAAAACGTATAGTGTTAAAATACTTAGCAGAGAAGAATGCTTTGACATTTAATAGAATTTATGTGGAGACCTCATTCTTTTAATTGAATCTTCTAATCAAAGAAAGAGAGAGCAAATGTTTGGTGATCGAAGCGAATATGAATCCATGATGTGAAGAAAAACAGTTGAGAAAGATGTTGTAATCTTCATAACATGACATAAGTGTAGAAATTCGTGTGAGTTTTCGGCAGTTATATCGAATATAGTAAACAGATATGAACTTCGTAAATCAGCTAATATACTGGACTTTGACATTTTTCGTTCAAATTAGAGTTTTCAAAATATCTCACATGCCATTGTCAAGCAAGGAATATTTTAACCACACGAGTAAAAAAAAATAATGATGTCAAGACGACTTGATTTAAACAAATTTATTAAGATATTGAGGCTAGAAGTTACATTGCCTAAAATAACATAATTAATTTGAACATTTCTTACAACTGTCTTAAATAAAGCAGGGTGTTAAAATAGCTTCTCTAAAATTAATTTAATAAAACATTAATTAAGATCAATAAATAATACACCAAGATTATCTAATCTACAGCTATTTTGGCTATTGAGCATGGCATTTTTGAAATCATTGATACATGAAAGATTGTGCAATGAGGAAAAACATAAAACTTCAATTCTTTTCAAGAAATGAAGCTTTTCTTTTATTTCTAACATAAAAAATGTAGTGTGTCTTTATTATTACTTTCTAATAAAGATTATCTTTATTTAATGGCATTAACATATTTTTCTGTGGAAGGGGGGGGGGCGGCAAATTTGGGTTCTGCTCTGGGCAGCACATACCCATGCTACACCGCTGAGTACATATAATGTAAAGCTGTAAATAAGATCCATGATAAATATTTTAAATGTTGTTTCTACCTAAATTTAATTTTTATTTTTATTTGGTAATCGATATTGTGTATTATAAAAATGAATTTGACACTTCTTTCAATAGTAAGGAAAAGTGAATTACAAATAGTGCGGAGCTGCGCATGTTTAAAATAATGTAACCTTATAAATTAAAATTGAAAATATGTAGGGCACTTTCAAATTTGTGGAAGTCTTAAGTAAACAAATAATAATTATATTGTAATAAAAATGAAATAGTCAATTGTTTAAAATGTTTAAATTGAACAATACTAAATATGGATCTGTTAAAAAAATTGTTAAAATATTTTAAAAACTCTTTTTTTAGTAGGCCTGTCAACGGATACCCGATGCCTTGCAAATATCCGGGTATTAAAATTGCGCCCTGGTACCCGTGAAAATGTGGCTGCAATGTCTATAGCAACAGTGGGCAAACTGCGGCTCTTCTGTGTTCACATTGCGGCTGGCGAAAATTTATCAAATTAAGATTTATCGTTCCTATCCCGCCATACTAAAAAGCACCTGATCTATTATTGGGGTGTTTTTTTTTACTATATATTTCAGTCGTTAAAAGATATTTACTGTAAAAACAAAAATTAATGAAAGTTTGTCTTTAAACTCGACAAAACAAAGGGTTGAAAATAATTTGGGTTTGATTTAAAATTTGAAGGTAGCGATTGGTTTGTAAATGGTTCGTGCTGTAAACTGTAACTGCCCACGGGTGTCGACGCACCTCGCTGAAACAATTTAACAAACCCGCGCCCTTTCCTGCATGTGTAGGCCTAGGAAACAAAAAAAAACAACTGATTTTAATAAGAAGTACAAAGTTGTCAGTATTTAAAGTTAATAAAGTTAAATGGTTAATACCACCGCCTAGCGAACATAAAAATTCAAGTTGTTTTGCCTGTATGACCTGACTGAACGTTACGTCATTGATGTTGACATTATGTTTGAATGTTCATTTTACAGTTGTTTCAGTTTATGAGTATGATGAATGAATTTACAGCAGGAATAAAAGTTTGTAATATACAATAGTATGTTATTGGAAATATTCCGTTGGCTACTGTGTGAAATTAGTTTAAAAGATGGTGGCTATGCTGCATTTTATGCGGTTATGACGGCGAAAATTATGCGGGTACCCGGCAGTTTTTTCAACAATATTGACAGCCCTATTTTCTAGCAATCAAAAAGCAAACAGCTAAAGTTCTAAGTGCCATTTCTCCATTTGCTTATAAGCCCAGTATGGCACGTCTTGCTGCCAAAGAACTCTAATTTCTTTTTTCCAGTTCCTCTTGACAGTTGGTCTGCTTTTGAAATCCAGATAATGCCTGCCTACAAGATCGTAGATTGGCCATCCGGTTGGGATTTCTGTCAGAAGGGGGGCGTCAGGAGACCTACAAAAAAGGACCAAAAATAAAACATGATTTATTTATTCCGTAAATTGCCATGAAATATTTAAAACATGGTAAAATTATTCTTAAAAAATCAATTAAGAACTTATATACATACATTTATGAAAAAAACAATCATCTTACAACTAAAAATCTAGAATTTTAACAACTATGAAAATGGTAGCCAACTCTTGTCATTATATCTTATATTGATTTTTCTATCACCTGGAAGTTCCAAATATTTGGTCTGCTATCTCATCTCTTCAACGACACTATTATGTTGCTGCCGATGTAACAGGTCAGATTAAGCCTCTGTCTTGAATATACCCGGGGCTAAAGACATTGTCTTAAGTTCATAGTTTGAACGGCCCTTTGAATGGGCGATATTGTTTTTCTCATTTCATTTTTAATAATTCGTGATGATATTTAACAGTAGCTTAAAATAAGAAGAAAGCACTTACCCATCCTTTACAAAAGCTGCAATAAGAGAAGAAAACGATTCTTTTATTTGATCGTCTTCTTTTCCAAAAGTTCCAATCACATAAGGATCGTCTAACGCCCGTAAAAAACTCATATCTACATCAAACAAATACAACAGGTCCAAATTCATTATCATTCCGTGGGCATTCTCTTTTAGGTAATCAGGATAGTGGTTAAAGTGAAGGAGCCACACGTTGCTTCTTGCGCTCCGAGCAACTGTGTCTAGGAAATCATATGTTCGAACCGTGTACCTCAAATCTGTCTGCAACTCTGTAATGGGGTCAAGGTGAGTGTTCGTTTGATACCAAAACATTATTTTTTTAACCAAATCGTCTGAAACTCGTTCTGTGTTTAACCGTTTAGCGATAACGACTTTAGCCCACAATAAGCTATAATCATACCAAAACTTTAGGTTATCGGCATCGTCGTCTCTTGCTTCTTGGAAAGCTCGCTTTATATATGTAAATTCTTCGGCCCAAGAGTATTTTATGTTGTTGTTGACAGTAATAAAATATTTCTTCTGATAAAATCCAATCTTTTCCAAATATTGATCATCCTTGTAAAGGGCTGAAAACGATTTAGGTATGAGGTCACCATCTATTACCGGAACAAATGATGACCACGATTTTATATACATTTTGTTAAAAAGCTCTGTTTTGGAAGGGTCTATAGTTGGCAAAGAACGCAGACATTGAATGATGTCAAGCTTATCTTCCCGAGATAATTCAGTTACATTCTCTTCTTCCCAGCAATTCATTGACATGGCAATTTCGATTAAATCTTTGTCTGAGCTCTCTCTTGAGATTTGTGGGTGCCCACTCATCCCTCCTGTTGCTAAAACCTTTGTAAACAAACCATTAGCCATTGGAGTCAGTGCAAGGCAACCCACAAAATCGTCCCCAGCAACTGTGATGTCATCCGCGTCTCCACCAAATGCGCCAATGTTGCTTTTGATCCACTTTAGGGCACTAAGTTGGTCCCACAGGCCGTAATTGCCAAGCAGGCCACCCGCATTGACAACTAGATATCCGAAGGGACCAACCCTATGCTGTACGATTACAACTATGATGTCGTGGTCCGTGACAAAACTCCCGGGATCGTGGCTCATCTCGTTTGAATCATAAAAGGACACAAGCACTTTCTTCTTGGTTCCGAGTTGGTTGTTAACATCTTTCAGGAAAATATTGAGATAAAGGCAGTCTTCAGATGTTTTCTGGTTTGGTGATAGATTTTTTATACAGAAAGCCTTCTGCTGTTTGGCATCAACGATGCTTTCTGAAATTTAAATTTTGTTTAAATAAATGTAAATAGTTCTTGAATATTTTCCAGTATCAATTATTTTAATTCTTTTTATAAGTCATTTGACATGCACAAGGTTTTGATGATATTGAGAAGAATTTCGTTTTAAAAAAGTAAATAATTTCTTTTTCTTTTAAATTTTATATTTATTCATAAAATTTGCAGTGCAATTTAAGGGTGTTGGACAATATCTAAATATTTTTTGAGGCCCCTTTCCTATTAACTCGTGCACGCTTCCGGATCTCTATACGTCGTCACGATCTGTATATGTTGTCAACGTTTTCAAATCGCTCGTAAACACGTTTTTTGACTTGCTAGAGTGCTTAAATTTTCACAGTACGTTTGGCTTGTAGGGAGGATTAAGCTATTAAAGTTTCAGATCGATTGAATGTACCGTAATGAAATTAATGCATTTTTAGTTTATCTCTATATATCTGTAAATGTCGTCATCTAGTATTTGGGTCAGCATGTGAAAAACTTTGGGAAATTGCCAAAAATAGCTAACAAATCGGCGTTAAACCTACATAAAAGTCATTGCAAATGGCTGCCTTCATGTTTCGAACTTTGTTTATGTGATATATTTTTGAAAATTCAATGTAAGACGAGTGTCTGATGAACCAAGCACTTGACAGGAAAGTGGAACTTTGTTTATGTGTTTTATTCTTTTGATTTTTTCAGCATCTAAGTCATAATTTTATCAAGAATACGTTTCTAGGTCAAGTAACACGCTATGTTAGAGTTAGAGCTAATTATAGTCGTGTTGTATGTAGGACATGTGTAGAGTGTATAGAAAAACATTCCAGATAGAACAAGCGAAATCCTAGAATGTCTCATGTAGACAATCTAATTACAAATCTTTTTTTTAAATATTTTAAGGGGGTCCCAAGGATGTGCACGGGCCAAATAATACCAAAAAGGTTTACTGAATTTCCGGGAAAATAAAAAAAACACCAAAAATATCAGTATTTTGTCAATTTCTCGCCAACCATAACATCTATCGGGTTGAAACAAACGCCAAACGATAGCTAATAATATTTAGAACAATGTTGGAGAAGGTTTTTTTAAAAAATCTCTTTTCGTACGACTCCCGTAATTTTAGCAGAAATTTGTAGATAGCAACTGTTTTGTTTAGTTTCAAAATTATTGATTTGAAATTACTTTTAATTTAATCTAGCATTAATGTTTATGGGGTTTTTCCGCTTTCCCAGCGAAGAGGCTGGCAAAGATTTTAAACTTCACTGTATTATCCATCAACAAGTTCTTTGTGCCAAACGCCTTAGATTGGATCGTTTCCTTAGGCCCGTGATAAAAGCTATAAACTATAAACTCTATTCGCTTTAAAGCCCTGTTTCACCGCCAGTTTCAGCAGTTTTTTCTTGACATCCAGGGAGAATACGAAGATGTTGTGTATCACAATGGTATAAGATGGCACAGTCGAGGGACAAAACTTAACACTTAAATAAGAAACGGTGCTATTCATCGGGGAAAATAAGGAATAACCAATTCCAGAACCTTCTGAGGCTGGCAGATTTTGGATTTTTAGTTGATGTGTCAAGACATGTAAACACATGAACACGGTAATTATATGATATTTACAAGATTAATACTAAACTAATTTGTTTCAGTATCTTAAAATATATATCCTAATAGACGATTTGATATTTCCAGGATTATTCAGATTTTAATTTTTACTAACTCCACACCACCACCCTCCCAATTACAGAAACTTGTTACAACAGAAACTGTTTTTTAATTGCAAAATTTAGTGAGACTTTTAAAAATGTTCCCATTTGAATCGGGTTAAGGATTACGGAAATCAAATAAAAATGAAATGATTAAATTTTGAAAAACGTTTTAGATCAGTACCGAATGGAGTAAAAACGATCCATAATTATTTAAACATTATTTATTTTATTTTACAATGGGGTCTCAGTTGGGATCTGTAAAGGGGCGTTTCATTAATGCCTTGAATTAATGTGACAAAATTTGAGCAAAACGTTAAACGTTCTTCCATCTAATAAGTTCAACCATACCGGATATCTGGCTAAGAGTTTAAAAGTATTTTCAAGGAGACCTTTAGATCACATTCAAATGAAGTGAATATAAGACTGATATAAAATTCATTGGCTGACAAAAAAAAAGGTAAAAACTTTAAATTTTGAACCAATTTAAATCGTTAATGAAGTTTAAAAAAATACAAATACCATTAAATGAATATATATTTATATACCAATATTTTCCACAAAGAGCAAGGTTATCAACACTGGATTTAAGGTATAAACACCTTTTTTATAACTATGTTTGTATTTTATATGGCTTACAAAGCAATATAATAACAGGGTCCCAGGCCAGATAGACACATTTTAAAAAATGGCATTAAGGGTGCCAGATTGGCACATTATTTAGAGTGCAAAAGCACTCCATATTTAAATAAGGATCGATAAGTATACATTTATTAATATTAAAAAATATCGAGTAAAATGTTAATCGGGAATAAAACCTTCAAATTTTAAGAATCAATAAACTTTTAGCCATCGGTCCCTAAAAAGTGAATTAAAGATTTTAATTATCTGTAGTATTTAACATTACCAATCAACTAATTGTATACCAAGTTTAGTCTAGATCATGGGTGGGCAAACTACGGCGCGCGGGCCGCTTGCGGCCCGCTATAGAGTGTTTTGTGGACCCGCGGAAGCCTGCGGTAATATCGAAACATCAATAAATTTATGTTAATGATATATGTTTGTACTTGAATCGACGCTAAATTTTGGTTAAGTGCGGCCCCTTGACGTGTCATTTCTTACTAATGCGACCCTCGCCCTGAAAAGTTTGCCCACTCCTGGTCTAGATCCATCCATCCAGCCAATGGTTAATGTTTAAATAATAATTATACATATATTATAAGAAAAATATTAATTGTCAACAAACAAATATAATAATAAATATGTAATAGAATGTTTAAAAAAAAGAATTTGTATAGGCTAAATTGACAAAAATACATTATTTTAAAAAAATAATTGAAAAAGTGCAACTCACTCGCTTTTGGATAAGCTACAGGCATGGCAAAGCGCAGCTTTCCCACAGGAGGCAGGGCGTAAGGGATACCGCGGAACGCCCACAGAGACTTGCCATTAACGGCGGTGATCTTAAGTCCTCGAATCTTTCCTATATTGGTATCGACAATATCATTCTCTGTACTTTGTGTCATTTTTTCAACATCATTGTGTGGGCTCTTTGCCATTACTACAGCTACCAAGAGAAACGCAATCGAAATTGTTGAGGCCTTCATCTTACCTAAATTGAAGTGAAAAGCAATACTGTTTCTTTATATTGATACATGCAACGGAGTTTATATATAAGTGTATATATATTATCTACTTATCTTATCTGTTACAGACGATCCTTCTATACAGAAAATTGTATGTGTGTATGTCTGTCAATTTATGTTGGTTGGTAATTTTTTTCGCAAAATGAACAGGACAAGATACATTGTAGTTAATTAAATAACACTTTCTTCTTAAAATACAGATATCAAAACAAAGTGTTCATGCCAACATTGGTTCTATGTAAGTAAAAAAATACATAAACTTAAATTATTTTTGTAAACTATGTAATTCTATATCAATCAATATTGTACCGATAAAATAAAGCTAGTTATATGTATACAAAAGGGGAGACACCGCAGATTTGCTTGTCCTTATATAATAAAATGCTAAGTTCTGTCCCGTCATCTATAGCGATTGGTCTCTCAAACACACATGACTCATACAGCTAATCATATCAAGTTTACGCGAACGTTTAAAACGAGTTATTTTTGGTGCTGTATTTCTTCCAATACTTTATTTGAGTTATGCGCGTTGGGATTTATAGTCAAAAGATCTGTTTTTACGAGTTAATTATTTTAACTATAATGAATAGTATTTTTGACGTGATGCACATGTATACCTGTCGAGACG
This sequence comes from Ampullaceana balthica, assembly GCA_944989445.1. Lineage (NCBI taxonomy): Eukaryota > Metazoa > Mollusca > Gastropoda > Lymnaeidae > Ampullaceana > Ampullaceana balthica. Next base: position 3,217,698 of record CALYLW010000004.1, on the reverse strand, counting down.
GCTGTTGAAGGGGAGTTACAACATGCCACCGGAAGGTGGTGTAACGTCCTTGGACGGGCTTGGTTGTCCGTTAAAAAATAATCCAATTACACAAATTAGGGATAAGATAAAATAAAATATAATAAAAAACACTTTTTAAAAACTATTCTTATTTTATAAATGCACTAAAAAGTAGAAAATAATTTTAAAATGTGAAATTTACAGTCAGAAGAGACCTTTAGTTTCAAATTTAAGAAAATGTAAAAGTTTAAAATGAGACAGAAACGTTAAATTGTTGGTGAAATCGATTATCTTGTTGTTCGCCATGACTATAAGACTAGGGTGCTCAGTTTAAACTTAGCGAATAGCTTTGCCTAACTTGATGAATATCTTTGCATAAATTAGCAGGCACCCTAGTCTTATTTATGTTCTAATTTTTATTAAATTTTTATTTAAAAAATTATTTTCTAATTTTTAGTGCATTTCTAAATAAGACTAGTTTTTAAAAAGTGTTTTTATATATGTTTATTTTCAACTTTTTAGTCTTCACATTTTTATCATGATTCGAGTCAAGGCTCTAATGCGACTGTGTGGGTGTGCACTCTACCACATTATTAACTGCTTAGGATATCAATCTCTCTCACAGACCAGGAGCAGTTTGTTACTGGCCCACTGGCGTGTCCCTGCTCATCACGGGACTGACCTCCCCGTGCAGTAAAACACTGGTAGTTGGTCAGTCGCTCGTGACCCGTGCCGGACACTAAGGCGAACTGCTGAGGTTTAGCTCTAGCAGATGTAAATCGAAAATATTTAATTAAATTAAATATAGCCATGGAAGAAGTCCGCAAAAATTCACAAAAATACTATCACCGAAATTGAACATGTGTGCAAATTTTCAAAATGATTGGATAATGGGAAGGGATTCAAAATTGGGATATTAAGCAAGGTAGGTATTGTCCGATTAAACTTACAAAGCAAGTTAAAAATAAGACTAGTAATAAAGACAAAACAAAGCAACGTCCCTGTAGACTAGAAACTTTCTCCAGCGAATAAACGAAACAAACAAATATTAACAAATATTTATAATTATAACACTTAGCTGCATTCTAGAATCAAAATGGACATAAGGTGGAACGTTTTTAAGTTTTTAAATGTTAGTATTGTTTGACATTTACTATGTAAGTTTTAATCTGTTTAATACACAGAAAATGTTTATCATTTTATTCTTTACGACATAGAAAATCCGAAAGCACTACACTCCCTTCACTAAAACTGATTTTTATACAACTCAGATGCGAAAAAACTTTCATCAACATTCAGGTGACCTGACCTCTTCAACTTTAGATTTAAAGGTAGAAATAACCTCTTTAAAATACACTTTTTTGTAACTTTAAATTTTGAAGAAAAAAAAATGTATGAATAAATTATAATATAATTTTAGGTGCAAACAAAATCATTCTAAAGACCTCCACTCTTAGCTGATTAAAATAAGATATACTAATATAATTTTTTTACACATTTAAAATACCTAAAGTAATTCTATTTAACGTGTTGGGATTTAAAAAACCAGAGCAATATCATGGGCTGGACTGCGAAATTGTAAAACAATAAGTAAAATTCATTCCTTAAAATAATATTTTTTTACGAAATGAAATTAGCAATTTGCCACCGTATTAAAAATCAAACGTAGCACACTGTTGAATATACATGAAAAAAATAATAACTTTAATTGTTTAATGAATACCCTTTCCGAAATCTCCTATTGTAACTGTCCTGACGTAAGGATATCAACACTGAGTAAAATATTTCAATTCAACAACGTTATTTTAATACAAAGATCAATATCACTGCCGAGATTTCCGAAAATGACAGTAGAAATCTATATTCCAAGAAGCATGACAAGCATTATGTTTTATCAGTAAGCAATGACTTCTATATTAAGTGCTTACGTTGACTTCGGAGAAAATCAATGACATAATAAGTCAAAATCGATGACCGAAAGACTTTTAAAAAAATTATACCATACAACTGTTTTCAAATGAAAGACATTTAATCTAATATTAGTCTTTTTAATTTCTAGGATTTCCGTTTTATATTGTAACATTATGTTACCCACGTAATCGGAGATAAGTTTTATTACATATTTAGACTATATATCCAGTGATCTTGGTTGGCAATCGGAAAAAAATGCTCAAGACTTTTTAGATAGCATAGATCCACTTAAACTTTCTGACATTGATAAGACATGTGCTTTGGGTAACATGAGGATTGTTTATGACTCACACAAGTTTTTAGTCTATCAACTAACTATTAAAATTAATTAAAATTGGAGGATCAATTTCATAGAAATTCGCAAAATAACAACTTATTCACTGGATAATTCATGGTCTCAATATGAAAATTTATAATTTATTATCTGAAGACAACAAAAGTAAAGTTTATAATATTTAAACTGCACATAATCCTAACGTTACAACATATCAAGAAACGGGAAATGAATAAATTTTGGTTGTTTGTATTCCACCAGATCTTCCACTTTCTGAGCATGACTGATCAATGGTTTAGCAAAGATCTCAAATCCATTCCTCTTTTGGCCTCAAGCGATAAAACCTATTAGTGTCAGATTTCCATCTTTTATTTTTCATTCAATGAGATGCAACTTTTCTTTTACGGTACCTCTGTGAACAATGTTGAGGATGACTATGACTCCAGATAGCGTAAATCCCCATGTACACCTCCTCTCGATCAATCTAAACCACTCGACCTTTATATAAAAAGTACAGAAAATCGAATCCAAAATCTTCGCCAAACTCCACTGAAATAAAATAAAATACTTTAAAAATAAAGGACACGCTTTTATTTACAAATGGAAAGTGCAATAAAAAGAAGAAAATAAAAATTTTCTTTAACAGGTGAAATCCGTGAACCTATCTACTGCACATAAAAGCGTGGGGCTTTTAAATAAAGATTTTTTAAAAAGTATTTTATTTTCTACTTATTTGTCTCAAAACTTTTTAAATTAATATAACTAAAGCATGGGGCGGGTGCTTCAAAATCCCATTCTAATTTAGAAATACAACACAAAGATAGGTGTTTGGTATAAAAATTAAAGATTTAAAATTTACAAGGCAAGAGAGAGATCTATCAGTGTCGAGAATGAGTGTACTGCATATGTAAAACCTCATAAGCACCCGCCCCACGTTTTTAGTCATATTAAATCAAAGTACTGGAACTTAAAAGTTTTAAATTATTTTCATCCTTTTAGTCCACTAATAAAAATCTTTTTTTTACCTCTATTTATTTTACCAAACACCTCATAAGCACTCGCCCAACGTTTTAATACAACGGGGATGAGGTCCGTGGCACGCACGTGGCAGTCAACAATAGCAGACGGATATAGATGCTTATATAGAGATAAACTACAAATGCATTAATTTAATTACGGTATATTCGACCGATCTGAAATTTTGATACAATGCATAGTTATCCAAGATATATCTGTGGTAAAAGTTTGAGATCTCTAGGACCATCAAAAGTGGTTTAGTTTTACGTTACAAGATTTGACGGAGGGATGGATGGAAAATACAACATACAAACAGCGTGACTTAAATAAAAGCGTGTAATAATAATAAATAAAATAATCTAAAAAAAATCTTTTTTTTTAAAAGGACACGCTTTTATTTACATATAGAAAGTGCACTAAAAAGAAGAAAATAAAATTGTTCTATGAAAACAGGTGAAATCGGTGAACCTATCTACTGCACATAAAAGCGTGGGGCGCCCATCACAAATCATTTCTCATTGCAACTATTCTCTTACATTTAGATAAATATTTCTAATTAATGTGATAGTAGCATTTATATGATCAAAGTTGTGAAACTTTTACTGTTTATTAATATTCATACACATTTTTTACATTATTTTATTTTCTACTTTTTAGTATCAACATTTTTTAAAATTGATTAAAAATTTTGCAACCTTATCAATTCAATTTAATTAGTTAAATTTCATTGTCAATAACTTAAATGTGATAGTGGTAAAAATAAAGATTATTCATTACAAATTTATGTATAATACAAAAAAACAACATTTTCCCTAACTGAAAATTGAACCTCGTACCCCCATGTCCGCAATCGATCACGCCTATATTTCGGCCAGCAAAACTTGATCCCCGATCAATATGTGCTAAAATTTTGAGATCTCTAGGACCATCAGAAGTGGTTTAATTTTACTTTACAAGATTTGAAGGAAGGATGTATGGATGGATACAACATACAAACAGTGTGACTTAAATAAAAGCGTGTAAAATCAAACTTAACAAAAGAGGAATGGCGAGCACTTTTCGAACTCTTAAAGAAAACTCCAAGACATTGTTATCAAGCCGGCAGAAAAAGGTGGAGCTATCGTTTGGTGGGATAGTATAATTTACATTGAAGGCCTACAAACAAACAAATGACGCAACTTTTTACACCCCAAGGACAAACGACGCCAACATTTTAAATAATAAAGTTTTTAAAGAGAGTATTGAAGAACTTACAGATCGTGGCCAATTACCATCTTCTGCAACAAATTTACTTATTTATGATAGTGATTTAGGTAAACCATGCTTATTCTTATTAACAAAAATAGTCACGCCTGGAAACAATGGGAGACCACTTGTCTCCGCTTCCTCTTGTCGTACTGAATTAATTTCTGAGTTTTTAAAACAGTTTTTCAACCCATCGTTGCAAATCTACAACCACACATTAAGGACACTAGCCATATGATAAAATCTCTTTATTCCCTGGTTTTACCGAATGAAGAACAGAAGAACATTTACTGTTTACTTTGGAAGTTTCTTCATTGTATACTTCTAATACTCATGCCGATGGACACTCGCTGTGTTTAAAACATTGGGCAATTACATTTTTGGTTTTCAATTCTTTTCCCCGTTTCTTTTCCTATCGCTTTTGAGAGCCAGACGTGAGTCAATTTATTTTATGTTCTATTTTGATCTGTTTGGCAAATATTGCTAACTTCATAATAAATTATTCATACGTGGGGATAAGTAACAACTTACTTAGAAAGATGTTATCTCAACTAACATTGTAGGTATTGTGACAAGATATTTAAATATTGTCATAAACTCTAAAACATATATGATTATACAAAAAGGGCTATCTCTAAGCTTTCCAAAAACACCAATTTCATCCTTCTATTTTAGTTCTACCTTAGAAGTCGAGTTATAATTTTTTGAGTGAATTTTTTAAGCCCCTTATATAAACTATAAATTTTACTAAAAAACTTGTGACCCATTTTAAAAAATTGCCACTCATATAACTTTTTTATTTTTAAAGATAATGCATCAAATTTTCAGAAGAAAATCACCTTCTTATCTACAACATTGTGAGCAAACTAACTTGGTACTTTACAGCAATTATTTATTTTTGTTAAAATAAGGTTATATTGTTAAAAATCATTAAAAAAGTTGAAATAAATAGAAGTAAAAAAAAAGATTTTTAAAAACCACGTTTTTATAAGCGGACTAAAAATAAGAAAATAAAATTTAAAAATTAAAATTTAAAAGTTTGTAACGTGACTAGAAACGTGGACGGATACATAGACTTATATATATAGATAAACTAAAAAGTTCAATAATTTAATAACGGTACATTCGATCGATCTGAAATTTTGATTTTGATACAATGCATTGTCATCCAAGATCTATCTGTGGTAAAATTTTGAGATCTGTAGGACCATCAGAAGTGGTTTAATTTCACGTTGACAGATTTGAAAAATTGTGGACAGACAAACCAACAAACAGGAACGAACGTGAGTTAATAAAAACATGGTTAAAATAATTTGTCTCAAGCCAAATTAAAAAAAAATAAAATAACATGTTTATTGGATTTTATTAAAAATATGTAAAATTTTAAAATCAATACTTATATGTATGACAGCTAAGTAATATTTTTTTTTAAAAATTAAATTGAATGCCTGAAGCTATAAATTATGGTTACCTTCATGTTGTTATTAGCCAAGTACATTTTTTAAATATATTATGTAGGGCTGCGGAAATTAACGTTTAATTTCTCGATTAATCATTACATTTTTTTATCGATTAAAATTATTTTAATCGATAAAAATTCGATTAAAATAAAGAAAATATTTATAATATTTTATTTTTTTTAAATTAATAAATAATCACTTATTAATAATTAATAATAATGTCAATGTATATATTCTTTACGTACAAACTTCTCCCGCGTAATATTATAATTTATTTTATTACTGTATGTGGACTGGCAGACGTCAATTAAAAAATGGCTGACAGCATCAGCGCAGTTAAATTTAAACATATAACTAGAAAGTTGAGCAAAAATTTTGTTTTATGCTAACTGCGGATGGCAAAGTCGAAGATGGTGAAAAAGTTTACTGTGTTCACTGCCATAAACAATTCTCTTTTAAAGGATCAAATACATCGCTGATGTACCACCTTCAGCACAAACATCCGATCAAGTATCAACACATTGTCATCAAATTTAGTTCAAAATATTCTTAATTTTCAATGTCCGTGAGAAATGATTAGTTTAATGACATCATAAATTTCTATTTTTGGCTTTAATCGAAATTATCGATTAATTAATCGATAATTTTTCAAAAGTTAACGATTAAATTTAAATTAATCGATAACAGCCCTAATATTATGAAATATATATAAATATATATATATAAGTATTACAGATTTTATATTATAAAATATACACTTAACGTACTTTAATTTAATGGCATAATGCTTATTAAATTATTGATTATTAAGAGTTTTATTTATTTACTTCAAGACATTTATATTCAGTAAATAGTAAAGTTGAAGAAAAAAAAATAATAGGCCAGCTGCAAAGATTTAAGAAAGTATATAACTGTAAAAGACTATCAACTATAATTTAGTATTAAGTTTGGTTTAGAATAAATATACTAATACTATTTATTATTACTGTTAATGGTGCTAGAAGTAGCAGTGAAAATCAAAATCAATTTTCTTTGTAATTGCCAAAGTAAAGTCCTAAATTGTCGTAGTCATGTTATTATTTTTAAAAATCTTTTTGAAGTAGCGGTACATTTATTAATGTTCTCGATTGAATTTTTTAAAAATTTGCAATCATCTTATTTATTTGTACAATATGTTGCATTAAAAATTTAATAGTTAATTTTGAATTATTTGGGTGCTTAGAGATAGAAAAATGTTTGAGAATCTTAACGGGAACACAAAGAAGAAAATACAAGAGAGTCACCGGAACACATATTATAAATGTGACGTATTTGATGACTAAATTATATTATTTTTATAAAAATGTGACGTATAACACGAAATTCCGAGGAACACCTTTAGTGAACCTTTCACTGTGCAGAAAATTTTTTCCGTCAATTTTCGTGGTAAGCTAAATTTTTAAAACTTTTTGTTACATGTAACTTGAATAATAATCCGAATATATATCTACGCGCACAGCATCAGCATTAAAAAAAAATCAAGCATGGCTGACCGGGGCAAGACCCAAATTTGCCGCCCCTCCCCCCCCCAAAAAAAAATATTTAAAAATAACAAAAATAAACTATGTTAAATGCTATAAAAAAATATCGTTGTTAATAGAAGATGACACTATACATTTTATGTTAGTAAAAAATTTAAAAGCTTTCATTTTTTGAATGAAATTGAAGTTTTCTGTTTTTCCTCATGGCACAAACTTAATTGTGTTAATGTTGTCAGGCATGCCATGTTCAGTAACAAAAATAACAATAGATTAGTCAATATAAGTGTATATATCATTGATAGTAATTAATTATTCATTAACTTAATTTTAGAGAAGCTACTTTAACACCTTGTATTAGTTAAGGCAGTTGAAAGCAATGATCGAATTAATTATATTATTTTAGGCACGTTAACTTCGAGCCTAAATATATATTTTTTAAAAAAAATTGAATAAATAAAATTGCCTCGAATTCGCTAATTCTTTTTTTTTAGACCCGTGAGATTAAAATTGACCTTGCTTGAAAATGTTATGTGAGATATTTTGAATACTCAAATTTGAAGGCAACATTTCAAAGTCCAGTAGATTGGCTGGTGTAGAAAAATCATATCTGTTTTTAAAATTCTATATAACTGCCAAAATCTCACATGAATTTCTACAGTAATCTTAACTTATGAAGAATACCAACTTTCTTCTCAACTGTTTTCACGGAGATTCGAACCCATTCGACCACCGTGTCACCCTAAAGTCAAACATAAATTAGAAAATGAAATGATTTAATTTTAGACTAACAAAGTTCCTACATCTTTTCATGCGTTGAGCTTTTCGCCTGCCACTGTCAGGCTTTCTATAGATTTGAAGTAACCTATGTAATTCCCCATAATATTATTAATTAATATATTCCCTATTGTGTATCCTGAAGTCTGTTTAATGCCTCGCATATACTAACAATTAGATATTCCCAACGGTGTTTAAACAGGGAAAAGAATGCCTGGCATCGCTCTAGTGTACTATAAAATAGTAAAGAGAGTTCGTTTCATTTGGGAGTACCGTGTAAAAAAATACGGTTAAATGAACTGTTTGAGCGAGATTTGACATTAAGATTTTATGTTTTTGCGTCTTCCTTGTACTCTTTTATACTTTCCATCATTGACGTATTAACACGCTTTGAGTCTCTGCAGTTTATTTTTTAAGATCCTCATTTATTTTAAAATCATTTCAGATATTTTGTATGAAGATTCACTTTTGCTTCAGATACATCTTTGAAAGATTCTACAAAATCTACTTTTTTATTTTATATCCTTACTATGTCATACAACTCAATTTTTTTTTATCCTCATGTGAAATATTTGAAGAGCTATTGAATACAATGGAACAATATTTGGGTTTTTGGGGTATATTTTTTATTAAAAGATTTTTTTGTATCTCCTATAATTGCAATCAGCTCAGTTTGATTTTGAGATGACAAGTTAAAATTTTTCACACGATGTTTTCGGAGTGTTCGATTGTACTTTTCCAGCAAATTCAAAGGATCCAAAAATATTGCCTTTATTTGTTACAGCACTGTCCTCTCTGTGACCTCAAAAAGCCACATTTTATTTTTCGAGGGTTGAATAATGTCAAAAAGTTTAACAATAACTTCTTGTCACTTTGTTTTGTTTTGTTTTCTTTTACAACAAGGAGTTCTTGTTCTTTATTAATAGTCTTTTTTTAAATCCGATTTTCGATTCCTTCCAACTGCAAACAACTTTAGTAATGTTGAGCACTTTTTCATGAATGGCTACTTTTGGAATTTTGTGTTCCGAGTAGTAATTCCTTTAGATACGAAATTTTACTTTTTACGGTTTATTATGTCACCAAACAAAAGACATACAAGTTATGATCTTGATGCTTTGGAAGAATAAAACATTTATTTACACCAACAATTTTTTTCCAGAGGTCAAACTTGAATCAATTATATCTACCAGCATATTAGAGTCGTGTTTGTATACTTATTCAGCCCTCTGTTTTTCAGCTCAGTAGCATTAGTATCTGTAGGCTTTAGATGCAGTATGGACTTTGAAGTTTTTGGCATTAGAAACGTTCACATACTTCAAGATAGTTTCATTTATTTAATTTTTTAAATTGTGGCTTTTATTTTATTTTATTAAATGTTATTGTAATGTTTATTTTTATTTTTAGAAGCTAATTAATAGCGAGAAATTTGGCGCCCCCGCAAAAAACAACAAACAAAACAAATTGCCGCTCAGAGGATTCGTTTGAATTTGATAGGGTACAGTGATTTTTGCGTTTACAACATTAGCAGCTGTCGAATTTGAAGAATTAACTAAGTTACCACCACATCAGTGTCACGCTCACATACTATTTAAGCCTCTGGTTTTTCAGTACAGTAGCATTAGTGTCAGAATAATTTATAGCTAATAAGGAGTTTGAAGTTTTTTCAGAAGAAACGTTCAGATGATTCCTTTATTTCTTTTATTAATTTCATGTTTCGCTTTTCTTTAATTTCGATACAAATCTCCAATTTCTTGTAAAATTTAATTTTCATTGTTAGAATTTCATTAGCGACTACGAATTTGCCGCCCCTAGCCAAGTGCCGCCCTGGGCATTTGCCCCCCGCCCACCTCGCTACGCCAGTGACAGACAGCCATAGTTTCCTGTTGTATTTATCGTTCCATTCTCAGTTTTGCAATCCCATTTTCCTAACTACTGAGTCTTGGAATAGTGATGAGGCAGATTTTAAAAAAAAATGTTGAAATTTTTTTAAGAGGCGGTCATATCAAGTCATATACAGAGTTAATTTTGACATGCGATGTAAATTAAATTAAAGGTATGACCAAAAATCGATCCAAAGTTTTTTCAGCATCGCCCGCCTCAAGCAAGCAAGCAGAAACCACGAGTTAATATAAAGGATTTAAAAATCTGTAACTGTATATGATTTAAAATTGAAAGTATATAGGGCATTTTTAAATGTTTGTAAATCATAACTATGCAAATAATAAATTATTTTGCATTAAAAATGTAATGAATAATTTTTTGTAAGTTTTGAAATGGGAAAATAATAAATATGGGTCTGTTTAAAGAAGAAAAACACAAAAAACAAAACTCAAACAACTTTTTAGCAAAACAGTTAAAGTTCAAAGTGCCGTTTCTCCATTTGTTTATAGGTCCAGTATGGCACGTCTTTCTCCCAGAGATCTCTAATTTCTTTTTTCCAGTTCCTCCTCACAGTTGGTCTGATTTTGAAATCCAGATAATGTCTGCCTACAAGATCGTAGCTAGGCCATCCGTTTGGAATTTGTGTCAGAAGGGGTGCGTCAGGAGACCTTAAAAACAAAAATAGAAAAATAAAATAAACGGCTATTTTTCGTGCATTGCCACACAATTTTTAAATTGAAACATTATTAAAATGTTTGTTTTAAATTGTACATAACAATTCTATGTACATATATTAATACATTTATTAAAAAAATTCAGCATCTCATACCACAACCGAATGACATTTGAAATATATTTTAATTTAAAAAAATTACTTTGGTGACAATGCTGTTAGCAATCAAAATTGTACGTTCAATGTTTAGTATAAAAATCTGGAATTTTACAAAACTATGATAATGGTACCCAACCCCTGCCGCTATATACTATATCTTATACAGTGATATCTCGAGATACCAATGCTTCAAGATATGAAAAATCAAAGATACGAAAGGCCACTTGAATTTTTTGTTCCAAGATTCGAGAAAAAAATTCCAAGAAACGAAAAGCGAGCTGCTTACAACATTGGGCATCCTATGACGGCATCAAACACGCCCCCAATAGTTCTTGCACAGTTCAATGACATTTGCCTGACTCATTTCAGAAACATTGTAAAATGCATTCAAAAACAAGCTTCCTTGGATCAGCATTTGCTAGGAGACCATAAGTGAAGATTAAAAGACAGTTTTAAAAAATAAGACAAGATGATGTTGGTGAAAGTGAGGCAAAGGAAATGAAAGGTGAAACAGAAAATTAGAAAGCGCAAAACAAAATGTTTTTTTTAATTTAAAAATTTTATTTAAAAAACAACAAAAACAACAACAAACAAAAATAATACGTTTAAATTAGGGCTACGGAAATTAACGATTAATATATTACTTAATCGTTAAAGATGTTAGCGATTAAATTTTTTTTTATGATTAATCGACCCACCACTTAGACTATATATGTACTGGAAGTCAAAAAGTAAAATATTTCGGCCGATAAATCTAAACGAACATTTTGGTTTTAAACTATTGACTGACGTGAATGTTCAAAATGTTGTTGAAGGTTATTGTGTCCATTGAGAGAAATCATTTGCCTACCATGCAATGTTCCCTCTAAGTCTAAGCTTTGTTGGTCCGTGTGCAAAGTTTAAAAAACTCGAGTGCAAAGTTGAACAACGTCCATTTTTTGTGCAATATTTTTCAAAATTTTCCGCACGATGATTCTAAACTAGCAGTGCAGTTGTATTTAAAGGCTGCGTAGGGGACTTCTTCAAAACGACGATTGGGCTGTATTCTTTCACCTGTCCTGTTCAATATCTTCCTTGAACAAATCATGTTAGAAACCCTCAGTGATCACCACACATCCATCTCTATAGGCGGAAGACCCTTATGCAACCTACGATTTGCTGATGACATAGATCTTTTGGCTGGCAGCAGTAAAGAACTACAAAAGCTCACTGACAAACATTCAGACAGATCAGGTGCATATTTGATGGAAATCAACTCAGAAAAAAGCACGATATTGGTTAATACCTCAGCTACCAGTACGGCAAACATCGTAATGAACCAACAAAAGCTGGAAGTGGTACACAACTTTAAATATCTATGAGCAATTATATCTAAAGATGGTACATGTGAAGCTGAAATTCGAGCTAGAATGGAGTGAGCAATGGCAGCAATGACGAAGTTTTAAAAAAATATGGAACAGCAAAAACATTAGCCTGCCAACAAAGCTCAGGCTTTACAGAGCCCTCGTCAAAACCATTGTCCTTAATGGATGTGAGACCTGGAAACTAATGGCCACCCCGAACGGATTAATTTTCGTATCTCGAGGTACCACTAGGTGTCTAGTGATATGCAATTTAGCCGATAATGCCGATACCAATATTATCGATCTTTTTTTTAAAGCTGATATGAGTACCGATATATTTTTGCCGACATAAGTGCCGATATGAGTAAAAATTCCCCAAATTGCACTGGACATCTTCGAAGGTGTTGACGTCATTCTTAAATTTATGACTAGTAATTATTTATATTTTATGTTATGCTACTGTTTCAATTAAGACAAATGTAAATTCAGAAACAAATTGTACAATTTCATTTGAACTATAAGTGTGTGTCGATTACGGTCTTTCGTATTTCATGTCAGATCTTCTATGTCACTTCGCTTCCTGCTTATTTCTTTTCCGCGCAAACAATATGGATCGGAGATTTTGATTTAGATAAAATAATGTAATGCCGTTTTCATTGGGATAAAGAAACATCAATATATTTTTATTAAAAATAAAAACAATCTTAAATATAGATTTAGATTAATTTATTATTTTTACAACTACTTTAATTCAGGGGCCATCCATAAATGACGTCACGCACCTAGAGAGGGGGGGGTCGACCATTTGTGAATAAGTTTGACGAGGGGGAGGGGGTGTTTAAGTAATGTGACGTCACATCAAAACGCGCAACTTTAAATAAAAGTTCCACTTAAATGTTTGATAGTTTACAATTTATTTAATGACGTTTTATAAGGGCTTCACGCGTGCTACGATATTAGAGTGCAGCCTTACACTAAATGCATACTTAAATGAAAAAAAAAGTGATTTGAAACATGCTCTTTTTCAAATAGAAAAATTGTTTTTATTGGGGGGGGGGCGGCTAAGCTGTGTGACGTCATATTGGAGGGGGGTCTAACTTTTTTAAAGACGTGTGAAGAGGGGGGTGAAAAATCGGCCAAAATCGCTTGACGTCATTTATGGACGACCACTCAAACAATATCATGGCACACTGAATCGTGGCTGAACATATTAATACTAGGCCTCTTTTGGTTCATTCAAAACCGGTATCGGGATCGATATATTAATTTGTTGAGATATTTATCAATCTAAATGATTTTTTTTCTTATTGTTTTTGGTCAAAATGTCACACATTATTAAATATTGGTGACGTTAATATCGTGACCTATACATGCTACCGATACCGATATTGCCGATACCCTGATATCGTTGCCGATGTACCGGCTGACCGATATATCGGCAGACCCCTAGGTACCACTGTATTGATTTTTCGATCACTTGAAAGTACCGGATTTTTGCTTTGCTATGTCATCTCTTCAGCGCCACTATTGTTTGTGCCGGAATCTCCGAGCTTTAAGTGGCCGTCCATAAATGACATCACGCAATTTCGAACGATTTTTCATTCCATCGTCAAACATCGTCACAAAAAGTTAGACATCCCTCCAATATAACGTCACAAAGCTTTGCGCCACTTTCCTCATTGAGCATGTTTAAAATCACTTTACTGTCATTATGTATGTATTTAGTGTAAAACTACACTCTAATATCATGACAAGCATGAAGCCATTTAAAACGTCATTATATAAATTGCACGTCAAAATATATTTAAGTGGAAATTGTACCTGAAGTTCCGCATTTTAGTGTGACGTCCCATTTCTTAACCCCCCCTCTCACTCGTCACATATCGTCAACTATGCGTGACCCCCTACCCCTCCTAGGTGCGTGATGTAATTTATGGACGGCCCCTAATTGAAAGACATTTTCTTTCGTTCATGTTAAAACGGTTCATTGGCTCTGCGTTATTTCTTTTCTCATTTCAGTTTAATTTCAATCAGTCATGATGATATTTAACAATAGCTTATAATAAGAAGAAATCACTTACCCATCCTTAACGAAAGCTGCAACAAGAGCAGAAAACGATTCTTTAAATTGATCGTCTGTTTTTCCAAAAGTTCCAATGACATCACTATCGTCTGACTCCCTTAAAACACTCATATCTACATCAAACAAATACAACAAGTCTATATTGAATATCATGCCGTGGGCATCATCTTTTAGGTAATCAGGATAGTGGTTAAAATGAAGGAGCCACACGTTGCTTCTTGCGCTCCGAGCAACTGTGTCTAGGAAATCATATGTTCGAACCGTGTATCTCAAATCTGTCTGCAACTCTGTAAGGGGGTCAAGATAGGTGTTCGTTTGATACCAAAACATTATTTTTTTAACCAAATCGTCTGAAACACTGTCTACGTTTAAACGTTGAGCGATAATGACTTTTGCCCATATTAAGGAGTAAGCGTACCAAAAGTTAAGGTTATCAGCATCGTCTTCTCTTACTTCTTGGAAAGCTTGCTTTAAAGATTTAAACCATTGAGACCAAGATTGTTTTAGGTTGTTGTTGACAGTAATAAAATATTTCTTCTCATAAAAACCAATCTTTTCCAAATAATGATCATCCTTGTAAAGGGCTGAAAACGATTTAGGTAGGAGGTCACCATCTATTACGGGAACAAATGATGACCACGATTTTATATACGTTTCGTTAAAAAGCTCTGTTTTGGAAGGGTCTATAGTTGGCAAAGAACGCAGACATTGAATGACGTCAAGTTTATCTTCCCGAGATAATTCAGTTACATTCTTTTCTTCCAAGCAATTCATCGAATTGGCAAATTCAATTAAATCATCCGAGTTTTTTCCTGGGCTAGATGGATGTCCACTCATCCCTCCTGTTGCTAAAACCTTTGTAAACAATCCATTTGTCATAGGAGTCAGTGCAAGGCAACCCACATAATCGTCCCCAGCAATTGTGATATCATCCACGTCTCCACCAAATGCGCCAATGTTGTTCTTAATCCACTTTAGGGCACTTAGTTTGTCCCATAGGCCGTAATTTCCAAGCAGGCCACCAGTATTGACAACTAGATATCCAAAAGGGCCAAGCCTATGCTGTACAATTACAACTATGATGTCGTGGTCCGTGACAAAACTCCCGGGATCATTGCTAAAATCTGCATCAAATAAAGAGACAAGCACTTTCTTCTTGGTTCCAAGTTGGACGTTCACATCTTTGAGGAAAATATTGAGATAAAGGCAATCTTCTGATGTTTTCTCGTTTGGTGATAGATTTTCTATGCAGAAAGCCTTCTGTTGTCTGGCATCAATGATGCTTTCTGAAATTTAAAGAAAAAGGTGTCAAAATCTCTTCAATATTTTGCTGTTTTGATTAATATTGATTATTATTTTTTTTAAAAAGATCATTTGACATGCATACGTTTTTTGATGCATTCGAGAATTTTGTTTTAAAAATGTAAATGTTTTCTTTTACTCTTTAAATTGTATATTTATTCATACAATTTGCTGTGTAATGAAGGGGTGTGTGACCAAATCTAGATATGATTTTTTCCCCTAATATTACCAGCAACACGCAAACAAATTTCATATCAGCTTTTATTTTGGACTTTCTTTCTCAATAAAGATCGCTCTTTAGAAATTAAAATAACCAGCAAGCCATCTAAAATCATAAAGTCATAAATATTTTATACAAATTAATATATTGGATAAACTAGACTATGATATGATAAGATCTTGGTTCATTGGTACACATGGAACTCATTGGAGAATTTAATGAACAGGGACATATTTTATCAATTTCCAAATAATAAACCAAGGCTTTCTCCTTGACGAGTAGAATAAAAGGTAGTTAGAAACAAAATTAAACGCGGGTTTGTTGCCCGTACTGACCCTGCAAATACTCAACCTTTAGACCAGGCTGAAAATGTAATATTGGCTAATATCTTGAATTAAAGCCATTTCACAAGATACGAGAAAAAATCATAAAAGATAAAGACAAATTAAAGAAATCATAATTACAATAATATCATCTTAAAATGGTTCTAGCAGAAAATTGAACTTTCTGGAATAACGTAGAAACCGCATTTAACACATAAAAACGGTAATCATTTGATATTTACAAGATTAAAAATAAAGTATATAACTAAACTAACATTTTTTGTCGTTTTATTTTGTTTGTAAAACCTAGAAAGAACCTTCCAGAATATAGAATCGTCAAGAAGCACTGATACATTATTATTAAATTAATAGGGAAAAAAATTAAATTAAATGGAAATGTATAGGAAAAAAATAATTTCCATTTTTTTCAATATCTTAATTTTAAATTTGGTAATAGACAATCTGATTTTCGAGAATTAAATTGTTACTACACCACCTACCCTCCCCTCTTTACTTGTCACAACAGAAACTGGTAAAAAAATTATTCAGCATAACTAAAAAAACAGTGAGATAATTTTTTTTAAAATTCCCACTTAAATCGGGTTAAGAATGATTGAAATCAAACAAAAATTTCATTATGAATTTTTACAAACATTTTAGATCAGTGTCAAATTGAGTGAAAAAGATTCCCTCTACTTGAATTCCACCGTTACATAATGCTGTCTTTTACGTAACTATTTTTCGAATACTAAAGAATTCTAGAAAAAATACAGTAGCCAGTAGCCATAATCTTTATTTCTTTTATTTTAAAAGGGTGCCCTGGTTGGGGTCCCATTCGATTAAGGGACGTTTCATTAATGCATTGCTTTAGATTAATGTGACCAAATTTGAGTAAAACGTGAAAAGTTGTTCCATCAATTAAGTTCAAATACAATGGATATCTTCCTAAGAGTTAAAAATTATTATTTTCAAGGACATTTTAGATCACCTTTAAATGAAGTGAAAATAAGAATAATCTAAAATTCATAGTCTGAGAAATAATAAGGAAAAAACTTTTAATTATGATGCCATTAAAATCGTTAATGAAGTAAAGAAAAAATCCAATTACCTTTAAATAAACCTATATTTAGATACAGGTATTTTTCACGAAGGGCACAGCTCCCGACATTTGTTTAAAAGTATAATTCACGTATAACCCAATAGGGTTGTTTAAACCATTTTGGTATTTTATATAGCATACACAACAAAATTATATTAGGGGTCCCGAGCCAGACTGACACATTGAAAAATGAAGAGATCGGCCCATTTTATACTGTTAAAAAGCCCTCCATATTTTATATGGATCGTTAAGTAAGTATTTAGCAAGATTAACCAAATTCGAGTAAAATGTCCATGGGGAATAAAACATTCAAATTTGAAGAATAAATTAATTTTTTGCCATAGGTGCCGAATAAGTGAATAATAAGAGCTTAATTCTCTATAGTATTTAATATGACCAATCAACTTATTGTACATCAAGTTTGGTCTAGATTGCTCTAGATCCATCCATCCATAAAGATCTTATAAGAAAAAATAATGGTCACTAAAAAAATCTAAAACAGAACGTATAAAAAATGTTTAAAGATTAAATTGGCACAAATACATAACATTTGATGATTATTGAAAAAGTGCAACTTACTCGCTTTTGGATAAGGTACAGGCATGGCAAAGCGCAACTTTCCCACAGGAGGCATGGCGTAAGGGATACCGCGAAACGCCCAGAGAGACTGGCCATTACTGGCGGTGATCTTAAGTCCTCTGATCTTTCCTACATTGGTATCGACAATATCATTCTCTGTACTTTGTGTCATTTTTTCAACATCATTGTGTGGGCTCTTTGCTTCCACTACAGCTACCACGAGAAACGCAATCACAATTGTTGAGGCATTCATCTTACCTAAATTTATCTGAAAAAACAAAATTGTTTCGTTCTATTGATACAAGCTACGTGGTATTTATATACACGTGGTGTATATTTATATTACATGTGTGTGTATGTGTGTGTGTGTGTCTGTCAATTTATATTGTTTGGTAATTTTTTCGCAAACGCACTTGACAAATGAGTTGATTAAATGTCATTCTCTTCTTAAAATACAAATTAGTTCTATGTCATTAAAAAATACATAAACCTAAATTATTTTTGTAAACTAGGTAAATTTTTACCAATCAATAGTGTACTGATAAATTAAAGCTGGGTATATTATAGTAAAACAAAGACACCCCATGTTCACTGGGTAGTAAGAATCCAATCTAGCGGTAGCGCGTTGGACTGCCGACCCGAGGTAGAATAGAGTCACGGGTTCTATTATAGGTGCTGGCAAGGCCCCCGGGGCATTGTGCTGGCCACACAGTCCCTTGCTCGTTATTGGTGGCTAAATAAATCTTGTGAACGCTACTTCACTTGCCCCATTGTCCGTCATGGATTGGAAAGGGGGTTATTAGGGAAACACTAAAATAGGCGCCCATCACAACTCATTTCTCTTTGCAACTATTCGTTTGCATATAGATAAATATTTCTAATTAATATGACAGTAGCATGTATAGATCAAAGGTGTGAAACTTTTAATGTCTATTAATATTCATACAAATTTGTATTTATGTTTCCCAGCCTTGTACACGATAGAGAGTTGTGATGAGCGTCCCACGCTTTTATGTGCAGTGGATAAGTTCACGGTTTTCACCTGTTATCATAGAAAATTTTTATTTTCTTCTTTTTAGTGCACTTTCTATATGTAATGTAAATAAAAGCGCGTCCTTTTTAAAAGAAGATTTTTTAAATATTTTATGTTCTACTTTTTAGTATCAAATTTTTTAAAATCGATTTTTCGATCTTATCAATTCTATTTAATTAGTTAAACTTCATGTCAATAACTTAAATGCGATTGTTGTAAAAAGATAGATTATTAATTATAAATTGATGTATATACAAAAAAAAGTTCCCCCCAACCTCCAGGTCGGCAATCGATCACGCTAAAATTTCGCCCAATAAGGCTTGACGAATGAATTATGTTCTTTTTAAATTTATAATGAAAACTCTTCACAATCCACTTCCACACATTGAAATTACGTGTATCCCTCTAGGGCGAATTGAGGTGTCGTTCATTAATATTACTTATACTATAGACATTAACTTAAAACTAAAAATGCATTAATTTAATTACGGTACATTCGATCAATCTGAAATTATGATTCAATGCATTGTCATCCACGATCTATATGTGGTAAAATTTTGAGATCTCTAGGACCATCAGAAGTGGTTTAATATTTCGTTACACATTCGATCAATCTGAAATTCTGATTTAATGCATTGTCATCCACGATCTATATGTGGTAAAATTTTGAGATCTCTAGGACCATCAGAAGTGGTTTAATTTTTCGTTACAAAATTTGACGGATGGATGAACGGATACAACATAAAAACAGTGTGACTTAAATAAAAGCATGTAATGTAAAAAGTAAGATTCAAAATACAGTCACACGTGTAAAAAAATTTCAAACTTTCCAACGAACAATATATATTTAAAGGTCGAAATAGCGGCTTAAAAATACTCTTTTTTGTAACTTTAAAATTGGAGAAAAAAATGTATGAATAAATTCTAATATAATTTTCAATTAAAAACGAAGTCATTCCAACGACTTCCACTCTCAGCTGATTAAAATAAGATATACTTGAATAACTTTAAAAGAAAAAAAAACATTTAAAATACCTAAAGTAATTCTATTTAGCATGTTAGGATTTAATAAGCCAGAGCAATATCATGGGCTGGACTGCTAAATTTTTAAACAATAAGTAAAATTCATTGCTTATAATAATATATATTTTTTCCCAAATGAAATTATCAATTTGCCACTGAATTAGAAAATCAAATGTAGCACACTGTTGAATATGGATGAAAAGAAACTGAAGTAAAATTGTATTTAAATAAATACCCTTTGCGAATTCTCCAATTGTAATTGTACTGACGTAAGGATATCAACACTGAGTAAATTATTTCAATTCAACAACGTTATTTAAATACAAAGATCATTGTCACTGCCGAGATTCCCGAAAATACCAGTAGAAACCTATATTCCCAGAAGCATGACAACCATTATTTTATATGAGTAAGCAATTCTATATTAAGTGCTTACATTGACTTTGGAGAAAATCCCATGACATTAGACAAAATCGATGACCCAAAGTGTTAAAAAATGTATACCATACAACTGTTTTCAAATGAATGACACTTAAGCTAACATTAGTTTGCTTTTTTTCTTCTCATTTCTGGGATTTCCGTTTTATATTGTTACATTGTGTGCTCCACGACACAGAGGAAAGTTTATTTACATAACGAGACTATAAACCCAGCGATCCCGAATGGCAATCGGAAAAAAAATGCGCAAGCCTTTTTAAATGGCATAATGGCCGTCCATAAATGACGTCACGCGATTTTGGACGATTATTTTACCCACCCCCTCTCCTCCCACCTCGTCACACTTCGTCACACTTCGTCACAAAAACATAGACCCCCCTCCAATATGACGTCACAAAGCGTTGATCCCCCCCCCTAAAAGCTGAATTTTCTATTTGAAAATGAGTTTGTTTCAAATAACTTTATTGTCATTTTAGTATGTATTTAGTGTAAGGCTGCACGGTAACGTTAACTCCCCCCCCCCGGTCACACATCGTCACAAATGTGGGGACCCCCCTCCCCCTCTAGGTGCGTGACGTCATTTATGAAGGCCAAATAGACATTAATGGTCATTTTAAAAAACACCTTATTATATTAATAGAAGAAATTGGTATATAGAATTTTGCTTTCAATATATTTAAGAAGACTAGATAAACCACTCATGTGAACTTTGTAAATAATTGTAGTCGCAAAAATCTTGTTCCAAACGGCTTTTAAACTTTTTTTTATCCTATTGCTGGTGCATTAAATTTGTTTTATCGACTTTAACTTTCTGCCATTGATAAGAAATGAGCCTTGAATCGCGTTAGGATTGTTTTGGACTCACTCAAGCGTTTTTTTCACTCAACTAACTATTAAAATTAAATAAAAATTGGAAGATAAATTTCATAGGAATACTCAATTAACAACATGTTATTTGATCTCATTCACCGGGTAATTCATGGTCTCCTTGGGGACAAAAAAAGTAAAGTTTATAATATTAAAACTGCAAATAATGCTAAAGATACAACCACTCACGTAACGGGAAATGACTAAAACTTAGTGTTGTTGTTTTTTTGTATTCCACCGGATGTTCCATTTTATGAGAACGAAAAGATCAATGCTTAGAAAAAGTCTCAAATCCATTCCTCTTCGGGCCTCAAGCGCTAAAAACCAATTAGTCAGAATGCCATCGGTTTTTTTTTCTTCGCTTAATGATATTTCAGCTTCACTTTTACCGTACCTCTGGGAACAATGATGGGGATGACAATGAATTTCCTGTACGTATGTAGCGTAAATCCACATGCACTCCTCCTTACGACCAATCCAAAGCAATTGACACTTTCATAGTATGGTACAGAAAATCAAATCCACAGTCTTCTCCAAACTCCCTTGAATTAGTCAAACGAGTAATGGCATGCACTTTTTCAACCAAAAAAAACCAACAAAAAAAAACCCCGCAAAGACATTGTTATCAAGCAAGCTGACAAAGTCGGCGCTGTCGTTGTGTGGGATAGGAGACTGTACATGAAGAGGCCTCCAAACTGACAAATGATGCAACTTTTTTACACCCCAAGGAGACTATTGAAGAACGTTTAGATTGTGTCCAATTACCATCTTCTGTGTTGGCGTGCGAGAACAGTTTGCGTGTGTGATGAGTCAGCGGGTCTCAATGTATGAAGCCCAGCGGATTTCAAAATCCCCCTACACAATACCACACTCCGACGACATCCCACACCACATTATGATCCTTTTGCATAACAGCATCCCGTTCTTGGTGGAATCCATATCCCCGATTACATCCCTTTTCTTAGTGAAATGTTATTCATTTCACCGTGGGGAATCATTTATTTTAGTTTTAACTTTCTTAATGTATTACAATTCCAGATTGGGTCATATTCCTCGAGTGACCCCGTTTAGGCATCTCGTACGGTCTCCTCTACATCTTGTTCCAGGTTGGATTATGAAGTATCTATTGAATATGTCTACTTTTAAATTCATAGTCTGAAAAACGGTAAAGTAATACTTCAAAAAATTTGCCCATATTAACCTATGTTTAGTTACTGATTAAATTCAACAGGCGGCATAACTACCAACTTAAGTTCATTTGATAAATAACACAATAATGTTGATTAATTCTGAAAGTAGTATACAAAGCATATAAAAGGGAAATCAAATGGAGGCCGCCGGCCCAAAAAGAAGTAGAGTTTAGGAGGAAAAAATAACAGCACTATTTAAATATGGGTCATCAAGTTTTTTGTGTACAAAGTTTATTTTCCGTCCACCCAGTCGCCAATGATAAAAATTATAATCTTTATATAGCTCGTATATGAAAGCAATACATGATGTAAAGTTTAAAACCCTTCTAGAAAGAAATCTGAATTATGATGGATCTTTGTGAAAAATCCATCAAACGATAAATAAATGTAGGTGTAGTTCATTGTCTGTAGCGTTGTAGATTAACAAACAAGCTCTTTGTGCTCTGGCCAGCGTATGTCATACAGTTCATATGGTGTATGTTAGGAAACGAATGTTTCATTTTTATAAACTCATTTTCGTCTTATTGCTTTCTGCTCCCTAACCTCCAGTCCCTAATACCCAAATCAAGC
Organism: Ampullaceana balthica; assembly: GCA_944989445.1. Lineage (NCBI taxonomy): Eukaryota > Metazoa > Mollusca > Gastropoda > Lymnaeidae > Ampullaceana > Ampullaceana balthica. Next base: position 3,194,654 of record CALYLW010000004.1, on the reverse strand, counting down.
AGCCCTACAGAGCATTATATTCACTGACATTGTTTAAAACCCTCAACGTTTATACAGGATCCATAATTATCAGATTATTGAACGTTGGCCCTTTATGAACAAAAGAAAAAGTCATAAATATTTTTATAATTATTTTCAGGAACTCCTTTCTTTTAATAAACCTCAAACTAAACGGCCCATCCCGACTAAACACAATTACATTCCTAATGGAAAAGTTTTGCCTTTGGCTAATTGTTTCGCTTGCACTTGCTTATGAATTCAAGAAATATAATTTAAAGTTCGTTTATTAAATTAAATTAATATTTGGACAGTGTTATAAAAATTAATTTTTGCCTCGATTTTGGATGGAATTTTCCAAAAGTTATTTTGCTGTTTGTGTAGCTGAGTTTTCTCTCTAACAAAAATGTTTTTTTAAAAAACCATCTTACCTCGATTTATGTCAGTGGCGTCATTAGGCATGGTGTCACCCAGTGCGGTAGCTCATGGTGCCCCCCCCCCTCAAAATTTACCCCATAGAACTCATGCGTGTCTGCCAGTGCCAAATAACGGGAACATACCTACATTGACATTTTGGTGTTACCTCTTGTGATGGTGTCACCCGATGCGGTCCGCATCAGGGGCGGATTAAGACTGCAAGGGGCCCCTGGCTGCAATTCAAACTGGGGCCCTATGTAGCCAGCGTTCCTTTAAATAAAATGATTGCTAGCAGCTAATATAAGACTGTCACTTGTAACTAAATAGTGCATCGGTTCCTTTAACATACTTTGTCTGTACTACTGGATCGGCCTTCCCAGCCAAAAAGATTATTCATGGAAAAACGGAATACGAAGAAATAACTGTTTGCCGGTATCCTAATATTGAGTGTAAAAATACAATTTTTTAAAAAAATTTGTGCCCACGCCGGGTATCGATCGCGTGTCCGCTTGCACAGCAGGGCGACTTTCTACCTCAAGACCACACGAGCCAGATGAAAAAAAGGGAAGTTTAAAAATATAAACAATAATCTTTAATATTTTCTCTTAGAGAGCCTATAAAATCAGTTTTTTAAAATTAATTTATTTAATTTATGATATTTTCAGGAATTTATGCAAACATTTGTCCATCTTTCTTATAAAATATACTAAATTTGGGGGCCCCTAATCATCGGGGGGCCCCTGGCTTTAGCCCGTTCAGCCCCCCCCCTTAATCCGCCATAGGTCCACATTATCCGCAGCCCCCTAGTGACACCTCTGATTCATGTTATGACTTTTCCTAATTAACTAAGTTACGGATTGAGAATGCATTTGAAGTCAATAGTATAGTTAATGTTTTATCGTTTTTATAAGATGATTCATAATTGCTTTACCTCTGGTGACTCTGTTGAATGACATTTACCTTTCACTCAAATTCAACCTGAATTGATTTAAATCTATTTCTTTAAAGATTTCAGAAATAGGACTCTAGATAACAGCTATGTGTTTATTCTTGGGTACCAAATCCCTACCGGTTAATGAGGTTAATGTTTACAAGTCTTCCTCCTCATCAAATTTCTTGGATATTGTTCCATAGGATGATTTCAAAACTTAACGATTTAATAAAAGCCTATGAAACTTTAGCATTTGCATCTGTGATGTTTACAGGAATTATATGGCAATGTTTTCTGGGAAAATATTTTTTGTAGCCCTTAGTTTGTTTAGTCAAATTCTGATTTAAGTAAATCATTATTATATTGACACATTGTAAATAGCTTAGTAGAGAATACGTAGGCAACTACTTTCGTGTTAATATGTAATATTTACTATTTATTCTTTTTAAAAGTTGCGTTGAGTTTTAAAAAAAATTGGATTTATGTTTGTTCCTCTTGTTTTAAATAACGCCCCAAACTACTGAACAACAAACCGATTAACCATGAACGTTTAGAGTGTACATTTCGTATTATTTTTCTAGACATTTTATAGACTTTACTATTCCATCGTGTCATAAAGTTTTGGAGTTAAAAATAATTCAGTGTATGCTTCTAAAATGGGTACGTGGCTTAGCACCATTCAGAAATATAAATGATTTACGTATATTTTGTCACGTAACATGTCAAATTGAAGACTTGCAGGTTGGTAGTTTTGTGGTTCATTCCTAGCTGCAGTTTTTAAGAAAATGTAAACACGGGTGTTTTTACGGTATATGTAATGACTAAATTTTGAAAGGAGCAAAGAAACATGTTCATGAAAGACAGCTGCAAATAGATTAGCGCCCCCCCCCCTCGGCGGTGGTGGGGAGGGTGAAGTGTTTTGAATTAGTATGGACAAACATGCGATCGATTTTGCAGAAATGAATATGGCTAAAATGTATGTTGACATTATTACCCTGCAACCAATAGTAAACGATGCTCAGCTTCGTAATAGTTGGTTCCAAAACTAAACGAAATTATACAACTCTGACTTTTGCTTAAGAAATACATGTACTATGAATTTTACTTTGACTTTTATTTCAATTGGTAGAATACATTGCTTTGATTTTATCGTGTGAAAATGTTAAAGTTCACAATGTTATTCGCCAGAATTGAAGACGCACCAAATCAGAAATGATTCATTTGGAGAAGAAATGCTGTTTAGTGAGAATTTTCTAACTAAAATACTTCAAGTAATGTTATTTAATCATGGTGTAGTGCCATTTATTAGCACCTGTATTTTCTCCGTTTGTTGCACCATACTTTGACGTAGCTTGGATCATTTAGCGTCAAATGTCCGCTGCAGTCCATTTGCTTAACACTGCATTATATATGTATAAAAAAACAAGATCAAAATTATTTAAATTAACAGGATTTATTATAAAAACTTATTTTTAAAAAAATACAAATTACAACTTATTTAAGTTGCTAGATGCATCAAAATATGATTAATTCCCAATAAAACTGTTTTCAATCAAAATTAAATGAATACTCTTCGGGTATTAAAAGAAATGGTAACATTATCTAAATATAATACATATTTTCAGCATATAAAAAGACAAATATTTAACTAAGACAACAACTTTACAATTATTACAAAGCTTTTATTTAATATTTCTTCTGGGTAATGAATAACAACAAACAGTTTGCCACTGTAAGGGGAGTGGTTGCGGTTGGAGTTTTTGTGTCGACCGTTACGATTGAAGGAAGTGTGGTGTGTTTGCTACTAAATAATATTATTAATATTTATGCAAGAATACGCATGACTTAAGTACACTATACAATATTGTTTGAAATCAATCAAAGAAAGTAAATAACTTTATACTTAAAGTCTAATTCGTCAATTATAAGGAAAACTAACCTTCAATTCATTCAAGAATTATTTTAGCGTGATTATTATCCGACTGAACTTTGAGGAAACGCTTTTTGGACGAAATATATGGTACATGTCAGCATGAAAGTTGAACTCTTTAATAATTACATTTGAGGCTTTAATTAGAAGATATTAATATTTAGGTATGTAAGCATGAATACAAATTTATTATTCGAGAAACATTAGAGTAGCATTAAATAAAGTCGCACTTCACGTGAGTGACGTCAGTTGTTCGCAATGCAGCATAACCATCGGTGGATAATTTAAATCATATTTGGTGACATGATGGTTCTAAATGGTGGAGTGCGTAAAGTGTTTAGACTGTGAAATAATTTTCTGCAGTAAATGTCGATGAAACTTTTGTTTATATAAGTAATCAGCAAAATATTAACAGTAGCGAAATTTGCCTCTAAAGTACAATATTGAGCAGTATCTTATGAAGTGGGGTGCGAAGAAGGTGTTCTCTTTGCATGAAAGTGTGTCATTGTCTTCATATTTCATTTGCTTTTTCGTGAAAGTAGATGTAAACCGCACCATTCTGTAGTAATACTAGCTCCACTAATAATAGACCCGATTGTTGTCAATAGTCAATAAATAGAAGTAAAAAAAAGATTTTTAAAAACCACGTTTTTATAAGCGGACTAAAAAGAAGAAAATAAGTTAAAACTTATTAGTTCAATTACTTTCATTTAATATGATTAAAATGTGGGGCGGGTGTTTGATATAAAAATTAAAGATTTCTAATTTAGAAGGCAAAAGAGAGATCTATAAGTGAGAGAATGGTGAACCGCATATGTTAAACCTCATACGCGCAAGCCCCACGTTTTTAGTCATCTTACGGTACGGTACTTCAACTAATAAGTTTTAACTTATTTTCTTCTTTTTAGTCCGCTTATAAAAACGTGGTTTTTAAAAATATTTTTTTACTTCTATTTATGTTATTCTTTTTACTACGTTTTTATTAGCTCGCTTTCGTTGGTGAGGCATTGTCCAAGATTTTTTCAAATCTGCCAACGTAAAATTGAACCACTTCTGATGGTCCTAGAGATCTGAAAATTTTACCACATATAGATCTTAGATGACAATGCATTGTATCAAAATTTCAGATTGATCAAATGTACTGTTATTAAATTATTGAACTTTTAAGCTTATCTATAGTCTATATAAAAGCATCTGTACCGTCGGCTTTTGTTGACATCTGTGAGTTCGCCCCGTGACCACATCACAATGTTTTTAAAACGTTGGGCGGGCGCTTGTGAGGTGTTTGGTAAAATAAATAGAGGTAAAAAATATTTTTAAAAACCAGGTTGTTAGAAGTGGACTAAAAAGAATAAAATAAATAGAAGTAAAAAAAAGATTTTTAAAAACCACGTTTTTATAAGCGGACTAAAAAGAAGAAAATAATTTAAAACTTATTAGTTCAAATACTTCGATTTAATATGACTAAAAACGTGGGGTGGGTGTTTGGAATAAAAATTAAAGATTTCTAATGTAGAAGGCAAAAGAGAGATCTATAAGTGAGAGAATGAGTGAACCGCAAATGTTAAACCTCATAAGCGCCCGCCCCACGTTTTTAGTCATATTAAATCGAAGTACTTGAACTAATAAGTTTTAAATTATTTTCTTCTTTTTAGTCCGCTTATAAAAACGTGGTTTTTAAAAATCTTTTTTTACTTCTATTTATTAGTCCACTTATAACAACCAGGTTTTTAAAATATATTTTTAAAAATATTTTTTTACCTCTATTTATTTTACCAAACACCTCACAAGCGCCCGCCCAATGTTTTAAAAACATTGTTATGTGGTCACGGGGTGAACTCACGGATGTCAACAAAAAACACGGTACTGATGCTTATATATAGACTATATATAAACTAATAAGTTCAATAATTTAATAACTATACATTCGATCGATCTGAAATTTTGATACAATGCATTGGCATCCAAGATCTATGTGTGGTAAAATTTTCAGATCTCTGAGGCCATCAGAAAAGGTTCAATTTTACGTTGGCAGATTTGAAAAAAAAATCTTGGACAACCAAACCAACAAATAGGAACGAAAGCGAGTTGATAAAAACTTGGTAATAAAAAGAATTTTTCATCATTAATTGTTAGCCACTTTAAAATTCAAACAGCTGAAGAACATATTGGGGGCAGGGCAGGCGCTGAGGAATTGTCTATGTATAACAGCGATGTTCAAAATGTGTAAAACTTTACATAACTTATGTGCAACGTTATCAAAGCTCAGTGTGCTGCCCTTCGTCCTGATTGAGAACCATGGTAGGTACTTCTTTCTCCCAAAAATTGCTCACCACCCTCTCGAAATTTCCCTGAACGAAAGGCACTGGGTGAAAATCCAGATAGTTCGCCGTTTGTTTGTTATAGGGTGGCCATCCCTTGCTGAGCTGATCTAGCAGAGGAATGCCTGGGTTACTGAAATATATATAAATATATGAGAAAGTCAGATTAAATGGACCTTTTGAAAGGTGATACTAAATGAAATATAATCAATCGGTTAAGCGACGCAATGAGCAAGCTGAAGTTTGTCCCGCCCAACATCGGACTCCGACATTGGTATACTAAGCCGACCTCTGTTTATATTACGTCAATTAATGAAGATTTTCTTAAAATAGGCATAATAGTTATATGTATATTGTTCCATAAAAAGAATTATTGTGATAAAGGTGATAGATAATTAAGCTCAAACCTGTGATGCTGGCAAAGTATAGACGGAAATATGGCAGTACAATTATATCAGAGAATTATTGTGTACATGTTTCTACTTTCACCATGGCTAAATGTCATGCTATTTATAAAATCCAAACCACAACTCTTTATTGTCGCACTTCATTTCGGTTGCTGCTATATAAATATATATCCTTTAATATAGTGAACCGGAATATTCAATACACCTCAAAGTTTTGCAGTACATGTATATGGAAAAACCATATGATCACAAATTAATTTTGAAAATTTATTTGAAATCGTCTTAGTGAAAGTTATTAAAAGTTTAAGAATTGAATCACACAAATATTAAACTCACCCATTCTTGACAAAAGAAGCAACAATCGAAATGAAGAGTTTTTTCAATGCTATATCCTCTACTCCGAAGTCTCCGGTAGCGTAGGGTGTCAAAAGCCGCCGAACAACGTCCATCTCCACATCAAACCAGTAGGATAAGTCCAAGGCGTGCATCATCCCTTTGATGTCCCCGGATATGTAGCGCGGATAGTGATTGAAATACAGCAACCAGGATTCCGTTCGCCTGCTGAACTCGATGGCGTTCAGAATATCAAGTGTCGGAATGATAAAACTCAGATCTGAGATCAGTTGTATCACATCATTGGGTGATGACTTCCTGGCCTGATACCATTCCAGAACATTTCTGACTAAATCTTCTGACACGTCATCAACACCAAGCCGATCGCCAATCGTTGTTTTGCAAGTGTGGAATAGAAAATGTTGCCAGCTGTTCAGTTTGTCCTCGTCTGAAACACTGATGTTGCTGTAGATGAAGTCGCGGGTCATAAACAAAAATGGGGCCAGCACAGACTGCTCATTGTTGTTGAGGCTGAAGAGATACCTCCTGTCGTAGAAGCCAATGTCCTCCAAATACTGCCTATCATTTATCAGGGCTGGAGGGGAATCCGTGAAGAACTCACCGTCCGCCCAAGGCACGTAGATTGGCCTTGACCCTTCGAAAAATTGGATGCTGGAAAAGTCTGACGCCGGCCGTGACCGCAAACACTGGATGATTTCAAACCCACTGGAGGCGCCGATGGTTGTCGCGTCCCTATCCCAACAGTTAAGTGAGCGGGCCAGGGAAATGACAATTGTTTCACTGTTTCTATATTGAGTAAAAAGTGATGTTGCTACACCACTTGCCGAGTAGGCCTTGGAAAACAATCCTTTTGTAACAGGACTTAATGTTAGAAGGGATACAGAGGCTCCACCCGCTGACTCACCGGCTATGGTGATATCCCTAGGGTCTCCGCCAAAGGCCTCAATATTGCTTTTCACCCACCTTAGTGCAAGTACTTGGTCCCATAATCCGAAATTTCCGAGCGAAGCTTCGTTTTTCGTGGTCAAAAAGCCAAGAACGCCGAGTCGGTATTGGATGGTAACCACGATGATGTCATGGTCCACGACGATAGTTCCAGGATTATAACCAAAGGAAGAGCCCATGAAAAATCCCCCGCCGTGAATATATACGAGAACTTTTTTAGGTGCCTGTGGCTTGACATTTATATCCTTGACAAAAATGTTGAGAACCAAACAGTCTTCTGATGTTTTTTCTTCAGGTAAAAGGAGTTGTTGAGCTTGAATGCAGGAATATCCAGGTTTAGTTGCATCGATTATGTCATCTAGGGTCAAGGATATGCATTCATTTTAGTTGATTTTTGTTTTTAAAATAATTTTTAAACTTTAGAAACTTCAAACAATCTGTAGACAAATAAGGAGCAGTCTTTTCTTTTTAAAATCTTTTACATTTATTTTTTATACTTTTTTGTTTTCCTATATACTTAAAGAATACTAACTAGATTGTAACATTTTTCAAAACTATATTGTTTTCACGTTAAGTATTTAGGTATACATTGTTTACCCACATGAACCGTCGTGACTGAACGTATAAGAGAGATAATATGTCCCATACGTGAGTCTTCTGAAGGTCCAAAATGAGATTTAATTGTATTTTATTGATAAATACTAGTTTTCAAATCAGAAAATGAATTTATCCATTGAAGCAAAACAATCTAATTACGATTTATTTGATAAATTTAATGACTCTTTGAAATGTTACATAAATTAACATTTTAATTTAAAGAATTCAAGTTAACGACAAGAAATCATAAATCAAAATAACATAACTCTTAGAATTATTTTGAGGAAAACATTTCATTATCAACCGATACTTCCAATTTCTATATGGCATGCATTTACAATTTAAAAATACATATATCTTTTATCAGTGGCGTAGCAACGGGTTGGCATCGGGGCAGTTGCCAAGGGCGCCAGCTCAAAAGGGCACCCCTAAATCTCTAATTTTTATATTAAAATGTATATTGTTTTGTGCTGAAAACAACTTAGCTTTTCATGGACACGAACAAGATGGAGGTATATTTTTGAATCTGATAAAATTTGTGTCAGTTTGATGTTGGTTTTAAAAATTCCCTTGAATCGCATATTAAATATCATACTAGCTATTTGTCGCCAACAATCCAGAATTAATTTATTAATTTGTTATCAGCGAAACAACAACGTGAAATAATAAAAGAAATTCAAGAACCTAAATATTATAGTATAATATTTGATATCACTCTGGATGTAGCCTATCTCACAAAGAACAATTAGCTGAAATTATTCGGTATTTAAAAAATCAGATCAAGAATATACCATTGAAGAGAGGTTCGTTGGTTTCATAAACAAAACTGAAAAAACAGGAGAAGGAATTGCCTTGGAAATTAAAGCAGCATTAATTCAAAATGGTTTATCACTTGAAGATGTACGTGGCAAAGATAATGGGGCCAACATGGCAGGGAAGTACAAGGGAATTCAAGCCATACTTGAAAAAGAGAATCCACTTGCTCGGTATATCCCATGTTCTGCACATACATAGTCTTAATTTGGTAGGTGTGCAAGCGGCCAGCATTGATGCAGATGTGACATTTTTCGGAACTAAACAGGAATTGTACAATTTTTTTTCTCCTCGTCAACTAGTAGATAGGATAAAATCTCCCCAGTCACTGAAATCAGCCTAAAGAAATATGCGGACACAACATGGTGTTCCAAAGAAAATGCTGTAAGTGCTTTATATGAGCAACTGGAGCAAATTATTTTAGTATTAATTGAAAAGAAGGATAATCACTTACTTGATGATGCATTCTCTGTTGCTGAATCATTGCACCGTAAAATCAATAGTTACAAGTTCATTTCGTTTATAACTATTTGGAATTTGATATTGGAAAAAATAAAAAAGGTCAATTTAGCACTACAAAAAAAAAGACCAGGATATTTATCTATCATCATTGCTAATAAAAGGACTTTTAAATGCCTTTGAATATCTAAGAACTAACGAAATCTAGAAAATTTTTGCCAAACTTGAAGAAATGTCATGATGTATTAAAATGAAAATCGATCCACTTCAAAAAAGGAAAGCATAACGAAAACGAATGTCAGGAGAGCATGATGAAGATGAAGAACCTAACTTGGATTAATTCAATTTTTTGTTGTTGCAATCATTGATTCAATAATGATGCAACTAAAATACAAATTTCTTTCTCTGAAAAATATAGCAGAAGACTTTAACTTTCTGACTGGCAAAGCATTCCAATCTTTTGCAATGGCAGATTTAGAATATAATGATATTCTATTATCAGGCAAATATCCTGAAATAAATAAGAGCAATTTATAATTGAAATAAAATGCTTTAAACATCAAATGATTTAACTATTGCAAAACAAAAAATCCCGATGAGATGTTTCATTTAGGCCTAGATCTTCTAAATGTTCTCGCTACATGGGAATGCCAAGAATCGTAACCGAATATCGAACGAGCTCTAAAGACATTTCTTACAATGCCAACCACAGTAGTCACTGCTGAAAGGAGTTTCAGCAAACTAAAATTGATCAAAAATTACTTGAGATCGACGTCAGGTCAACAACGCACATCATCTCTAGCTCTTCACATCATCTCTAGCTCTTCACATCATCTCTAGTTCTTCTTTCCATCGAAAGTGAACTTACCAGTCAAATTAACTTCGATGAAATAATCACCAATTTTGTTAACATTAAAGCAAGAAAAGTTAAGCATTTGATATAGGACATATGAGTGGATCGGTGGAGCGTTACTTACATTTACTTTTAATTTTGAGTTTCTATCGTTATGTATGAGATAATGAGTTTGACACATTGACACTATTGTTTTTATTTATAATACATGATACTTCAAGTTTTGCAGTATTCTTTATTAACGCAACAATATCCCGCTTTATCCTTCAATTTATTTGGTATTATTTAGTAAAGAATTTATAATAAACTGCAAATAAGTATTGTTTCTGTCTTACGCATTTTTTGATATTCACGTTGTATGACTGTCACTGTCTGACTACGTAATTATTGTCTAACAAATGAAAAATCGCAAAGCTGAAACTTGTCAATTTATCAAGGGTGCCAAAAATAAATTAGCCAAGGGTGCCATAAACCTAGTTACGCCTCTGTCTTTTATCATCCAAAAACAGATGATGGTGTATATATTTACACAACACTATCACATCATATTGCATCCTGCATAAACGGAACTATTAATACAACTTCTGGCTTTGTAGTCTCCGGAAACTGTATGCATGCCATAATAAGTTGCAAGTCAGAGCTTCCAAGAACAAAAAAGATAAATCATATTCCAAATAAAAAAATATTTTAAAAAAAAATTAATTAATTAATTAATTTAAAAAATAATGATTAAAAAACTGCTCCTTGCACAAAAGTCAATTAAAAAATTATTGTAACACCTTTAAATATATATATGTATTATAAAGATCTTGGATAGTCTTTACTAAAGCACTTACTTTGTCTGGGATAAGGCAGAGGCTTGGTGAATCGTAGCTGTCCAACGGGGGGAAGTGCGTATGGTATACCACGGAATGACCAGAGTGGTTTGCCATTTTCGGCGGTCAGCTTTAGTCCTCTAACCTTCCCCACGGGGGTTTCAACCAGTTGGAACTCTGAACTTTGTGCGGCTACCTCATGTAGCACAAGCATTGCAAGTAAATACACCTGCCTCGCCAGTAAACACACCTGCCTCGCCATGTGTTTCTAGTCGGTATCAGTCAACTGCTTTGAAGAAATATAGAACTTGTGACTTTTATGTTTTCATAATTTACAGGGGTGTTCTTAGAGTTGGGCGAAGGGAGGGCGACATTCTTAGTGCCTATTTTATTGTATAAATAATTCATGCCTGATAATAAGACTATTGAGGCACACAATTTGAAGTAGGCACGTAACGTGATATGAGGTCTAAAAAAACAAATGCAATTTTAAATGTCTTTAGTCATTACATAACTAAAAGATGTGAACTTAAGTAGGCTAATCCCTGGTACAATATTAAATAGTACTTTTCAATCCAACGTAAGTATGTATTTTTTAATCTTAGAATTTTACAGCTTTATCAGTATAGATTTGAAGTAGTGAACTGTTGTTGCTACGTAACGCGCTCTGTTAAGTGAAATTAATCTCAATTTAGTTTTTGGAATTTCTAGTAAAATTTCAAAACCGATAGCCGTGGTCATTTTTTTTTAGTGTTAACTACAAAGACTGCAACAAATACTTTTGTACATCGCTTTCCAGGCCGTGTTCTTCCGTCGCCTGATTTTTAGTTATCATTACCGGTCGTGAAGACATTCTTTCAGCTCGCAAATCAATTGTTACAAGATTTTGACATAATTTGTATCTACACATGACGTAATATTTTGACAACGCGCCTTCTTAGATCATTTAAAGTGGATAGAGATGCTCACGTGACAGCTGTAGGGTTCGTTTGGTGTGTGTGTCAGGGGGGGGGATACTAAATAGACAAAGTATATATTGCTTCTTATGTAAATAACTAGTGTTTCACCCGTCAAAAATGACGGAATCTTTTTTGGTTAAAACAGCACTATAAAACAAAATCGAACGAAGCACCACCTATTAGCATTACATTCATACAGACAACGGGAATCAATTTACATAATTCCCGTTGTCTGTATGGATGTAATGCTGTTAGGTGGCACTGCGATCGATTTTAGAAAGCAAATTACTGCACCAATAAAGAATTCTTTTGGAACGGCCGCATTAAATTGTTCAAGAGGAAAATAAATGAATAAAATAAAAAATTAAATAAAATAGATGAAAGTACTGTATTACGTTATTTTTTAATCTGATGTGTATTTATTTTGAAAACTTCCGTCATTTTTGACGGGTGATACACTATTAAATATACATAATTAACATAAGTAACTTATCCTTGTTTGATAAATACGAAATATTAAACTTGCTGAAATGTACACAAAGTATTTCATAAATATAAATCCTCAAATCCTCTGTTTACATCGTTCCCTTTTCAAAAATTAAAATATAAGCTAAAACAATGACGTCATATAATATTTTTTTTCAGCGCGTCTTTAATTTATAATTATTTTGCACACCTTTTTGCGCGCCTTCCGATGCACGCCATGTATTAAAAATATAAGCAAAACTTTTATAATAAAGGCGAAAAGGCAGGAGCGGCCTTTGGGGATGGAAGCTGGGGCAATCGCCCCAGGCCCCGCGCTTAAGGGGGCCCCGCGTTTCCGACTTGAGACTATATTTCAGTAACAAAAGAGCCGGCAGATATTGAACTACTGAGTTTGCGCAAGAATTAATCTAATCTAGGGGGGCCCCGCGTGGTCATTGTTGCACCAGGTCTCGCGCGTACCTGACGCCGCCTCTGCGAAAAGGAATTTATTGAAAAGGGTAATGGGTAAGCCCGAAAAAAAAACCATCAAGAGAATAAAACAAAATCGATCGCAGCGCCACCTTAACAGCATTACATCCATACAGACAACGGGAATTATGTATATTGATATAAAATTAAAATTTCATTACTTAAAATGTGAAAAATATATAAAATATTGTCTAAGTTTGAAAAAACAACAGCTATTTATAACAAAAGCCATGCAAACTTTGCATTGAGGTTTCCATGATAGTTTAAAATTTGAATAAATTCATTATTTTGATACATTCTTCGTATGATAATTACCATAAAATATTGTAGTGCCCACTTAGTGTTTAAAAGTATACTTTTATTAAAAAGTAATGGCATTTATAAAATTTCAACACAGGCGAGGCGTATAAGTAATGAATGCTTATGAATACAATCAGGCTAGCGCAAGAATCTAATTTTCTTCCCTATAATAAAATATCCTTGGCTGTAATGTTGGTGAAACAGAGGCTAGCCACCGAAACACTCAACTTCTTGTTCCAGTTAAATGATGTTATATTTAGCGTTTCCAGGTGAAAATAAAAATCTACAAATAACTAAACATGTTTGTAATGTTTACTATTTCGGAGTTGGGGCTTTGCAATAGGAGAAACGCTGCAATAGTGGTTTTAACGGACCATGGCCTATATATCCAGATAGTATCATGTCGCCGTTTATCGACCTGTCTTCACTGCCATTCACCTTAGCGTCAACATTTTTGACACAGTAAAATGGTGGGTTGAAGCAGGCCTCAAATCATAACATTAAAAATATGTCCTAAATCTTGCTCTATTGTTATATCTACTATTACTCTCAGATATGTTACTAGGTTAACTTTTTGCCATGATTCTTCTCTGCAAAATTATTTGGTAAGGGTGTGGAGCCGACTATTCAGAATGTCTAAAAGAAGGCCATCCAGCATTCTGCCAAACATAAACATTCTCTCCAATGTTCTAATGAAAAGCTGCTGTACCTCTGGCGTCAATGTTTTGCTTCCCATAGTCTAATTCTGATGTTATATTTACAATTGAGAATCTTTAATGCATGATGCAGTCGGCATTTTATAGGTCTGCCTACTTATCGTGTCATAATTGTCAAGTCACTCTCACTGTCTGTGATGGCGCTAATAAATTTTTTAATCTCCGTCAGTCCTCAAGTGTACACATTGCTGGGTAAAGAAACGAAGCTTCATCTCAATTTAATAGTTTTACATTTTTAATGTTTATATTGTACACAAAACTACTTCAGAACCTTATCAATGCAATTATGATTACACATAAAATAATATTTTAAAATCAGATCTGATACACTAAATCATTTAACTTTGTACTAACTGCTTCGCAATTGTGTGTCCGATTAAACCTAATTTATATATTCAATATATTTTTGAAACATGCCATTTTCAAAAGCTAGACATGGCAAATTTTTATTACTTTGTTCTTGTGCACTTACCGGTAGTGCCAGCACGCTGGCTATAGATTGATGGATTCTTGGCCACAGGTTGCTGCAACCATTCGTTATACGTGTGTTTGTGAACTGTGTATTGTGTATGTGTGTTGTTAAGGGATCTCAAAATTGTGAAATGTGACATTTTGTTGTATGCGTTAAATTTTCGATTTTAGCATTTATTACGGCAAATATAGAAGTTTTTAGTGGTCAGTGGTTGGACAATGTCAAAATGAAATGAGAAATAAAATATCAGAAATAAGATGAACAAAAATGTATCATAACTTATTTAATTTTAAAATGACACAGAGGCCTATTTGCGAATATTTTTCTTGTTAAAAATAATGTTTTAATAGATCTTATGTTTATTTGTGCTTCTTAGATGAACGTTTCCTTCTATAATATAGTACAATAGGCTAACACAACCACCTCCAGGTCCCTAAATTACACACGACAGATATTTGAAAAATTTACAAAGAATAATCTTTAGTTGTATATAAGTTTTAAGGCATGTGCCATTTAAATATTTTGAGGCATTTGCAGAATTTCATTACAAATTAACCAACCTCAACCATTAATAATATTACTATCGCAAAAGCTTTATAAAAATCAGGTTGTTATTTTCTTATTTATCACAGTTTTATAAGCCGTAACGTACATGCGTTAAATAAAAACTAAAATAATATTGTATGTTATTTGTTGTTAAAACACTGTTATTTATTTTCAGGATTAAATGTGTCATCAGGATTATATTTCTTTCCATACGTATGTAGCAACTGCTGGTGGATTTTGTTTTGTTTGTTAAAGATTCAATTATAAGATAGGCAAAATTATTTTTTTCACGGATAACCATTCTGTGACATTTTAAAGGCATAATACATAATTAAACAATGTTTTTCAAAATACCGCCTCTTAATTTCATTCAGCATGTTATCCACAATGTTATTAATTTTATAAAACTTACTTCAGTTATGAACTTTGGGTCTACTTCTGTGTGTCGCCAAAAGTGTCAACTCTCTAAACAGACTTTTCGACATAACTGTAACAATTTTGTTTATTTCAAAATAAAATATCAAATCTCATTTACGAATGTTATATGAACAAGTTTATATATTTAATGTTTCCCAACATTAAATTGTAAAAATTCATTTTGTTCCACTAAAGCGTCTTGTCGCAGAGATTTAAATACACGATTTAAATAGTTTAAAAACGATATACGTACTTGTTTCGTTCAATATTGTTTTTTATATTTCAGAAAGATTCTCTTTACTCATTAAACGCACCCACGCGTGGTGTTTCACACGTGTTACTTTGCGTAATTAAAAAACTAAGCGCATCCCTGTTCAGTCACATAAGAAATAATTCTGCTGATTATGTTTGTTTAATTCATTTTTTTTTAAATTAAAAAGCAATAGTTTAATCAGCAAAGTACACATTTAAGTTGTAATTTGTATATCCTCGAGTTGAACGAAGGCAGGTTATTCAGTCATAAACAATTTGTACTCCAATGATCATATGATGAGACTCCCTGGTGTATGATAAAGCACACAGGTAAACCTTGAGTGGGTAGTGGAAAATAACAACTGAAATATGGGTCAGGGAAAAGTCTTTCAATATTTCCAAAATGTGTTTGACCTAGATTAAAGCTGTTTCATGTTTTTAACAGGAAATCGTTAGAGATTTGCAGCGGAAGAGCTGGGAGATCAGAGGGCAGAATGTTAAGATCTTAACGGAAACAGTTGCTAACGATTACAAGCGTGTTATTTTTAAACTTTATTTGTATTTTAAAGAGTTCCAATACAATCCGTCGGCGCTAGCAGCCCTGCGAATGTAGAAAAAAAAGTGTACTATTTTTAAAAAATGTATTACAATGTAATATTTAATTTTTCTTATGCTCGTTAAACGATTATAGATTTGTTTAATGGTAGTCGTAAATGCAAGCTTTTAAAAACGTATTACTTGCTAGCACTCATATTAAAGACATAATGTGTGTTTGCGTGATGTAAAACTGTTTACCTAAAATGAATACTGAACAACTTTACCACACGTTTATTTGCACATGAACCAACACATTTATTAAAGCAAATTTTGCTAGGGGCAACATTTTAATTTCTTTTTAAATCCAATGACATCTCTTTACAAGAGGTTATAGAAGTATACGACTATAAGAAGATCAGTGCGATCTTATGAGTAAGAGGCAAGAGATGCCAAATAATATGATTGAGAAAGTTGTTAACGGTGACATTCTGTAAGAGCTGCTATGTGCGTCTTTGGATCTTGCTCCCGATTCATGCGCACACTATTCTAAATCCTCTGATATCCAGAGTTGTCTCTGATTAAACCTCAAGTTTCTCTCCACTGTTGGCTTGGGGTTGAAGTTCGGGTAATACGAACCGCTTGGTCTCCATCAACAGGACCCCAGGTTTAATATAGGGGATTCTGGGTTTCTGTATAATATAATGGACATTGAATATAAGTAGCGAAGTGATATAAAAGAAAATGACAACAAAAACAATACAGATTTTGGTACGCTTATGGAGGCATATAAATTTAATGGGTGAATAAAAGTGTGGTATAAATTATATATTGTATTTTTCCAGGGCAAGATATTGACCTAGTCTTGCCACTTGTAAAATGGTTTGTTGTATTGCTAATTGTTAAAACTATTTGTGTATGCAATAAATGTTTTTACAGTTTGCATGATAACCTTACGTACACAAAAAATTCAGACACTAAAATATTTATATTCATTTAAGCTTAGAAAACACTATTCAAAATTATTTCAATGCAAGGAAAGGTTAAAAATAATAAAATAACAGCTCATCTTTTTTACAAAACCATAAGGGGCCGTCCATAAAGCACGTCACGCTCCAGAGGGGGGAGGGGGTGTAAGAAAGTGGGACAGGGGAGGGAGGGTCCAGCCATGTGTGACGTCACGCTGTTTTATATTAAATTTTAATTATTTTGTTAATAAAAAACTAAATTTTGTTCAAAGTGTGACGTACTTTAGAGGGGGTCCTAGCTATGTGACAGTTTGTGACAGGGGGGAGGGGGATTTAAAAATGGTCAAAAATAGCATGACGTACTTTATGGACGGCCTCTAACCCGTGTCATGAAGTATAACATTTTTATTTTTTTTAAAATAAAAGATTTTAAACATTTAGTTTATGAAAAGAAAAATAATCAAGTCATACAGTTATATTTTTTCTTATCAATATCTAATTTATAATTTAAGCAAAATATAATTTATAATGAAATGGTTGGTAATTTAACGAAGGCTATAATAATTAGATGATTTTTATATTACTGCTATATGTGATGGACTGGATAAAAGCAAATTTATCTAAAATTTTTCTAAAAAAATATTTAGTGTTTCTAGGTTTAATAATTTAACTGATACTGTTAATCTTGTCAATTTTGAATATTCTCAAGTAATGAATCTGGCAGCTCTTGCTTTTTTTTCTTCTTATTTGTTCTGTTTATCTATGTTTTCTTTAGTGAATGAGTCCCATTCAGATGATGCATATTTTAGTACAGATCTCACAAAAGTAAGTTAATATTTTAATTTTATTTTATTGTTACATTCTTAAAAGTTTCTCTTTATAAAACCCAAGGTTTTGTTTGATTTTTAAATTAAGTCATTTACAAGGCGATTTCACAAGAATGACACATCTATTATTGGTCCCAGATGATCTAACAGGAATAAGGATATAAAATTATAGTAATTTACGATTTATGGACTATCGAACTGTGATATTTGTGACTTTTCGGAAAGCATGTGTACAACTATAACTTAAATTTAATGCATTTCACACAACTTAAATAAAGAGGAGTATTTTATTATATAATATATTTTATGATTTTTTTTTCTTATATGAAATCACATCGCTTTTTTGAGATCATATTTCATTTATTTAAGTTTTAAAGATTTAACTTTATAAATATTACTGTTACGTGTAATAACTGCTATTTTGTTTATTATGCAATTAAGTGTTTTACAATGGTTTCGAATGTTATAATAAAATGTTACATCTTGGAATGTTGGGTATAACACCGCAATAGGTTCGAATGTTATAATAAAGAAACAAAAGAAAATAGTAAACTAAAGGATTGACGGCATTGTTCACGACTCACCTAATCGAAATTTCGAATAATTTTTACTAATTACTTGAATATAGTGTCAAACACAATATAACATATATAATATACTTCGATGACTCACCCATATTTTACAAAACTAGCAACAACACTAGAGAAGATTTTCTTAAGATTCAAATCCTCCTCCTCAAAATCTCCAATCCCGGGTACAAAACGCCTGCGTAACGTGTCAGTGCTAATGTCAAACCAATAAGCAAGGTCGAGACCATGAGGAACTCCTTTAGCGTCACCTGTTATTCCTTTCGGGTAGTGGTTGAAGTATAAAAGCAGGGAATGCGTTGACCTATTCTTTGCTATGGTGTTAGGGATTTCGAAAATTGGGATGAAGAACGTCAGATCTGCGTTAAGTTCGTAGACGTCATTGGGGAAGGAAAGTCTTGCTGAATACCAATCTTTGACCATCCTGATTTTTTTTATCCATGGCATATTCGGGTCCTCGGATGTCGTAGATGGATTCTCTAGTTGCTTTCATCAGTGCGTTCTGTCAATGTTTTTCTTTGTCTTCTTCGGATAGCATTTTGCTCTTATAAATATATTTTTTTGTTTCAGTTAGAAAGTCAGTTACCACAGATGTTTCGTTGTTAGTCAGGCTGTAGAGATATTTCCTGTCCATTAAGTAGTCAGTGTCTTGCATTAGATTCTGTGGAGATCTAGGAATAATCTGCCATTCTGCCCATGGCATGTAAATTGGCCTAGAGCTATTGGCAAATTGAATCTTTGAGAAGTCTGAAGCCGAGCGGGCACGAAGGCACTGAAGGACTTCCACCGATCTGAATGTATCAAACTTTGACGTATCGGTTTCGTTCTAGTAGTTGAGAGATTTCGCTAGTAACATAACGATGCTGTTACTGTTTCTGTAGTCAGTAAAAATTGACATAGCGACTCCACTAGCAGAATAGGCCTTGGTGAACAGTCCCTTTGTGTCTGGACTCAGTGTAAGGAGAGACACAGATACCGATACTGCAGATTCTCCAACAATCCTCACGTCATTGGCGTCTCCACCGAAAGCTCCGATGTTGTTTTTAACCCAATTTAAAGCTAGAACTTGATCCCAAAGACCATAGTTTCCAAGAGCGGCCTGATTCCTCGTCGTCAGAAACCCTAGAGCGCCGATGTGGTACTGAATGACGACGACACTGATGTCGTGATCTATGACAATACTTGCAGGATTAAATACAAAGGAAGATCCCACGAAAAATGCTCCTCCGTGTATGTAAACAAGAACTTTCTTTCGTGCTTCAGAGAGATACTTAACATCTTTGGCAAAGATGTTGAGAAAGAGACCGTCTTCTGATGTTGTTTCATTAGGGACAAGTTTAGCTTCTGTTTGTATGCATGACGCTCTCTGTTTTGTGGCGTCTATGATCTCAGCTGCACAGATAAAATAAATTCGTTTTTAACATTTTGATATTTTACTTTATGATTTGATCGGCATCTGATCCGATAAAATGGGGTAGTGACATGATAGTTTACTATAATATTTTAGTGCAATCATTTAGTTACTTTGTTTTGTTTACAGCTATTTTTTAAAATGAATAAATACTTTTTATATGGAATAACGAAATAATCATTTGTGGAAATCACCAAAATGCATATATTTTTTTTTAATTTAAAAAATCAATAAGATCTATAAGAATTTTGAATCAGTTATACAAAACAACTGTGTATCCATACTTTTAACATTTATCGATAGAAAGTGATACGGTATCTTTGATTTCTGACATGTTTTAAGCCCTACTAAAACTTAAATCTTTACCTTAAAATTACATTGTGAATCCAAAGCCGGGTTTGGATTCTATGTTTTATTTCCACTTTAATTGTATACATTCAATTATAAATTTCCTTAAACAAAATTATTTATGTTCATATTTATGTTCAAAATACTTTATGAAGTGACAAACTCAAATGCACTCAATGAATCCTACAAACGTGGCTTATTTGGAATCTTGTAATGCCATTAAAGCATATGCTTAAAACTTAAATCAAACAATGGTATTCCAGGCACACTGATGAAATTTGATTGACATTAACAAAATAGAAGGTCATTAATTCTGAATCTAATGGTTTTTTTAAATAGCTTATACTGTCATGTTATGTCAGTTAAATTTCTCTAGCGAACTAAATTTGGCATTAAAGCAACCGATCATCTGAAATCTAGTTAACAGGAATAATCGATAATACAAAAAGATCATATGCTATCATTTCAAACATGAACAGTGAATGACACGATCAAACATCTGAAATTTACATTTAACGGGGAAAGGCAAGGGATTAGAAAATCTTAGCTGTTTTACAGAAGGCAGCGCATACGGGATTCCACGTAAAATGTAAACAAAAGCACACCGGTACTTCGATGGGTCGCGTCAACGCGTCAACTCAAACTCTCACGTGGCAAAAAAACAAAACAAACAGTGAGTTTGAATTACATACGTTATATAAGGATAAACTAAAAATGCATTAATTTAATTAAGGTACGTTAGATCGATCTGAAACTTTGATACGATGCATTGTTAGGTGAGACGGGTCAGTGTGCCAAATTTCAGCTCGATCGGATCATGGAAAGTGGTTCATTTTTTACTTTTGTTTTTCCGCCCGCCCAAGACAGAGAGAGATGATGACAGAACGACAGAGAGACAGAGACGGCGTTGAAGTTAATATAAGGGATTTAAAAAAACTTTTGTACCAAAGAAACATAATACGATTTTCATATAAATGTCTTTAAATAAAATAATACAATTGTTATCAGCTATTGTTAAATTTGATTACTGTTAGCCCTGTAGTATATTAATTTATTTGATTTAATTTAATTTTAAAGTTTTTTTGGTTAAAATTGATATTTTAAAATAAAATTTTTTTAAGAAATATTTTTTTTGTAACCATTCAACAAAAATGAAACTCCTTTTTTGGTATAAATTATAAATGCAGTCTTTTTTGTTGATTTTTTACTTTTTTAAAAAAAGATTTGAAAAAATTTGAACCTCATAGAAAATTAGAAAATAAACTAAATTTTTTCTCATTTCTCGGAAATGTATATGAATAAATTTAACTTCTCATTATTATTTTTAATTAACTTTGCTTAATTTTCTTTCATAGAAAAAAATGAGACATAAGTAAACCTGTTAGTTAACCTTCTGATTAAAAATAAAATAATAAACACTTTAAAATTTAAAAACTTTTATTAATAATAACCCAATCAATTTTAGACTCTAAGTTGCATCTATTCAAAAATTCACTTAAAATATCAGTTTTAGGTTTTTCAACAAAACATATCTACTTCATAAAGTAAGTTTAAAACTTTACACAAGTGCTGTTGAATTAAGTGGTACTCAAAAACGACATTGTCTGTACTCCCCTGAAGCCTGCTATAATTTAAAACAAACTTAGGGCTGGTACTGATTTTAAAAAATTATTCGACTAATTGGCAAACAATTTAATCGATTAATAGATTAATTTTTATTAATTATATTTTTGTAACGCATATATAGATCCCGTTAAGTTGCGATTCATTATCTCGCGAAATCGGTTAAGTCGCGGTAATTCAAAGACTTCCAAAATTGTTTGACGTAACACTGTAACACAGAAAATTCATTCTGCAATGCAAGAAATAAGGAAGAAAAACCTTTTGTTCACGTATGCACGTCTAAATAAATAATAATAATACGCGGGAAAAGTATGTAAGTAAAAAAAAATCAATTATTAATAAATTTGACCAAAAAAATATTAGAAATATTTTCTTAACTTTTAATCGATTTCTTATCGATCAAATTAATTTTAATCGATAAATTATTTTACGATTAATCGATTAATTAATTGGTTATTTCCTCAGCCCTAAAAAATATTATTTTTTTTTAAGCTCGACACAAATACTCTTTCTTGAAAAGCGTTCAAAAGGAAAATGAAAGGCATGTCGTTCTTACTAATTCATAAAAGAACTCAATTCCACATCAACATCTGATTCATCAGATAGATTATAAAAACCAAAAGGTGCCGTCCATAAATGACGTCACACGATTTTGGCAAATTTTTTATCCCCCTCCCCCCTCACCCTCTCGTCACACTTCGTCACAAAACCTTAGACCCCCTCTCTCTAATATTACGTCACAAAGCTTTGGCCCCTTATCCCCTAAAAGCCGTATTTTCTATTTGAAGATAAGCATGTTTCTAAAAAAAATTTACATTTAAATATGGATTTAGTGTAAGTCTGAAATCAATTTAATATCGTAACTAGGGGTGTACCGGATTCAAAATTTTAAAAATCCGACCGGATCCGGATTCTGACAGTTTATGAAGTGAAATCCGGAGTCAGATTTGCAAAAATGGCCGGATTCCATATTTGCCGGAGCCGTTATATATATATATTTTTATGGCTCTACTGGCCAGCTGGAGCTGACCGGATTTATGAAGTGAAATTCTGCCTGAGCCGAAGCCAAGCCGAAGCTGTAGCCGGATTTGTAAAAATGCCCGGATTCCGGATTTGACGGAGCCGAAATCTGGTACATTTGTAATCGTAACTAGGGCTTTCAATATTGTTGAAAAAAGCTGCGCGGGTACTCTTCCAAAACGCAGCATAATTTTCGCGGTCATGACGACTATAGAATGCAACCTAGCCACCATCCATGCATCTCATTTCACACAGTAGCTAACAGCATAATGTACTTCCAAAAACATACTATTGTGCTCTTCAAACTTTTATTCCTGCTGTAAATGCATTCGTCATACTCATAAACTAAAACTACAGTAAACTGAACATTGAAACAAAATGTCAACAACAATGACGTAACGTTCAGTCAGGTCACAGGGCCAGCAGCTTGAATGTTAATGTCCGATAGACGGCGGTCAATGTTCCTTATAAGGTCCGTTTGTTCTTGTGCAAAGTAAAAAAAAAGTAGTGAGCAAAATAGCATGGCATCCATTTTTTGTGTGCAATACTACACAATTTGCTGCGCGGTTATTCTAAACCACCGTGCCGCGTCGGCCACAAAACTGCGCCGCCGCGCAACCAGGCAGCTTAAAAGGAACATTGGTGGCATTTTTAATTGATAAACTTTACATACTGACAACTTTGTAAGTCTTTTTAAAATCAGTTTTTCTGCTAGGCCTACACATGAAAGGGCACGAGTTTGTTAAATTTTTTCAGCAAGGCGCGTCAACACCTGTGGGCGGGTGGTAACAGTTATGACATCACCAACCATTTACAAAACAAACATTTAAATTTTAACATTTAATTCAAGCCCAAGTAATTTTCAATCGGTTGTTTTTTCCAGATTAAAAAAAGCAACAAAAAATAATTAATTAAAAAATATATAAAAAATATTATATATATTTTTGTTATTACAGTAAATAGCTTTGAACAACTAAAATATACACAATTTCTTTTTTAGACTAGGCACGTTTTTAACATGGTCGCGATAGGAGTGGCGGAAGGAACAAGGCCGTACACAGGGGGTGTTCGTACGTTAAACGAACCCCCTTCTGCGAATTTGTGCCCTCTTCTTGTAACAATTAGATTTTTTTTTACTGTAAGTCTCAAGCAACGTCACTTCTTCATTCCTTTTGTAACTTCACATTTATTGTGTCGTTTGTTGTAACGTACAAATTGTTATCTAGGCTGGAAGGAATAACAGTCCAACTTCAGAAAGAAGCGATTGACATCATTTAGGCTATTTCACTTATCGAAAACGTCAAGCAGGAGTTTAGAGAGATTAGAACAATGTAGATTCTTCTTTCCAAAACACTTTTGAATATGATCATATCGTTATCATGGCGCAGTCTCTAGGAGTTGAAGCTTCAATGCCCAGAATTGCTAAGCGGCAAATCTACCGAAGTAATGTGAGCACAGAAACGCCAATGCAACACTATCTGCGGAACTTAATTTTAAACCATTTCTTGAGCACATACATCATTGCTGAACTAGATATGCGTTTCTCTGGCTTAACCAGGACATACTCACAACTGTTTCCTCTTGTGCCAAGTGCTGTTAGAAATTGTACGCATGAAGATTTGAAAGGCGCTGTGGATTTATATGAGCAAGATCTGCCTTCACCAGAGGTGCTGCCCGAAGAGTTCAGCGGATGGAAATTGAGGTTCACCCATTGGGAATAGTCAAAGCTACTAAAAATTTTCACGGACGCTATAAAACATTGGGATGAATCGATGTATCCGAATATTTATTGCTTGTGTGATTCCTGTGACTTCCTGCGCGTGTGAGGGAAGTTTCAGTGCACTCCGACGTTTGCACAATTACATGAGATGTTCAATGGAACAGGGAAGACTTACCGAGCTTGCATTGATGCATATTCACTACGCTTTCAATATCAACGAGGACAGTGCTTTACAGATATTTGTTAACAAAAATCCAAGAATGATTTACATCGAAGATGTCATAAAATAAACTTCATAGCATTGTGAGCTTCCGTCTTGTCAGTTACGTACCATAATGTATGTAATTCAAATTCTTTAACGCTTGCACCTGCAGATTTCATTATTAACAAGAAAAGAAATAAAATAAAATGTCTTCGTGCAAGTTTGCAAACCCCCCTGAAAAAAGTCTGGGTACGGCCTTGAGGAATGGGGGGGGGGAAGCTTTAAAAAAAAAGATTGGCTCGTCTGAACTGGTAAATAAATAATGTCGTCGTATTTCAAAGACTCGTTAAATTCCTGTCATTGATTCATTCAAAAAACCTAAACCTTTTTTGTGTTTTATGATTTTTCTTTCATGTTCAGAGGAAAAGGTTGTATGAAAACACCTTGTAGTTTGCCAGAACTTTATTTTATTTTATTTCCCTTTGATAGATTCTTCTCGAGCATTTTCGTGTTAAAAGTGTTAAAAGTAGTTCATAAAGAATATTTCAAACGAAAAATTTTATATGATAAATTTTCGCGAGACGCGTGAAGCTTTTTAAAACGTCATTAAATAAATTTCAAGCAATGAATTAGTTACGTGGAAATTTTATTTAAAGTTGCGCGATTTTTTGATGTGACGTCACATTTCTTTACCCCCCCCCCTTCGTCACACATCGTCACAAATGCTTGACCCCCCTCCCGTCTAGGCGCGTGACGTCATTTATGGAGGCCCCTTAAAGAATACACAAGGACTTTAATAACATAGTTGTCCCAAACCCTTCTGAAATGGGCAATATTACTAATATTTAAAATATTTAATTTTAAAGCTCGTTACTAACAAATGCGGACCGCAAAATTTATTTCAAATTCTTTGACTGCGCACCGTTCCAATTAAAGGCTCATTAAAATCACTTGACTTCAACGTTATTTGAACCGTTCCATGTGAATTCAGAATTTAGTCTTTAATTTCAATTACACCACATTTTACTATTTGAATAGTGCCTTTTAGCTAAATGGAAATTTGTCAATATTTATAGTATCCATACGTACGCCAAAGGGAATCTATCTTCTATATTACCACGTTTTTAAATCCCTTATATATATTCACTGGCGTCTCTCTCTGTCGTTCGTCGTCGGGCGGACGGGAAAACAAAAGTAAAAAATAACCCACATATCGTGATGCCATCGAGCTAAAATTTGACACATAGGCTCGTGTCACCTCACAATGCATCGTATCAAAATTTCAGATCGATCGAACGTATAGTTATTAAATTAATGCATTTTTAGTTTATCTATATAAACTATATGTAGTGGTCGCTATTGTTTACATTTTACGGGTCGCTTGACTTCACGCCAGCGATCAGTGAACACATCTCGTGTTTTAACCAGGTGTACCGGCGTGCTTTTGTTTACATTTTACGTGTCACGCTGAGCTTGGTCCAGCGATCGGTGACAAGACCTTTCCCCTCTCCCACCCGGGTTAAAAGCAAAGGGGAGTTAAGACAGATTCAGTCTGTAAATATTTGTAGCGTTTGAACATAATCAATACTTTTAGTTATGTCTCATATATAAGGGATTTATAGTCAAAAACTTTGTTTTTACGGGTTTGTTTTATTAACCACGTTTTATTAACTCGCTTTCGTTCCTGTGGCATTGTTGGTTTGTTGGTTTGTCCAAGATTTTTTCAAATCTGCCAACGTAAAATTGAACCACTTCTGATGGTCCTAGAGATCTTAAAATTTTACCACAGATAGATCTTGGATGACAATGCATTATATCAAACTTTCAGATCGATCGTTATTAAATTATTGAACTTTTTAGTTTATCTATAGTCTTTATGGGCCGCGTTGGGTTGGACTTCCGAACCGAGGTAGAAGGCAGTCGCGGGTTCTATTCTCGGTGCTGGCATGGCCCTCGGGGCATTGTTCTGGCCACACAATCCCTCGCGTTGTTTTGATTTCTTCGTGCTGTAGTTTGTTTCTCCACTTTCTTTGCACACTCCATGAGCAAGTTTGCGGCGTATGCTACGCCGTGGGACGTCTAGTAAATATATATTATATTTCTAATGCGATCCATTTGTTTTTTTAATCGCTCCAACAATTAATAAATGTATGACCATATCCAAACTTACATTTCATATACACAGAGTTTTTTTATCCATGCTTTTTAAAAGAATGGTATAAAAAATTAAACAATAAAATATATTTAGGTCATATTTTTCAAGAAAAGGGAAATAACCCATTTCTTAATGAAATACTTACTTAAATAGATTCCCTTACATATTATCTAAACCTGATAAATGTTTTTTTTAAATTTCGTCCTAAAATTAATAAAATTAAGCAAATTATAGATAACAGATGCACTAAGCACTAAAAATGTTTACAATGATCTCGAAGCCAAACGCCACCAAGGGCATACCTCATTAACATTATTGTTAAAATTATTGAGCTGAAGTATAAGTATATCCTTTGAAATCCTCTTAATTGTCCATATGAACTATTTTTAAAACGTTTAGCAGCAGTTATGTTCTTGAGTAAGCGTTTAACTTTATTAAGGTGTTCATTTTTAACACGAGATATAACGTGCAAAAGAACATAATCAGCTAGTTGCATCAGGTAACTCATGGAAGGAGGTCAATGGTAAACTGACGTAAGATATGTAAAAAAAGTAGGCCTACTTTCTTGCCTAGTAAATTAATTTTGATGTATTTAAGTGATATAAAATAATCTTGATAACAGGGCATTTCAGATATCAAATAATTTGACACCAAGTCTTGTAAAAATAATTTTAACTTTATTTTTTTTTAAAAAATTGGGGAACTTTGCTTGGCTAGGTTAATAGCCATTCAAGGAAGAGAAAAATGACGTTGTGGTGGGGAAGTGGTGGGGGGGGGGAGAATTGGAATTTCTCTGACATTCGTCTTTCAATTGTACTTATATTTTAATACTATTAATAAATAATTAGTGTGCAAGTTATACAGAAAAGATGAGACATATTGATTTACGAATGTAAAGGAATAAGCTAATACAGATGTTGGAAACATATTTTTTGTAGAAAAATAAGGGTTCATCTCTTCTCCTTTTAAAAATTATTGACACCGCAACTCGATTTTCCACCAAAAGGCAAACCAATCTCATACGTTTCTCTAGTCCAAAAATGACATAAGTACCATAGATAACTCTAGCTACAAAAATCGTTAACATGATTTTTGGATTCACATTAACAAGATTGTTTGTTACTTTTTTTAAATGTCGTATTTCTTTAACCACATAATTCGTCTGCAAAAACAAAAATATCCTACAAATTCTTTCTGGGCAAAAAGAAGAGTATCTTCTTTTTAAAAAAAAATAATTATATGAGATAGTAATCAATTTAATTTAACCTCTCTCTTTTCTCTGCCATTTTCCAGATAATAACATTTTAAAGAGTATTACATCGTTGTTGTAGGTGTATATTATTTTGGTCGAAATCTCATTGTATCCTTTAAAAGTCAAGCGAGAATGGAACCAAAGTACGAATAACTTTTCCCCATGAAATCGTGACACAGTTAATTATATGTTAAATAACAGATATAATTGTTATATTTGAAATTAAAATATTGAAGTTGAAATAAACTACTATCATTTTTAAAATACCCTCATCTGTCACGACTGATCCCCTATGAGTCAGGCTCTCAGTAAGTGTTTGTACCATTTTTTGTTAGATAAATAGAGTCTGCACTGTGATAAAACTACTCTAGTAAGACCAGTCTCCCCAGTGACAGAAGTGGTGCATGTCATTCTGTCCACTTATACCTGCCTTGTGCAAACGCAAATGACGGTAGTTTTTTTCCCCCCTTTTCTTTCTTTTTTAAAAAGATGTTCTATTTTAATAGTGAATTATTTCGCAATCACTTGAAAGTTTGCCTCTTCACTTCTGGTTGATTGCAGTAAATGACCTCTAGTTGGTGTTGAATGTATAAATACTTCGAAATATAGTTATACTGAAAAACTACATAAATGTGTTTGCAAAAACTGGTAACAAACAAATAAGTCTGTAATGTGACAAAATTAAAACCTCTGGCTTAAACATGTTTTAACATTGCGGGTAAGACATTGCTCTTGAAATGTAAAGAGAACAATTAACAAAATATAAATACATAAAATTAAAATATATATTTTTTATTTATTTCTAAGAAAAAAATATAATTCTAACAAAAATATCAATAATCATGTAATATAAGTGTAATGTTCAGAGGCGTCACTAGGGTTGGTGTCACCCGGGGCGGTAGCTCATGGTGTCACCCCTTCACGACTGAAGGGGTCGTCCATAAATGACGTCACGTGATGTTGCCGATTTTTACCCCACACTCCCCCAGGGTCATACTTTGTCACAAAAACTTAGACCCCCACCCCTTCTTTTACGATATGACGTCACAAAGCTTTGCCACCCCCCAAGCCGTATTTTCTCAATAAAAATAGCATGTTGCAAATTATTTTTGTCATTTAAATATGTATTTAGAGTAAGTCTGCACTCTAATATCGTAACACGCGTGAAGCCATAGAAAATGCAAGTAAATAAATGGTAAATAATCAAATATTTAAGTGGAACTTTTATTTTAAGTTGTGCGTTTTTTATGCGACATCACATTTATTTAAACACACCCTCCCCTCGTCACACATCGTCACAGATGCGTGTCCCCCCCCATGGTGGATTAAATGGGGGGTGTTGAATGGGCTAAAGCTAGGGCCCCCCCCCCAATAATTTAAGGTCCCCCCAAACTTATAATAAATTACAGTGTATAATAAATATGCAGGCAAATGTTTGTATGAATCCCTGCACATGCCTTGGACAGTCATACGGCAATGCTGCACATATGAGTAGGAAGTATAACGGAAACCAGGCTATCCTTTATGAGAAGTGCAATGTTGCTCATTATATGCCGTGCACAGCTCATTCCATTAATTTGGTTGGGAAAAGTGCAGCAGGTTGTCCTGCTGCAGTCAGATTTTTTTGTCTTCTGCAAAATCTTTATACCCGGCTTGTTGCAACTACTCATCGTTGACAATTACTTCAAAAACACATGAAATTGATACATGTTGACAAAGCCTTGTGTGACACAAGATGGTAAGCCTGACATGATGATGTAAGGTCTGTTAATAACTCGTACCATGAGAGTATCGCAGCACTGGAAGAATAAGCAACAATTTAAAATCAACCACGTGACTGTCGACTTGAAGCAGAAGGATTTCTAAAGGAACTTGAACAACTGGAAGTCGCTATTTTACTTGAAATTTGGGAAACAATTTTAGAAAGTACTTCTCTCATTGCGTTTTTTAAAAGACAGCATTCTTAATTTGATTCCTATGAAGACAAAGTAACGGACAAGTCCGTGATGGTAAAAAAAGAGTATAAACAATATTCAATGATAATTTTTTTAAATAAAGAAAAAAAAAGAGGAAAAAAAAAGAAAGCGTCAGTTTGTTAAAGGGACATCACATAAACAGCATTCTCCCAGAGACAAAAATTCAAGATCGAGGTATTTCTGGTAATCATTGACAAACTTTCGTAAGCCCTACAACATCGGTTAGGCGCATATAAAGACATCCATGAGAAATTTGGCTTTCTTACAAACCTAACTGAGCTCAGCAATTTCGCCATCCGATGGGCAGGAGCCAAGTTAATAGAAGAATATTCAAGCGATTTCGAAGACTGCTTACCTTCAGAATTAGTCCAATTTTCAGAACTCTTAAAAAAATTATTGTCCAGCCCCAGGCTCAGGGTAGGAAAAGGAAGTAACCCAATGCGAAACTCAAAACACGTGCACAGAGCTAAAACTTTTGCTGCTTTTGAATGAGCTAAATTTCACACAGTCCTTTACAAATGTACACATCGCACTTCCCATATATCTTTCAATGATGACATCAAACTGCAGCTGAGAGCGATCCTTTTCAAAGTTGAAAAGAATATAAAATGAGTAAAAATGTGCATGGGACAACAAAGACTGAATATGCTCTCTCTAATGAGCATTGAAAAGGAACTTGTAAGCTTACTTAGCTTTACTGACTTGATTGAAAACTTCGCAATGAGAAAAATTCGCAAACGAAAGTTGTAGGTTGAATTAATACTAATACATCTTTTTCAATAAATTTTTGATTTGAAATAGAGAAAACTATTCGTTTCCCCATGAAAAACAAAAGTTTAAAGAAAAAATATTTAATAAGAAAAACCCGTAAAAAACCAAGTTTTTGACTATAAATCCTTTATGTACGAGAAGTAAATAAAAGAATGTTCATTATAATACGCAGCGCCAGACCATCCAGAAATACAAAATTGCAGTTGTGTCGTAAAACATGTTTAATATAATGCGCACCGATCAGGAATATGTTTATAAAAAGAGCTGTCAATAAAATACGCACCTTATTGCGCGACAGAAAGGTTGTTCAATATAATACGCACCGCGACGCTCTATCTCAAAAAATAGCATGATACATAGGAATAAATAAAATAATCTAAAAAATCAATAATTTAATGACGGTACATGCGATCGATCTGACATTTTGATACATTGTTTTTATCATCGGTACGAAACTGCCTGCAAAATTTCAGCTCGCTATCTTGCGAGCAAGTGGGTTAAAAATCGATCAAAAGTTTTGGCGACAAGCAAGCAAGCAAGCAAGGTCCGCCGCAGACACCACGAGTTAATATAAAGGATTATAAAAAAAAACCGTAAAAAACCAAGTTTTTCACTATAAATCCTTTATGTACGAGACGTAACTAAAAGAATGTTCATTATAATACGCAGCGCCAGACCATCCAGAAATACAAAATTGCAGTTGTGTCGTAAAACATGTTTAATATAATGCGCACCGATCAGGAATATGTTTATAAAAAGTGTTGTCAATAAAATACGCACCTTATTGCGCGACAGAAAGGTTGTTCAATATAATACGCACCGCGACGCTCTATCTCAAAAAATAGCATGATACATAGGAATAAATAAAATAATCTAAAAAATCAATAATTTAATTACGGTACATGCGATCGATCTGAAATTTTGATACGTTGTTTTTATCATCGGTACAAAACTGCCTGCAAAATTTCAGCTCGCTATCTTGCGAGCAAGTGGGTTAAAAATCGATCAAAAGTTTTGGCGACAAGCAAGCAAGCAAGCAAGGTCCGCCGCAGACACCACGAGTTAATATAAAGGATTTAATAAGAAAAACCCGTAAAAAACCAAGTTTTTGACTATAAATCCTTTATGTACGAGAAGTAATTAAAAGAATGTTCATTATAATACGCAGCGCCAGACCATCCAGAAATACAAAATTGCAGTTGTGTCGTTAAACGTGTTTAATATAATGCGCACCGATCAGGAATATGTTTATAAAAAGAGCTGTCAATAAAATACGCACCTTATTGCGCGACAGAAAGGTTGTTCAATATAATACGCACCGCGACGCTCTATCTCAAAAAATAGCATGATACATAGGAATAAATAAAATAATCTAAAAAATCAATAATTTAATTATGGTACATGCGATCGATCTGAAATTTTGATACGTTGTTTTTATCATCGGTACGAAACTGCCTGCAAAATTTCAGCTCGCTATCTTGCGAGCAAGTGGGTTAAAAATCAATCAAAAGTTTTGGCGACAAGCAAGCAAGGTCCGCCGCAGACACCACGAGTTAATATAAAGGATTTAATTTAAAAAAAACGTAAAAAACCAAGTTTTTCACTATAAATCCTTTATGTACGAGACGTAACTAAAAGAATGTTCATTATAATACGCAGCGCCAGACCATCCAGAAATACAAAATTGCAGTTGTGTCGTAAAACATGTTTAATATAATGCGCACCGATCAGGAATATGTTTATAAAAAGTGTTGTCAATAAAATACGCACCTTATTGCGCGACAGAAAGGTTGTTCAATATAATACGCACCGCGACGCTCTATCTCAAAAAATAGCATGATACATAGGAATAAATAAAATAATCTAAAAAATCAATAATTTAATTACGGTACATGCGATCGATCTGAAATTTTGATACGTTGTTTTTATCATCGGTACAAAACTGCCTGCAAAATTTCAGCTCGCTATCTTGCGAGCAAGTGGGTTAAAAATCGATCAAAAGTTTTGGCGACAAGCAAGCAAGCAAGCAAGGTCCGCCGCAGACACCACGAGTTAATATAAAGGATTTAATAAGAAAAACCCGTAAAAAACCAAGTTTTTGACTATAAATCCTTTATGTACGAGAAGTAATTAAAAGAATGTTCATTATAATACGCAGCGCCAGACCATCCAGAAATACAAAATTGCAGTTGTGTCGTTAAACGTGTTTAATATAATGCGCACCGATCAGGAATATGTTTATAAAAAGAGCTGTCAATAAAATACGCACCTTATTGCGCGACAGAAAGGTTGTTCAATATAATACGCACCGCGACGCTCTATCTCAAAAAATAGCATGATACATAGGAATAAATAAAATAATCTAAAAAATCAATAATTTAATTATGGTACATGCGATCGATCTGAAATTTTGATACGTTGTTTTTATCATCGGTACGAAACTGCCTGCAAAATTTCAGCTCGCTATCTTGCGAGCAAGTGGGTTAAAAATCAATCAAAAGTTTTGGCGACAAGCAAGCAAGGTCCGCCGCAGACACCACGAGTTAATATAAAGGATTTAATTTAAAAAAAACGTAAAAAACCAAGTTTTTCACTATAAATCCTTTATGTACGAGACGTAACTAAAAGAATGTTCATTATAATACGCAGCGCCAGACCATCCAGAAATACAAAATTGCAGTTGTGTCGTAAAACATGTTAAATATAATGCGCACCGATCAGGAATATGTTTATAAAAAGTGTTGTCAATAAAATACGCACCTTATTGCGCGACAGAAAGGTTGTTCAAATTTATACGCACCGCGACGCTCTATCTCAAAAAATAGCATGATACATAGGAATAAATAAAATAATCTAAAAAATCAATAATTTAATTACGGTACATGCGATCGATCTGAAATTTTGATACATTGTTTTTATTATCGGCACCAAACTGCCTGCAAAATTTCAGCTCGCTAGCTTACGAGCAAATGGGTTAAAAATCGATCAAAAGTTTTGGCGACAAGCAAGGGCGGGTGCAGACACCACGAGTTAATATAAAGGATTTAATAAGAAAAACCCGTA
This sequence comes from Ampullaceana balthica, assembly GCA_944989445.1. Classification (NCBI taxonomy): domain Eukaryota; kingdom Metazoa; phylum Mollusca; class Gastropoda; family Lymnaeidae; genus Ampullaceana; species Ampullaceana balthica. The sequence goes on along the minus strand of CALYLW010000004.1, from coordinate 3,160,742 downwards.
AAAAACCAAGTTTTTGACTATAAATCCTTTATGTACGAGAAGTAACTAAAAAAATGTTCATTATAATACGCAGCGCCAGACCATCCAGAAATACAAAATTGCAGTTGAGTCGTAAAACATGTTTAATATAATGCGCACCGATCAGAAATATGTTTATAAAAAGAGTTGTCAATAAAATACGCACCTTGTTGCGCGACAGAAAGGTTGTTCAATATAATACGCACCGCGACGCTCTATCTCAAAAAATAGCATGATACATAGGAATAAATAAAATAATCTAAAAAATCAATCATTTAATTACGGTACATGCGATCGATCAGAAATTTTGATACATTGTTTTTATCATTGGTACGAAACTGCCTGCAAAATTTCAGCTCGCTATCTTGCGAGCAAGTGGGTTAAAAATCGATCAAAAGTTTTGGCGACAACGTCGGTCGGTCGGTCGGTCGGTCGGTCGGCCGCAGACACCACGAGTTAATATAAAGGATTTAAAAATACGGAATAACGCGTAACATATTTTTAAGTGGGCTCGTTCGTAAGCACAAGACAGCGTAAGTCGGGATGGGACCGTCGTAACCGGAGGACTACCTGTATATAAACATGCCTATCTATGCTTTCACACTTTTAATAAATATATATATAACGAAATATTAACTCAAAGACATTGAATTAATAATTTTACTCTAGAAAAGATCAACAAAGAAAACCCATCCTTTGATTTTTATATTTTTAGGGGGGGGGGTAAAATCGTATTCCCCCCCACACCACTGTGGTGGAGGGAGTCGTGAGGTGGGATTCGTCCATGCTGTCGGTGTGTCCAAGCCCAAATGGCTTTATTTCTTTTAAAACACAGGACACTGCCCCTTTCATGTCCAGCCTTTTTTAAAGATCTCTCTGCTGCGGCTGTTTCTTTTCTTTTTTTCCTAGTTTGTTTTAATGTTGTTTGTGTGTTGGGACTGTTTCATTATTGCAAGTTAACTGATATTTGTTTAATAAAAGTTTTCGCGTTTAACGTATTGCATTTTAATTCTTAATTCCTTTATAGATGAAAAAATGTGTCTTCTTTTTTTCTGACACAGTAAAATTTTAGGCTCGTGTGTCACCCCCTGATGGGTGTCACCCGGGGCGGTCCGCCCCCCTCGCCCCCCCCTAGTGACGCCACTGGTAATTTTCCACCTAATAATTTTATATTAAGCCTTCATATTATTTTTTATTACACTTGAGAGTGGAACGAGAACCTCTGCCTGATTTATCTTTTGAGAACCTCTGCCTGATTCATCTTTGGAAAGGATTTATTAATACTCACACTTCTCAATTATTGTTTGTGAAGTGTAAAAAGTTAGATGACATCATCTAAGGGTGATACCTTCTCTAATTTTTTTTCAAGAAACAGCCAGTAACAACCAGGTTAAACCAGGTTTTTTAGACTGGTGAAAAAACATATTTTTAATTTATCACACATTTCAAGAATTTTATTTATAAAATTAATAATTAGATGGAACAATCCAAAATTAAAGATTTTAAAAAAGAACTTTGCAGAAAGCACTAAAAAGTATGAAATAGTTATTTATCATTTTAAGTGCATTATTAAACAGAGAAGGGTAACACTATGGTTGTAAAATAATGTTTCTAAAATATTAAAGTAAATTTTTAAAATCTTCTTCTGTGTTTAATTCCAATCCTTTGGCTGCAATTATTTTTCTTAATAAGTTCTTTGCTATTTTTAGCCTGATGAAAAGTCACATTAACTCAAATGATTGAGCTCCTAGAGTTGGAATATGATCATTTAAACACAAAGACAATTTTCGATTAGTGTAAAAAATTAATTTTAAATCTATTATAAAATCCCTTTATTTCAAAACTTATAGTGTAACACCTATATATTTAACTCAAGCGAGTCTGGTCTTGTTTTACGGGAAATCAAAAACTATTGGTGTAAAAAAATGTGTCTTTAATTAGGTGTTGGAGCTTAAAATACCATTTAATTCATGGGCGTGACAAATAATTGTGATTGCTTACATGGCGCAAAGGGAAACATTTATTGGAAATTTTTTAAAAATTACTTTACTTTTGTCAATATTTTTTCAAGTAGTTTTAATTTATAGGTAAGGTATTTCTTCCACAACAACTTAGTGTTTCAATTCTGATCGCCTTTTTTTAACCACGCATATATTAAGGTGACACTTAGATCTGTACATTTGGGAGGCGGCGTTCTAAACTAAATAAAGAGACTTTTCGTGGAAGGCCGGGGAAAATCACCAGGTCTCCACAATGGGAGTAATACTAGTATATCTATATTAACATTGACTTTCATAGAAACAATATATTTTAACCTAGATCTTTAAGCTTCTGACGTTTGCATTTAACGAAATGGTACAAATTATCCACCCAACATTCTTAAGAATAATATTAAATAATTCTAAAACATTGGAAAATGTAATGTTGAGGACCTAAAAGTATCAGGCAATAGTATTCGACAGGAACTGTTTTGGTCTCTACAAATGCATTGTACCATGTTTAATACATATGGTGCAGATGTATTTATAATATGAAGGTAATCATTGCTATCACTGACATATATACCAAAAATTCTTAACACAGTTGCCCATAATATGAAAATATTTAATTTACGATATTTCACTTGCTTGCTAAAAGTTTACAGTGCTATTTGATGAGAAAGAAGTAAGTCAAGAAAATTATTGTTAAAGTCATAAACTGCATAATTGTGTAAGGACTGGAATTAACTCCAGATCTATCCTCAATTTCATATGTACAAGATTCCAAAACTTCTTCCATCCACAGCTGTCTCTGCTCAAACCTCAAGTTTCTCTCCACCGTGGGCTTGAGGTTAAAGTTCAGGTAGTACGACCCGTTAGGTCCCCATCTACAGGATCCCAAATTTAGGAGAGGGGATTCTGGGTTTCTGGGGATTGTAAAATGCACTTTATAGGCCGCTTCTTATTTGAAAGGTAGATTTCTACCAATACAGATTATAAGTGTTTTAAATTTAATTACTTTGTATTTAGTTACATGCGTCTATTATTTGTTTAAAAAACCATCTCACTTTAATCAGAGCAAGACTTGCTAATACATTCTAAACATTTTACTATGACTTTACACAACAGCTTCATGCTGAATATTTCATTTCTCGTTTTAATTTTGATTTTTCTATTATTTAGTGTGTGTTTATAAATATACAACGTACCAAAATTTACTTCGCTTAAATCAATTTTAATAAACTGCAGTAGAGTAAAGAGCAGTTTTTGTAGTTTAAGTTAATTTGAAATTTAAAAAAATTCTTCATCATTTTGTGATGAAAAATTAATATAAATGCACTGAAACGTTAACAATTTATTTTAAAATTATAATTTAAAATAAAAACACTGAATAAAATTATATTTTCTCACCCAAATTTCACGAAATTTGCGACAACGCTGGAAAACACTTTCTTTAGATTAACGTCATCCTCATCAAACTTCTCAAGAGATCGCATGCGCAAAGATTCCTCATCTGCATCAAACCAATAAGACAAGTCCATGCCGTGGGGGGTTCCTTTAAAATCACCCGTGATATACTTGGGGTAGTGGTTGAAATACAGAAGCCACGAAGACGTACGCCCACTCTTCGCTATTGCGTTGAGTAAATCAAATGCGGGAATGAAAAATGTCAAATCGGCTTGAAGCTCAAATACATCGTTGGGCGGGAAAAGCCTGTTCGAATACCACTGTAGCGCCTTGCCTATAGATTCATCCGCGGCCTGCTCGGGGCCACGGATGTCAGTGACAGTAGTTCGGGTTGATGTTGAGAGGGCGTCTTTCCAAGCCTGTGCTGCTTCAACTTTCGTCAGGCTGCCGTTGGTGTCAATAATGTTCTTCGCGTCTAGTAAAAATCGAGCAAGCACAGATTTTTCATTGTTGGTCCCGCTGTAGAGATATTTCCTGTCGTAAAACCCGATACTCTCCAAGTACATTGTGTCTTTTATCAGATCCCTCGGAGATCTCGGAATGAACTCGCCGTCTGCCCAAGGTATGTATATTGGTCTTGAAATATCGGCAAATTGAATACGTGCATAGTCGGAGGCCGGGCGGGTACGTAAACATCGAATGACGTCCACAGACGTGTTTGCATCTAATTTTAACGTACCGGTTCTGTTCCAGCAGCTGAGCGATTTAGCAAGGGAAATTATGATGGTATCACTATTTCTGTAGTCAGTAAAAACTGACATAGCCACTCCACTAGCAGAATAGGCCTTAGTGAACAGTCCCTTCGTCTCTGGGCTCAGGGTAAGGAGAGACACAGATACCGATCCTGCAGATTCTCCAACAATCGTCACATCATTGGAGTCTCCACCGAAAGCTCCGATGTTGTTTTTAACCCATTTTAATGCTAGAGTTTGATCCCAGAGGGCATAGTTTCCAGGGGCGGCCTGATTCTTCGTCGTCATAAATCCAAGTGCACCAATTCGATATTGAATAACAACAACAATAATGTCATGATCTGTGACTATACTTCCAGGATTGAAGGATATCGAAGATCCCACGAAAAAAGCACCTCCATGTATGTAAACAAGAACTTTCTTTTTTATCTGAGGGCTTCCATTGATATCTTTGAGGAATATGTTAAGAAAAAGACAGTCTTCTGATATTGTTTCATTGGGCAAAAGTCTTTCATCGCTTTGTATGCATGAAGCTCTCTGTCTTGTAGCATCTATAACCTCAGCTATTTAGATGATATTTAAAATACATTTAATGGAGACTTATTGACTAGGCCATTGAGTGGGGCCCTTGAAAACATTCCTATGTTAAATGCTCGGAAAGGTAAGGGGTCCAAAGTAGAAGTGCCGAGAAAATATCTCTCGACTCTAAATTAGGCATACGAAACACGGTAAAAGGCGGGAGCACCTAAGTCACGGGATGGGCATGATAGTCGAACGTTTATTTTAATAGATTACAGTAGCACTATTTTTTAGAGATAATTGCAGTGGTGTAGTCCTAAAAAAGAGGTGGGAGGGCTCTCTTTTTTAACATTTTTCACGCGGCGTATTTTTCTCGAAGGTACACGCTCTACAACTAACACAGTCTCAAAAGTCTTAAGTCAAATTAAAATTGCATGCCCTCCATGCAGGGTGGGCGCGCCCTCCCTGTCCAAAAAGGTGGGAGGGCGAAGCCCTACCGTGTCCACCCTCCACTACACCACTGGATAATTGATCTATAGGACTCATTCTATTTCACCTTTTAATCAGTCAATATTGTTAGATATATATTGTTTTTTTAACTTAAGTTTCATATTTAATTACGCAGTTGAGATACAGATGTGTGAACAAAAGGTTTTAGAGTCAGGATTGTTTAAAGCGTGTAAAAACACTTATGTATTACATTTACACAATTAATTTTGGAATATTAAAGATCAAATTAATGTTTACTTTCAGTTTTCGTTTGATTAAGCACTACGTTGCAGTAAATTTTTAATCGATTTTTAACAAAATCTGATACTTACTCTGATTCGGTAAGGGCAGTGGTTTGGAAAAACGCAGTTCTCCAACTGGAGGCTGAGCAAATGGAATTCCCCTAAAAGTCCAGAGAGGTTTGCCATTAACTGCAGTCACCTTCAAACCCTTCACTCTGCCTGCTGGGGTGCTGACAATGCCCGGCTCCTGAGCCTTTGAAGTAACCACATAGAGGATAATACAGAAGAGTGACAACTTGTGCTTCATTTCCGTCTTGCTACTGTAACATACAAATTTCAGTCTTCCTACTTCAACACACAAATTTTAGTCTTGCTACTGCAACATACAAAAGCTATGAAGATATCTTTTCTCTTATTACTATTTTACACCAGTAAGTGTGCATGACGAAATATATTTCAATACACAGAATCGGATATTAAACTTTACCGTCGGTACAGCTAAATTGATTAGGAGAAAACATATTAAATAAGATATTTTTATCAAAGAAGGAAACTGTCAGAATGTAATTTCGTCTCCCTCCCTCTCCCACTCACACTTCATGGAACAAAACTGTTGGCTTTCATTCAAGTGATAACTACGATGAGTTGAAAATCTCAAGACAAATTTAAAAAAATATTTTTTACAGTGAACCTAAAAGACAACCACCATGCCATGATGTATTCATACCTTACAACCACCATGCCATGATGTATTCATACCTTACAACCACAATCCCATGATGTATTCATACCTTACAACCACCATCCCATGATGTATTCATACCTTACAACCACCATGTCATGATGTATTCATACCTTACAACCACCATGCCATGATGTATTCATACCTTACAACCACCATGTCATGATGTATTCATACCTTACAACCACAATCCCATGATGTATTCATACCTTACAACCACCATCCCATGATGTATTCATACCTTACAACCACCATGTCATGATGTATTCATACCTTACAACCACCATGTCATGATGTATTCATACCTTACAACCACCATCCCATGATGTATTCATACCTTACAACCCCCATGTCATGATGTATTCATACCTTACAACCACCATGTCATGATGTATTCATACCTTACAACCACCATGCCATGATGTATTCATACCTTACAACCACCATGTCATGATGTATTCATACATTACAACCACCATGTCATGATGTATTCATACCTCACAACCACCATGTCATGATGTATTCATACCTTACAACCACAATCCCATGATGTATTCATACCTTACAACCACCATGTCATGATGTATTCATACCTTACAACCAACATGCCATGATGTATTCATACCTTACAACCACCATGCCATGATGTATTCATACCTTACAACCACCATGTTATGATGTATTCATACCTTACAACAACAATCCCATGATGTATTCATACCTTACAACCACAATCCCATGATGTATTCATACCTTACAACCACAATCCCATGATGTATTCATACCATACAACCACCATGCCATGATGTATTCATACCTTACAACCACCATCCCATGATGCATTCATACCTTACAACCACCATGCCATGATGTATTCATAACTTACAACCACCATGCCATGATGTATTCAGACCTTACAACCACCATGCCATGATGTATTAATACCTTACAACCACAATCCCATGATGTATTCATACCATACAACCACCATGCCATGATGTATCCATACCTTACAACCACCATGCCATGATGTATTCATACCTTACAATCACCATGCCATGATGTATTCAAACCTTACAACCACAATCCCATGATGTATTCATACCTTACAACCACAATCCCATGATGTATTCATACCTTACAACCACCATCCCATGATGTATTCATACCTTACAACCACCATGCCATGATGTATTCATACCTTACAACCACAATCCCATGATGTATTCATACCTTACAACCACAATCCCATGATGTATTCATACCTTACAACCACAATCCCATGATGTATTCATACCTTACAACCACCATCCCATGATGTATTCATACCTTACAACCACCATGCCATGATGTATTCATACCTTACAACCACAATCCCATGATGTATTCATACCTTACAACCACAATCCCATGATGTATTCATACCTTACAACCACAATCCCATGATGTATTCCTACCTTACAACCACCATGTCATGATGTATTCATACCTTACAACCACAATCCCATGATGTATTCATACCTTACAACCACCATGCCATGATGTATTCATACCTTACCACCACCATGCCATGATGTATTCATACCTTACAACCACCATGCCATGATGTATTCATACCTTACAACCACCATGCCATGATGTATTCATACCTTACAACCACCATCCCATGATGTATTCATACCTTACAACCACCATGCCATGATGTATTCATACCTTACAACCACAATCCCATGATGTATTCATACCTTACAACCACAATCCCATGATGTATTCATACCTTACAACCACAATCCCATGATGTATTCATACCTTACAACCACCATGCCATGATGTATTCATACCTTACCACCACCATGCCATGATGTATTCATACCTTACAACCACCATGCCATGATGTATTCATACCTTACAACCACCATGCCATGATGTATTCATACCTTACAACCACCATCCCATGATGTATTCATACCTTACAACCACCATGCCATGATGTATTCATACCTTACAACCACAATCCCATGATGTATTCCTACCTTACAACCACCATGTCATGATGTATTCATACCTTACAACCACAATCCCATGATGTATTCATACCTTACAACCACCATGCCATGATGTATTCATACCTTACCACCACCATGCCATGATGTATTCATACCTTACCACCACCATGCCATGATGTATTCATACCTTACAACCACCATGCCATGATGTATTCATACCTTACAACCACCATGCCATGATGTATTCATACCTTACAACCACCATACCATGATGTATTCATACCTTACAACCACAATGCCATGATGTATTCATACCTTACAACCACCATGCCATGATGTATTCATACCTTACAACCACCATGCCATGATGTATTCATACCTTACAACCACAATCCCATGATGTATTCATACCTTACAACCACCATGCCATGATGTATTCATACCTTACAACCACCATGCCATGATGTATTCATACCTTACAACCACAATCCCATGATGTATTCATACCTTACAACCACCATGCCATGATGTATTCATACCTTACAACCACCATGCCATGATGTATTCATACCTTACAACCACCATGCCATGATGTATTCAAACCTTACAACCACCATGCCATGATGTATTCATACCTTACAACCACCATGCCATGATGTATTCATACCTTACAACCACAATCCCATGATGTATTCATACCTTACAACCACCATGCCATGATGTATTCATACCTTACAACCACCATGCCATGATGTATTCATACCTTACAACCACAATCCCATGATGTATTCATACCTTACAACCACCATGCCATGATGTATTCATACCTTACAACCACCATGCCATGATGTATTCATACCTTACAACCACAATCCCATGATGTATTCATACCTTACAACCACCATGTCATGTTGTATTCATACCTTACAACCACAATCCCATGATGTATTCATACCTTACAACCACAATCCCATGATGTATTCATACCTTACAACCACAATCCCATGATGTATTCATACCTTACAACCACAATCCCATGATGTATTCATACCTTACAACCACCATGCCATGATGTATTCATACCTTACAACCACAATCCCATGATGTATTCATACCTTACAACCACCATGCCATGATGTATTCATACCTTACAACCACCATGCCATGATGTATTCATACCTTACAACCACCATGCCATGATGTATTCATACCTTACAACCACCATGCCATGATGTATTCATACCTTACAACCACCATGCCATGATGTATTCATACCTTACAACCACCATGCCATGATGTATTCATACCTTACAACCACCATGCATTGATGTATTCCTACCTTTCAACCACCTTGCCATGATGTATTCATACCTTACAACCACCATGCCATGATGTATTCATACCTTACAACCACCATGCCATGATGTATTCATACCTTACAACCATCATGCCATGATGTATTCATACCTTTCAACCACCATGCCATGATGTATTCATACCTTACAACCACCATGCCATGATGTATTCATACCTTACAACCACCATGCCATGATGTATTCATACCTTACCACCACCATGCCATAATGTATTCATACCTTACAACCACCATGCCATAATGTATTCATACCTTACAACCACCATGCCATGATGTATTCATACCTTACAACCACCATGCCATGATGTATTCATACCTTACAATCATGAGTTACATTTGTTGTTGTTGTGGAAATAAAGTATCATATATATATATGTAAAAACAGATAATTAGTTAACGCTATCTTGCAACTTGAATATAACAGGTGTCATTCTAGCTATTCATTTTGTATCTTATCTCATTTTCAGCTTATTTAAGCTATGTCAGCTGTCAAGTGAGTGGTTTAAAAACACTCGGGTAGCATGTTATATGTAAAGTAAATCCAACATTTGAATCGAAGTAAAATAAACCATATTGTTTTCAGAATTAATTGTAAACCTTCATTTCAATGTGATGCAACGTTACTCTTTTAAAAGCTATATTGCAAATGTATATGACCAACTACATTATTTAACACAAAGAGTATCTTTAAGCGTTTACCTTGTCCGACTTAGTGTTATCTGACTGGCTGCACAAGAGCCATCAGAATATATATACATTCCTGTGTGTGTGCCACTAGCAAATATTGCAAAAGTTAATCAGTGCTTCTTTCCTCGTGTATTCAGGGATCCTGTTTTTAATTTAAATTCAAGCACAAATCTCATTGAAGTGAAGGAAGTAATTGCATGGGTATTTATATTCCGCTTATTAAAATAAATATTTCATTATATTGATTTTTTTTTGATTTTTCTATTTCCATTTTCGTTTTCATTTAACAAAAGCATTTTTAAAATTGTTATTTTGGATCAAGGGGGTTCCCCGCAAGAAACGCTAGTTTGGATGACCCTCCAATATCTTATGAAAAATCTTTTGAAAAAGATAGAAATGAATAGAACGTATCTGATAGCATCATAAGCGCCATGCCTGGAAAGCACGAGTGATTTCAATGCTTGAATTAAAAATAAGTTTACAAAAACTATGATCAGTCAGCACATGCGTTGCGCTAAATATATACTGTTAAACTGTTAAACTATTCATGTGTCTAACTAAAACTACTACATAGTAAGAATTGTTAATTGTTGTTTGTGCGTCGTGATCGACTAGGACCATTCTCACCACATTAGCCTTGTGCTTTGGCAGCTTGGTGTGACTAGGACCATTCTCACCACATTAGCCTTGTGCTTTGGCAGCTTGGTGTGACTAGTAGGACCATTCTCACCACATTAGCCTTGTGCTTTGGCAGCTTGGTGTGATTAGGACCATTCTCACCACATTAGCCTTGTGCTTTGGCAGCTTGATGTGACTAGGACCATTCTCACCACATTAGCCCTGTGCTTTGGCAGCTTGGTGTGACTAGGACCATTCTCACCACATTAGCCCTTTGCCCTGGGCAGCTTGGTGTGACTAGGACCATTCTCACCACATTTTGGTTTGAAAGTGACTCAACAACCCTCTCATGGCGTTGTTACACGATCCGTGTTTCACATGCGCACAGTAGTACAACAGCTCTCTATACTTTTAGTTTAGTTTGGATGCCGATTTCCCTTTCTGTTTCAGACACTGTCACGCAGTCTGCCAAATGTTTGCACTGGCTTTCGAGATACGCACATGAACCTCGTCATCAATGTTGGTACTCAGAGACAATGTGCTGCCAAAATAGTAGAACTCGCTCACTGCATTGGTTTTGTTGCCATTGATGATTATTTTAGGTTCAGTGTATGGTTTGCGTGGGGCCGGCTGGTACAGACTTCTGCCTTCTTCGTGCTCATGGTGAGCCCACAGTTTGAATTGTTTATTACATTGCCTGAAAATAGCACAGACCCGTCAACTGCCATTGGTGCAAGCAATAACTTACATAACGTGCTCAACGTAGAAATCTTACTGTTATATTTTATAATCACTCGGCGACCGCACAAAAATATTTTAATATGATTATGAGCAAACCGTTTTAGTCAGAAACTTAGCTTCACAACTATGAAACTGTTGAAATCATGCGCAAATTTTGAAAAAAATAATAATAATTAAACAAAGATAAAAACAGCGGTTATATTTAACATGATAAGAAAATGTACGTTTTGGAAAAAAATGTGGTGTATTACTTAAAAAAGTTAGCAGCACAGGTTGACCCCTGAAATTAATATGTGTTGGTGGTCATTGCGTTTTATTTTCATCTAGACCGAAACGTCAAGGCCTTGTTGGGTGCTAGAGGCTTTGAATATTTTAAATCCTAAGTGGACAAACATTTCAAAGTTTGTTTGTCTTAAAAATTACGTGACTCTTCAATTAATATACCCCAATATTAACAGTAATTAACCTCCAGCATGTTCATCGCCTGTGTTGGCTGGTCAACGGTATATTTGTACAGCCAAAAATTGTCCAAGTATTTGTAGAAAATAAATTGAATTACATTAACTGCATTCAAGCTTAGCAGAGATGGAATCTGGTCACACACCAGAGCTGATGGAGGACTTTTCAAAACTGCCCGCGTCAGAGCCAAAACCAAAACGACAGATATTCTAATTCGTGAGCTACTCTCTGCGGATGATGCGGCACTGACAGCACACACAGAAACTGGTTTGCAACAACTCGTGTTAAGCGTCTCCAACGCCTGCAAATAATTTGGTCTGCAAATCAGTTGGAAAAAGACAAACATCATGGCGCAAGACACACGTTCTCCTCCCACCATCAATATCGACAATGAAAACTTGGAGGTTGTGGACAGCTTCACCTAGTTTGGGTCCAAAGTCTCCAATACACTGTCCATCGAGGACGAAATAAACAGTAGAATTGGCAAGCCAGCTGCCACAATGACTAAACTAAATAAATGGGTCTGGCTAAACACCAAGCTAACTGAGAAAACCAAACTGTGTGTCTATCGAGCCTGCGTCATCAGTACGCTGCTATATACAGTAGCGAGACATGGGCGTCTTATACATCCCGTGAGTGCAAGTTTAATAGCTTCCAATTGAGGTGCCTGCGTCGCATCCTTGGCTATAAATGGCAGGACATAGTGCCAAATACTGAGGTCCTGATACGTGCTAATACCCAAAGCATGTTCTGAATCCTTAGTGAAAGACGCCTGAGATGACTAGGACATGTTAAAAGAATTAGCCCTGGCCGCATCCCCAAAGACCTCCTATATGGAGAACTGGCATCGGGGAAGAGGCAGACAGGTCGCACACGTCTGCGATTTAAAAGATGACTGCCAAAGGGACATGAAAGCAGCCAGAATAAACACAAGCGACAAGGGAGTGTAAGGCAGAAGACCGATCTACGTGGCGCACAGTTGTCAAAGAGGGCGTCATAGTAGCCGAGGAGCGAAGGATGGAGGAGGCTACAGAAGAGCTAGGAGAAAGGCCAAAACATTGAGAAACACAGAACTCGTGTGCAAAAGTTGTTGTAAAGGCTGTCACTCAAGGATAGGACTGCACAGCCACATGAGGAAATGCAACCTAGACAAACGGTGATGCCCATCGTCTTGCGAGACGGAAGGATACCGATTAATTGTATTGGTTGGCTTAAAACTGAGATTCCAAACATTTAGACGAGCGGCCAATGCATTTGGAGACTTTGAATTGACTATTGATGAAACTTAGCTATGCATCTTGAAAATTAATATTGAGGATATTTTTTGCATAAAATTTTATTTTAAGAAACTACCGTATTTTTTGGTTGTTGTCGTGTGCGTGTGTGTTTGTTTTTAGTGATCTTTTTTCTTTAAACATATTTTTCTTTAACGTATTAAGTTTTTAAATTAGCCTACTTTTGAAACAAAGGAAGCTTATTGTTAAAATCAATAGTCTATGACAGAGTATTAAAGGCTTCAATTAAATAAATTGCATGCAATAAAATCTTTAAGTGGAACATTTATTTAAAGTTGCGCATCTTGATGTGACGTCACATTTCTTAAACACCCCCCTCCCCCTCGTCACACATTGTCACAAAATACGTGACTCCCCTACCCCCCCCCCTTCCCAGGCGCGTGAAGTCATTTATGAACGGTCCCAATGTGAACCGATTTATTCCGATTGAGCTTAAAAAAGACGGCATTTTAAAACGATTTTCGTATTTTTAAATCCCTTATATTAACTTCACCCTCTTGCCTCTCTGTCTGTCGTGATCTCTTGGTCCCGCTCACCCTCGGAAAAACGAAAGTCAAATAAATAGAGGTAAAAAAAGGATTTTTTAAAACCACTTTTTTTATAAGTGGACTAAAAATAAGAAAATAATTTAAAACTTATAAGTTCAAGTACTTCGATTTAATATGGCTTAAAACGTGGGGCGGGTGTTTGGTATAAAAATTAAAGATTTCTAATTTACAAATCTAAATAAAGATCTATAAGTGAGAGAATGAGACAACTGCATATGTAAAACCTCATATGCACCCGCCCCACGTTTTTAGTCATGTTAAATTAAAGTACTTGAACTTATAAGTTTAAATTATTTTCTTCTTTTTAGTACACTTATAAAAACGTGGTTTTTAAAAATATATTTTTACCTCTATTTATTTTAACAAACACTTCATAAGCGCCCGCCCAACGTTTTAATAACACGGGGATCAGGTCACGGGATGAACTCGGCACGTAAATGTGAAGAATAGCAGACGGATACAGATGCTTATACAGAGATAAACTAAAAAATTCACTAATTTAATTACGGTACATTCGATTGATCTGAAATTTTAACACAATGCATTGTCAGCCAAGAACTATCTGTGGTACAATTTTGAGATCTCTAGGGCCATCAGAAAATGTTTAATTTTACGTTGTAAAATTTGAAATTTTGCGGACAGACAGGAACGAAAACAATGCGGACAGACAGACAGGACGAAATCAAGTTAATAAAAATACATGGTAAAATGACCCACTTCCTATGATCCTATAGAGCTGAAATTTTACACATATATTTGTGTCACCTAACAATGCATTGTCTCAAAGTTTCAGACCGATCGAATGTACCCTAATTAAATTAATGAATTTATCTCTATGTAACTATGTATCTCTATGCAGCATGTGTAGCGTCTGCTATAGTTGATCTCCATGGTTCATTGGAGTTTCCCTCCAGCCCTCGAGATGTCACATGGGTTTGTCGCGCGGTGCGTGTTAAATTGCACATAATCAATACTTTTAGCTTTGCCTCATATATAAGGGATTTATAGTCAAAAACGTTATTTTTACGGGTTGTTTAATTAAAGATATCTTTGAAGTTCTGGGAAGTCTACTTGATAAATTAGTGATCATTAAATGTAAATCATGGACATGTTCTCGAACAATCTGAACGTGGACCTTACTTTTGTTTGCCAATATTCAATGAATTAAGCAGCATGCATACACTTTGAGCAACACTTCATAAACTCGTATGTGTGATCTATGTCTAACCTTTTTAGCCATAATTTTAAAGGGTATGACTGACCCTGACAGGACGTAACAAAACAGCAATCGTTTTGGAAAAGAGCCCTCTTCAACGAACAAATAGTACACAAATAAAACGAACATTAAGAAATAATATAATAAAAACTTAGCTGCGGTGAAATCCAAAGAGAGCAATTTGATATACATATGTTTCAACTAAATAAAGGGTACCATTAAATTTTATGTATTATTATTATTATTATTACTGTTTAAATATGACATTCAAATGCCTAACCATACGACTGCCTGTTTTTATCGTTAGATTCACTGAGAATAATGTTAGTTCTAGCATTGGGTATGTTTGATAAGTTATAGAATAATTATTTTGGCTGTGGGCGTGGGGTTAGGCGATAATAGGGAAAAGTCACACAATTATTAGGCCCAAAATCCAATCAAATTATATCAACTTTTAAACAAGAAGCATAAAAACTTTAAAATCATTTTTAAAGAAAGGCCTAAATTAAAACCAAGGAAATACTGTAATCAAACATACAAATAATAAACTGAATAAACATGCAAGTTGGTGCAGAGTTTTATTTTTCTAATATTTTATTGATGTCACCATTGTTATGGTGACTTGTCTTTGTGCATGTAAACTAAATAAGAAAGGAAGGATGCACTCTATCCAGCCTAAGGAGAGTTAGCTTCGCATTTACACTCTCTGGCAGAGATATACTGTAAAGAAAAGTAAGATACATTTAGAGAACTACTAACTATGCAATTTTCAAATAACAAATAATTAAGCATAAATTAGAAACAAGCATGAAAACAGTTAAAAACACAATCATTTACAACTGATAGAAAAAAAATTGAGCTGAGTAAGGAGACTATTTAATAATTTATTAAGTTACTGTGTCAAGTTTGTAAAGAAATAAGCCTGTCAATTATGAGTTAATTATTTTCCATTTCAAATTTGTGTCAAATTTTAAAAAAGATTTAATGTCTTTATTGAATTGGATTTAATTACATTGCAAGTTTGTTGTTAAAAAGAGCAGACAATATATTTTTTCACACTGTCATAATTACCAGAAATATAGCATATAAAAATTAAGAACAAATTATTCCTTTTTTAAAAATACAGTATAAGAGTCAAATGTTTATGATCCGTGAAATGATGTTTAAATTTTCTAATTTTTGCCCACATTATAGGATACTTTTCATTCCAATTATATATCGAGTTAATAGAAAATGGAATTATTTATTTCAAATTTACATGTTCCTATTCATATTTTTAGAACCTATAAAAATTAATTTACACCATCTAATAATCGTATCTATAACAGAATTTCATATTATAAGTCGCATGATAAAATGTAACAAAAAAATGTTAATATTAGCGCTGGTACTGATTTTAAAAAAAAATTGTTCGATTAATCATAAAAATTTAATAAATTAATTTTGATTAATTATATTTTTATAAGGCATATATAGATTCCATTAAGTTGTGATTCATGATATCATGAAATCGGTAAAGTCACGGTAATTCCATGACTCCAAAATTTTTTGACATAACAGAGCAAATTCGTGCTGCTAATTTAGAAATAAGGAAGAATAACCTTTTTGTTGACGTATGCACGTCTAAATAAATAATTATTATACAACTGAAAAGGATGTAAGTAAAAAAAAATTATTAATAAATTGGCAGAAAAAAAATATTATAAATAATATCTTAAATTTTAATCGATATTTTAATCGACCAAATTAATTTTAATCAATTAAAATTTTCAACAATAAATCGATTAATTAATCTTTAATTTCCGCAGCCCTAGTTAATATATTTGAAATTCATACTTACAACATGTTTAACGTTGCTGACTGGCAACTTGGTCTGGAGACTGTAGCATTGCACACCGACTTGAATCTGCTCATAGCTGGTAGCTTTACAGCAAGTACCAGCCTCACCCTTACAGAGGAGATCTCCACAGGATCCAATAGAGACAGGTTCCCCTACACAGTGGAGACCATCCCTCTCAATGTCGTACTTCACAGCCACCTGGACCGGTCCAGCTTCTTCACAGTAGCGCCGCACTGCACCTGCAGGAAATATGTATGGTTGGCTGTTGCGTTTATCATAAGTTATTACATTCAGGAAAATGCAGCACCACAGGAAATAATGTTACATTTTCATTACATTTAGTCTATCACGTAAGAAGTTTATATCGATTTTAAACTTTTTTAGTTCAATTTTTATTGATATAAATTGAATGTCATAAACTTTTTAAGTGCTTCAGATTTTTTAAACATAGCATAGAAAAATTTAAATATATTCTGCTATTGTATTCCTAATTATTCTTTAGAACATTAAAATGATATGAATGAGATTTCCTACCATCCTCTGGGTCACAGCTGCCAGAGTACAGTTTGTGAGGTAACCTTGACTCCACACAGGCATATACATTGAGTTCACATTCACTATTGTATTCCTTGCCTGCCCCTGACCCCAGAGAACCACATACTGGGTCAACTTCATTACAAAAGCTTGGTTCTGGACACTCACCGACTGGGTTGCCTTCAATAAGTATATTTTTAGGGACATGTGTTTACATAATGCTTCATTTAAAATGAATTATTTATTACTTTAAACACACAGTTTGGTTGGGGAAACAATTTTTCAAAATTTTATAGAGCAGGCAATAAAAGATAATTATGGCCTTTAAGCTATTTTTAAGCATATTTTCATTAAATAAAAATTAAGGCTTCAATGAATGTAAAGAGAGATCAAGTCATTACCTTAGGATGATTTTCTAACATTTGAGTTTACTTCAAAAACCTATTAAACTTAATGTTTGTAATATTTCATACAAAATACATTTTTTTCAGTAGTTTCATATATGTAAATAAAATTATTTTTTACTATCAGAAGTTAAAGGCAAATTGTTTGGAAGCACCTTACCCCATGAAACCTCTAAAGAAAATTTTTATATATTTTTAATTTTTATATTGTAAAAAAAAATGTATTAAAAATTTGAAACAAATATAAATGTAATATAAATACCACATGTATGTCTTGACAGATTTAGACATTAAATTTTTTTATTTCACTATCTTGTGAAAAAATATATTTTTATACCTGTAGCTTCATCGATACATGGTTCAAAACAGGGTCGCCTGTCATTTGTCTCATAATCTTCTACCACACGTACGGGTCTAAAATCATCATATGGTACAATCTGTCTGTTTTTCACCTGATATCCTTCCCCACAGTTCTTGGTTGTATCTTTGAACTGACACTTGCTGTAGGAACTCCATGGTGTAAATAGAGGTTCAGAGGCTGTGTTCAGATGAGTTATGTGTAAACATGAAGTACAATTGTGACTGAATTTTGCAGGAAAACCTTTAAATAATTTTTATTTCAGTTTTGCTTTACTTCATTTTATCAAAACGAAAGAATAGTTAAATTTAACCCCTTAAATAGTGAAATAATGTCATACAAAACAGTAATTAAATTACAAACTACTTACAGTTTTAGAAGATGATGTTAAGTATTAGTTTATGCTCTGAACAGATAAGTTTGCATTAAATATTATTTAAATCAGTTTTGACATCTGTTTTTTTCTAAAAGTTATGTTTCTCTTTAAAACTCTTAACAGTTAAAAGTGCCATGATTCTAGAGGCATCATCCTCAACAATGAAGACATCCAAAATATATTCTTTTGGGGGCAAGTTGTAAACAAATGTACATATATTAACCGATTCTCAAAACAAATAACTGTAACTCCTCCAATCTATTGACAAGACTTAATCTAAGACTGATTTAAAATCATTCTATTTGCTTTTTTATAATATTGGTACCAACTTTTAGCAACACCAGATGAATCGTTTTCAATAAAACCACAAATGTATTCACTATCAACGACGATTGCTGCAAGCACAAACCCATCCTCTTTAAAAAAGGTCTTTAAAAATTAAATGACAGACAAACATGTAAAATATTGAGCAAGGTGTGATGAAGTACTTAAGGACGAGTCCTCAAATAACATCGCAAAAAAAGTTATTTGAATGGGTAATAACTAAAAATAAAAGTAGATGATGACTTCATGAGTATCCTTGGAGTTTGATGGAGAAAATATAAACTTTCTGGTACATATACAAGTTATATCCACCTAATCCACATAAAACAAAAATGTTAGTCTTTGGTTACTATCAAAATTAAAACAGTTATTCATCACCTCTTCCACTGACTTTCACTTCTAAACTTACTCCTAAATTATGTAAGAAAACAACCAGAGTATGCAAACACCCAATATACAAACAGAGAAAAGTTGTTATGTGTATTCTCTTCACCATGGGTGCTGTCTAAAGAGCGTATGCCAAAATGGCGCTGAATCTGAATCATGATGACTTAAATACAACATTACAAAATTTCTTTCAATTTATAGCAAGGTTTTGTGCTTAAACATAATGAGAAACATGGGGTGGACGACCATTTTTTGTGCAAAAGCATCTGCCCCTATATTTAAATTTGGTGTTTTTAAGTTAACAAATAACAAAGGTTATTATTTACCAACTTAAAATAATTTATGAAAACTCTTTATTTTCTCAACACAGTTTTTTTTATAATTTTGACAAAAAATACTCCCACTCCCTGATTTAAAATTCTCAATAGTTTTAATGTGCATTAATAAAACTATGCTAATATCAATAATGTACCCTAAAGATCTTGTAAGCCAGTCTATTAGTTTAATTGTTTTATTGAGTACTAGATGGAACACAGGAAAATCAACCAACCCTTTTGTAGTATTAAGTTAACATCTTAACAGCATAACAACCCCCACCACTGAAAAGCAAAAAGAATATAACTTACGATGCACATCAGGCTTAAGTGGTTCATCTCCTGGACCACAAGGTCCTGAATTAGCTTTGATGGGTGCATCGCTAGGTAAGTTGCGAGGACTACCAAGAGCCTTGCAAATAGCAATGACCATGTCACAGTAAGACGGGTAGGTCTTAGGAATCTCTGCAGTAACTGGTCCACAAACCTGGCCTGTATCACAACCATATACCATTTTTAGAATTAAGTCTTATGCTTATTTGTCAGGTGCAATGTTAATGGAAAAAGAGTAAGTATCTGGTTTAAAAAAACTACATTTTTTATGTGCGTGAAAGTAATGTATAAATGTTGTTGATTTGTCTTATTTTTTTATTTTTTTTGGTTATGTGTATTATTAGTTCTAGCCTCTAAGCCATACTTGAGAAATCTTAGTCAAGCCATTTACATTTTTTTTACTCTTTGTTCAAGCTTACAATAGTAATTTTACTCTGGTACACAAAGATGACTTCTAGCATGAGGGGTAATTAAAGAATACAATGTAAAGAACATAATTTTAATTTTTAAAATTTAAATAAGTAACCTGTGAGAAAAGACATGTTAATTTCCCTTAGATGATTAACTTTAGACTTGTTAGTGTTGGGGACACAAGATTTTCATAAAATTTAAATTTATTGCCTATTTGCTTTTTAATCTGCTTCTATTTTTTTTTATAATTTGGAAGCAGTGGATTTATAATAACTTATTAATTAAGTATAACAAATAAAGCCTCTCTTTGCTTGCTTTCCTTTTTATTAATTTTCTTTCATTTAGTGAAACTCTGCTAAAAAAACAACTTACTTTCAATATTTGATTTCAAGGAAATGGCCATTATGTATTGTACAACAAACTCTAATACCAAACACAAAATGGAAGAGATGAATTCCTAATACCTTGAATGAGTGATGGTGGTGGAGGTGGAATTGCAGCGCACAGAGATGGATCATCGCAAGTCTTGGGTAGTGGTGCAGGTGGTGGAACTTTTTAAAAAGAATGTGTAAATAAAAATAATGGTAAATAGCAGTAATAAAAACAGCATTAAAATACTTAAACAAGGTAATCTAATAAAGCTCTAGTTAGATATTTCGCATTTGTTTTGGAATCATATAAATTTTCTTTTTTGTCCTCCTGATTATTAAACATGACTGATTAAGAAAATCACAACTATGTAAACCACACAAATGAAATAGAAGGTTAAATTTATTTCATCTTAAAGTAGTGGAAAAATATTCAGTGCTGAGCTATTACAATTTTTTTTTCTGTGCATTTAAGATGTACCAGTGTTATAAGAGGCACCTGTAAATTTTTATGAGATGCTGGTTTTCACAATTGTGTACAAAATATTTTACATAAGAGGCATCCTGAAATAAGTCATGGTTTTGACATTTCTGTAAAAAAGATTACATAGGACACACTTGGTCTACATACCCATCTGTTGTTCCGAGCAATTTAAATCAAGTGGTTTTCTTTTCTTAAACATAAATAAAAAATGTATAATGTTTGTTGCCCATTGTAATAGACATGTTTGTTTTGATAATATTTTTTGAGCGACTGAGTTTGGAGGCTGCATTCTTGTTTTGTGAGGTGAACTCAAGAGTGGCTAAATGTTTAGATGCAGTTACCCTTTTACATGGTGTCTTACTTCATCAACCACAAGCCCTGGGGCTAAATGGGGATATTCAGATCATTGAAAGAGGTTTAAGAAGTCATTTCAGTTATATTAAACACCAAGTGGACTCTACACTAAAGGCAAAGAAGTGCAGAGCATGACACTAATGTACGTGAGAGGCTATGAAGCAGTTGAGGTTTTTCAATACATTCCAGTTGACCGGTGGAGAATGTGACAAAGTTTCCATTCAGTCAAGTGCATATTGATGAATTCAAAATTAGTGCCTTACAAAATAAATGTAACGATCGACAGGCATGTGTTTTTCTTTAGAAATCAAAATGGAGGAGAAAGTTTTGATAGTTTTATAACAGACCTGAAACTCAAAGCAAATTCATGTGAATTCGGAAGTCTGACAACATGCCACATCAGATTACAATGTTCCGAGACTATTGAAACAACAAATTTTATCAGGATGCCTGATAAAAGAACTGATAAAAAGAGATTCCCCAAGATAGTTGAAGGTTTACTGGATTCAAAGACTACTCAAGTGAAAACTATGGAATACTTTTCAAAGGAGAGTGAATCATAGTTCCAAAAATACTGCAGAGAAAAATGATTAAGAGATTTAATCAGGGACATTTAGGGTGTGATAAATGTTTGTCTACAGCAAAGGAAGTTATCTTCTGGCCGCGAATGTCATCACAAGCATGGTGCCTAGATGTGCAGTATGCAATGATTATCAGAGGTCCCAGCAAAAGTATCCTGTGATAGCTTATAAAATTCCAACGATTCTTTGGGCAAAGATTCGGGGCTGACATTTTTCTTTTTAATGGATAAAGCTATTTACTTCTATTAGATTACAACAGCAGAGTTTTTTTTTAGATCAATCTCATTCCATCTCTCTGGACATTGGATGTGATCATTTACATGAAGTCACATTTGGCTCATCACAAGAAGTAACAAGTTACAATGGGCCACAGTTTGGCTGTCTAGAATTATTCAAATTTACAAAACAGTTGAAAGTTAGGCACATAACTTGAAGTAAAATATTCCCAAAGTCAAAGGCATGGCTGAAAGGGCAATAAAAACAATAAACAATCTTTTAAAGAAAGTTAAAGCTTCCAGTGAAGATCCATGTATAGCCCTGCTACAATTAAGAAACACTCTGAATTCCGATGGACTATCACCTGCAAAGCTGCTCATGAGGAGACGCTTTGATCGAACTGGCTTGCTACTGACGCTTATCTTCAGTCTCAAATTCCTGATCCAAAAAGAAATAATTTAAAATTTGGAAAAAATTTAAAAAACGAGCAGAAGAATTATTACAACAAAACAGCAAAAATCTCCGGACATCCACACTTTCAGCATGGAGGAAAAGTACATATGCCTATAAGCTCATGGACACCAACAGCCATTATAACACCCACCCATACATTGTTAAGACAACCAATGGTAGGACATAATGTAGAAACAGCAACATGTAGAGACAGGCATTTATTGGGAGGAGAGGTGTTTGAGATTTTTGAGCTGGACACACCTGAATCAGACCAATACCTGAATCAGACCAATACCTGAATCAGACCAATACCTGAATCCGACCAATACCTGAATCAGACCAATACCTGAATCAGACCAATACCTGAATCAGACCAATACCTGAATCAGACCAATACCTGAATCAGACCAATACCTGAATCAGACCAATAAGTATGCACATTTCCAAGATAAAGACACATGGAATTGTCACTCAGTATTAGAATATGTTTGCTTATTGACTTATTTGATGTTTTACTTGTATTGTTTGATTTGTGACAATCTGTTTGTTTAGAAGGCAGATGTAACAGACGTTTTTCTTTTGATTACATTGTTTGCGCATGCAACCAGAGGGACTTAATTTGGAGACTGTGTGAGGTGGACTTAGAGTAGCTATAAATGCAAAAAGAAAGGCAAATAAAATTAGTTGTTACACAGACAAGGACTGGTGTGATGAGATGCAATTACACTATTACACCCATCTGATGTAAACAAGGAGTAATTACCATCTTCAGTTCAGATCAAAGAATTTTCTTAAGCAGGACAGAAAAAAATGTATGTTTTCATTATCTGCTGATGGGCTAATAGTGGATGGGTTGAGAACCTGGTATCTAGATTCCAGATACATAACATGCCAGATGTAGAGTCTGCTTCATTGATCTGCTAGGCAAAGTCTCAACAAAAGGGATTAGTAGAACTGATTCCAAATCTTTAAGGTAAGCCAATTTTGATAATTTATGTTAAAAATGTATTACATAAGACTCACCCCTATATAAGACCCATCCTGGGTGTGGGGTAAATAAAAATTAGAAACTATAAGACCCTCAAAGTCTATAAAAATATCTAGATTACCTGGTCCTACATTAGGATTATCTGATGGGCATCCACCCTTGGAGATGCCAGCTTTGTTAAATGGCTCATTGTTCAGGCAGCGCTCCTGGAACATTCGTTTGTAGCTGCCAAACTGTAACCTTTGACCTTTCTCATCGGTGTAGCAGTAGGGTATGGGAAGACCTTCAGATTCCTCACACAAGGCGTCATTGTTACAAAGTGCACAGCAGCTGGCATTGACAGGCAATGAAGGAAAACCTGTTGAAAATTTAGCAGGTTACGTTTTGATTAAAATATTTAATCTTTTGTGAGTAGTACGATAATGTAATAATTTTCAAATCTTAATTTGATGTTTTTTCTGTCAACTATACTGACAACTAAAGCATTTGAATCTTATTAGTTTTTAAGAGAATATATCCATTCTGATGTTCACTCTCTTTTGGGTCGAGCCGTTAGACGACCCAGTTTATTTTATCGCATGCAAGCCTCATCAAGCGGGGATAACCATAGAGGTACTCCTCTGCAGGTACCGGGACTTCTCCTTCCAATCTCCCCCCACAGCTTGGGGCACTCTTCAAGTACCTGGGCCACCGTCTCCTCTGGGTGGCCACACAGCCGACAGGCCAGTTCCTTTCTAGTGTTAAATTTGTACAGGTAGCTTCGTATGGGACAATGTTCAGTTCTCATTCTGGTTATGAGCATCTGATTGGACGTATTATATCCAATCTGATGAACTTCTTTATTCAGTTTATGTCAAATTTAAGTTATTCACCTATTACTGTAATGTTAAAGCCGTAAACTAATTAATTTTTTTAAAATTCCCATTTTGATACAAAGTTTAGAAGACACACCTTAAAATTCTGAAAATTCAAGAACAAAAAATGAGATATGGTTACTCTATGCTTTGGGATATTAAAATGAGTGGATATCACTACTTTATGAGATAATTTACATAACTAAAACTACTTACCCATTAGTTCTCTCTCACAGCTCTGGGACTCAGGGTTCCATAAATACCCAACACAACAGATGCAATCATATGATCCCTCAGTGTTTCTGCATTGTGAGTTTTCTT
The DNA here is from genome assembly GCA_944989445.1 of Ampullaceana balthica. Taxonomy (NCBI): domain Eukaryota; kingdom Metazoa; phylum Mollusca; class Gastropoda; family Lymnaeidae; genus Ampullaceana; species Ampullaceana balthica. The sequence continues at coordinate 3,135,749 of CALYLW010000004.1, read as the reverse complement.
TGCATATATTCTTATCTTGAGTGCATTCATTGATATCTGGACAGAATTAAATATATAAAAGTGACAAATGATCTGGGAAATACATTTAGTTTTGATATTACAGACATAATTACAAAATTTACATAGGTATTGTAGACATTTTGCTAATGAAATTACATAACAATATTGCCAAAATATTTTGTTGGGATTAAGGGTAAGCTTTGATTACATAGAAAGCCACAATGAAAATATTATAATTGGGAAGAAATAATTGAAATCGGAAACCATTTTTAAAAAATCGCTATTAACAAATTGGGTTTAAAAAATCTTTGCTTGGCCCTATGTGTTGTCTAAGCTGATATCAATACTATAGCTCAACATCATGATTACAATCTTCAAATACCATTTTGTTTTATGAAATCTGCATATAAAATAATTAAATTATATTACCTTACACACGCTTAACAACTCATCTACAAGCAATCTATTTCAAAGGCAATTCTTTTACTACTTACATTGAAATTTAAGAAAGAACTGTACTCTCCTTTTGTATTAAACTTCTAATTTCAAAAATAGTAAGTTTTGTGGTTTTTTTAGTCTACTTACCAACACATTGAGCATTTTTCTCCACAAAACCATCAGCACACCCACATTGATATCCCCCTGGTACATTGATACATTTTCTTATGGTCAGATCACATTCATGGAGACCTTCTTTACATTCATCAATATCTGTGTAAAACACATTTATAATTTTAATAGCTAGGTGTTCATGAAAGAATATAACGAGTAATATGAATGTGATACGAATGACTCTTGTTAGGGTCGGCCAATCACAGTTTATGGTTGGCAAGCAATGGTAGTAAAGAGTGGGGGTGGGAGGGGCAGAACAAAAATCCCCTCCCTCCGTTCTTTGCACTATCTATGAGCAAGTGTATCTAGTTAATATAATATTTTATAACTCAATCCCTGGCTTCTCAATATTGTATGTGTAAGTTTGGTTAAAATTTAACAAGAATAGTTCCAGGCATAACTCTTTATGAAATGTGCACATTTACGAAGAAAATTATTTAGAAGGAGTGGATTAAGTGATTAAAATAACAACATTGAATCTGTAACTAAAATTTATACAATTTAATCTATAACTTTTAAAGACTACATATAGTATTTGAAATATAGTTTCTTTTTCCTAGAACTTTTTGTTGATGAAAGATCTTAAACAGAATCTTTATATTCAAGAATTCAGTATAGCTTAAACAAATCACTGACTTCTGCATTTTTCTTTCTAAAATATAACTATAATACTTACTTAATAAAATATAAAATCTACAACTTACCTTCACAGTCATCACAATTTGAAACAAATCCCATGTTACAATCACAGCGTGTTTCATTTTGTCCATCAGATATAATGTAATTGTAGCATGTTTTGCTGCCATCTGGAGATTTTTCCCCTGCAAGTTGTAAATCAATAAAAAGTTTTTATTTTCAACAGCAATTTAAATATTTAAGATATATATTTATAAATATACTTATATTATTAATTTTTAATGACTCCAATAATAAATTATTCTAAAGCACCATATTTTTTTTTATTAATACACCTACTAGCTTTGCAGAAAATTGTAGTAATAACAGTATATCATAGACAAGTCACAAACCTGGACTGCATCCTTGTAACATATCTGGATTGCCATAGAGGCCATCAAGACACTGACACTCTGGACCCCGCTCTCCAGTAACACATTCAGTATTGGAACCGCATGGTGATAGCTGTGTGTCAACGTTGTTGTTGCCCAGGCAGGTCCTTATCTCTCTACAGTCATCTGAACGCCATTGACTACCAGGCTAGTAGTAGAAGATTGCAGAATTTATTTCCACTCTGAAGCATCTTGTGATTTAGGTAAACTTAAATGTGCATGGGATGGAATGGTGGCTTAAAATGATTTTAGAAGTCTTTAAATGCTTTTAATGAGCCCATGAGGAAGAAATTTTACACTTTTTATGTGGCCTACTTTCTTTACTCTTATATATTACAAAAGTTCTTCTAAACAGAAGATTATTGTATCCTATTCTTATTCATGGTTTACGTCCAGTTTTGCATTTTTATAATAGTTTCGAATGGTTAAATACTGTTGGTTTTCTTGCTTTGTACAAACAACCCATTTCACACCTGAATGCCATAAGTAAGAAGGAGGATTAGTTTGTGTTGGTTCTTGCATGTTTATCCCTATTTCTATTATAGTTATAGTCATCTTTTTTAATTTTCAGGCAAGAATAGCATGTCTTATGTATTATTACTCTTTGCTTTCCTCTCATTTAGTGTTTCTAGGTTTAGTATTTAACTAATGGTGTTACTCTTGTCCTTCATAAATATTTTACCAGCAAAGACTATTGCAACACTTTTTTAAAAAATGTATCTATTTAAAACTTAAAATAAAAAATAAAAATTTGTAGGTGTTCCATACACAACATCAATATTCCAACATATGTATATATATATGAACGACTTAAGGTTTCATCTTCTTATAACATTTGTAGATGCATAAAAATGTAAGTTTTAGAGTAAATAAGAACTGTGAACATCATTATCTAATTTTTTATAAGTTAATAGTATTGTTTTAAAAAAAATTATCTTATCTTATCTTATCTGTTACAGACACTCCTTCTATAAATAAGATTATTGCGTCCTACGCTTATCTATGGTTTGTGTTTAGTCCGACATTCTTATTTTAGTTTTAAATGTTGATAAAGTGTTGATTTTCCTGGTTTCTTCAGGCAACCCATTCCACACCCCAATTCCGGGCGGGAAGAACGAGAATTTGTAAGTGTTTGTTCTTGCATACGGAAAAAGGAAGGTGTTTTTATCCTTATGTCTATCTAAGGGTTATATTAAGTTATCTTTGTGTTGAATTTCTCAATTAAAATTTATTGCTTTATGTATAATTACTACTAATTATTATCATCTACTCCTTTTGAAAAAAAACTTATTAGATCAATCAATTTGGTCTCACATAATCTGGGATGTAAGTGATAAGGGTTTTAAAAAGAAATCATATCTGTAAAAATTAGCATATCCAAAATGAATGGATATTAAAAGTACAAGAATATATTTTTTTTAAACCAAAGTTAAAGAAACATAGAATAGAAAAGATTAATATCAGTTAAACAACTGTCTTTTCAATGAAAAATTTAACAAATTTATGTAAAAAAGAAAGAAAAACTCACAGGTTTGTAAGCACCATTTGGCATAACACAGCCACAATCCGACACTCGAACACACTCTGTCTGGCTGAGCACAAAGCCTTCATCACAAACACAAGCAAATGTGTAGTCAACATCAGAACTCTCACTGACAGATGTACTAAGGATAGGTTCTATGCAGGTCGGCTGTTGGGATCTTGTAGTGTATTTGAACTCCATATGGGCACCACAGACTGCAAAGACATGATTATTAAGAGATGGGACATTTAAATTTTAACGATTCACAGCAGAGAAATTTCTAATTTTATAACACATTATGCATCCAGTACAGAATTTATGCTTATACATAATCATTGTGAGTGTTTCAATTCATACATGAAAATTTAAAGGCACGTATTACAAAAAAATTTGCTTTTTTTTTCACTTTCTGTCATTCTTCTGTAAGCTCTGATACTTACTTTGATCACAGTTTTCAAACTGAATGAATGCTTTAAGTTCAGATGTCAGAGTACATGACTCAAAGTTATCTGTGGCTAAGTAAGAGCAGATGCTTAGTTTACCAGAACACAAAGAAGCTCTACATTTCTCCTGTAGAAAATAAAGGAGATCAAAAAAATTAAACTTTTTGAGGAAGTTTTGTGGTATATTAAGCCTAAAACAATAAAAGTAAATGTTTTATAAATTTGATAAAATGTTTCTTTATGAGGAGAGAGACATTTTTTAAAATCTAAAATCTTAACCCCCCTCGCTTAGACATATTTTGCTGCTTGCTGTTGATATATTCTATCTCAATTACCAAAATCTATTATTCATAGTGATTTAAGCTAAATACTTTTATATGTAAAATGTTTATAGTGTATTCTTTCTACTTTTCTGACTTAAAAACTCATCCTTAAAATTTCTGCAACCCCAGTTCTTTCAAGAGCACAGATTGAAACTCACATATCACTAGTGTGACAAACATTTTAGCCAACATAATCGTTATAATCATGGAATTTTATTTTGTAAGTACTTAATATTTTTTTAATTTACATTTTTTGTTGTTGCTTTAACAAGCAAAGGTGTTATATCTTGAAAGAATCATGATTTACAAAAACGAAATAAGAATCTTACTTGTGGCACTCCACACAGGCTGTTAAGTGCACCACAGGCAACAATGGCTTCATCTTTACAGTCATCAAGCTCGTGGTCAATTGGAATGGGAGTTGTAGTGACTGTCGGCTCTGTTTGTATGTCCACACCAACAGTTGTCTGGGGTTCATCATCTGTGTCTGGAGGGAGAGTTCCAACTTGTGTTGGTGGTATTGTTTCAAAGGGCAATGGTGGCTGGGTTTCCTCGTTATCAGGTGGAAGAGTTTCAATTGGAAATGTTGGTTCTACTGTGAATATAGTGCTGTCATAAATAATCTGTGGCGTTGTCTGCTCTTGAGTGGTCTCTATAGCTTGTGACGGAGTGGGTGGCTCCTCTGATGAGGTGGGTGGTGGCAATGTGGGAACAACTCTTGGGCTACATCTGATTGAAAAATATGATAATTTTTTGCATACAATACTTACAATGTTCATAAATATGAAATGTAATCACTTTCAAGAATATATATATTTATATTTATCAGAATAGTGTGGTAAGTGTTTTTAAAAAATTTAAATTTTTGCCTAATTTTGTATTAATATTATTCATTACAAATATCAGAAATATATCAATCATTTTTTGTGTTAATTTAATTCATTCTAATTTTGTAAATGGTTTATGTCTTGGGAATATATTGTATTAAATAAAAAATATTATAACTTCAAGCTACAAGCAATGTGATAAAGACTTACGGGGCTTCTGGAAAAGCAGATATTTCATTGACTTCTTGGTCAGTTAAAACAATTTTGGCATCAGTGTAATCAGGCTTGGTCTTACAAGCACCACAAAGAAGATTTTTATAGTCATCTGAGACTTCAATCTGGCAAAAAATAAAAAATGAGTTAAACATACAATAATAATTATATTTAATAGGATTATTATAAGCTGTTTTGAAATATTGTTTACAATTTTATAGAGGTATAAGGGATTGTTGTGATAGTTAGGCTCTAATTGGGTTTAGATTGCAGATGAAAAATTTAAGCTTTGAGCTGATAACTGTTGTATTGAGGTACAGTGTATTAAAGAAGAGTTTGTAAGAGGGAATTGAGAAAAAGATTATTTTCATTTTTGGGGTAGAGGTAGGGCACAATTTTCTGCATAATATTATCCAGTGATAAATATACCAGCCTTTCAGTCATCTTTACTTTTAGGAAATTGTAATTTTCCAAATTTCTAAAGATAGAGACCTAGTTCAATTAAACCAAACCTGTATCCTTGTTGGGAAGGAAATTGTCGCCTTAAAGTAATTGTTGCTGTGTCGTATCAGTAAGGTGCCCGGTGCAATGAATTGGAATCTGGTTTGAATATCCTTGTCTAGAAATCCTAATGATGTCAGTATTGGATCATCATCATTTTCAGCAAACTTGAAGAGTAATACAAAGTCATAATGTTATTTTGTGTTCTATGCAAATTTTCTTAAATTTATTTTTAAAAATAAATAAGGGGCTAAATAATAGATGACTTTAAAAATTATTACCTGTATTTACAAAAGTAACCTGCATTATCTTATCTTATCTTATCTGTTTACAGACGCTCCTTCTATACAGAAGATTATTGCGTCCTACGCTTATCTATGGTTTGTGTTTAGTCCTGCATTTTTATTAGAGATTTAAATGTTGATAAAGTGTCATACAGGTAAGAGTAAGCTTTATAATAAGCTGCTGATAAATTAAAATGTCAACCCCTATTTCTTATGTGAGAAAGAGAATTTAAACTAATTTAGCATAATATCCTAAGAATCACCTTTTTATTTGGATATAAAAAGACTTATAGAAAGATTTAAAATTAAACAAATGAGTGTTTTGGGAGATACATTGTATTTACCGAAATTAGACCTTGACTCAAAAGTTGTGGAGTTATTCCCCATCTCTTCAATTTTTTCGTTTGTGGGTAGTAAAAAGCACCAGTAAGATGAGGAACTAATGCTCCAGCATCACGGGAACTCATTACATAAAATGAAATATAGGGCAAACCTGAACTAGCATTATCTGGCAAAGGAAATAAAAGTAAAAAATGCATTTTTAATATTAATCATTGAATGATAAATGATGCTAAGACCGTACATCGTGGGCTGCAAAGGTAGTTTATTTATGCACATGTTTCTTGTTAGATGACAACCAGAATCAATTGTTCATAGCCAAAGCATAAAATATAGTGTATAAAAATAAGTTATAATATTAAACGGTAACTATTTATTTTAATAAACCAATGTATATAATTATGTAAAGTGGATAGTAAAAGTTCAATTAGTTTGAGGTGTTGAATTTATGATACAGTTATACATCCCATATTACAAATTTTATGGAAATTATTGCTACAATGGACGCAACTAACAAGCAAAATATTATTCATTGAGTAAAATACAAAGGCTTTTGAGAGATCTTTACTTAGGTGAATATTGAAACGAACCTAAATCGCAAATAATAAAATAGCATTTATGCTTTGTGAAGTGTATAACAAGTGGAAAACTGTATGAATAGACTTCAGTAAAAAGACTAGACATTTTAAAGTATGTTTTTGTTAAATTGCTTTTATAACAGCCCATACCAAAATATGAAAGACGAAATAACTTTATACTCAAGTCCATTTGTGGCCTAAATTTAAATTGTGCTTTAAAAAAAACATTGAAAGGACTATTTCTGAAACTCACAATTGCTATAGTCACAGATATAGGCCAGTTTGAATTTACAGTCATAATCAAAGTGTCCAGGAATTCCTGAAAATCCTTGAAGGTTGTAGACATAATCCATTGGAGTTGCTGGTCCTGACATTGTGCATGTATTTGAAGCTGCAGAAGGTATTTTAAATGGAAAGATTCATCTATGTGATTCAATCTTACAAAAGCCATTAAAAAATGGATAGATATTTAATATTGGCAATATTTTTTAAAGGATATTTAGCTTATCAAGGGAGACAGCAGTATTGAACATTGTTAATGACCAATGTGTATATATATATTGAGAGAGAAACAAAAAAAAATGAGATGCATACATACATTTGTGCTATTGCGGATTAAGGGGGGTGCTGATCGGGCTAAAGCCAGGCGCCCCCAATGATTTAAGGGCCCCAAACTAATTATATTGTAGAATAAAGGTGGCTAGACCGGGCCCCAGGTGGAATTGCAGCCAGGGGCCCTGTGCAATCTTGATCCGCCCCTGCATTTGTGCATGCGAGTATCTTTGTATATGTGTAATTAATTTTTTTAATTTTTTATTTTAAACAATTGTTGAATTTTTTAATCAATGATAAATTTGTTTCAGATATAATGTTTCATTTCAAAATCAGAAAAGAAGATTTTTAAAAAGAAATATTTATTTAAAATGAACTAATTTCTCTAATAGCCAAATATCTTTCTGTTACTATGTTTTTCCAGGCTTTAAATTTACATTCTTCCACACATCAAACATTTTAAAACCATTAAAAATTGTTCCCTTTTTACCTTGACATTTTCCATTAATCATTAGAGGAACTTGATCAATACATTTGCAAGAATAGCCACCTATAGTGTTAACACACCTCGTATTGGCTGGGCAATCATGACGACCAGTTGCACACTCATCAGCATCTGCAATAGGAATATACTTGGAATGACTTAATGAATTCTATTTTCAATAGAATTACCTGTTATTTAAGTGATGTGACATTTAATTTAAAAATAGTAGCATTTTAGTTTTTAACTCTTTGACTGCATCTCCTTTATTTTATTCTAATCAAACATATTAGTTCTCTATGTATGTATGTTTGTATTGCTATTTCCCAAATATCCAAATATTACTTGGATACATGTTATTTTAAAAAAATTACTTTAGAGAGGAAAGTATCATGCAGTTCATAATTTTTTCCTGTTTACTTATTGTAAAAAAATAAGTAGATAAAAATATTGCATTTTGTTTATTAACTATTAATTTAAAATATATATTTAATTTGGTAAAGGTAAAAAATGTGTTTCAGCTAAATTACATATTTAATGTTCAGTCTCTTCTTTTTAACAATTGATATTTTGCATATTTTGGGAGCATAGTTTAAATGCACTGTGGTACATAAATGTCAACAAAATGTTTTATATAATTATAAAATGTTTAGTACTGAGCATCACACCAAGCCGTTGGCAGCCATTATTTCCAAACCTAAAATTCTCCTGTTAATTAATTTTAAAACAACATAATGTGATGGTCATAATATTGTAAAATGGATAATACACTCACCTCTGGCACACCTTGTGCTGACTCCTTTATCAATACAACTGAGGCCCTCATAACAACTGTAATATTCCCCATTTGCACCAAATTGACAGGTGCCTTCAACTGAACCCTCACCCACACTGTTAGGATTTTTGTCACAGCGGATTTCAATTGGTTTCGGACATATAAGACAATTTGGATTCTGCAAGAAGTTATTGTAATATATTTTTAGAAAAGGTTATATTCATAGAAAGCATAATATAATAGTGGAGAAAATTTGAAGCTGCATGTAAATAAACCGGGTTTAATTTATTGTTTGAGCAAGGTACAAAGTTAACAAAAATATTTTCATATGTGTGTCTTTGTTGAACTCATGTATGCCTTCCAGCCAAGCATTTTAACCTTGAAATTCATTTTATTACCTTATTTAATCGCATATAAGCCAAGTTTAGAACTATAAAAAACAATACTGAAATCAGGGGGTCGGCTTATATGCGCATAAAACAAAATGGACACAAGGACAAACACTAAAATGTATAGTTTTTTTTTCTAAATATATACTTTGTTAATCATCAGTTGTGAACAACTTATGAGCCGAGGGGCAGATATTATTATAGCAAATAATGTGGAAGGAGCAGAACAAGTTTTTGTTACATTCCAAAAGGTAAAAAACTGATATGTAACAGAAAAGTAAGCATTTTACATCTTTAAAGTAACACATTTCTATGAACCAAAATTATGGAGTAAAATTAGACAATTGTATGGTCGGCTTATATGCGAGTTTTTACAAAAACTGGCCATTTTAAAGCAGCTTTAGGGGGTCAGCTTAAATGCGAGTAAATACGGTAATACCATTTGCTTTAGTTTACTGAAATCATTTACAAAATATCATAAGAAAATCTTTCAAAGGTTCTACAGCTTCTACTTTCTGATTTTCAAACTTATGACACAAATTGACTTGTTTGATGCTTATATGAATTATATGATCTGAAGCGCTATCAAATATATTGCAATAGTATTTGTCTGTTTAACCTGACAGATATTTTGGTGAAATTTTTCTCCAAAACTTTAAAATTTTGAATTATGAGTGATTAAATTTGTTGGATCCACTTTCATTTTTACATGATGTTCTCATACTATTAGCAAGCTTATGCATCTTTTTCAAAATATTGTTTATATTACACTAGTTTAGTGATGTCATCTCTGTGGCTGAAAAAAGCAAAATTTTGTTTTTCCATGTATTTAAAACAATGCAACATTCTAACAGGAAATTTGTGTCACTTTTTTGTTGCTTTAGCCACAACATATACCTGTTCATCTTCAATAATCTATGTTTTGTTTTTGAAATTAGTTTTATAATTCCTTCTATTGGTAAAAATGTTGTTTGTTTTGAGCATTTAAATCATGATAGGTTTATTTCGGATTTAGTTTCTGCCAGTTATTAAAACCTTTAGATGAGCATACATTTTTATTTCTTTGGTGTTCTGCTTCTAGATAAATGACATAAAAAGCACATTAATGATGTTCTAGAAGAATAATAAGCCATCTAAGTACATAACATTTTCCCCCATTAGTTTACACAGCAGTCTCAAATCTCTTTTTGGTGTAAGGCTAGTGCCTGTTTTGTTGTAGTTTATTTTCATATATTTCATGTTGGATGCTTTTTCAATCTCACTGCACTAATAGTAGTAAAAATAATTATCATTTATACGTTCAGGCCATTTCTTTATATCATTAAAGTCCCTGCAAATAGTGATATTTGAATGGATGTTATGGGAATAGAAAGGACATTTTTATTTTTGCTTCCACAACACAACAAAATGTGGGTGAGACTGCAATCAGGCTTATATGTTTTGTTACGTTCTTTCAGGCTCACTCGCTGTTTTGTTACATCCTGTCCGGCTCACTCATACCCTGTTCACATGTTATCCATCTTCCACAATAGAAGTAGCTGACATCTTGAAAGATCAATTACAGGCACTAGCACTTAAGTGTCACATTCTCATATTACTTTAGTGTATTCAATGGAATTTAGATCAATATGGGGTTAAAAATTTTTGCAGGAGGAATTTTCAAATATTTTAGGATATTTCCTTCGTTTCTTTTATAAATGACATCCTTGCCTTTTCTTTAACTTTTGAAAACAGCTGATCTTTCTTTTACCCGAATAACAAATGAGGAATTAGCTGCCCCTAACAAAATGCTGTCAATGGCAATCATCCCCTTGCACACCCTCATTACACAATGTCCATTTGAATTTAAATCTTAAAAATAAAATGGTTTTTACAACACATACAGGGTAAAATGCAATGAGGAATGATACATGGCAATTATAATATTGCCTTTAAATCCTACATATTCTATTTAAGCAGAAATTCCTACCAAAATCATATCATAACGTCTTTCTTGATCTCCATCAGTCATATCCACATCATTGTTGCATGGCCCATAAAATTCAGTTTCTTCTTCTGTCACTTTACCTGTTTCAAAAAATAAATCTTTCTAGATAATACGATGATAAAAATTTTTTGGCTTTTTTCAATTTTTTTCAATTATATCAAAATGGAATTTAATTTTGGTTGACAATATAAAGATGTTTATGTTCATTTTAAAACTAAATTTTGGTTAAGGAACTATTGTCCTGGAATAATTTTAAAAGAAAATATATTAAAATATTTCCCATTACAATAAATTTATAAAACATGATTTCTTTTGGACATTCTTATCACGTAAGTCTCAATGTTAATATTGCTGACACATATTTACTGGAGAAAAAAGAATAATTTACTGCTAATCACTAAATACTTTATCAGCATGCTTGTATCAATGGCGGCTGAATAGCAAAGTCAGTAGTGTGCTTGCCTCACAAAGCTGATGGGCGTGGATCGAGCCCACGCAAAGCCACAATATAAATGATACACTAAGAAAGTCCTCCGCTGACCCCTGGAAGGGAATTGGGGCACCCACCAGGTATAAACAAGCCCTGAGTAAGCTCTGATGGAAACATTAGGGATCCCCTACGACCATCGGTCATGGGACTTACTTTTGTATCAATGGCATAAAATAACTTTAAAAGCATAACTTACGTTCTTCACATACAAAGTTTGCAGGGGCATCAGATAGCACAGCCTCTATAATGAAACTAGTTGGTGTAACTCTAGCAGCAACACTCAAGATGAGGCCCTCTGCCGGAATGGAACTAACGCTTATGCTACTGGACAGCTTGATCATCTTTAAAATTTCATCACTGCACCTGAAGTTGGCCCATTCTACCTTGCCGTATTCAGTAGGGCTGAGAACAGGTTTGATCACAACTGCTCCTGACTCTACAACTGCTCTTACTCTCCCACTGATGTAAATGAAAGCTGATTGAGAAGTATAAGATATAGGTATTTTCAAAGCGTAAAGAAGGTTATGAAGACATAATTTATATCGCTGCTTTAAATAATCTTTGTAGTTTGTGCACCCAAATACTTCTGTAAAGGAGCATCAATAATAGTAATGAACAAGTGTGTGGGAGATATCCTTACCTTGGTGACAAGTTTTTAAGAAAGAGCAAAAGGGGTACAAGTCTAAATTCTTATTACAAAATTTTATTTTCATGTACTGTGTGTATTAAGAGATAATTTTTATTTAATGAAAGCTATCAATACCAGAAAGTTATTTAAATTCAAATGTTCTGAAATGCCTAACTGACCTGTAAAATAATGAAAAAAATGCAAAATGATTGACTTTGACTATACTGCTACCTATAACCTTAGTAGGCAGTTTAAATCAGTTGTTAATATAATTTTATTTTTAAATAACAGCCTGTGGTCACAATAGGAAGCATTTTGAAGAACTTTCTTACAATTGAAAAAAAACAAAACATGAAGATTAGAGTAGATTAAGGGTTTTCAAAAGATATGCTGCAAAACTTACAGATTACCAAATCCATCCACTTTTCATAGTTTGGAAATAAATCTAGTTCAGATAACATTCAAATTAGGATGTAATAATCTTCTGTATAGAAGGAGCGTCTGTAACAGATAAGATAAGATAAATTCTCAACAGCATTAGAAATGTTTTATTTAAGAATTTTAAAAAAACTTACACCAATTTTTTTCCTTCAAGATCTTCATGAGTGTTATAATCTTTGAATTTGAGTCAATATTGATCAAAATTCCATCCTCCTCATTACATAATTGAAGAGCTCCCCTCCAAGTCTTAGGTTCATCTGGGCTTTTAATACAAAATCCATTTACATCATAAAAACTATTGACACATTGAGCTGGGATTCCTGAAGGATTAGAAATTTAATAAACAGTTTTAAAAAACCATTTTCAAAGTCATTTTCTTCATTAAACTGATCAAAAATAATAAATCTCTAGGTAAGATATAACTTCATGTTTGGAATTAAAATGCTCTGAGTTACTGCTTATTGAAAATAGGATCCTGATGAAGTGCATAACCTGAACACATGTGTAGTCCAGGAGCTGTTGTACAAAAATAAAAAGAATGCATGCTCTCCCAAAGTTGATGCATTGTTTAAAAACAAAATATTAAGAAAATATATTAGTTTGTAAAATTTCCAAAATTAATCTTACTCATTGGATGGAAAAACATTGATTATTTTCCAAACTTTTATGAATGTGAAATTAATCCCTTTCCTCATGATTTACCATTTTCCATTCATCGTTTGTCATACAAGTTTATTCTTTGCTCATTATTATGCTAATTTGAAATCAAATAGTATATTTTAAAAATAAATGTATATTATACTAAATATTTTTTTGGTAGCGTAAATTATTATTTTTTTTCCATTTCCTATCTCTGCTGGAGTCTGTGCTGATTTGTCAAAGAAACTAAATGTGCTATATATTATATACAAACTTAGCTTAATTTTGATGGCTCAACACTAATATTTTACATACATAATTGACATTTATTGCTGATTGCTTTTTTTCTTCTTTTTTTGAAATAACTTTGAGCTATTCAGTTATCATCCATAAAATAATTTAAAATATTGTTGTTTTAAATGTTTATTGACTGAATAAACAAAATCCCATGGCTAGTGAGTTTATCTTGATTAATTTTTGATAGCTTGAGAAGTTACATTAAACAAATAAACATAAAGAATTTTTATTGACCTTTCAATTCAATTTTTTTTTACAATTTTCAATTGGTGTAACATTTTAAGCTTTTGTGCATACATAAGTGGCATAAGATGGGGACTGGGGAGGTGGCAGTTTGTCCATTTAAGGACTTATTTTCCTATATGTGGTGTGTCAAATATTTTCCCCCCAAAATCTTAGCCTCACTTTCTATTTATTCTATCTCAATTTTCAAAATCTATAGACCATAATGATGTATGTTACATACTTTTACACGTAACATTGTCAGCATCTTTGATAAAGCCTTTGGCACATTCAACACTAGGAGGTATCTGAGAGTTGCAGACACTGTTAACTGGAAGGCTGAAGGGTCTGTGTACAAGTGTACTGGTTCCATCTTGATTAACTACACAGTCCACAGTTTCGAGACATTTAGGTAGTAGCATAGATTCTCCAGGCTTAAGTAGATAAAGAGGAACTTTAATTATAACATCATACAAGGTGAGATGCTGTATTATCTTTATCACATAAGATGATGTACTTTATGTTACACCCCAAACTGACTTACAGCTAAATTCCAGGTGAAAGTGTCCTCTAACAAATAAACAACACATCCGCAGTTTTGAGGTGGGACACAGTTATCTCCCTGTCTCATCTGACCTTGAGGACACACACAACCTTCTTCTGGGGCCTCTTGACACACTTGTTGTGACACAATGCTTCTTCCACAAGTGGGCTCACATGAGGCATCAGCCCGGTACACTTTCTTTCCACAATCCATGGCTGAAATAAGAATGGTTCATGAGTCCTTATTGGAATCAGGGTATTTCACACAATAAGAAATAAAAAAATTGCACAGATAGAAGCATCAGCAAGCAAAAACAGTCTTCAAATCTGAAAACTTTAAAATCTTTATTATTATATAATAATAAACCATGGGCCTCATTATTTTTAGTGCTGCACTTTATAAAAAAATTTTGTGGTTACTCACAAAACTATACCATGAAGTTGAGATAGATATTATGAAGTTGGGAGGGGAAGAATATAAAAAAAACATAGTGAAAAGAGTAAAAAGGATATCATAGTGAGGGGCATTATAATGTTATCATGACATCAAATTTAAGTAAATTTATTTTGGGTTCAATGTGTCTACATCAGCATTAGAATGAATGGTTTGGTTTAAGTTTATACATTTAAAATGTTTACTTTTCATCATAATTAAATAGTTTTTTTTGTATTTTTTTTGAGAGACACATTGTAAAGATGCAAAAACAGTTTTGTGGAGGAATATGAGGGAAAATTACCAATAAATCTCTGCACCTTATCAGCCCACTTTTTAAAGTTTTTTTAATAGCAATGTACTACATGTAATTGTATAGCGTAATTAAATTTGATTAAAAAAAGTCTTATGATAATAATTCAAGCTCCAGCCTTTCAAACAAATTTTTGATAGAATGAGTAGTGATAATAAGGTTAATTGGGTAGTTGTTTTACAGTAAATGGTTTCATTTAACCTAACGTATTATACTTATAAGGCGGCTGGATAGCGAAGTCAATAGTGCGCTCGCCTCACAAGCTGAGGGGCGTGGGATCGAGCCCACGTTAAAGCCACTATAAATATGTTGATGAATGACTAACGCTAAGAAAGTCCTCCGCTGACCTGGAGAGGGATGGGCGCCGCCAGAGTCTACCAAGCCCGAGAATGTTCTAATGGAAACATTAGAATCCCCTACGACCACAAAAAAGAGGTTATGGGACTTTTTAAAAAAAAATTATGCTTATGCATTTGGTCAGTCTTTTTAAGTAAACTAAAATTAAGTCAAAGCTAAAATTAACTTTTATTGTTATACTAATAATTAAATTAAAAGTTCTTTAAGAACCCAAAATGAAAAATCAGTTGCTTGGAATTTTTCACTCAATTACTGTTTCATAAATACATTATGATTATTGATTCTACATGAATTTTACTCTTTGACTTATTTTTAGTTTCATTATTTCCTGCTTTTTTTATTTATTATTAAGGATATTAATGATACAACCCCAGAATGCTAAACTATTCATTTACTTATATGTTGGGTGCACCAAATACATTGTTAAATGATAGTTTTGCTTTCACTTTCTTCTATTTCAGTACAGAGAACGCTGTATCAACATAATGTGAAATGTGCCTTACGACAGAAAGATTCTCTTCTCCAGTCCAGGGGAACTCCTTTACTTGAACACTCTTGAGCAAAAGCTTTCACCATTGTACACACAGACTTCTGTGGATCTGCTTGTATGCAGGCATCATACATGCAGTCTTTGAAATATTGTTGGCGGTCAAGGTTTGTCTGATTGACAGTGGAATACAATTAGCACTATATAACATGTGAACAAGGTTTTGAAAAGAAATAATCATTTTTAAGTGACTTTTATTTTAAATATAAATTTTTAAACAAACATTGATACTTTCCTTCCTTTACTAATCTTTAAATAGACTAAATAATATTAATCTTCTTTTTTTGTGTGTACATTTTTGTCAAGTAAAGCTATAGATAACTTGAAAGTGTTTGATTTTATGTTATAGATTTTAGGGTGCCCTGACAGGGTAAGTCCAACTAAATTTGGTTTTCTCTGGCCATAAAACCATCCTCACAACAGAGTGTCATCTATTGTGAGCCTGTAATGTAGACTATTGGGCAGACATTCTGACTAGCTGGCACAAACACAATCCATGTTTTGACTGTAAATTGGCTTATCGGTAAGGCAATAACCAACTTTGTTATTTCCTGATCCTGAATGAGTTTCCCAGTTGCTGACCTTAAGCATGTCATCTCACATTTTATCAATAACACTGTCAATTCACATCCACATTGGGAAAGTGATTTTTTTTAACAAATTTCAAGAAGAAATTTATGACTTGGTTGGAAATCTGCACTCAGTATCTGAATTCATTAAATGCAATTTATTTCAACTTCTATTCACAAATTGCACTGCTGAATCCCTCTGTTCCAAGAGATTAAGATATTACAGTTAACAATGAAGTTTTCTTTTGAAATGAATAGCCAGGCTAAACCAAAAAACAATTTAAGTGGATTAAGTAGATAGAGCTTAAGATATATAAAGTGTCTATATCTAGAAACTTTATATGTGGAAAATGTTTATTGTGTTGAGACAATAATTTTTAAAAATAGATTTTTACAAACATCATCATTAAGTAATAAAGTTGCTTGTTAAACAATAATAAATTGTATTTTATGTGACATAGCTTAAATTTTGTAGCTGAAATTTTGGGTTGTTTTAAGTATAGAACAAAGATATATTTACCCGGGAAAAGCACTCTTGGATAGAACTTGAATTATCCAAAAAGACTCCACACAGAGTGGACTTAGTAAGCTCTATTCGTTTGGTCTCTGGACAATTATCCTCGATTACAATAGGTACTTGACAACTATATTAAATTAATCATGAAATATATCAAACTTGTCTGGTGAAATTTTGAAATTATTATAAAGCATGCAATAACAGTGAAACAATTATTAATCAAGATAAAATCATTGTAGAAAAATTATAACTTATTTTTAGTCAGAAAGCAATAATATAATGAAAAATAAAACTGTTGGAAGTCTTTTAGATATAATGGCTGTAATGTCATTTCAAATTTATAATTCTCGAAGCTGCTATATTTCCATTTGTCCAAACTAAAAGAAACTTACTTAACATAATACAGCTTTAACATTTCTTTATAAAGCAAAAGTCTATTTGAAATATTCGATCACTTAAAAAAATAATTCTTGGCTCAAAATTAGTAGTTTAGTAGATAAGCTGAGATTATTTGGGCTGTGTTTTATATTTTTACTATTTGAGTGAATCAAACATTTCATTTAGCTAGATTAAACCAGATGTGGTTCAAGCAAATTTTGTCAAATGCTAAACCTACTATTATTTCGATATTATGATTAGGCTATGATATATTTTTAAGGGTTCTTTAACAGTACCTTCATAGATTTTATCTTAAATTGGAGGATAAACTAACTAACAAAAGCAATTTAGCACTGTTATTAACATGTAAATCTTACTCTGCTGAGCTAGATTTTGGGTCAAAGACTTTCCAGTCTGAAGCCAACACAGCCATGACTTTACTGTCCCAGTCTAGATTGCGGGTGGGGACACTGATGGAGGAGCCATTGCGTAGCTTGAACAGGTCTGTGCCACAGTCACCACAAAGGCCACACATTTTGTTTTTGAATTGCCCTAGTAATTATAGTAGTAATGAATATTCATAGTTGATTGAAATTCTTCTTTATAATTACATCTTGATCAACAATACTGCATTTGAGTTGTGACCTAACTTTTTAAATGATTATTGAAATATCCAATTTTAACACTATGTTTATAAAACTTGGAACACATATCTTTTTTCTTAATCTGTGATCATGGTGAAAATTTTTCTTTTTCAATATTTTAATATTGAAATTTGAAAGTGTAAGCTATATATAACAAGACAAAACAATAAAAAGTGATAATAATTTGAGTGAGTATTAGAAGATCTGAGTGCAAGAAGAATGCAGGACACGTATTGACTTAACAAGAGAAGAAGAAATCATTATAGGCCTAATGTTAAGCCGGTTATCAGTTTAAGAAAACAATATCCAAGACAGTGGTATTTAACTAGATAGCTATATGGCATTAAAGTTTAGAATTTATGCTAAGTAATATCAAGTAGGTAATGAAATCTCTGGTAACTATTGTATTTGATGCTTGGATAATACACAAAACATATTTTTTCATTTTATTTGTGAAAAGAGTCAAAATCCTAGAAAAGGCTGATACTTTTATAAACAAAGAGATATAAAAAGCTTAAATTAACATATTTAGATAATATTACAGTCTCTAAAAGACAAAATTAAATAATAATTGCCAATATCTTTTAGCAAATGTCTTAAAGCCAGTAGTCATGGTAAAAAATTAATACATTTTTTATTCAAAACATTCTTTGTTACAAAGTTTCATTTTTTAAACTTAGCTTAATTCATTGTTCTAATTTTCACCTGGAACTTGTACTTTAAGTTTGCTGCCACTAAGGAGCACATTAAGGTCAAGAGGATAGACACTCAGCTCGAAGTATCCAGCCTTGATATTTGTAGTGAAAACACCCTTAATGTTGTACTCCATTTGGCAGATAACCATATCATTTAGCTGTAAAATTGAATTCGTGATGGTAATTAAGGAAATGAAATTTGTATGGTTTACTGATTTGACTGCTTCTTTTTTTAACTTGAAAACCACTTTTCATATCTTTTCTTTAAATGTTTCCAGTTTAATAATATTTGTTTTTGGTAAAAAAATATATATATAATAAATATTTTCAATCGTTAAAATAAAACTAAAATTTTTCCATTTATTTGGATCTAAACATGTATATTATCTTATATGAAAACTGTTTAGACTTTTACTTTTCATTTCCTGGTTATTAAAATAGTTTTCTAGTATAAATTTCATCTTATTTTAAATGTGAAAAGCATTTTAAACATTCAAAAACTTAACACAATTTTATTATCATATTCATTACATAATGTAAATATTGATCAGCTCACCTTATAACTTGAAGCCCCAACAGCAACCGAAAAATTGTAATTTTCCCTGATTTCTGCACCATTTCTAACCACTAGGATATTCCTGATCAGCACTTCAAGTCCACTGATGCATGAAGCTCCTGTACTGCCACAGGGAGAGTTCTTAGTGAAAACGTCAAAGCTTGGGGAAATTCCAAACTGATCAAGATTGCAAATTCCAGTGAATTTATATCTGATGGACAGACCAAGGAGAAGCCAACATTATTTACATGTAATTCATTCTTTGCCCCACATAATTTTGACTTTTGAAATGTTATTGAACAGAAGATAGTAATTAGCTAATCTCATGAAAATCTAATGCTATGAATAATCAATATATATAATTCTCTTCGTGGTCGGACCCTGCGAGACACCAAGCTGCAAGTATGTTCAACAGATACTAATTTTAGAAAGCAGCGCACCAAATTACTGCACCAATGCATCAAAAGGTGTGCAAATTAAATATGCTCTGTAAAAAAAAATTATATGACTCATTGTTTTCGCTGATATTTTAATTTTGTAAGAAGGGAACAATGTAAAAAGTTATAAAATACTTTGTGTACATTTCAGAAAATTTAATATTTCGTATTGATCAAACAAGGACAAATTAGTTGGGATTTTGAAAAAGGTGGGCGCCGTAGGCGCCCTAAAAAAGTGCATTTTTTCAAAATAAATAGATTTCAGCTGAACACTTCCGTCATTTTTTACGGGTGATACGCCGCGGGTCTCTCCAGAGTTCCTTCTTTTCATTCACTCACATTCGTTTGCCCAAACCCACCCCATTATGACAACCGGGTCTTTCAGGAAGTCTTCACCTGTCACTAAATCATAAGCGGCGTATGCTACGCTGCGGGTCAGCTAGTTAGGATATATTTCTACAGCAGGAAATCTTAAATTTGAAATGAACAACCCTACAATAGGGACATATCAGTATGCTTGCAATGAAAACCCTTATTAATATTCTTGGTCTCACTTTTAATTTTCAAGTGTCTACAAGAATTTGTCATGGTAGGCCTGACAAAAGTGTCAAAGAATAAAGAAAAGAGCTTATGTATTAGAAAATTATAAAGGATACATACTTGCAATTTCCCATAAAGTTATATTTTTTGCCTGAAAAGGTCGTGTAATGAGGGTCACCCCAAGCTGAACATTCACCACAAAATGCTATAAAAAAAAGTTCAAAGCAATCTACAATTTTATCAATAATTATTTTTCATTTTAAATTCACAAATCGAATACGTAACCTGAAAATTAATGGTTGTTTAAATATTTAAATTTTCTAGAATCATTTTTTACATAACTGTTTAATTTTTTAATAATATATTTAGTAAAAATAAATCAGAAAGTTAAACAAAAGATGTAAGGTTACTTCTGTAGGGATAATTATTCACCATTGAATGTATAGATGCTTAAAAATGGTAAGCTAAATTTTTTATGCTGCTTTTTTTCAAGTGTATTTTGAAAATCTTTCATACATTTGTTTCTATATGTGTTGAAATAGTATAGATATAATCAATTTGAGGTCCTCAATCACACTTTCAGTTGGTTTTATTTTAACTTGCATTATGAATTTATTAACTTTTTTTATTTAAACATCAAGCATGTATTTGACAAATTTAAAATGAATGTGAAACTACAAGCACATTTTTTGTAATTTCAAATCCATTGCAGCCACAAGTGAACCAAACATTTTCTAAATGATAAGACCTATTCAAGGTGATACTAACAGGAACAGGTCCGTGTGTGCTCATTGTAAAGAGATCCAGTTGGGCATTGGCAGACATAGTGACCACTGATGGGGAAGCAGACTCTGCCTCCATCACAAGGGTTTGCACCCAGTGCAAGAAGTTCATCACATTGATTGCCATCTAGAAGAAAGAGACAGTAATAGCAAAGTTAACAGTAAATATATGTATCTCTCTGCATTGCTTTTATTCACAAGGTACAATACTATGCAGCTTTTTACTGTCCTGAAAAATTTAAGTTGGAGTATACCTTTAAAGTTAAAAATGAATGCAATTTACTTGCCTTGAGTACACAAGAGCCGAATGCGGAATGATTTGCAATCCAGTTCCTGGCCTTGCACACACTTAATAGAATCTGATCTACATGTGATGGTAGTGCCCTGCTGGTCACGGTTTGTGACCCACTGGCCATACTTATTTACAGCACTACATTCAATCTCAATAGGATTTTGGCATATATAATTCTGTGAAGAGTTTTTAATGTGATTGAGTAAATCACTTATTCATTTTTAAAATTACATAGAGGAGAATATGTGTATCTGTGTGTTTTTTGGGAGGGATGGATGTCAAAAACTGTTGTTAAATACTCAAGTTTTGAGAGAAAAGTTTAACACTTTTATTTTTTGATAGCTAGAGACTAACATCAGTAAGAATCTATTACCTTTTTTTCTGCAATGAATGAAATGATAGAGTTGATTATTCCTTGCAAGATAAGATTTATCATTGTTCCCTTAAAATAGCACTAAAATTGTCTTATCGAAAATTAATTCAATTTTCTTAAAAGATCAGTTAAATAAATAATTACTTAGGGTCATGTAAAAAAATATGTAGTGACAAATGAATTTTTTTTTCAAAATACATGTACTACTTTCAATAACATATGGATTTATGCAAAATCATTAATATTTTTCCATGTTAGTGGGTACTGAAATTAAAATGTACTTTGAATTATGTTATTGAAACATTTTGACAACAATCCTCAGTTAAGAGAAAATAAAACCACCTAAATTTATATTTATCATATACTATGTCCATCACCTGTGTTCCTTGTCTCTGAAGTTTCTGTCTTAGCTCAGGCAGTGAAGAGAATCCATCCACAGGATAGAAAGGGCTAAATATAGCAGGTACAATTTCCACTGCAGCAATACAGATTAAATATTAGTAACTGATGAAGCAATAAACTATGTCAGCTATGAATGGAAAAAGCATTTATTGGGCACCAATAAGTTATAAGAAAACAAATCAGCTGCTTCAGATAATTGTATACTTATACTTGCTTCAAAATTATAAATCAGAATTCGATATAAGGTAGCCAATTATTTGAATTGCTTTACCTTTCTTTTAAAAATTTAACTGTTTTATTTAATTTTAAATTTTATTTTTCCATGTTGATTTTTTCACACTCCTAAAATTAATTTCAACATATAATTATAACAATTATTTATAAATTTTGCCACGATAATGCTTCCTCGGAACAAGGACATTTAGTGATAGATTTTGAAGTGGAAATTGGTGGAAAGATTTACCTGGTGGTCCACAGAGAGGGAAAAACAACTCCTCACAACCTTCAGTGTACCAGTACCCTGACTTCTTGTTGATAGATGCACAGTGGTATTCTTTACTTTTGACATTTGCCTGTGGATATGTGACTAGCAATTTCAGCAACAACCAAGAATTAGAATGATGGATGATGTTGAGAAATACCTGCAGCAGCTGAAGATCTTTCTCATTATCATCCATTATTCTCATATCTTGTTGTCTTTAAGCCCACTATCTATATGCTGTCTTTGCTGTATTACATGTTGGCATGCTTTCCAGGTGACCTGCCATTGTAGTCTGCCTTTTAATTGAGATCTTTGGGTGGATATTTTCCAAATGTCATTTCCAAAACACTGGGCTGTACATTTTCCTTAGCACCTTTCTCTCCAAAGAATTGAGCATGTCGACTGTTTCACTAGGAAGAGGCCAGGTCTCACCACAATAGGTTATGACTGGTCTTATGATGTTAGTTTAAATGGCTTTTTAAGCAGCAAAACTAAGTTAAATAGGACTTAGTTGAAAATGATGAAACTAAAATATAGACATTCATAATAATTATTATGCCGCATTCTGAATGCTGGCATTCACTACAGAAAAGACTCCAGCTTGATTTACACTAAAAGTTGTATAAAACTTCATATAATTCTAAATTTATACGAGTGAGTAAAATATAAAGAAAATATTCTTGTATGCTACGTGAAATTCTATACCTGTGGCGCTTCTTGGAAGTTTGAGAAACCAGAAGTTAATTTCTGACCATCTGGCCACAAGTAGTCATTTTCTTCTCGTTTCCAACGGATTGACAGCCACCCATCATCACTGAGAAATAAATTTAATAAGTTGACTTAAGTGAATAAAATATATATTAATGGAACTATAAGGAACATCTATCACAGAAAATTTTTGTTTGTTTATGAAAGAACAGTTATAAAATGTACAAACTTTATATCCATGAAATTAATTACGTATGATTTTATATTATAATTTATTGGAAAAAACTTAATTTTAATCATGCAACTACTCTACAAGGGTGGATGGTTATTATATATGCTCATTAATGTAATGTTATAAAATATTTGAAAAAAAGAGTTCAATATTTTAATGTCAGTTTACATATATCTTAAAAGATTGAAACAAAATTATATGTTTAACAAAATATAATTTTTTTTTACCCAAGCATTGACAAAATAGATTGAGCTTTGGCTAGCTGGTCTTTGTTTATTATTTTGGCTAGTGGTCTCCCAAGCTCAGCACATGCATCTATGGCTTCTTGATGGTTACACTTTCTAGCAATCCCCTTGAAATCATTGGGATCTGGAATTGTTGAATAAAAGTTTTGGCTTTTAAGAATTTAAAGAGCAACAAATTTTGCTGCTGAGAAAAAGAAATAATTTTGTTGTTGTTGTTGTATAAGACATGTTTTTACTTAACACTTTTTAAAATAAAATAAAGATAACAATTTGAAGATTTTTCATTAATTATATGCAGGTACTTAATACTTTATTAAATCTTTATTACAACAACAAAAAGTAGTATACCTTTTATTTGTCAATTTCATTGTTTCTTAAAACCAATGGGTCAAACTTAAAACCACAATTATTTTAATAATTATAAATGCATGTTTTATCTTCTGACGTGATTTTAGATATATCATAAAAAATAACTTACCATGGCTGTTCTGTTTTGTGTTATCTGAAAACAAGGCAATGATTTGTTAAAAAAATATATTTGAGTTATATGCATTGTTTAAACTTTTATGTCCTACCAATCTAGCTTTATTTTAATAAAACATTATTAGATGATAATTAGTAATTTAAAAATATATATTATTATTTTAAAGAACTTATGATTTTTATTTCAAATAAAATATAAACTTATATTTTTTGATAATTGAAAAACATTTAACCAAGATAATATAAAAATATGGAACTGATGTTGCTAATTGTTTTAGAAATTAAATTTATGAATATTTTAAGTGCAGTTAATTTTATAATATTTAAGAAATATGGAAATAGATTGTTTTGCGAAAACAGAAATAATTAAAATAAAACAAAATTTACAATCCTAAGCTAAATTGCAGTCATTTTCCTCAATTTTTAAAAATTAACATTTCTTTAAAATTGAAAAGCAAAACTTTATTTTATATTTTCAGAAGTTCTTTTAAGATTTAAACACTTCTTTAAAATTAACTTCATCTCAAATTATCAAGTTTTATTTTTTACCATATTCACAAATGGAAGGAAGCTGAATTTCACAATCAGGATTAGGACTGACAGCAAAACGAGAGTCTGCGTAAAAGTTTGCTTGAAAGCAGCCAACAGAATTTTGTAAAGTTGAGAGGTCTATACGTCTGGGGGGATCAACTTGAAAGGGTACCCTGCCATTTCTCTTGTTGGGGCCAAGTACATTGGTGCATCCTCCAATCCATACAGCTGAATAAAGGAATAAAAATTGGGGTAAAGAAGTAACATAATAATTCGATATAATCAGGTCTACTTGCATCACCAGCTGAAAGCTTTTTCCCATGTTTGGCAATTAAGTGTTTTAAATATTTAGGAAACATTTTGTCAAAATAGTATAAGCTATATATTAATGTACTTACTAAGAGACTGGGGTAAGAAAAAATATTTTGCTGCATGGAATGGAAAGAGGAAAAAAAATTATTATAAACAATTATTCAATGAATATATGAAAATGGTCTTTTGAACTGCATCACTTAATTTTGTTCATTTTTTAAATTTTATTTTATCTTTCAAATGGGTTGTATTTTTAGTGTGTTTTTTTTTGTTGCTGCATCAAGATTTGGCATTTCAAAATGTGCAGAGTAATGTTAAAAATTAGTATAGATGTTCCATTTAATAAAATATTTAATTATTAAGGAATCACATTTTAGTGTCCTTGAAACAAATTTTCATCTATTTTTAATGTCAATTATGTTAACTTTGATATGCTGCATAAATAAACTTCAATATTCTTTCAATCTTATTTAAACAACATTTTTCTCTAGCTTGTAAGAATCTTTTTCATATGAATTGTGGTTAGACTAAATATAAATTATAATAATGTGTACTACATGTATATATACTGCATGTATAAAGCTTTTCAAATTTTATTTATTTTACAAGATCTATTCTGTTTTGTTACTATTGATATTAAAATTCAAAGCTCATTAGCTTAAACTAGAAATGCAATATGCAGGCATCATCATACCCACTAAATTTATTTGACAAAAAATGTATTCAAGTAAACCACTTTTATTTTTTATGACTCTTAAATTGCAATAAACCACTGCAGCACACTTTTATCTTATCCAAAACTTATATTAATATTTTAATGTTTTAACTCTGTTTCACAAATCATTTATTACAAAAACTATATTTAAAATCACTTAAAACAAAATTAAGCAGCAGACATTTAAATGCAGGTGGATCAATTGCAGAATTGTCAGTAAGTCATTGATATTGATTATTAAAATAGTTCAAGTTCTATTCTGCAATCCTATATTACTGTATTCAAATTAAATGTTCGCTGGGGTTTTAAAAAAAAATTCATTTTATAAATGAATCTTTGAAACTTATTGCTAATAAAAAGAAAATAATTTTTTTTAATGCAACTTACACTCTACTGTTTCGACAATGAAGTTTTTTGCTTTACATCCTTCAGACACAATCAATTTAAATCTGTCATCTGAGATTCGAAATTTGCCTTCACAGACTTTTTCAGAAACTGAATCTTTAACTCTAGCAGTTATAGCAGCTTGATTTTTAGGAAGTTGACAATTACTACGCTCTCCACACTTAATATTTCTTGAAGTTGCTGTAACCATTGATAAAAACACAATAAATTGTTATAATTTATAAGAACAGTGTAAATAGTTTTGATTAATAATTATCAAAGTTGTTAAAAATGTCAACTAGTAAAAATAACTAATTCATTTATAGAGCAACACTTTTAACTATACAAACAGAGCCTATCATCATTCTAATCAAAATTGTATTATAAACAATCTCGTTCAATACAAAAAATATTTAAATTTAAATAATTTTGTATATTAATATAGAATTAAATAAATACTGTATTTCACTCAAAATCAAGAGAAATAATCATCAGTTACAAGTTACCTGTTGAGTTTAAGTAAATTTCAAGAATTTTCTTGATTAAAACAGCTAGAGCTTCATCCTCATCTGTATCATATCTTGATTAAAATAAAAGTTGAAAATATGATGTTTACACTTTTTAAAGTAGTTACACGTAGATTTTAATAAGAACATAAAAATAAAATGATAACTTACATTAGTTAGACACATTCTCTTTCCAGCCATTTCATTATCAAGATATAACAAAAAGAAGAAGAAACCATAATTACCTGGCCAGATGAGCTCCATCAGCTCCACAATTAATGGCAGCTTTGTGCCATTCCAGCTTGTCACGAACTAATTTATAGCATTTGGCTCCAAAAGCTGTGTAACCTTCTCTGCAACTTATATCATTTGTACCTGAATACAAACATTTAATTTTTTTTTAATTAAAAAAAATATATAAAATTACAGTACTTTACTTCTTGATGAAATTATTACACATGAATATTCCTATATTTTCACTAAAACAATTAAAAATGTAAAATATCTGATACTTTTAAATTGTAATTTATTAGAATTTTCTTTAAAATATTATTAAGGAATGCCTAAAGATTAAGATTGTCTTAATAGTAAAAAATAAAAATTGATTGCTTTTGTGTAAAAATGCTATTTAAACTAAAAAATATGTGCAAATAAACTAAAAGGAGAATTAAAGCAATGGTATCTAACATAGCCTACTATAAAATGATTTATGAAACTGCATACAAGAACAAAGAAAAAATTGAATAAAATTCAAATTACAATGTGTTCCATTTCCTTTGAACCCTTGCCTACAAACACACATCAGGCCCCCATTAAGACATTCCGCATTTTCTGAGCATGGCTGCATGACGTTTTCTGAAGAGATGCCTTTTTCACATGTTACAGTTTTCCTACAAGGTTCTAACACTAGTGTTGCTCCATCCTTTAGGATTTAAGTAGAGGTTGGTTTTTTATCATTATTTGTTTATTTAAGATGTTTAAGATCAATTACTACAAAAAACCTGATTTACTGATTTACACAGGTACACATACTTTTTTAAGAAAATTTAAGTTTAGGAATTGAAAATTCATATTCACTTGTCACATTAATAAGCTTTTAAATAAACTGTTTTAAAAATTTTAATTTGATGACCAAATGTTGAACTCTAAACACACTTATTTTTTAACAAAAATGCTATGAATAATAAATATTATACGCCAATGTGTGTGTTATATACAAAGACTCTTAAAATTTTATTTCTTCCACGAGACTTTTAACGTAATAATATGAATAATGAAAGTTACTTCTTAACCTATTACGACTGACCCATATTTTAACTAAATCTTAGTACAGGACAGTATTGATTAACAAGGAACTGTTATATGTGTTTGACTTTTGAACAGTGCATTAAGTGTTGTTTTTTTTTAAGTTAAAAATTATAATACATTGTATATATATTATACTAATTATTTAGTGCACCTGAAATTAAATTGTTAAGTAAAATAATTAAAGAATTATTAATCATACTTTTAAAAGAAATATTAAAGAAAAGAAAAAATAATGTGTCAGATAAATTTAATTTACTCCCAACATTAATGTGAAAGGAGTATAACCCAGTAACATAAGTACAAAGATAGGAATATAACTTACCTCTAGGTGAACTCTTTCTCCACTTTCTGTTAAAATGTTGCATGAGTTATCGCATTCATCTGCTGACACACAGTTAAGATTGGCATCCAGGAAAAATCCTTTTTTACAAATGCAGCCTTGTGAAGTCTCTTGGTTACAGCAGGACACAGATTTGTCAGGGTCAGCACACGTGTCTTGGCAGTGCAGTAGGTAAGAGCTAGAGTACTCTGTGTTTGGACATCCACCACACAAAATTTCAGGGCTGTTATCTATATTTTAATGTTGGACAAAAGCACATTATTATTCGCTGAGCATGAGCTTTCACAATATTGATAAAAGCAAATATTAAAATATTTTCCAAATATTGTCTCAACTGATGCAATGAACAAAAGTTTTAAAACCCTATTTCTATACTACGGCTATTAAAAAAAATATTCTGCCTAATTAAGCTAACATTGGCCGCTCATTACAAAAATTTATAGTGTTGCAAGTGATTCGGATTAACTAAGTTGTGATTTAGAATTCAGTTAAATTTACAAAGTATTACATTTAAAAGTTGCTTATGTTACTAAATTATACAGTGACATACCACAGCCAGCATACTTGCGCCAAGCAATATCAAGGTTGCTATTAAATATTGCCAACTGAAGACGCATTTCCTCTATGGCTGCTTCCATCTCATGACATCGGCCTATTTCTGTAAAGTTTAACATCCAGCAGTGGTCTTCAATGCATTCATGAAATCGGTCCCTCAACTTGGCTTTGTTAAAGTTATAGCAATCTGTATCAGAGCCATCAAGCTGAAAACATATTTGACCTAAAACTTAATTTTGATTATTTAATTATAATATAGAGTGAGAAAAGTAACTAATTATAATCAACACTGCAATCCCTCTAAAAAGTAATTTGGCAATTTTTTATATATTTTTATAATTTTTGTAATTTTTTCCAGAAAATTTTATAAATTGTAATTATCATGATTAAACTTTCAAGGGATTCCTTATTTTTTAAGGCCTATTTTTCTTCTTCTAAACATATTAAACTGAAGATATAGAAAAAGAATATATAATTCCTTTTAATTTTAAAAGTATTTTTTACAGAGAAGTTAGCTATATTTGTTCATTTATCCAGTAACTAAGCATAATATTAACACACGTTTAAGGAGATAAAATAAAATTTTAATTCAAAGTGCATATAACATTTTAAAATAAACACATTGTTAAGGTTGTTAACAATTAGCCAGTCTTCATTTCAGGATCAGTCCTGTTTAATCAGCCACACCAAGAGCTGCAGATAATAAAGATGAATCTATCGTCCTTCGTAGACGGACAGATGCCATACATACATTAACCGTAACTCCAATCAGTTTGTATTAGCTTATTACACAGTATTCATTTTTTACTTTGTTACAGTTAAGATGCAGGGCAGTATATAAGAGCCAACACGGGAGCGATGATGACATCAAAGTGACATCATATTCCGATATATAAATAATATACACGTCATCACTCTTGGTGGAGATCAGCTAATTAATGATTTTTTAAAATTTCGTTTATTTGCCGAGGCACTGTACGAGCGCTAGAGTATGGCGATTATGCCAAAATGTTCAGGGTTACTATTCATTACTAGAGTCATTTGATAGATGTAGAAAAGATACCGGAAGGTTAACTGATCCTCAAAATTAAAAAAATCGAGTTCGGCCTTACGGTGACAGTTTTCTAGCTAAGTACGTGCACTTCAAAGGCATTTGACTTAAAATTATCATGACCATATTGACATCTAACCTGATTTGTTAAAAAATTGTATTTGGCGGGCGTTGGAGGAATATGGCAAGTATTTCCCAAACCACAAACTTAAACAGGAAAAGTAGGGGGCCGTCTTGTGCGTCTCAAAATACAGTAATTCCGGCGAGTTGACGATTGAAAATAATATGGAATTTTTTAAAATCCCATATTATCATCACCGTTTACTCTGAAAGCTAACGAGTTTTATTTTTGTCCCCCACATTTATTATTTAATCTTCCGAGTTGACGTGCACCACACACGAGAGGTAAACACTGTGTCACAAATGGACGAGGCGTGGTAAAGTGTTATAGTTTTTGTGGGTTTTAAAAAATGAGGAATATACTTCGCTACTGCTATCAAATGGTTTAACAGGTCTCCTTTTTTTAGAATGGTTAATCAGTCCTCAAATAAAGGAACGGTCTTTAAAACCTTTGCACATATTTCTCATCACTGCTTACTTATTTGTTTGGAAAATTTGTTTTTAAAATTTGCGGAGTTGACGGGTATCGCGTAAGAGAGATCAACGCAAACGACGCTGACTTCACAGGCATTTGGATGTCACAATCGGATGACGCGATGCAAAAATTTGATAAATTTTCTTGTTTGTTCTAAATGCTTAAGGAAAAATACTGACCTGACGGTTATCTGGTCTTTTTGAGCGTTTAACCAGTTCTCATAAACGAACAGTCTAAATTATTATTTAAAATTCTCTCTACTCCAAAATGCTAATTCATAGTTTTTTTTCTTAACATCAAAATTCTGTAGTCATACCTTTAAACAAACATAAGTATTTATGCAATGTAGTATTTTTCAGAACTTAGAGCAGACAAATGTATAATAAAGCCAGTCAACTGACCACAACTGCAGTAAATGGTGAATCCCCATCCGGGTTGAAAATACCACAGTATTCCTTGCCACTGTAAAACTGACCGGATTCAGGAGTGCAGGGATTTGGTATGTTTGCAACATCCACACAACTTTGAGTAAAAGTAGAAAATTATTTCTCACCCAAGGTGCTTGAGTCAACACAAAGAATTAAATAATTTGAATTCTAAAGCATAAATAAGTATGTTTAAAAAAAAAGAAAAATATCTCAATAGATAATGTGAAGTAGATTTCAAAACCACAAGTACTTTTTTTGTAAAAAATGGTTTATAATATTCAGTTAAATTAGCATGTCAAGCAAAATTTAGTCATAACATAAATTATACATGTAAAATGTAATATTTACCCATTAGCACCTTCGCCTCCGACCATATAGTATCTCCCAAGTTTGTCAGCACTAACAGGGATGTTAGATCCAGGGATTGTCATATCATTGCTGGGATTGCCATCAAAATTTCCACACAGTCCACATACAAAATTCTTGTAGATCTCTGGGACATAAATCTAAGAATGAAGACATAAAAGGTGTGTTCAATAGCATGCAGTTAAAACCATATAAAATATTGTATTGAATTACTCTTTAAAAAAAAATTGTTACTAAAATTTTTAAAATAATTTTTAATAATTTATGTATGTTGCTATGTCTGCCCGTCTCTCTCTCTCTCTCTCTCTCTCTCTCTCTCTATATATATATATATATATATATATATATATATATATATATATATATATATATATATATATATATATAATATATAAGAAAGCGACCCTGGAACGGATTAATTTTGTATCTCCAGGTACCACTGTATATATATATATATATATATATAATATTATATACATTTGCTTCTGCAAACTGCTTATGTTTTTTTTTAAAGTTGCAGTATTTTGCATTACTCATTTGTACACTTAAAAGTTTAAAAAAATAACTTGCATTGGTTCTTATAAACAATTAAGAAATGATTTTGTAATCATTAAAAAAAATACTTACATATAACCCTTGTTTGTTGTCCCATTTGATAACCACACAGAATTCAGTGTTGATAGTGAGCTGAACTGAGCTGCCTTTGGGCTGGGCATTGATAGTGATGTGATCATCTTTATACCCCACTGAGTTACGTTCCAGCTAAATAATTGGGAGGTAAAAGAAAGATTTTAGTACTTAAAAAATGTTAATCAATTTAGCCAATTATATTTAATTTAAAACTGAACCATTTTTCTATATTTTAATGCAATTATATTTTAAGGTATCCAAAAAAAAATTTCATATTCTTTAAAAAAGCAAAAACAATTTTATTTTTAAGTGTATACAACTTTTCTGTAGATCTGTATTGTAATTTTCCTCATTAACTTACTTGCCTTTTAACTCTCCTGGTCTTTAACTATCACTCACTAACACTTCCACTCATTATTTGTCTTACTTGTGTTCTAACATATAAAAAGATTTACGTTTCAAAATAACTTTTTACCAAAATCAGAATTTTTGATGAATGTCGGAAGTGACTTACATCATTTACATAAAACTTTCCTCTAGTGAATTTGTACTTCATGCCATGTACTAAGAAACTAAAAGCTTTGGTAAGAGAGACTAGGTCTCTGGGGTCACTCTTCTGGTTCATAGACACAACACTGTAGAAAAAAATGTATTTTATTTACTAAACAATGTGTACGATCACGAGACAATGTTAGCCATTGTTTTAATGATTTTGCTGTTTTTATTATTATATTATTATTATTAAGTGAGGATATTCTCCACAGAAGCTTGTACTTTATTAATATCATGACATTTTTAGCACAAAATTATAACTCTTTAAAGGTTAAAGGCCTTTTAAAGACCTAACAAGTGACTATTCATGTTTAAACTGAATGAATACTGAATTTTGGAAGAAAAAGAATAATATACAAGATTAGACATAAACCATGGATAATCGAATGATGCAATAATCTTCTGTATAGGAGGATTGTCTGTAATTTTGATGTATACGATAACATAAGATAAGATAAGGTGCTAAGATAATCTTTTTTTTAGACAGATACGATACAATTATAAGATAAGCTATATTAATAAACATGTCTTTATTAAAGGAATTATGAAACTATTCTCTCAATGAACTTACAATTTTATACATTGCCAATAAATTTTAATTTGCATGGTTTGAAATTTGATATACATGTACTTTTAAAATGAATGGACATTAGTTGTAGTAATAACTAACTAAGGGATGGAAATTTGTACCTCAATCACAAGTTCAGTTTGAATTTCATGTCTTGTTGTTAGGAATTAATTTTGATGTTTAAGGGTGGCATAAGACCATCAGATGAATAACAATCTGATATGCCATTAAAACCAAAAAATTATAATTGTAAAAATAGCCAGCCAGAGTTCTATTAGCACAATACTACTAATCACTGTACCTAAAGTCGGGAAAATCTGCCGTTGCCACGTAGTTATTACAGGTTGAGATTAGATTATAGGAACACTCTCCTTGGAAGTCAAACTTAATGCCGTCAAGAGTGTAGTAGTGGGGATCACCTCTGGATGCACATTCAAACACCTCTGTCAGGACAGGTGAAGA
Organism: Ampullaceana balthica; assembly: GCA_944989445.1. Lineage (NCBI taxonomy): Eukaryota > Metazoa > Mollusca > Gastropoda > Lymnaeidae > Ampullaceana > Ampullaceana balthica. The sequence goes on along the minus strand of CALYLW010000004.1, from coordinate 3,102,309 downwards.
TAATTACTGAACGGTTAGGAGCAATTATTCTAACCATAATGACAGATTAGGCAAAGTGGGTTATGGGAAGTATGTTGACTTCAAAATTTAAACCAACTGCATACGTGGGCATGGAAAAAAAAAGATTTATTTGAATTATTTATACCAATGATGTCTCTCTTTTTGTGTGTGTGTGTGTGGTTTGAGGGGGTAGTGGGAAGGTATGTTTTGAAATAAAGGAGATGGAGATCTGCAAAACTGGTTAAAAAGCCTTCGCTGGATCATAATTCTTTGATTTGTATCTGCTTTAGCTTAGACAGGTCAGCCCAGTCAATTATAATAAAGAACCTTTAAAAGGAACTACCAAAAGAGGCAAATTTCAGTGCATTAATAAAATCATTTTTTATTACAGAAATAGATAATTTTTTACAAACTTACGATAGGTTTGTGAATTGATGTTACAAACACTGCTGCCAATTTTCTCCTTGCCTGTCCGTTGCCGTAGTTTCTTGACACATTCAGCTCCTAGGACTGTCATGACGCATTCTTTTCTTTCTTGCTCACACGCTTTTCTCACACTTTCCACGGCGCAGTCTTTGAAGACTAATAGGCAAAAAAAAATTTAAAAAACAAAATTAGGCATAATCAGGAATTAAAAACCTTTTGGTTTTAAGCATATCACATTTTTACAGGTACTATATATAATATATGATGAATGTGTACAATTTTTGGGAAAAAATGAAGGTGTATACAAAATTTATTTAATCTTTTCCCCTCTTATAGCATGTATCGAGATATCCTTTGTTTATCTTTTACATCTTTCAAAATGGAAATAAATTAAACTCAAAGCATGCTAGTGGTTTGATAATATTCTTTCACTTTGAGTAAGTAACCATTACCGTTAGTGCTTGTGCATTTCAATGTTAAATGAAGGGACACAAGTATCTCATGTAACTGAAATTATTTCGCTAATGACTTCCTTTTTTATTTTATTTTACATTAGAAGTTTAAATTTTACAATTTGAAACATTCATGCTGTAACCACAGCACACGAAGCTTTTGGCTGAGATACAATATACTATTGTAAAGAATTTAATATTTTGTTGTTATTGTTTTAATTACTTAAAAATTATAACATAAATTTCTTACTTTCTTTTGGGCACTGGAAGCGAACTTCAAAATCGGGGCACTTTTTGCCACCACTTTGTTTGCTATTGTAACATTTAATACCATCTTTATCACATGCTTTGTTGAGTTTCAAGCCATATGTGTTGGACTTGTTATAGAGGGTCTGAGTACCCACTGCCCTGCACTGGATGGACTGTGGCGTCTTACAGAGTTTGACGTTGGGGTAGGTCTGTTAAGATAGGAATATTATAAAGAAATGGGTTAATACATTTTAAATACAACAGAAACTTAGAAAAATAATTTGAACACGAATCAGGACAATACATTGTGTTTTAAATTTTCATGCTATTCACATATAAATTCTTCTTTCCATCTAGAATTTGGGCGTGTAACAAGTAGCCTGAACAAACCTAGAAAACACACTATCAACATTTAAAACTGTAATAAATATTCAAGTCTAGAGATAAAACACAGGTAAGCGTATGCCGGAAAAATCTTCTGTATTGAAGGAGACTTTCTGTAATATATAAAATAAAATACATATCTCCCAGTTCAATCATGAGCCCCTGAGTTATCCCACCTTTCTGAACCAAGGCTCCAAGGTGAATTGAAAAGATTGGTGGAAATACTCACCAACAGGCCTTTATCAATAGCCTTAGCGATGTCCAAGACGTTCTCGTTATCCCCTGTGGCATCTGCCTTTCTGGAGTTGATCCAAGGAGTCCAGGTTAAAGAGCTTGCTTCGTCTTGTGGGACTAAAGAAAAATCAAATCGTGATGAAAATTTATCATTTTTAACTAGCGAATTGTCAAAATAATCGCGCCAAATAAAATAAATACATCAGATTAGCTCGCATTTTAGCTAAGCTATAGGCATTCTTATATTTAAATTTGAACAGATGAAATAAGGGCACTTGCTTTGTTCACATATGTAACCAAGTTTCTCATTACAGCCAGTTAGGGCAAATGATTGTGTGTCCTGGAAGTCCAGTGAGGGACACTGAGAGCTGACAGCTGACTGGAAGTTATAATCTTCCACTGTTGCATCACCTGAGAAACGCCTGCAAAATAATTTGATAAACAATTAAAAATTATTTATATAGAAATTTTAAATTTAAATAAAATATAGAGATTTAAGTACTTAAAGTGTATTTTTTAAAGGGAAAATAATCTAATTAAAGTATTTGGTTAAATAAGCCTTAATCTGACATTGACTTATTTAGTATTGAAATACAGAGTGGGAATTCTTGATCTCGAGCCTTGAACTTGACTTTGTGGGAAGGTCAGGTTGGTGGGAATGTCATATAGTTAGAGCATTTTGAACGATCCAGAAAATATAGGAGGGGATGTAAACTCCATATTCTTATTCATACTTTCCACTTACTTAATTGCACGTCCACATTCAGATGATGAGAGTTTGAACATTTCAGCGATTCTTGTTATTAAATTTGTATCGAATGAACCTCCTCCGATATGAAAGCTGCGTCCTGTTGATTATTAGTTTTATTTTCAAATCAATCGACTATATATCTATATAGTTTTAATTAACAGTTAAACGACGAATTTATGCGTATGTAAATATATATTTTGCTAAATCAAATTGGCATGCAATAAAACCACCTGGATAAATACAACATAAGAGTGCAACTATCTTAAATGATAAAGAAAAGAAAATGCAAAAACGTAAATAATATAGAATTGAAATATAAATCCTAGGCCTAAATTCGCGAAAGTTTTTTTTTAAAGAAAGATTGCTTCGTAAATGAGTGGGAGAGATCAAAAGCCCTCTGTCTAAAGTTTATGATCTCTTGCAACATACACACATATCTGAGCATCAAATTTGATCCTAACTTATGGTTAATACATATTAGTTTGTCGTGGAAATCAACCAGGTTTAGTTAATTTTCGCCTTAGTCTGATTCTTTATTCTGGATTGTTAACTGATTCTTTTGTTGAATGATCCTTTATCGTTCTGTATTTTTTATATGTATCTTTTAAGATATGTATATTTCGTGCTCTGTATCTTTTGTGATCTGTATCTTTCTTTTCACGTTAGCTTCCCGATGAATGAGACCCTGTTTATTGATAAACCTTTGCTAAATCTCACAAAGTTTGTAGGTTTCTATTGAATGCTTTTAGTGAGCCAATTAGGCTACATGGTTTTTAGAGCATTTCTTCTTATCTTATCTATACAGACGCTCCTTCTATGCAGTTGCGTCCACAGACCATGACAGATGATCTGTTGGCAAGTGATGCAGCGTTCACAGGCCACGGCTTTGTGGGTTCCACGCATTACCCAGCCGCCTAACTACATGTAGCGTTAGGTATCCATTCGGAGCTGGGTGACTCAGAGACGCCCTAGGCCCCGGGAACAAACCCTTGCCTTCACACGGATTTGAACCCGTGACCATCGGTACGACAGTCCAGAGCGCTGCCACTCGACCACCGCGTCCCCATTTCACCTACCCTTTCTCAGGCCACATCCATTCTTTAGCTCGGCATTAAATTTTCTTTTTTGAAAGTAGTCGCCTGACAATTTGACAACATGTTCTGCCCAGTAAAGTTGAGACTTCTGTAAAACTATGACTTTAAATTTTGTTAATAAAATTCTCAATTGAAAGTAGTCCGCAGGGTCGAACAATCATGACTATATCAAGAAGACGACAAAAAGACTAACCTCTGAGCTTTGGGTTGCTTTTGAATCCGGCAGCAGAGTACACAAGGTCACCAAGTACGAGGAGTCGACCTCCGTAATCTGCACACTTGGCAGCAGCATCGTTATACTTCCTGTTGGTAACGCGAGTTTATGTTTCATAGTCATACTTACTACATTTTGTAATAAGCGAGACTGGGTAATAATAAAACCCACGGTTTTGACTCTAAACAATAAACATATTGTATGCATTATATATAATATGTATGCATTATATATAATATATATATATATATATATATATATATATATATATATATATATATATATATATATATACAAGGATTATACCCGCAGTTTGTAGCGAGGTGTGCTGACCCTATTCCCCAGTATTAGTTGCTGGTTATTACATTTTTATGCCAAGTTGTTTATCAGATTTATCTATTACCAACCATTTTGATAATAGTACCCGTAAATTAAAAAAAAACCGCAAAAAACCAAGTTTTTGACTATAAATCCTTTATGTACGAGAAGTAACTAAAAGAATGTTCATTATAATACGCAGCGCAAGACCATCCTAAAATACAAAATTGTAGTTGTGTCGTAAAACATGTTTAATATAATGCGCACCGATCAGGAATATGTTTATATAAAAAGTGTTGTCAACAAAATGCGCACCTTATTGCGCGACAGAATGGTTGTTCAATATAATACGCACCGCGAAGTTCTATCTAAAAAAATAACAAGATACATAGGAATAAATAAAATAAATTTAAATAATCAATAATTTAATTACGGCACATGCGATCGATCTGAAATTTTGATACATTGTTTTTATTATGGGTACAAAACTGCCTGCAAAATTTCAGCTCGCTAGCTTACGAGCAAGTGGGGTAAAAGTCGATCAAAAGTTCTGGCGACAAGCAAGCAATCAAGCAAGCAGACACCAGTGGCGGATTTAGCTATAGGGCAGGGGGCGGCTTGTCCCCCACGCCCCTGTTGGGAATAAAATGGCGCCCCCTAAAGACGCCCTCGATGAACACTAAAAACGTGTCACAAGAGCAGAAAAAAAGATTGCTAAACACGAAACTTCTAATCAACACCTAACTGCTTTCTAAATATCGTATTTCAAATGACGAAACTGTACTATCTGGTTTAAATCAATCACTCGCATCTGAATTATCGGCGACAATTGATAATGAAGTTAAGTCTGCACACTTCTTTTCTTTAATTATTTATTCAACCATTGATAAATCTAGAATTGATCAGATGTCTGTTTCTTTACGCTAATTTTTCAAAAAATCAGGACATGTTGTGGAAAGATTTATAGGCTTTTATACTTTGGTAAACAGTGGCTGGATAGCAAATAGTGCGCTCGCCTCACAAGCTGAGGGGCCACGTTAATCTAGCCCACGTTAAAGCCACAATAAAAATGGAGAATGACTTACGCTAAGAAAGTCCTCCGCTGACCTGGAAGAGAGATGGGCCCACTAAGGTCTACCATGCCCATGGTAGGTTCTAACGTAAATATTAGGACCCCCTACGACAACCGTTTATGGGACTTTAAAAATTAAATTAAAAAATTAATAAAAAATGCTGCTGCATTTGCTGAGAAGATTTTTAAGCAGCGTTTCTCAAATAGTGGGGCGCGCCCCCCAGTGAGGCTCCCTAAAAGGGGGCGCGAAATGGTGTACTTATAACAATTTTATAGACAAATGATACTATTTACTGTCGCACGGGGGGCGCGAAATGTTTTCTTCTTCCTAGGAGGGGGCAGGGCCGTCTTAACGCAAAGGCCCGTTGGGCATTTGCCCGAGGCCCACGAGCATAGGGGCCCCATGGTAATATGTTTATTTATATATATTATGTATATTTATTTTTTATTCCTCGAGGGGGGGGGGCTCACTCTTTCTTTGCCCAGGGGCCCAACACTATTTCTTTGACCGGGGGCCCAAAATGGTGTAAAGATGGCTCTGGGAGGGGGCGCGACAGAAAATAATTGAGAAACACTGTTTTAAAGGGACTAAAAAAGCGAAACATTGATTTCACACTCTGTCAAGGACAGGCATATTCTGGAATTAAGAGTGGCCTTCAAACTCAGATAAAGAAACTTTCACCCAAATGTTGTGCCCATGTTTTGAATTTGGTTACTATCGAAGCAATGTCTATAAATAGTGATGGACAGTTATTTTTTGGCACAGATTAAAGGTTGTATGCATTCCTTACGTCTAGTTTACCACGTCTACATACTCTTAAAGAACACAATAAATCTCAATATGAATCAACAGTAGATACTCTGAAACGACTTTCTGATGCAAGATGTTCAAGACGTAAGCATGCCGTTGTTGGATCAATCTCTGCTATTCTAGCCACAGTTGATTCAGGGGAATCAACAAAATATAAAGGAAGTGTCGGAGCAGAAACTATTGGAGTATCTGTTTTAATAACAAAATATTCTTTTGTTTTGCTGATGCTATTTGTACAAAAGTTATCTTCGTGTTATCAAACTACTTGCAAAGCCTTTGCAATTGATAGATGTCGGAAGAAATAAGTTTGTTGAAATGAGAAACGATGAAGCTTTTGAAAGTCTGAATGTAGATGTCAAATCATTTATAAACGAAAATTGTTCCAAACTATGTAGGTGTTAAAACAGAATTTAAAGAAAAGTGAATTGCAAAAAAAGAAAAGTATGGCAGGCGAACTTAGCAGAGATAAAATGGCTGATGATCCAACAGCACGCTTTAAATCTGAAACGTACTTCACTATCTTGGATACACTTGTACCACAAATAGATGATCGATTTAATGACTTTTGGGGAACAGTTACTTATTTCTATTGTTTTGATCCATCACAAATGTCGGAAGGAAATAAAGATTATTTTCAAAGTTTATGCAAAATTTACAAACACGAAATTAACCTTGAAGAAGCAATCGTAGAATATGATACCTTTAAAGATTTGTATGCATTAATTTATGTATCATTAGCTAGTGAGCTACAACTTAAAAAGGTTCAGCCGTCCTTGACTGAAAAACAAATGGCATCAGGTATCCCTAATTTGTCAATATTCTATAAAATTTACTTGATTCTTCCTGTTAGTAGTGCTACTGCTGAAAGAAGTTTCAGTAGATTTAAACTCATCAAAAATTATGTGCGCTCAACAATGACAAACAAACGTCTGTCTGGATCGGCATTAATTTCAATTGAACGTGATAGAGCTGAGAACGTTGACTTTGAATCAACGATAAATCGTTCTGCTTCAATGAAATCACGTAGAAAGCAATTTATATAGAGCTAAGGGCTCTATCTTATCTTATCTGTTACAGACGCTCCTTCTACACATAAGAATATTGCGTCCTATGCTTATCCATGGTTTGTGTTTAGTCCTGCATTGTTATTAGAGTTTTAAATGTTTATTTAAGGAACTTACAATCATTGTTTGTGTAAAGTTCATTGATTTTCCCAAAGTTTGAAGCTCAAACTTCCAGTGATAAATTATTTTTAAAAATTGTGATGTTAATTGTTTAGTTTAATTATAAGTATAATATTATTGGCACTCATTGTGTGTGTGTTACTAATCCTGACCAATCCGCTCCACCAAAGTCTCTGTGTTTTTCATTATTTGTAGCATCAGATTACCTGGTCTTAAACTGAAATATTTTGCCAGCTAAAATTCTCATTTCATTCGTTCAGATAGAGAACTATTACAAGAACTAAAAACAGTAGCTCTTAAAATTTTAGTAAAAATAAGTTGTTCTCTTTGGAACTAAGTTAATAATTTACTGTCATCTTTTTATCCTACATATGATATATGCATATAATATGTTTATGCTAAATGATTTCTTTAATTACTTAGGCCTTGTATTCAGAGGCGTCACTAGGGTTGGTGTCACCCGGGGCGGTAGCTCATGTTGTCACCCCTTCACGATTGAAGGGGCCGTCCATAAATGACGTCACGCGAGGATGCCGATTTTTACCCCACCATCCCCCAGCGTCATGCTTATACCCCCACCCCGTTTTCACGATATGATGTCACAAAGCTTTGACACCTCCCCAAGCCGTATTTTCTAAATAAAATTTAGCATGTTTCAAATTATTTTTAAACTAGCGTACACCCGTCAAAAATGACGGAAGTTTTCAGCTGAAATCTATTTATTTTATTAAAAAATGCACTTTTTTTAATGAACGACCTTTTTCAAAAGGCCAACTAACTTGTCCTTGTTTGATAAATACGAAATAATAAACTTTCTGAAATGTACACAAAGTATTTTATAATAGGGGTATCAGGGCGCCTAAGGCGCTTCCTATGTTTTTTTATTTTATAATTAACCACCATCAAGTCCTCTTTTTACATTGATCCCTTTTCCAAAATTAAAATATGAGCGAAAACAATGACTTCATATCATATTTTTTCACAGCGCATATTTAATTTGCACACCTTTTGATGCTTTGGTGCAGTAATTTGGTTTTCCCTGCTTTCTAAAATTAGTAGCGTCAGGACAGACTGACTGACTTGCGTGACAATTGCAAATTATATAGTTTTACTAGCGTACACCCGTCAAAAATGACGGAAGTTTTCAGCTGAAATCTAATTATTTTATAAAAAATGCACTTTTTTAGGGTGCCTACATGTTTTACGACACAACTGCAATGTTGTATTTCTGGATGGTCTGGCGCTGCGTATTACAATGAACATTCTTTTAGTTACGTCTCGTACATAAAGGATTTGTAGTGAAAAACTAGTTTTTTTAACGTTTTTTTAATTTGTAATTTAAATATGTATTTAGGGTACGTCTGCGCTCTGATGTCGTAACACGCGTGAAGCCATCAAAAACGTCATTAAATAAACGGTAAACAATCAAATATTTAAGAGGAACTTTTATTTAAATTTGCGCGTTTTTTATGTGACGTCACCTTTTTAACCCCAACCCCTTGTCACACATTGTCACCGATGCGTGACCCTCACACCCTATTACGGATTAAAAGGGGGGTGCTGAACGGGCTAAAGCCAGGGGCCACCAATAATTTAAGGTACTCCAAACGTATTATAGTTTATAATAAAGATGCAGGCAAATGTTTGTATGAATCCCTGAAAATGCCTTGGACATTCATACGGCAATGCTGCAAATATGGGTAGGAAGTATAACGGAAACCAAGCTATTCTTCGTGACAAGTGCAGTGTTCGTGCACAGCTCAGTCCTTTAATTTGGTTGGGAAAAGTGCAGCAGGTTGTCCTGATGCAGTCAGATTTTTTGTCTTCTGCAAAATCTTTATACCCGGCTTGTTGCATCTACTCATGTTGACAGGTACTTTAAAAACACATGAAATTGATACATGTTAAATAAGCCTTGTGTGACACAAGATGGTCAGCCTGACATGATTCAGTAAGGTCTGTTAATAACTTATACCATGCGAATATCGCAGCACTGGAAGAATTAGCAAAAAGCGAAAATCATCCAAGCGACGGTCGACTTGAAGCAGAAGGATTTCTAAAGGAACTTGAACAACTGGAAGTCGTCTATTTTACTTGAAATTCGGGAAACAATTTTAGAGGGAAGTCTCTCATTGAGTTTGTTAAAAGACAGCTTTCTAAATTTGATTCATATGAAGACAAAGGAAAGGACAAGTCCGTGGTGAAAAAAAAAGAGTATAAACAATAGTCAACGCTATTTTGTAAAAAAAAATTAATTTAAAAAGCGTCAGTTTAAGAAAGGGACATCACCAAAACAGTATTCTCCCCGAGAGAAAAATTCAAGGTTGATGTATTTCTGGTAATCATTGACAAACTTTCTTAAGCCCTACAACATCGGTTAGGCGCATATAAAGACATCCATGAGAAATTTGGCTTTCTTACAAAACTAACTGAGCTCAGCAATTTCGCCATCCGATTGGCAGCAGCCAAGTTAATGGAAGAATATTCAAGCGATTTCGAAGACTGCTTTCCTTCAGAATGAGTTCCATTTTCAGAACTCTTTAAAAAATTATTGTCAAGACCCAGGCTCAGGGTAAGGAAAAGGAAGTACCCCAATGCCAAACTCAAAACACGTGCACAGACCTAAACATTTTGCTGCTTTTGAATGCGCTAAATTTCACACAGCTTTTTACAAATGTACACATCACACTTCTCATCTATCTCTCAATAATGACATCAAAATGCAAATGAGAGCAATCTTTTTCAAAGTTTAAAAGAATATAAAATGAGTTAGAACTTGCATGGGACAACAAAGACTGAATATGCTCTCTCTAATGAGCATTGAAAATGAACTTACTTGTAAGCTTTCTTAGCTTTACTGACTTGATTGATAACTTCACCATGCGAAAAATACGCAAACGAAAGTTGTAGGTTCAAATAATAATAATACATATTTTTCAATAATTTTTTTATTTCAACTAGAGAAAACAATTCGTTACCCCATGAAAAAAAAAGTTTTTTTTAAAAGATTTAAAAATAACGCGTAATATTATTCTTTATGGGGGTGCGTTCGTAACCACGAAACAGCGTGAGTCCGGATCGTCGTAACCGGGGGACAACCTGTATATAAACATGCATATCACGCCTTTAATAAAAAATATATAAAACAAATATTAACTCAAAGACATTGAATTCATAATTTTCGTCTAGAAAAAACATCAACAAAAAAACCCATCTTTTGATTTTGTTGATTTTTTTTTGGGGGGGGGGATAAAAATCTTATCCCCCCCTACACCCCACGGTGGTGGGGGGAGTCGTGAGGTGGGATTCGTCCATGGTGTCGGTGTGTCAAAGCCCAAATAGCTTTATATCGTTTAAAACATAAGACACTGCCTCTTTCATGTCCAGCCTTTTTTAAAGATCTCTCAGCTGCGACGTTTCTTTTCTTTTTTTCCTAATTTGTTTTAATGTTGTTTGTGTGTTGGGACTGTTTTATTATTGCAAGTTAACTGATATTTTTTAATAAAAAATTTCGCGTTTAACGTATTTCTTTGTATTTCTTAATTTCTTTCTAGATGAAAAGAATGTGTCTTCATTTTTTTCTGACATAAAATCGTACACAGTAAAATGTTATGCTCGGGTGTCACCCCCCTGATGGGTGTCACCCGGGGCGGCCCGCCCCCCTCGCCCCCCCCCCTAGTGACGCCACTGCTTGTATTAATTATTAACATTTTTAAATTACATGATATTTTGTTTGCATTTGTGACCTATTACTCTCCTGAATATAAATCAATTGTTTGTATATTGAAGAGATTCATTGCAATGGTTTGATATAAACAAAACGAATATTAAATAATGTACTTTGAATGATCAACGCAGCATTTATTAATTAACACTTAGTTATTTGTTTGAGTTACTGTCACTGCTATTTATGGCAAGCTGAACAAACTGATGAGTCATCTTGCAGATAGTACAACAAACTATTGGAGGTCTATAAAAAATTAATCAAATTCTACCTCATTATCAAAATATTTTAGATGTTTTATTTAACCCAAAGAATATAAACTTATTATGCTGAGTTTTCTATGTTTAAGTCTGCTAGGATATTCAGCAGTTTGAAAGTGAACACAAAGGATTATGAGAAATCTAGATTTTGTCACAAATAACGGCTCCCAAATTAACCACCAGTTTCATAAATTCAATTGATTAACCGTATCTACTTAAGACTAGATGTTTCTTTTTGTTTAGCAAGTTGCCACAGGGCAACTCTGAAAATGTATGTAACATTAACAACACACCTTAGATTTCATATTTGAGACTAAAGCAGTCTCTTAAAAAGAAAACTTATTAAAGTATATCTCACATTTAAAGTGAGCAGAAATGTTTTTAAATCCTTTATATTAACTCGTGGTGTCTGCGGCGGACCTTGCTTGCTTGCTTGCTTGCTTGCTTGTCGCCAAAACTTTTGATCGATTTTTAACCCACTTGCTCGCAAGATAGCGAGCTGAAATTTTGCAGGCAGTTTCGTACCGATGATAAAAACAATGTATCAAAATTTCAGATCGATCGCATGTACCGTAATTAAATTATTGATTTTTTAGATTATTTTTTTTATTCCTATGTATCATGCTATTTTTTGAGATAGAGCGTCGCGGTGCGTATTATATTGAACAACCTTTCTGTCGCGCAATAAGGTGCGTATTTTATTGACAGCTCTTTTTATAAACATATTCCTGATCGGTGCGTATTATATTAAACATGTTTTACGACACAACTTCAATTTTGTATTTCTGGATGGTCTGGCGCTGCGTATTATAATGAACATTCTTTTAGTTACTTCTCGTACATAAAGGATTTATAGTCAAAAACTTGGTTTTTTACGGGTTTTTCTTATTTAAACATAAAATATATCAATAAGTCAATAAGAGTGAATCTCATATCAAATTTCTAATCTTCATTGCAGAACCAGCAATTAAGACAAATGAATTTTATTTCAGCACCTAGAAATATTTGCACTAAGTGAATGAATAAAAAAATTTTTTTCGGCGCCCCCTGAAATTCTCCTGGCCCCCCCACGCAGACAAACCTAAATCCGCCACTGGCAGACACCACGAGTTAATATAAAGGATTTAAAAAGGCAACTGGTTTATACCACTCAACTCAATTTAAGATACGAACAAGAAAATGTGCGCACCATAATTTGACAATAAAAGAATTTTGAAAGCGCCCCGCTCAAAATAAAGTATTGGAAAAAAATACCGCATCAAAATGAACTCGTTTTGAATGTCCGCATGAAGCTGTTCAATATCGAAATGAGATTTAATATTTCTCTAGTTGTCTCAACATTTTCTGATCTTTTAATTGATGGCTTTCTGGCAAAAGGGACAATTAAAAAAACATACGTAAACCATATGAGGGTTAAAATGAACAGTCCTGCCAAATTTGGTCCCCGTCCGTCATTTGGTTTTTCCGTAATTGTGGAACTTACATTCGAAAAGTGAAACATACAAGCATACAAAGATACAAACACCAACTGAGCTTTATATATTAGATATATTATATACTAGCAAAATACACGCACTCTGCTGCGGGAGTTAGGATTTTTAGTAAGCCCTCGGCTACAAAATATTGAAAAAATATAATTTTAATGCCCTAATGAATTTTAATATAGGCCATCAAGTTTTTATATTCCAAGTTTTGTAAAAATACATTTACACAGTATCCAAAGTTTTTTTATTTGTAATTTAGCTCATATAAGTTGAAAATACTACATTTGTGTCCCTGGGCCCCCAGTGAGTGATAATTAAACCAAAAAAAAATTCGCCTGTTACCATCCCGGGAGTGTACTCAACAACTTCTCAAAATTTCATGCTTCTAACTACACAGGGAAGTTGGAGAATCTGTGTTCATTAACTTTTAACATAAGAAAAAAATGTATGCCCTCGGCCCCCAGTGAGTGAAAAGTTAAATATTTTTTGTCCTATTACCATCGCGGGAGTGTACTCAATAATTTCCAAAAGTTTCATGCTTTTACCTACACGGAAAATCAGAGAATTGGCTTTGAGTCAGTTTTTATATAAGAAAAAGTACATTTGGGCCACCGGCCCCCAGTGAGTGATAATTTAAATTAAAAAAATTTTTTTGCATGCTACCATCGAGGCCTCAACAACTTCCCAAAGATTCATGTTTCTATCTACACGGGAAAGTGGAGAATAAGGCGATTTTCAGTATAAGGAAAAAAACACTTTTTGGCCCCCGGCCCCCAAGAGTGTGAATTTTAAAATTCTTTTTCGCCATTTTTCGTCGTGAGAGAGTACTCAACAACTTACTAAAGTTTCATGCTTCTACCTGCACGGGAAGTTGGAGAATTAGTGACGATACAGTTTTTAATATAAGAAAAAAACTACATATGGGCCCTTAAATGTACCATTTTATTGCATGCAAATAAACAGTTTTGTACGCTTCTACAGAAAACCTTATTACTTGCCCCTAGTATATATATATATATATATATAAACATCCTATATAATAAAAGGCCAAGTTCTGTCCCGTCATCTATAGCGATTGGTCTCTCAAACACACATGACTCCTACAGCCAATCATATCAAGTTTACGAGGACGTTCAAAACGAGTTATTTTTGGTGCAGTATTTCTTCCATGACTTTATTTTGATTTATACGCGTTGGGATTTATAGTCAAAAGCTCTGCTTTTACGAGTTATCTATTTTAACCATAATGAATAGTATTTTTGACGTGATGCACATGTATGCCGGTCTAGGCGGCTGTTGAAGGGGAGTTACAACATGCCACCGAACGGTGGCGGAACGTCTTTGGACGGGTTTGGTTGCTCGTATATTATATTCATCTTACCTTTGTAAAAAGCATCAAAAAGCATAATAAATTATAATTTTGATCACCATTATTTTTAAAATTAATATTTATTAGTTATGAACGTCTCTCGTTTTCGAAATTGAAGAGGTAGACTGCATCAATTTACCTATATGTTAAAATTGTTCTAATTCAAGGCTTACCTTTTAGTATTCTTCTCGATAAGAATACAATAACCATATTCGTTACTGAAAGGTCTGGTACACTGTACGCTGGAACTGTCTGAAATGACATTGTGGTAAAAAAACAACTACAAATGTTTATACGAATTACTCCAAGTTAATAAAATCAAAATTTTATGAATTCAATGGTGCATATCTTTGAGAAACTATAATATACTAGCGTACACCCGTCAAAAATGACGGAAGTTTTCAGCTGAAATCTATTTATTTTATAAAAAATGCACTTTTTTTACAGCGCCTACGGCACCGACCTTTATCAAAAGCCCAACTAACTTGTCCTTGTTTGATAAATACGAAATATTAATCTTTCTGAAATGTACACAAAGTATTTTATAATAGGGGTTGCAGGTCGCCTACGGCGCCCCGTTTATTTTTTGATTTTATAATTAACCACCATCTAATTATCTTTTTACAATGTTCCCTTTTCTAAAATTGAAAATATGAGCTAAATCAATGACGTCATATAATATTTTTTTACAGCGCATCTTTAATTTGCACACCTTTTGGTGCATTGGTGCAGTAATTTGGTTTTCCCTGCTTTCTAAAATTAGTAGCGTCAGGACAGAATGACTTGCGTGACAATTGCAAATTATATAGTTTTATGATTGGTATTTAAGACCGAATTTAATACAAGGGGTAATATAATTTTAGATTTACAAAAAGACGCGGTAATTGAACGGACTTCTTAGCTAAACGCCGTTTTCAGCAAATAATAAAATAGTGAACTACCTAAACACGTATATTTTTTTTCAAAGTAACTTAAAGATACGTGTTAATACAATACGCAATATATCTTTTTCCACAAGTACCTGTGCGCGGTTTGAATGTACTGTCTAATATTCATATTATTCTTAAGAAATAATACAGGAATTATGTTTAGTTCATTGTATCTTTAAATACACCAGCAACAAGTTCATGGAAATGTTATATCAAGTGATAAATGAGGAGCAGCCATAAGTAGTTTATTACAATCTGGTCAATGTTATGCAAAATTAATGGTATGCGAACTGATTCGTTAGTTTTTATGCCAAGTTAAGTTGCTCGCTAGATTACCCACTTTGTTTCTTGCTTTTCAATGGTTTTACCTTTCATTTCAACATTTTTGTTGTCTCTTATGATTTTCCTCTTGTGTTTTTTTTTCGAAGTCATTTTAGCACAGGTTTTTGCTCACTTTGCACATGAAAAAATTACGAATACTGTCTGAATACAAAATTTGTAAAAACGGTTGATAACACACGAAAAGAATACGCTAACAGACCGAGTGCTTAACATAAAATAATACATCGGGGCGGAAGTGCTTGCTCACAAATGAATTTCCAGGAAAAATAGACTTTCCCTTTCTGTTTCACTCGTTATGCAAACCTTCGCTCGTTAAGGGAGCAACTTTAAAAAAAAATTAAATGACTCGTTACGAATTGTTCGTTATGAGAGGTGATCGTAATGAGAGGCTAGGCTTGGTTGTATAAATAAATAAATAAATAAATAAATTTATATATATATATATATATATATATATATATATATATATATATATATATATATATATATATATATATATATATATATTAAGTAGAACTTTAGGCAAGGAATGATAGGAAAGCTGCTGAGGTTAGGGGAGAATGGAAAGGGGAAAATGGTGATTCAAGAAAATGTTGTGAATGCAAAGGTCCTACAGCACGCCGTACATTATTAATGGTTAAAATTCACGTGGTTTATCTTGATGGCATGAAGTGGACACTTCAATACTAACTTACCACGGCCTGACTCATAGCAGACTTTGAAAACTCCTCGACATCCTGAGGTTGCGGACAAACTCTGGTCAGTGTATGCAAAGTTTATTCCCCATAGACAGCGAGTTGTTGAGAGCTGTGATGATAGAGTCACGGAAGTCACGCGACGGCCGTCGTTGAAGTTGATAGCCACTGGCAGGAAGGACAAACTCTCAAGTTTGAGCTCTTCGCATCTTGTGCCTGGATGTAAAAACAAAAAACAAATTTAAAGAAATAATGAATGATATAAAAAAAATTATTTCCATTATGGACTTTCCTGGCTTGGAAAAATATTAATCACATCTTTGGAATGTAGCGCCTCAAATGTCTGTCTATTTAAGGCTTGAGTACCTCTGAAACAGTTTCCATTCAACAGATTTTAAAAAAATTGTGTCCATATTTTAAAAAAACGCCTATATATGATGTTCATTTTTTTAAATTTTGTGTTAAACAATTCTACAAATAACATATTTGCCTTTAATCATATTACAAAAACACTTAAAACTATTGCCCAAATAAGTAGAAAATGATTAAGAATACTTTTCATGTGCAGGAAAATCCAAACGTCTCAATATGTAAACAAGAATTATCTAAAAGCACATAGAGGAAAGGATGCGCAGACATTGAAAAATAAAAATTAATTCTTCATATATATGAATAGAAAATGTTAATGAAATATTCTTTACACCATTGTCTTAACGTGGGTCTCTTTTGCCTCCCTAAACTTCCCGGCTATGTCTAGCGTGGGGCATGAAGTTAACAGGTGTAACACTGTTTCAGGGGTTAGGCTGCAATTCCGGGACTTTGAGTCCCTGTTGTGGTCTAGCCTGTTAAAGTATGAGTTGGTTGGGAATTGCTCCGTTCTCATTTCAGTCACCCAACTCTGGTGTTTGCGACTCAGTTTCCACCACTGATTTGTTCGCCTTGGCCTGGGCATGTTAGCGAATACCCCCCTGGCGGTCGTGTATCAGCCCAATCCTGATACCACTTGTTCCTGAAGTGGTCATCCAGCCAGGTCTTTGTCACGAGATAAGTGGCTGGGACGCCTGGTTGGGGTTTGTGCCGCCCCGGTTTTTGCAAGGGAGTTTCTTTTTCGTTGCCACCGACATTCACGTGGGCAGAACTAAACGGAGGGGATATTTTATATGAATTTATAAGAAAATTATTTAAGTTTATTAGAAGTGATTGCGCTTAAAAAAATCTGTACATTTTAAAACAAATTTAGCAAATTTAATGTATGTATTTATTGTGTATATCTAGACGTTATTTTTTGTAAAGTGTCTAATGGGATACATTAAGTGGCGTCCAGTTTCAATTTTATTGCATTTTTTCCGAGAACCCGTGGGATTTCACTCTTCTTTGTTTCAGTTTTGTTCAAGTGATTAAATAAGCGGTAGGGAAAGTTCTTTCCCAAGCATATATTTCTATTGGGAAAGATAAAGGCTGAGTGAGCAAGGAATTTTTAACTGTGAACAAGATAGAAGATGCTGGCAGCGTGTTTTATTTGTTATCTGGCTTTCTTTAGTTTCATAGAAAGTGTGGATTGTGCTGGTAAGAATCAGTCAGAGCATACAAATCACTTATTAGAATTTAAAGAAAATACATTATACAAGCAAACGAAAGCAATAGTTAACAATTCATTGACTTTGTTGTTTGTAATTTTGTTCCATATGTTCTTCGTCTTTTTTTATAAAACTCGTGCACTGTCTTAGAAACTGTGAACATAATAATTTTATTACTGTTAAAAACTTCGACAATCAGAAATGGGTTTCAGTGCTAAATTATGCTCACTCAATCCCTATAACAAAAACTGCCTGTTTTGGTATAGAAGATATAAATATCAGCAGACATCTTGCGTATAATCTCTATACATTCACTCAGTAGCGTAGCCAGATTTTTACGCTTCGGTAAAGGGGGGGGGGTGAGGGGCGGTAAATAATTATTATTCCACCAGCAAAATACACACGTTCCAAAAACATTGGAAGAGAAATAAATAGCACATTTCACAGAGACTTTTATTTAAGATTTCATTAATATTAATATACATGTACTTTTTGTTTTTGAAAATATTTAACATCCTACCGATCTTAAACTATACACTAAATATTTTTTTAAGTAAAGCTTTTAAAACGTATTTATACGAATCTCTTAGGGATTTTGCGGGCGATGTTTGCAAAAGGGGGAGGGGGGAGGGTAAAGAGTCATTTTCTTAGTTTATCTCCCCCCCCCCAATTCAATTTATTTCTTGCAGTCGATAATTTTAAGTTTTCAGTAGGTAAAAGAAATGTTTTGCTACACCGTGTATTCTCAACCGAACTTAAACTTATATACCAAATATAGTTAATGATGATATTGATTTTTTTTCATATATATTTTATTTTAACTCGAGGCTCTAAGTAGCTTATTGAGCAACTTTCTCCGCCACTTACTTGCTTGCATCGATTTCTTACTTCTATTTTTTTCCCGTTCTCTGTTACCTCAGAGACTTTCTCCACAGCTGCACATCAACAGATTCGTTTTTAAATGCAATTATATATTTTTAAAAAAAAGTTTATTTTTGATTTGCAGAATAAGTGAAGGTGCTTTTGAATTACATTACTT
Source organism: Ampullaceana balthica (assembly GCA_944989445.1). NCBI lineage: Eukaryota > Metazoa > Mollusca > Gastropoda > Lymnaeidae > Ampullaceana > Ampullaceana balthica. The sequence continues at coordinate 3,083,701 of CALYLW010000004.1, read as the reverse complement.
TTGTTATAGCGTAGACCAACTTTTGATATCTAGTTTTGATCTTTTTTATTTTTATTTGTTGTTTGAAATGTCGTTAAGTTGTGAAGTTTTACCTTTCATGTTCTCTCTATTAATAAATTTGTATCTCTTTATCAGTTTTTTTAAAGAGTAAAATTAAGAATTAAATGACTAATGTTATATAAATTGTTTTCTGAAAACAACACAAATGTTAAACAACTTCTCCCAAAAACTTTTTAAAAAGTTATGTTTAAAAATATGCTTTAATTAATATTTTTTTCGTTCTACTTACAGACGTCTTAATAACAATCGATGCAAGTCCCTCTATCATACACCCTGTACTGACCAAGAAACTTCAACTGAGATGTTCAATCAAGAAAGAAGGCTGGGTGGCCAGTAAGTGGGAACAAGCTACCTTCAATTCACTTACTTCTAGACAGCCACCAAAACTAAATGTCGATCCTGACGCCTTGGCTTTGACAACCAAGGGGACACACATATCCAAGTCGATAGATGGCGGCCTCGTGCGGCTTCTGTCCATCGTCGTCACCAAGTTAAATGATGTGACAGGCACGCGCGAGACAGTGGCAAGTGTCACCGGATGTGACACCCCGATCACAGAATACAAGTTTTTATCTACCGTTCAAGTAGAAGGCAACAGCGAAGGTTCTATCGAAGACGGAGAAATGGGTTATCTTCTCCTGACTTGGGACAGACCCGTTGACCGACATGCAGGAAATTTCACATGTGAAGCCTATGGACTGAGATCAGACAAACATCCGGAGTCATTGAAGGCTTCATTAGAAATTTTCGCAGTTGAACCCAAGATTTCGGATCTTGTGGAATATATTTCTATCAACGAGAAAGCCATCACTGCCCTCAAGCAGCAGTTGACAGCGCTAGACGAAGAGAATGATGCACTAAAACAAGACATAAATGTTCTCACTGACAACACCACCAATCTGGAGAAAAGGTTGAGGGGGGTCAAAGGGCAGAACATCCAAAAGGGAGTTCTTTCCTGTTTAAGTTCCAATGAAATTAAGTTTCCCATACCTTTTAAAGAACCCCCTCTAGTGGTATTGTCTGTAGCATACATGAGCATGTCTGGATCCGCTACTGGGCACATGAACTATGGGTTTTCTTTCTCCGGCTCCTTCTCGGTAACCTTACAGAGTGTATCAAGTGCGTCATTTAAATACAGTTGTTCAGGCACTCACTTCACACCCAATTTAAACTGGCTGGCCATAGATAACTAGTTCTGAAACCAAATTTAACTACCTCTGAAACAGCATCTAACCTGCTAAAATTTCTTTTAGCTATAAACGCATATTAAAATAAAATGATGTTACACTATTATGTATTCATTTAGTAAAAAAAACATTTCATGTATACATTTATCAACACCCATGGATTGAACACATGAATTACCAGTCACTAATCTGGTATTTTTCTAATTCTTCGTTTCATTTTAGACGCTGTAGATAGATTTCGTGTGATTAATTTTCAGGGCGTTAACTTATGTAATTCCATTGTAATTTTAGAAAGACATGACACTGTGACGAAACAACAACAATAACAAAACAGCGAAAATCAAAAGCAAAAATAAAACCAAAAAAGAAAAAGAAAAAAGAAAAAAACGCATGCTTAGACGTCACGCGCTTGTTTTAATGGAGCGTTCTCGACAACTTCTTTTATCCAAGTGTAACCACTTTGATAGGTACCACGGAAGTAAGTATAACATAGATACGATGACTGATTCAAAATTAAAATTAAGTGATATTGTAACACAATTATTCCCTCCCTCTTGTCACAATCTGTCAAATTTTTTTATAACAAGATACACTTGAGTTAGTCACACTTTTAAGATAATAAATTGTTTTATTAAAATGAAAAATTAAAATTTAAACTAAACCTTAGATGAATATTTCAATATTTCCCAGTTTAAGTTTAAAAAAACCACAAAAAACTCTTCCATTTTAAAAATACTAGCGTGAAAATTGTTGAAATTTAAAATTCCACGTAGCATTATAATTTCTACACATGGCTAGGTAACATCTATGGTCTAGATATTAGTGAAGTTGACATGGGACATATTATTCGTTACTAATACAAGTTTCTTTTAATGTACGGCATTATGTCATCTGATCTACGCTCCTTTCTCTATCAACTCTCAAAAACTGACCATCTTTCCTTGACATTCTTGCCCTCCCTTAACATTGTTAGTTTCGGAAGCCATTTGATGTATATTTTGTTTGTGCCTTAAATAATAACAAAGTTCCAATGTTTTATTTCAAAAGTAAGAGAAAGGGTTGCAAAAGAATAAAAGTGTCAAACATTAATAAGGACGCAAAGATTCAATGTATTGAAATAACTTCAGTTATCTTCTGTGTCCAGCTTTATGTTTTGTCTTCTTTTTTTACAATTATGAACACAACTTTTTATAACTGTACATATCTAGAGCTAATCAAACTATATATACCTTTGCTGAAACAGAACATGTACCGTGACATTAAAAATAAAATAAATTTGTTTAATAAATCGTTAATTGTTTCATGTTAGCTTTTTTTTGTTGTTTGTTTTACATAACTAAAATTCAGTTGCTTTTATGTTTCTAATTTTAGTTAGGCTGATTGTCTTGTCTTGTCTTATCTATACAGACGCTCCTTCTATATAGAAAACTATTGTGTCCTACGTTCTGTAAGAAGGTAAGAACGTATTGGCAAGCGACGCAGCATTCACGGGCCACTGATATGAGGATCCCGGCTGTTCCCAGATGCCATTTTTCCCTAACTAACAACAGGTACTCATTCGGACCTGGGTTGACTCAGGGACACCCTTGGCCCCGGGAGCAAATTCCTACCTTCATGGAGATTCGAACCCATGACGCTCGATTACGATCTTTGAGTTTGTGTGAATTGTAGATATTTTATTTTTATTTTACTTTCACTCTTGATATCTCTCAGTTTTAGTGTTGAAGTGTTTAAATGAAATCGTAAACTTGTGGCTTTCTCACATTGCCGGAGAAAATAATTTTATAAAATGTAGCAATACATTGTTTACTTTTTATATTAAATATTAATTTTGTTACTTTAAGTATCCCAAAGCTGGATGTGAAAGGAGTGCAACTAATGAATATTGGCATCAGCTGCCATACTTCCCCCATGTACATTACGCAATTACAGTCTTGTGTAGGAGTGTAGCTATTAAAAATCAGGACCTTTTTGTTTGTACTAAAATAGACCCTTCAAACCCGAATAATTACGGGATTGTTATATTGGATTTCAGTTATTGGATGCAGACTGAAGATTAATCCAAACACAGAAAATGTATCTGAACAATTTTTAAAGAACTTTGGGATAGACTAAGTCTTGACAGAGATTTTTTTTAGTGATTTTTAGAATCTACTAATGCTATTTCTACTTAGATATAGATATTTATACCAAACCTTTTGACACGTAAAAGTGCTTAAAATTTCTTCATGACATTTACTGAAGAAAAAAAACAACCTGAAGACCACGTGTATCCAGTCGTACAGCTGTAATCCACTTAACCAACCATGTTTCCCTGTGAACTGTTAGACGGCTTGAATAGATTCATATTACTCTGATGATTTAAACATAAAGTGTGGAGTGTAAAGGTCATTACTCTGATGATTTAAACATAAAGTGTGGAGTGTAAAGGTCATTTAAATGCAAGTTTAGATACAATGGCTTTATGAGCAATGCTCGGTGTTACATCGTGCACTCATTTTTATGTCCAAATAAATTGACGACGAATTTAAAGCTTTTAAAGTTTTCAGATGAGTTTAAGGTCTAACATGAAATGATAAACACTGACCGATATATAAGTTAGGTAATTGAAATGTCAAAATTGAATCAACATCTTTGGATTAAGAAGTGTACCTCCCAGGAGAAAAGTCATTCAAATATTGAACTACGCAGATGAAAAACAGATGGACCCTGACCTGTAGGTGGAAATAACAGGATTGTCAATCTTTGCCTTACTGGTACCCAATTCACTTTAAGCATTGTATTCTCTACTTGCTTTTCCATCTTGCATGTCTATTGCATGCTACGCTCGGTGAACAGCGGGAGAGAGGCGAGTAGGGAAGAGAGTAGGGGAGATAATAAGCTAGGTAAGTTTGGTCATGTAGTTGGAGTGGTGAGAGATGAAGTTATGACACGTCATCCTTCTCTGAAAAATAGATACAGGATGTGTTTTTAGGCGACTATTGCAATGTCTGTGGTAAACAGATTAGCAAGAGAGATGAAGAAGTTATACCACGTTATCCTTCCCTGAAAAATAGATACAAAATGTGTTTTTTGGCGACTATTGCAATGTCTGTGGTATAAAGATTATTATTTTGAGGCAACATTTATAAAAAATAAAGCTGTATTCATCGATACACAATTTAAATTTCTTTTTTATTTTTACATTCTTCCCCCACCATCTCCTCTCAAGGGACGGATTAAGCGGCTTGTGCCCAACATTTAAAATCTCAAACACGATCTGTTTAAACAAGAAAATGTCTGCCTCTAAGATCAATGAGCAAACGGTAACACAAACTGGGTTTACAATGGGATTAACGTCACACGTTGAACGAAGTAATTTTGATGTTATAGTAGATGTTAATTATCAACCTCTAACCTCCATATCAGTGGTGCATCAAGTCTAACAGACGTAAACATATTAACTTGACGTGAGTCTCATAACAACTTGTTTGTATATGTCGGCTGTAAATCGAGGAAACTCGAGTTGGACTGAATCTAATTGGTGACTGTTGCAAATGTCGACCTTGTTTAAACATGATGAAAGTATGTTGTTTAATAATTTTTTTGGATGTTTCTTGTGTCTAACATAAAGTTTAAACATGATGAATGTATGTTGTGTAATAATTTTGAAAGGTGGTGCTTATTTATGTGATACTGGTTCAAATGGCAAATTTAAATATAGGCACTATTTAGATTCTGTTTTGTTGTTTTTTTATCGTTTGTCGCTGTTGTTGCGTACATAGCTATTGTAGTTGATATCGTTATGCCCACGTACATCCAGTGAATTGTTTAACGTTCACAATCTTAACGATTTATCTTAATTTTATTACTACGCCAAAGGGCTTATAACATTTTTTTCCCTCAACAACAACCAGATCCTTCTCTTGACTCATACGTCCAACCCAAAGTCACATCAAAAATTCGATATAGATTAACAGTTGCGAGAATAAAATACGTTCAATGCTACGCCAAAGTTCTAGATGGTCTCCCTTGTCGGTGGGCCTTAAAAACAACAGTGCATTTTTATAATTTGGCATTTAGAGTGTCTGTTTTTATAATGATTATTACGCTGTTAATTGAGTATCGATTCCTTTAAAATGTGATGATAGTCAAGACATAATCAAATCCAACTACTTTCTTGTGAAATGTAAACCGGAATGTCAATAAGTATATTAGCCATTCTTTACTACAACTTTCGCTTTAACCTTTACCAAATTATCAAAACGGATTAAAAATACCATTGAATGCAAAATATACCATGTTTCAGTGCATAAGGACAGATGTCCCCACAAATGTACAATAATAAAATTATAAGAGGCTGTTTAAATTGTTCCCTGCAGGAATTCAAACCTATAAATTTTAAGTATCCAAAATATAAAATAAGGCTGAGAATTTTAACACCAAAATACGGTTCTAAATAGAAGTCGTTTGGTACACCCCAACAAAAGGTAGTTGCAGCCATCAGGATTTAAAAAAAGCTGATCCCGCTGCCTCAATCCGCATGAATGGATTATTTAGCGTCGTAATCTCTTTGATGGAATTATATAGTATTTACATCAACCGTTATAAAGAAGCACATTAATCCTATTTACTAATGTATTTTTTATTAAGTCCCTGTAAAGCAACATATGGCCAAAGTTGTTATTTTAAATTTGAAACTGCTTCATGTTATTTTATCAACATTCCTGTGGTTTTTTTTTAAAGTAAAAGATCAATATTGTGATCTTTTTTTTAATTTTCATCCTTTTTCTATCCAATTTTATTATCGCATGATATCGGTTAAAGTGTCGATGAAGCACATTTTTTAATATTATGGACCTCTCTTGTTTACAGATATTTTAAGGATAACCGTTGAAACTTCAAAGTCTTTCGATGCTTAAAAGAGTTTAATACTTCACAACCACTGCAAGTCATACTGGATGTTTGAAACGTTATAATTATATACGTCTTTCAAGTTAAGTATTACCTGAAACCTATGGCGGATTAAGAGGGCTGAACGGGCTAAAGCCAGGGTCCCCCGATTATTTGGGGCCCCCGATTATTAGGGGCCCCCAAATTTAGTATATTTTATACGAAAGATTGACAAATGTTTGCATGAATTCCTGAAAATATCATACATTAAATAAATTAATTTTAAAAAAAACTGATTTTATAGGCTCACTAAGAGAAAATATTAAAGATTATTGTTTATATCTTTAAACTTCACTTTTTCATCAGGCTTGTGGGTTCTTGAGGTAGAAAGTCGCCCTGCTGTGCAAGCGGTCACGCGATCGATTCCCGGCGTGGGCACACATTTTTTTAAAATTGTATTTTTACACTCAATATTAGGATACCGGCAAAAAGTTATATCTTCGTATTCCATTTTTTCATGAATAATCTTTGGCTGGGAAGGCCGATCCCGTAGTACAGACAAAGTATGTTAAAGGAACCGATGAACTATTTAGTTACAAGTTACAGTCTTATATTAGCTGCTAGCAATCATTTTATTTTAGGGACGCTGGCTGGATAGGGTCCCAGTTTGAATTGCAGCCAGGGGCCCCGTGCAGTCTTAATCCGCCCCTGCCTGAAACCAACAATAAGTTAAGTACTTATTAATGAATCATCATCATCAAAACTTGATAAGCACTTTATTGATTATTGTTAAAACTGTGTGTTTTGACCTATGGCGGATTAAGGGGAGGGGGGCTGATGGGCTAAAGCCAGGAACCCCCAAAGATTTAAGGGCCCCCGAAGTTAGTATATTTTATAATCAAGGTGGAGAAATGTTTGCATGAATCCCTGAAAATATCATACATTAAATAAATTAATAAACTCATATCTATGAATAGTATTAATCTGATCGCTATTCCGACCCGATAGTCTTAGTAAACGAAAAACCTGATTTAATAAGCTTAATAAGGGATAATAATATTGTTTACTACGTCAACGTAACGCTACTACAAATAAACAGATAACGTTTCTTGATATAATATAAGTGTCTAATGAGATTCACACAAAAATGCCATCCCATTTGTTTTGTTAAATCGAATTTCTAACTGTTATTATTATTATTATAATTGCGATGTCATAATAGTATCAGATCTCATTGGAAAGTTTTTATTTATAAGGAGAAAAGTCCTTCATTGTTTACATGTTTTGCCAGTTTACTTTTGTAAGTGATTTTTTAGTGTGTCTCGTACCTCGTGGTCGTAGGGAGTTCTAATGTTTCCATTGGATTTTTCTCGTAGCTTGTTAGACCTGACGGCGCCCATCTCCTCTCCAGGTCAGCGGATAACTGTTTTTTAGCAACAGTCATTCATCAACATTTTAATTGTGGCTTTTAAGTGGGCTAGAACCCACTCCCCTCAGCTTGTGATACGAGCGCACTGTTGACTTTGCTATCAAGCCGTCAATCCGTAAGTGATTAAGTTTTCGTATAATACTAATAAGTGGCCTAGAGTAGGGAGGACCTGTGGGTGCCAGTTCTAATGATCTCACTCTTGACAAATAAATGCAGATAAGAAACCACTGTATGGCATTTTGGGTAATGCTTACCAGCTTAAATTTCATTCTTCGAAAGATTAAAATATTGGTGGGTTGCTCTTAAGGAGAATATATTTTTCAATTAACTTAAAACTAGGGTGCAACACAGCATGGTGCACACGATACGCACTTGATGAGACTTATTTAGAAAATAAATGGAGCCTTGAAAGTGTTAATACATAGAACAAAGAAAAGGTATGGATAATTTCAGAATGCCCACCCAGTCCTTCACTAGAAAGATGGCACTTGAAGTCTTGGTAGAATCCAGTAAAAAGGTTCTGTGATAAAAAATTAATTAGAAACTTTCTGAATTACATCTCCAGCTATCGTGGTGGGTATTGCAAAGATAGAGTCGCTGTCAACAAGAAGAGAGAAGACAATTTTAACATCTGCAGAATGGTGTCACAGTATGGGGCTAGTCATTTCTAAAACCGGAAAACGTCATAGCTCAATGAGTAATGCTCTATTTTTAGATTACATTATAGCGGAACAATGTTTTGAAGCATAAATACAGTCGAATCACTGTGCTCTCAAAATTGTTAGCATAGTAAAATTACGAAACTGTTTATCCTTTTTCAAGTCCAATAAGCTGTCTCGAATTGAGGAAGAATTAGCAAATAGCTGATAAAATAATTCCTTCTAAATATACCTAGATTTACATATTGACTCGTATCTTGTATTAAATTTTTATGAAATTCTTCCCCAAAAAGACCAGTATATTTCTATTAATAGATTTCCGCCATATTATGAAAATGGCCTATAGACAGAAATTTACCGTGTTATCAAATTGAAAAGTTTTGAGACACGAGTTGGAGCTTGAAACGGTTTTCTTTATGCATCAAATAGTTGCGCGTGATACGACCTTACAAACCCTTACAAAATGAAATGTATGTCGTCTTTGTCCCAACAAAACTACATTATGCTGAGCCGGATCGTTCTATTATTCTTTTGACATTGATCGAAACAGAAGTCGCCAAGTTCAGCTCTTACAAGTAACAAAGTACAGAACGTAGCTAACCTTCGGACCATAAAAGGGTGTTGCGAAGCCTATGTGAAGGTGGTGATGGACAGATCTGCCAACTTAAGAGAAAGGAATGCAAGATCGATGTTTTCATCCTACCGTAAATAGCGGCCACAAAGTACAAAACTTTTTGAACGTCTGGGACAATATCACGTCATCGTATTCTTCTACTCTAGTTGAGATTACGATTAGTAAAAACGTAACACCCACCTCGTGGACACATTTCCTGGATGGTTGGACCGAATCAAAAAGGTTATTGAGAACGTAGCTGAGACGCTGATTTTTAATTCATTGCAGTTGATAGCAACGTGAAAGTGATTTTTTTTAATCGGACTATCTGGGGAAAAACCAGGAAGGCCCAACAGCAACCAGTAGCCCCAGTTTTAATATTAGGACAAAAATGTGACTGGCGAACCCATTTAGCAACAAGTGGTACAAAGAATAGCGCGACAACACTAATGCCAAGTCACTATCTAAAATTTCAAAGTCTAGGGCGTACAGACCAGTGGTTCCCGCGCCAGAAATACCAGAAAATGTTGGATGGCACTGCCCAGCAGATGGCGCAGGTTGCCCAGATACTGACCGAAACTTTAAGAGAATGATACTAGAGACACTTTACAGAATATTTACAAAAGTAGTGTTGAAACTCACTTAAAAACATCTGGAGATAGGCCTAAATCACGACATTTCGATATAGAGAAGAGTTGGAGGTAGTTCTAGAATGTCCGAAGAGCTGATTCGTGATACCGGTTAGGTCTTAATGCAATACACTGAGAAAAACTGAAGGGAATCGCTCGAATTTATGCTGAAATTACGAAACACAACTAATGAATATGCCAAAGCTGAGAGTGCTTGCTACTAATAATCCAAACACTTTTGTTTCTGAGAAAGGAAAATAAAATCAGTTGACCATATCATTTCAAAAGCACTAAGTGCCCAGAGTTAAATACTACGGCTGTGATCGACCTTGGTACCACATTATCTTGCCTAAGAAAAGCAAAGAATATGAGCATATTTCTAACCGGACAACTTCATAAGTATTTATGTGGCTTTACAAGTTGAAGGTGCAACGAATTTTTATTAAATATCTTGGGAAATTAAAAAATTTCAAACTATTACTGCATCATCTGAAGTTAATTTTGTTTTAAATGCATGAAATAACCACAAAGAATATTAAAAAATGATAGAGAAGTCAGGAAATATTTTCTGTTGAGAGAAATGTGATTGTGGGTTAAAGTACAACTCTTTACAGATTTGCACAATTAGACCAAAGCATTTAAGATACATTTCAAAATTACAGGCATTTTCTACATTTAAGTTTATGAACAACATTACAAGTGTAGTTTACATTCACTGCTACGCTATTAACGTCAATAAATAGCTACTGCATATGATACTTGCTGAAGCCTGGAAAAAAAAGCTTGCAATTCATCAGTCCACAGGTCATAAGTTAAGGGCTAATCGATCTCGCTTTGCCCCGGACGAGCGAAACTTACGCTTGGCTACTGTTGCCCTCTGTTTTGTTTTAGAAGAGGTGTTTGTGTGTGTGTGTGTGTGTGTGGTCAACTGACATTGTTTGACAGATTATCTCTAGTATTTTCATAGCTATCGACGATAAAACTCTAGGGTGACTTAAACCTGTGTGTAGTATATCGATTTCAATAGCTTTTTTAAAAGTGTGTTTAGATTTTTTTTAAACATTCATATTAATATGTTCACAGTTCAAATAAATAATTTAAAGGACGATGATTTAAGAAATTAACCTCAATTTCTAAGAGCTTTAATGTCGTAAACTATTGATACTCGTTCATTAAGGGTTAGGGTTAGGGTACATCCTCTTAACAGAAAGATATTTGATGGATATAAAAATAGCAGAATTACTTGAGAAAATCACATTGTAATGCTTTCGTAACGTTTGTAGATGTCAAAATTAGAATGGATTCTATAAGGATACGATTAATTAAGAGAAAACAAATTATTCTGATTTAAAGTATAATTATATTTTTTAACTCATATAGTTATCATGTTTTAATTAGCCAGGATCAGATTTTTATTATAGTTTCGAAACCACACATATAATTTGTGAATGTAATGTAGAAAATAAGATGATATAATCAATACAGCTTATTTTCTTTGTGACAAAGATGATTTTATTCTACCCACTACTAGAACTTATTCCTTGCACAAAATAATTTTCTAGATTCGATTAACTTTCATGGTGAGAGAAAAGCTTAAATAATGGTAAATATTCGTAACATATCTTACGCTAACGTTGTGCAACTATAAACAAAAAGATCATTCACTGTTAAATCATGCATTTGATTTTAAAGATAGTACGAGAGAGAGAGACGCCATAATATTTGTATTATTTAATATTCAAAACATGAAATGATTAAAATTACTAAAATTTGCGTAAATCCTAAAAATGGTATAATAGATCATTCTAAGCTGGGAAAACTCCGGACTTATAGTAAGTTAAGATTACTAGAAACGTGTTGCAGAAGCAGCTTATTTACACAAATTTCTTTCATACTCAGCACAAAGACTACGTAATGTGAAATTATGTTCAACAAACCTAAGCTAAAATCAATGGACAAAGTTGTTAATATTTTCGTAACATTATTTTGTTTTGGACCTCAAAACTTAGTTTTAGATGGCTTATTCCTGCATGAAAGCTTCATAGCACTACATGTACCTCATTTTGAGAACCACTGCTTTAGATGTTACTAACATTATTTTTAAAAAGACAAATAAAACGATATTTTCTGTAAAAACTTTGGAAATTATTGCTAAAATTAACTAAAAACAAAAATCTGAAGAGGGAAAGAGTAAAGTATTCAAACAAAAACCTTGCTTTGAAAACTTACTCTTTGATATGCGTATTTCAATATGGATCGGTTATAGTAATAAGAAAAAGTCATAGTACTAATTATATTTGCGCGTGAGTGTTAAAACAATGAATAAAGATGCAAATCTTTTCATTTATTATTTTTCAACAAATTTTTTTAAGTAGATTGGTTTAGCAATGCAAGGTGGTCGAATCGGGTTCGAATCACCGTGAAGGAAGAAACTTGTTCCTGTTACTAGCTCTCCCAGGGTTCACCCAGCTCCTAATTGGTACATGACACTGGTTAGGGAAATAAAGGTGAATAGTGTGGTCCCTCATAGCCGTGGCCTGTGAACGCTGCGTCACTTGCTAATACGTTCTAAGCAGAACGCAATAATCTTCTGTATAGAAAGGGGTTGAAAGAGCGTCTATAACAGATAAGACCATCTAAGGAAAGGCTATAATGAATACGTCAGAAATTAACTATTGTTATGTTGTTTTATGAGGAAATAAAAACAGTGTATTTACCTCTATACATGTTTAACAGATTTTTCAATTAAAACAAAAACAGAACTATAAAAAAAATACTGCTGGGATTTGTCGGTATTATATAAAATGCCGAGGCTTTATATAGAGTGCCTTAAATTGGTAGGCAAAGTATGAATTTTTTTTTATTTCACATTTGTCCTAGTCATTTTATAAAATGCTTAAGGGCGAGCCCGCAAAAAAGTAGAGTTTTTCTTTGCTAAGCGGTTACGTGCCTACGGCCACAACGGTTCTAGTCAAAGACACATGACCTCTTTTCTTTCAAGATGGCTGCTGTGACGTTAGATTATCATGGTGTAGTGTCCTAGGAGGCACGTTACATGCAACGGTGGTTTTGTAATTAAATTTGTCAAGTACTTGCCAATATAGCTAAAAGCAGTTTTTTTTTAAAGAAAAGGCTCAGGCGACCACTTAGATGAAGCCACAAGACAATTGGCTGCTGAAACGCTTTTAGGTAATTGCGGTAACTAAAAAAAAGTATGTGGAGTGTTATTTACTTCTGTGTCATTAATTAAGAATTATTTAACGTACTCCATGTGTTCTATTTGGTAATTGGACATGGAAGACGGGATAAAATGTTGAAATAACTTTCACACATGAATAAGAACATTGCTCGTAATGAAATTGAAGTCTTTGAACTTCGCCATAGGAACAAAAAGGTGTCAAAAAGGTCTGTGGTAAAGTCTCTTTTTTTCTGTATTAACTCCAGTAACAAAGTGAATCATAATGATTTTCAGTCCCAGTCTGACAGAATCAAAATTATACATATGTAACAATGTAGATCTTTTCACAATGTATGTGGTTCTGAAGGCTTTGACGTTAAAGATGGCGCAAGAGGTTGCCAACACAATCATGGTCATTTTTACTTGACTTGGAGATCCATCAATTGTACTGTCCCATAATGGCAACAATGTGGTGAATAGTATAAAAGAGTACTGTCCCAATTTGAAGATCATCCATGGTAAACCACGTCACTCACAAAGCCAGATCAGTGTCGAAATGGCTAACCAAATTATCTAAATCATGCCATGTGCCTGGATGCAGGTTGTAAACCTTAACGCATGATTGAGAGATTATAATACGATCAACTTATAAATAACATGGAATTTCACGCTTAGATTAGTAGAGTGCCTAAATAAACTGTTTAGCTTCATGGCTAATGTGGGTCTCGCAAATCTTGACTACCCCCTGATATTTTCATAAAACATACAGACTGATTAAGGACCCTGGAACATATAATAGAAAGTGAACAAACAACACATTAGGTAGAATAAGTCACTAGAAGCAACATTCAGAGCATACTCAATAGAATACTGAAATAAATGCAAACAATAAAAGAGGAAATCAAATTGGTTTTGTTGTCCTGTATTTACACAAGTGTTTAAACTTCTTTTATTCGTAGCATTTGCTTAAAAGCATGTAGATATACTACATAGGGCATAGGATGAAAAAATTGTATGCCTAAAAGGGGCTTTTCATTTTTAAAACAAGAAAACAAGATGAGGAAATGGATGTTATAATGAAGTTAATATTTAAGTGTAGTCTGTTTTTCAAGACTTAGAAAGATGTCGCAATTACAAAGAAAATTATAAACCTAACTTTGCAGCACAGGCCAAAAGAAATGATAAAAATTCCCTCCTGCTCCTTTGGGAGCATGTGTACAAGGACCTATTAAAATGCCGCTGTGGGTTTTTTGCTGAAATAATAAGCTCGATGTCAATTTCTTTACAGGTTTGGTTATAATTAATGCTCTTCGATCGGAAAGATTGATCGCGTTATGCATAAATACTTCTACCTAGAATACATTATTTTAAATTAGCAACTACTTAAAACCAAATATTAACAGTAGTTTTTATACTTAGTTCCCCGCTTTCCAATTTAGGCTTACTGAAGTAAAATTTAAAAAATTAAACTCATTTTTAACAATCCAAAATATGTGTATAAACATTATTGAAATTTTAAATACACATTTTTTTTTATTTAAGTCTATTAATTAAAGCAATAAAATCATTGAATGTTTCTGGTGATACCACTACATTTTTAAAATTGAATTAAATGAATTTTCAACACTGCATTTAAATACAGCACCAACTAAAGCTTTCAAATACATTTAGAGTTTTGGTTTCTCAATGCCTAGTTAAAGGTAACTGAGTTCGTCTCTTAGATAAATGTGTACAGAAAATATGGGGTTTTATTTCTAAGTTGTTTTTTTTTCAAAATTGAAAAATCTCAGTAAAATAATGTTTCTCTCATCAATCTTTTTTACAGTGATGTTAATTGCTTTAGATATATTTTTGTCATAAAATATTAATAAATATTGCTATTACGTTTTTATTTTATTATTAAAATCATTATTATTTTTTGCATGCTTGCTTGTAAGTTATATCGTTTAACTGACTTAGCTCTTATTCCACGTTATTAACTGTCTTGTTATCTGAAGGTGTATGTGTAACCAATCTAACTAGCCCAAAAATGATGATGTAACGTTTTTTTAATGTTTTAACATGGCTTGTTGGTTTCATGTCTCATAATATTTGCAAAAGAAATCTAGCGAACTATTTGGTTAATCTACCTAATACCTTACCTCCAGCAACCGTAGCAAGTCCCGCCACAAGGACAAACAAAACGATGAGCCTCATGGTGTTCTTCAAACGGTCGGGATTTTCCTTTGAGAAGCGATGACGACTTTTATAGGGAAGCTATCACAAAAATACCTTTGATTCTTTATGTCCTATTGAAGCTGATATGATTCGGGTCTACTTAATGGAGGTCCAACATTTTCTTTTTTTCCCTCTCTTTCTTAATCTTTAGCTTAGTTATTGTACATTTCAAATAACATTCTCAGATGATAACTTTAGACCGTCTTACTAGTTTCTGCTGCTTAACTGAGATTTCTGACAAGAAGCAGTCTTTCGCTTACAAAACAATCTTTTTATATGCTGTCAAACAGATTAAAGGCTTTCAGTAAGCCTCGTGTGTAATCACTATTATCGTAGTCTTAAGTTATGCATAATCTTTATTTATGAAAAAAAAATTAAGTACTTTATGTTATTTTTCTTTATTTGTAATTATAATTTCTTAAATTGGTTTTTGAAAATAGTTATCAGAAGGTTAGTCAACAGTCTGGTGTTTCACATTCTTTGTCGTCTGGTTTATCTAAAATTTGGTTCATTTACAAAAATAACAACTAATTTTTACTGACTTTTATTTATTTCTGAAAATCAAAATATTTTCTGCACTTCTAATTGAACATTAAAATCTGACAATAAAATAAATGTTCACTATATTAGCTTGATATGCATTTTACACTAGCAGAAATACGTAGCTCTTCAAATGCCTGCTTTTTTAAATTTCCCAATTATTGATTGTGGGTTATAGTAAACTAGGTTGTGCTGCGGCGTCATGGCACCAACGGCGCCCACATTTTCTAGGGCGCCTAAGGCGCCCACTTTTTTAAAAAGCCCAAGTAACTTGTCCTTGTTTGATAAATGCGAAATATGAAACTTCCTGAAATGTACACAAAGTATTTTAGAATAGGTGTTGTACGGTGTCTGCGGCGCCTACTTTTTTGTTGTTGTCAAAAGCCCAAGTAACTTATCCTTGTATGATAAATACGAAATATTCCTGAAATGTACACAAAGTATTTTATAATTAACAATCCCCATAAAAAAATGAAGTCATTGTTAAAGTTAATCTGGATACCATAATGATTGTGATTTTTAAGACTATATTTTCAATTTATTTTTTTTTAAACAGAGAAATGTCCCTTAGCGTTAGGCACAGTGAGTCATAATTGAGGGTGTTTATATAATAGATTCAAGATTAATAAATTATCAACATTTCCAACCAATTACAAAAATAATTGAAACTAAATTCGAGATTTGTAAAGGATATAACTTACATTTTTATTGGTATATTTTACCAACGTTCTGGTTTAGCGTATAATATGTAAACGTTTTTTTCCAAATATAAATACTCAATATAAAAATGCCCTATTTAAATCCTTTATATTAACTCAATAATACTTAGGAGTCTTAATAAATGAGAAACTATCTTGGAACCCCCATGTCAATGAAGTTATTTAAAAAAATTAAACAAAACCTTAGGCTTTATAAAAAGAAACTTTAAAAAATGTAACAGAGATATAAAACTAAAATGCTACCTCACGTTGTGAGACCTGTACTAGAATATGCATCTTCTTTTTTGTATGGGACCCATCCACCAAAGAAAGCACTGATAAACTAGAACAAATTCAAAAAAGAGCTGCCGGATTCATTACTGGAGAATATTCAAAACTGACAAGAATAAAACCATTAGTTAAATCATTAAACCTTGAAACACTAGAGAATAGAAGAACCAAGAGCAAAGTAGTAATCATACATAAAGCAATTAATTCTCATTTAGAAATACAACATAAAGATAACTTAATACAACCCCAGATAGACATAAGGATAAAAACACATTTCTTATTCCGTATGCAAGAACAA
Source organism: Ampullaceana balthica (assembly GCA_944989445.1). Lineage (NCBI taxonomy): Eukaryota > Metazoa > Mollusca > Gastropoda > Lymnaeidae > Ampullaceana > Ampullaceana balthica. Next base: position 3,067,030 of record CALYLW010000004.1, on the reverse strand, counting down.
ACACATACAAATTTTAGTTCTTCCCGTCCGGAATTCGGGCGTGGAATGGGTTGCCTGAAGAAACCAGGAAAACCAACACTTTATCAACATTTAAATCTCTAATAAAAATGAAGGACTAAACACAAACCATAGATAAGCGTAGGATGCAAAAATATTCTGTATAGAATGAGCGTCTGTAAACAGATAAGATAAAATAACTCGTCGTTTCTGTTTGGTTGAGTGTTTGCTTGTCGCCAAAACTTTGAATCGATTTTTAACCCACTTCCTCGTAAGCTAGCGAGATGAATTTTTCAGGCACTTTTGTACCGATGATAAAAACGATGTATCAAAATTTCAGATTGATCGCATGTACCATATTTAATTTATTGAATTTTTAGTTTATTTTATTTATCTCTATGTATCATGTTAAATTTTTTTAGATATAATGTCGCGGTGCTTATTATATTGAACAACCTTTCCTGCCGCGCAATAAGGTGCGTATTTTATTGACAACACTTTTTATAAACATATTCCTGTTCGGTGCGCATTATATTTAACATGTTTTATGACACAACTGCAATTTTGTATTTTTGGATGGTCTTGCGCTGCGTAATATAATGAATATTCTTTTAGTTACGTCTCGTACATAAAGGATTTATAGTCAAAAACTTGTTTTTTTTACGTTTTTTTAAAAATATTTATTTATTTTAAAATTTAGAATTTAACACAAGACATTTTTAGTATTTTCTTATAGCTAGAAATAATCCCCAAAAAATCTAAACAAAGGAATAAATTTTAGATGTTTTGTGGGGTAGTTTGGTAGGACATTCTAACTGATTAGTGACTAATGGGGTAGTTTGGTAGGACATTCTAACTGAATAGGGAGCAATGGGGTAGTTTGGTAGGACATTCTAACTGATTAGGGAGCAAAAGAATTTCGATAATTTTTGGTAACAATTTTGGAGATTGAATAATCTCTAAATGGAATGAACCTGAAGTTTTATTTATACAAACTATTACATCATCTTGTCTCTAACGTATTTGTTATTTATTTGAGCAAATAAACTTTACGATTAGTAACTTTTCAGTGTAAAGTCAAACTGTTTTGGTCTTTAACTTTTATTTGGTAAGCGTACTTCTATATAAAGCTTTTTATAAGAAATGGTAAATTAGTAATAGAAAAGAAAAGAAAATATAGTAATGGAAATAAGTTATCACTGTTTTTCTTTGTTATTTGTAATTTGTAGGCTTTTAAAACAAAATTCTTATTCTTTCAATTTAAAAAAAACAATGCATGTTGCATTGATTAGTCCAGTATCACTAGCCTAGCCGTTAGCTAAAAATAATATTTGCACCCATTGTATACTGTTTTATTAGTTAGGAACACCTCAGCACGTATCCTATCGATCGGGGAAAATAATATGATACCGGGAACCATGACGTCAACCGTTTATCTATAAATTCTGAGACAACGAACACATATACATGTTAAATGTTTTGGCAATGAGAGTCTTTAAAAGCGTGTTGTATGTTTATCATTTATTGGGGTTTTCTTTCCGCGGATTAGTTCGAGTAGAAATAAAACGTTCGAACTGTTATGTTTGTTCCATTTGCTATGATTTAATAAAAACAAAATCTTAAATGCTCACATAATCTGAATTTAGAATAAATCTTTATTAATTTCACACCCAGTGACGTCTGATTTTCTCGATTTAAACTTCTTAAAGGATAATACTTAAATCTCAAGTGGCAGTTTTGGATATTGCTAGCCAATCATGTGTTAAGGTTAAGGTCATATGTAACATGCCTGAGAGGTCTTGATCGTTGCACGATTACACTTGGTGGAAGTGAAAGTTTTAGACCAACATATTTTAAATGGCCCCGTGAAATGAGGTTCAAATTAAATTCCATGATTAGTAGTCTTTACGTTTGGCAGGCTGGCAGTGAGTATTCTCATTTCGAGAAGAATAAATAAGAATTAAAATTTTGTAGTGAGCGAATGTTCGTCGTAACAGTACACTAGCAAAGCTTAGTTTTGCTCAAAAGTGCATCACATTTCTTGCTTTGGCTAATGTGATAAGAATCAAATGTATGTCAGTTCAGTAAAAACATATTTAAAAAAAATTAAAGCTAATCATGGAAATGACCAAGGGAAAAGTTGATTTTGAAATCAGAGCCTTTTAATGCCGTTGGGAGGCTGATTACACGTTAAATGACATTGGTTGCAAACCTTTTGGTTTAATTTTGGAGATTTTGTGGCTAAGAAGAAATAATATAATCCGAAAATTCACTACGATTCTGAAAAGCAAGTCAAATTGAAAAGCCTGAAAGCAAAACAGAAGCTACAAAAGATATAAAATGTGAAGTTGCATCTAGCACCGTGTCTTTTTGTGTTCTCCAAAGCATAATAACAAATTTAAGCTGCATTGAAAAATAAACATGTATTATAAACACATGCTTACGATTTACAGAAGGAGAGTTTCTGAAGCGCTACAGGATTAAGTTTTATTGTATGACGTTTTCTGTTCAGACTAAATACATGTTTGTAAATGTAAGGAGAATAACGATCTGTTGGTGAGACACCACGTATGTGGAAACACAGCAGATCGAAAAAGACAAGGACTCTTTAAAATTCTCTTTTGCTGTCGATGAAAGCAATGACACACTTGACACTCCTCTCTATCTTATCAATGTAATGTTTGAAAGCTACTGAAGAAATATTGAAAATAAAAGTAACGATAGGTAAAAATAATTTTTTTTAGAAATTATATCAAAGGTCAATAAAAATGAAACCACGTTTGATAAATTGTTTGACAGGATGAGCGAAAAATGTGGACTATTTGGAAGTATGCATGGTTATAGATGCAGGACAAGTTACTAGTGAATTTGGAGAATATCAGTGCATCATACAGCACAAGTCGTTGCGTGTTTCAGCCCTCGACATAAATTAGGAAAAGTTGCCAAACGTCCTGTTCTAATACATTGGCCCAAGTGTAAAAATTAGTATGACAATGATTTTGTATTTTTAGCATCTCCCCTTTTAATTGATTTTAAAGTTTTCTTCCGCTTCACGAATGTTTACCTCCTGTGGCTCGCAGGCTTAAGGGTGATTTAGGTTTCAGCTCGTTGAACGGATTGACGATTAACGGTAATACCAAATTAAAAACACTTTTGACATGAATTTAAGTACGAATTACACGGTTAAAGACAAAAATGAAAAGTTCGCTCAAATAAAAATAATTTTCCTCTTATTTCACAGATTCATACAAACAAATCTCTGCACGATCACGCCAAGTATGACAAGACAAATGTAACAAAGTAAATAATGTGTACCTATGCAGAAGCGTAACTGGGTTTTCCGCGCCCTTGGCTAATTCATTTTTTGGCGCCCTTGATAAATAGGTAAAATACTAAATTATCAGAATAAATTGATTATTGAAGGATTAGCCTTCGGCGCCCTTGGCAACTGTCCCGATGCCAAGTCGTTGTTACGCCTCTGTACCTATGTGATGACGCAGACAAAATAGCTTTATGAATTAGAATTGATACAGCAGAACACGTTTGGATACAACGCCACGATTTTTAGGAGCCCGGAATCATTCTCAAGTTAGTTAACATAATGGGTGATATGGTAAAAGAAAATCAAAATATTATCTTTTATAACTGATAAGTTAAGTTTTACATATTAATCGCCCCAGGGACACCTGTGATTTAATGTATTTAATGTAATAGTAAACGTATTAGAGCACTTTCCCAGAAAAAATACATTTTCAAATTACTGAAATTAATTAGATAATTATACACTTCTTCTTAAGATATTGATTATCCTTGGTAATATTTATTTAATAACGTATTTGAAATTTTTAATTATCAAATGCGGAATTATTTTAAAAAATTACTAAACAAAATTACACGTTTGTGTAAAATACAGTAATTTCATTTTTAACAATGTAAAATCTTATGTGAACTCTATTATTTCAAGGCTAAATTGTTTTTAAACACTAAATTAGAAATAGTTAAAAATAAAAACAAGTGTAGCCGTTGAACCCGAGACCTCTTGATTATTATACTTCACATCAAATTAGTACATTGACTAAGTCCACACATTTATTCTAAAATTTTGCATTTACGTTAATATTTCTGGACAATTAATTAATTTGAATAGTTTCAATCTGCGTCAACAAATATTTCTTACGCAAGATGCTTATCTCTAAAATTTCATATAACTTAAATAACAGGACCGCGTGCATTACGAATTTTAATTACGAATATATTATGTCAATTTCTACAAAAACTGTATATTATCAGGAACAAAACATTGCATAAGTTGTAATTTATGTACACAACTTTGAGAATTATTGCTAGGTTTTAAAAAGAGAATATAACTTTTATAGAGAAGCATTTCTTTTCTAAATTAACGTCCATTTAATAAAAGAATTTATCGACAACATTTCTGAAACTTCACTTTCAAGAAATTTTTATTCATAGAAGGAAAGCATATAATGTTTATATTATTCATTTTTATTATATTTTAATGCAGTTGCATTTAAGAGGTACATGGTGTTAGATTTCTTAATACCATTTTAAAGTATATATGCCTTATATTGGGTAAAGATTATATGTGGAGCACTTCAGTAAAAGCAACGCTTCTAAAACTGAGTTTCTTCCCGGTTCTAAATCAGTTTCCAAACAGTTTTTCGCATTTCTACTTTTGGTTCATTCCCGGGCATAACTACGTATGTACAAATATGCACCACTGTTTTTTTGTTGTGGTTTGGATTCATCAACTGACGTATTTTCACGTGTCGATGTTTTCATGTACTGCTAATATACATCAACGCTCGTAAGCAGATCTGCGTGTAACATTTGTCCTTCAAATTCAAAGAATTAAAATACGTTTAAGCCTCTTCCAGTGACTTAAGTTAAGAATGTACAAGTAAACATAATTCCTAGAGCATAACAATTTTGGTGGCTCTCGTCCGAGTACTAGCTTTGACATCTCGAGTGACGTCACAGTGGCTTTCATCCAAGGATACAACCTTTCAAATTATTTCTCCACACTAATGGTGTGCGCCGTGAATCATCATTTATATTAAAAACTGAATATAGATATGGAGACCGCCATCTCTCGGAGAACATGATGAGTTCAATAGAAAAGAGTTTCATTGAAATATCCAATTTATTAAAGTTTGAAAAGAAATCATCTGCATTCAATTCACTATAACAATGAGTCGATAATTGAAAATACTTAAGAAAAATTTAATTTTATAGAGGAGGAAATTCTGCTAAATGCAACTTTGCATTTGAAGCAAAAATATGACGGTGAAAGAACGAATGATTATTAATAGAAAAAATCATTAGAGAAATGACAGCTACAAATTAAATAAATACCCAACTCAGAAAAAATTACTGGCAGACAAAGTTTGCTTTGAAGACGTTGGAAGAAAAAGGTCTTTAAAATTGAAAACTACAGCAAGAGCCTTTTTCATATTGGATTATCAAAAACGGGCACGAAATTTAACAGAAAAGACGTTGATGTTATCCTTGTCAATTCCAGCTTCTGGTACAAAAATTATTATTTTACAGTTGAACAATGGATATTGTTGCTACAAACTAAGTTTATTAATAGAGCGGCTGGGTTATTTTTTTTTGTCTTTTACATCATAAAAAGTAATTTATTTCAAAAAGTCATCCATGTTATACTAAAAGCCTACATCACGTGCGAGACTTCCACTGAGAAAGCTTTATAATATTTTTTATTAAAAAACTATTACGGCAGGTTTATGTAGAATTAGTCAGAGACAAAGTCTACATATTTTAATAGGGAAGAATGAAATAAAAATATATTGACTACGGTTTCGAAATATAGATTTTTTAAAATTTTAATGAATGCGATTTAAATTTGAATTTCATTTCAAATTAAAAGTAATAGACTTAAACTGATTGATCTCAGTTATGTCAGTCAGATCGAGATAAAAAAATAAATACAATTTTGCCATATCATTATGTTAAAACGTATGTCAGCAAAAAAGCTTACAGTTCTAATAATAGCTCAGCATCGGATTCACAAATTTTTAAGGTGAACTATTCCGTTCTTCAAGATACTCTTCGGCAGTGCTTCTCAAAATTTTTAATATGGCGCCCCGGCAGGATTTTTTCCCATTGCACCAGGGACCTGTGAACTTTTTTCCCTGTACTGACGAGGTAGCGAAACGTAATTTATTTTGTTTCATTTTATGTGCTTATTGTCGTAAAATTGACATATTGTATAGGGCTAGTATTAATGGTTGCAAATGGAGGATTATAATTATATGTTTCTGTCCTTTCTTGATACCTCTTCGTTGCCACCGTTCCGCGGACCACCACTTTGAAAAGCACTGCTCTTAGGTAACATCGAATGTGAATGACTCAGCGTCGAATGAGTAGAGTTGGTGGAAGTTACAATGTGTCAATATTATTACAAATTAAGGGACTACATATTCAGGTTTCGAATACATTATTTTAAAGGAATTTATCAACTGATGTAAGCTGCTATTCAAGGATGGCAGGTCCCATTTCGCTCTGGGTTGTGGGGTTATTTTGTTCTTGTCTGTATTTTAGTTTCGAATCTAAGGATTCAGTCAGCTTGAATTCCAACTAAAAAATTGGCACCACAGGGAATACAACGAACATTCCATAAGGGGCCTACTATAAATGACGTCAAAAACCAAAAAAAGGGGGGGAGGGGGTCACACTTTTATGTTGATGCGTGACACGGGGGGGGGTGTAAGAAAGAAGACGTCACATCAAAACGCGCATTTTTAAATAAAAGTTCCACTTAAATATTTGATTGTTTACAATTTATTTTATGACTTTTTGCATGGCTTTACGCGTGTAATGATATTAGAGTGCAGCTTTACACAAAATAAACACTTAAATGACAAAAAAAGTGATTTGAAACATGCTCATTTTAAAATAGAAAATACGGCTTTTATGGGAAAGGGGCAAAAGCTTTATGGCGTCACATTGGAAGAGAGTTTTTAGGACGACGTGTGACGAGGGGGGGAGGGGAGTGAAAAATCGGTCAAAATTGGGTGACATCATTTATGGACGGCCCCTAATGCTCTCAATAAAGAACCCAATCCTGCCCCCCAACCCCCCACCCCCCCCCCGAGACGTACATTTGAGGCCCACTTCTACTTTTAGCCTTTTGGAATTTTAGTGTTTTTTTAAAGAGCTTTTTACTTTGTTTTTAAGGGCACATAGACAATGTTAATTTACAATCAATATTGGTAAAAAAAAAGAACAACAATAGAAGTAAGTTAAAAGATCAAAAAGATCATCATCAAAAGCTTTCATTAATTAACAACACTTTTATGGATTATTAGACTTTAACATAATATATGCTGTTTTCGCTTTAAAGTTCGTATTATTTTCATTAAAAAATTAATTTTTTTTAATTAAGAAACCATGAAAGTGGGACATGATAATAAAAGACATTCGTTATATTTATTTGAAGTTATGTTGTTGCGATGTTTTAAATACGGATTAGGGCTTGTAGATGAATCATAATACATATATATACATTACCTCATGTATGCAGAAGGAAAAAAGTTCATGAATTAAAAATATTTTCTTTAATTATTTCACTTTATTCCTTTTTAACGTTGCGACAATATGACGGCCTTCACATTTACTAAGTAACCACCTATTCAGTATTTCAGAGTAAAACAAATTAGTGTTAAGAAATAAACATAAATAAAAGATTTCATGTAAAATAGAAAATTCAAACACTTACCAGAGAGAAATGGAGATTTTGTGGTCGTCGGTGTTGTGGGTTTAGCCGTTGTCGCTATTGTTGTAGTTTTCGATGTAGTAGATGTTGGTTTAGTTGTGGTTGTTGTCAGTTTAGTTGTTGTTGTTGTCGGTTTAGTCGTAGTTGTCGGTTTAGTCGTGGTTGTTGTCGGTTTAGTCGTAGTTGTTGTCGGTTTAGTCGTGGTTGTTGTCGGTTTAGTCGTAGTTGTTGTCGGTTTAGTCGTAGTTGTTGTCGGTATAGTTGTGGTTGTTGTCGGTTTAGATGTTGTTGTTGTCGATTTAGTCGTAGTTGTTGTCGGTTTAGTCGTAGTTGTCGGTTTAGTCGTAGTTATTGTCGGTGTAGTTTTGGTTGTTGTCGGTTTAGATGTTGTTGTTGTCGGTTTAGTCGTAGTTGTTGTCGGCTTAGTTGTGGTTGTTGTCGGTTTAGTTGTGGTCGTCGGAATCGGCGTAGTTGTGGGGACGATACCTAAAAGCCCCGAGATTAAGTCAGTCAGCGACGCCTCTGTGGTAGTGAGAGCTGCCACGAGGACAAGCAGAAAAATGACCTTCATGATTTGCGGCTGGTCAAAACGGATTCTTTCACAACCTCAATGATAGCTTCTTGGTAGGAACTGCATATCCCTTTGGTCACCAGTCGTGTTGGAAGAGTTCGTTTGAAAACCCGGGGTTTTATTTTGTGAGATCAGTCAAATTTTAGGACATCTAGTGTACGTGAACTGAAATAAAAAGACAAGTCTCTCAACGCTTTTCCAACCAACGAAGTGTCCTGCTCAGTGATTTAAAACATTCGTAACGTCGGCCCTTTTATTTCTGTTTATAATCAGCTTTGAGTTTAAGGGTAGGATAATCTTCGCGTTGTTTCTCTTTTGAAAAGAAAATAAATACCCCTCTCCTTTTTTGCAGGACAGCATGAATGATGAAATATTTCAACCAAACAATCCTTTTTGAAAAATATATAATCCCCTTAAACGTGTGCGCTGAAGTGTTTTTTTTTATTGAATCATTTGTCGTTGTTAAAAAGACTGAGCGCATTCTAGATACGCATGGAGTAAAGCGTTTTGGGGGAGAATACGGAAAGGTAGTCATCGATCTTAAGCATATATTTCTTTTTCGCATTTCTGTGCTAACAAAAATATTCGCTGATCTAGTAACGAATGAGGGTGGCGAGGTCAGGGATAATCCGCCCCGGGCGCTACTTGGAGGACAATTTTCCTCGATGGGATTTCCCCCATCCCCCACAATTTTAGGGCTTCTGTCTTGTGGAAGGCGATTGCGTTAATCCCGTTGGTAATTACACGATTATTTGTCAAAATGATTTCTTAAGGCCCGGGGGAATGCGCATTTCTCCCCAACAAAATCTGCCACGAAGCAGTAACTATAGATTGTAACCACGTGTTTTGTGGCAGATTTTGTTGTTTAGAAATGTTAGTTTGTCTAAAAATAGCTTGTATGCTATATTCACAATCCAAAATCTTCTTTCTCCGAGATTAAATCTTATTACTTAGAGAAAAGTATAACAGCTGGAGTCCGAAGTCCAATCAATGACACTGTTACATCCTGGTATCATACCTCTGACAACTGTTTCGAAAATTAATTTCACTTATTATAAATAAAACAATTTTAGAAGAAATATATTTTTTTTTAAAGATTAATGAATAATTATGTTTGAAAAAAATGTGACCTTATATTTTAAACTACTGAAATAAATAGTGCAACTATTAAAAACAAGTAATAAAAACTCGAATGAGTATTTAAACGCAATTTCCAACAAAGAATTTCAGATTTTTGTATTCAATCGAAATCATTCTAGATTACATTAAAAGTCGATTCAAATAAGTAATTCTGAAACTAAACACAATATGACGTCATATCCCCTCACGCTGAGTCACACTAAGAATGTGTCAATATAATGCGCACCACACAACAGTCTAACATAAGCATTCACAAAGCGGGAAAACCTCATTAACTATCATTCTAGATTACATTAAAAGTCATTTCAAATAAATAATTCTGAAACTAAACAAAACAATTGCTTTCTAAAATTGCTGCTAAAATTATGGGAGTCGAACGAAAGTTGATTTTTAAAAAATTCCTTCTCCAACATTGTTATAAATATTATTAGCTATTGTTTGGCGTTTGTTTCAACCCGATAGAGAAATTGACAAAATTATATTATTATTTCTGTTTTCTTTTATTTCCTAGGAAATCCAGTAAACCTTTTCGGTATTTTTCTGGCTATTGCACATCATTGGGACTTCCTTAGCATATTTGCAAAAGACTCGAACCCTCTATCTGTTACGGTTCAGGGGGAGTTGCTTGTGCAAGCTCGAACAGTGCACAGACATTTCAAATGTATAAATGTAAAATTAAGAATACATAAATAAAATTTGGTCCCATTTCACTTCGTACATCTAACGTAATTTCAATGCAGTGAACAGATTGTCACACTCAAAACTCAGAGCCAATGCATGTGCTTTAGTACCGCTGCGGCTGCTGTCGAAATTGAATACGAAGGGGCGTAATTTGTGTGATGAGGAACAAAAAGATAACTTAAATTTGTGAAGAAGAAAAAAACTGGTGTTTGGGGAATGCGGCACGTAACATCAAAAAGTTTCAGAAAGCCCTAGAAATTAAAGTGCCGCCTCCAATTGCATGTAATAGTTTTAGCTCCGGGACAACGATCGTTACATGTTTGTGCGATGCTTTGACTGCGATTGAATCTTTCGCAAATAAATTTTGGCTATTTTGTATCGTACGTTTAGCAAGTCTAAATCCCGTACAATATTGATGAAACTATACTTTAGCATCATTGAACGTTAATATAGCTGTTTTTTGGATTTAAACATCTAAACGCCCTCTCCTTCAGTATCTCATTTGATATCATCATCTTGTTACCCCCTCTGTATACTTTCTTTTGCAAAAGTGTTTTCAACTCTGCCAGCCTTAAAGATTATGTAGTAAGAAACGTAGAGGACACTCTGCAAGATAAATAGTTTGGTTTTTAAAAATGAATTTCATAACTGACCAACCGACCAAAAGAGAAAATATAAATAGTTTTTTTTTATTTTTGTAACTTCATTTACTTATGTATGCCTTTTGGTCTTTGTTCCAAAGAATTGTAAGAATAAATACGAACGTATGAATTTTTAATAAATTAAAAACTCAAAGCAGTCTGTGACGTCTTCTGAAACAGTTTTAAAATTCAGAATTTTGGTAGCTTACTTCTTTAAAATCGTGAGCGCATTCTTTCAATTTAAATATGAATTGACCAAATCGTTGTCCGTGATAAGATTATGCCTGTGACATAGTTATAATATGCAAGTGGATATTTTACGTGTAGTTAATTTGCATATTGTTTCCCTTTTTCCTGTTTCATTGATGTGACCTATGTAAATTCAGTGTTGTGTTTAAGAGGTTGTTCTACTAAAGTTTTCATTAAAAAAAATTCAATAGTTTATGGATGCTGTATCAAATGTTAATTATATTTAAAAATATGCTATTTTACATTGCACATTAGAGAAATTTGTGTCCTGCCACTTATACGAAACTCTTTTTTTAAAAACTAACAAAAAGCGGAAAACCAAAACAGATTAATAACTTTTTAACCCTTTTCTTTTTCTGTCTAAAACACACATAATTATTAAAGGGGTAAGTGCATATTACAATGATATTAATTTATTTTACTATTTATCCGGAAACATGTTCCCGATGGGATTTTAAATAATCTCGGAGGTACTTTGTGATAAAGAGTATTTTAGATTATTGTTAACCAAATGATTGTAAAAACGCATATTAAACACATGGTTAAAATACCATATATATACATTACTATTACGGTTGTTTTGTTTTCAGATTTATTAAGTGATCACAATATTTGGTTTCATTCGTGCATCAAAATACTTAGTGTTAATTTTCTTTTATGGAATCAAAGTTATTTCAAAAGACATTTGAAATGAGAAAAACAATGACACAGATTCAATATAAATTTCTTTATATAAATGTAAATATTCCTAAGCGATATTATTAACACACGATTTCTACTTGATAAAAGCTAAAAATCACGATAAATAGAGAACGACAACTTATCAAAACCTCAACGATATGCTCCCCTTTATTGGTTAACGACGCACTCCAGGGAAAAAACATCTCTTTCCCAGTTGCAAGAAATTTATACATTATTATTTCCCATGCATTGTAAAATGTAGTTGTCTAGTACTCATACACTAATAGGTTTCCGTCAATGAGCCGAAGCTAATCTTTTTTAAAAAGGACACGCTTTTATTGACATATAGAAAGTGGATTAAAAAGAAGAAAATAAAAATTTTCTATGAAAACAGGTGCAATCGGTGAACCTATCTACTGCACATAAAAGCTTGGGGCGCCCATCACAAATCATTTCTCATTGCAACTATTCTCTTACGAACAGATACATATTTCTAATTAATGTGATAGTAGCATTTATATGATCAAAGTTGTGAAACTTTTACTGTTTATTAATATTCATACACATTTGTTTTTATGTTTCGCAGCCTTGTACACGATAGAGAGTACACTACAAGCCAAACCTACTTTAACTTCACTGATTAGAGAAACTGAATCAGAATTTTACATAGCAAACAATCTCTTCAAAATGTAATCGACAATTTGAGTAAGATAATTAATATCACCGGTATCATGTTCTTTTGACCTAAAAGTCAACACTTAATTACCTTTGCACTTTGGTGGAAAAGATTTTTTGTTTTTAAATAATAATAATACTTTTAAAAGCATCTGATCTGTTACATTGATCATATTTTTAAAAAAAACAACTTAAATTCATTTTGGTAAATAATTTTTATTTAATTAATTAATTAATTTTGATTTATTTTATGATTTGAATGACAAAAATAAAAGGCATGGTTTCTAAAATTGCATTTCAAGTGGCATAACTAAAACTTTAAAAATAGTGTTTTCTAGCTTATCTCGAATCATTTAACAGTCAGAAACCACGCCCAATACACGAACACCCGGGGGTATCTTATTTGCATTCAGACACTTCCACAAATGACTATTGTTAGCGGTCCATAACTCCTCCACACCTCTAAACCTGCCTTTTATGGACTGAATACACCTCACCAGCCCCTCAAAACATCCGTGCTGGAATCTCGAGTGGCGCCGACGGCCGCCCTTGAAAAGTAACTGATTTGCACGTTAACATTCGATGTGTTTACCTTCCGATACGGTTTTGGTTTCAAACCTCTTGACCCACAAAACATGTTGACACGAACGGGTCACAGCCGGTCGGCCGTTTCAGTGGGTTGGTTGTTTAAGGCGGTTGCAGATGTTCATAAGGTTGAGATTTGTACCCGCTCTACGTACTACATAAGGAGTCTGGTCTTTGGGGGAAAGTTTTGTTGTTGATGAATGAGGGACTAAGTCTCGGAATGTAAGACGAGTTTTTGTGGCATAAAAAGGTACACACACACACAGACACACACAAACACACATAATTTAATATATATATATATATACCTTATATTCCGGCGTATAAGACGACCCCCTTACTTTTCCTGTTAAACTATAGGGTTTAAGCTATTTTCGCCGTATAAGACCACCCTTCTTCCAAAACACACCAATTAAAAATTATGAAACATCAGATTTGCTTTCAGTCTGGTAATTTGAATTGAAATGCCTTCAAAATCCTCCTGTTGGTCATCTGATGTCTTAAGTACATCAATGACATTTTGCAAGCTTTTGACGATACCCGTATATACAGCGTTTTGACGAACTGCGCAACTCCTTCTCACTTAAATCCAAGTCACCGCGCAAGTCACTTTTGTCATCCATCCCATACCAGCGGTCGAAACAAAAAGAAGAAAACGAGGATATTTCCTCTCATATTGGGCGCATGGAATGTGCGCACACTCCTGGACAGAGACGATGCAGACAGACCTCAGAGGAGAACAGCCCTGATTGGTAAAGAACTCGCTAGATATGGCATCGACGTCGCAGCCCTGAGCGAGACCAGGCTCGCGGGAGAAGGAGAGCTCTGTGAAAGAGGATCTGGTTACACATTTTACTGGAGTGGCAGACCCAGCGAGGAGCGACGTGAGGCAGGCGTTGGGTTTGCAGTTAAGACAACTCTTGTCGGAAAGCTGGCTGGACTTCCCAAGGGAGTGAACGACAGGCTCATGACCATGAAACTCCCACTGGCTGGAAAGAAGCACCTCACCATCATCAGTGCCTACGCTCCAACCATGACTAATCCAGATGACGTAAAGGCAAAGTTTTACGAAGAACTTCACACTGTCATTGCCGACGTTCCAAAGGCGGACAAACTCATCTTGCTAGGTGACTTCAACGCAAGAGTTGGCAAGGACAACGTTGCCTGGGAAGGAGTCCTTGGACACCATGGAGTGGGTCAATGCAACAGCAACGGTCTTCTTTTACTCCAGACCTGCGCTGAACTTGAACTGCTGATCACCAACACGATCTTCCGCCTCCCCACTCGTAACCGGACGTCATGGATGCACCCCCGATCGAAGCACTGGCATCTTATTGACTACGTCATCGTGAGGAAGAGGGACAGGCAGGATGTACGAGTTACCAAATCCATGTGCGGCGCTGAATGCTGGACAGACCACCGCCTCATCATCACCAAGCTCAACATCCGCATTCAGCCTAAACGACGCCCGCAAGGGAAGAAGGCCCCGAAACGGCTTAATGTTGCCAAACTGAATACCGACAGCTGCAAACAGTCCTTTGTAGATGCTCTGGAAAAGTGCTTGAAATCCACCTCTCCGGGAAACCAGAGCGTGGAGGCAGACTGGGCATCACTCAGAGAGCTGATTTACTCCACAGCTACAGAGACCCTGGGGCCCCAGACCAGGAAACATAAGGACTGGTTCGATGAGAACTCCGAAGACATCAAGCAGTTATTGGATGAGAAACACCACCTTCACCAAGCATACATCAATAACCCCAAGTCCACGGCAAGGAGAGATGCACTCAACAACATACGCAAGACTGTTCAGCAGAAGCTCCGTCAGATGCAGGACGATTGGCTCGGCAACAAAGCTGACGAGATCCAAGGCTATGCAGACAGGCGTGACTATAAAAACTTCTACGACGCCTTGAAAGAAGTATATGGCCCCACGCCCTCAGGATCAAGCCCCCTCCTCAGCGCAGACGGTAACACTCTAATCACAGACAAAGAGAAGATCTTGGAGAGATGGGTCGAACATTTCGATGACGTCCTAAATCGCCCTTCGACAATCAACGACGAAGCCATCAATCGTCTACCCCAAGTGCCCACAAACAAAGCACTGGATGACCCACCAACCTTGCTCGAGACCCAGAAAGCAATCTATCTTATCTCCAGTGGCAAAGCACCTGGCTCTGACGCCATACCAGCTGAGGTCTACAAGGAGGGGGGAACAGCCCTGACTGAAAGGCTCCATGAGCTGTTTCTCTTAATATGGCAGCAAGAGACGATCCCGCAGGACTTCAAAGATGCCACCATCATACATCTATATAAGCGAAAAGGAAGTAGACAGGCTTGTGACAACCACAGAGGCATATCCCTGCTTTCTATTGCAGGAAAGATCCTAGCCAGAATCCTGCTCAACCGCCTCACAGTGCACCTTGACCAAGGACTCCTGCCTGAAAGTCAGTGTGGATTCCGAAAAGAGCGAGGAACAATCGACATGGTGTTTCGCTGCCAGGCAGCTGCTGGAGAAATGTCAGGAGCAGAACTCTGATCTGTTCTCCACCTATGTCGACCTGACCAAGGCCTTTGACACTGTTGGCAGAGAGGGTCTGTGGAAGATCATGGCCAAGTACGGTTGCCCAAGGAAATTCATCGTCTTGGTGCAACAATTCCATGAAGGCATGCAGGCCAGAGTCCAGGACAGCGGGGAGTTTTCTGATCCTTTCCCAGTCACAAACGGAGTCAAGCAGGGCTGCGTCCTGGCACCAACACTGTTTAGCCTCATGTTTTCCGCCATGCTGACAGAGGCCTTCAGAGACGAGGATGTTGGTGTCAACCTGAAATACCGCACAGATGGCAAGCTGTTCAACCTTCGGAGGCTCCAGGCAAAAACCAAGGTTATGACAGACATCATCAGAGACCTGCTGTTCGCTGATGACTGTGCCCTCAACGCTGTCTCAGAAGCCGACATGCAACGCAGTGTAAACCTGTTCTCCAGTGCCTGCACAAACTTTGGTCTGTCAATCAACACCAAGAAGACTGAGGTCCTCCATCAGCCTGCGCCTGGAAGACCCTACGTAGAGCCCAACATCACTGTCAACGGCCAGAGACTCAATACAGTGCACCGGTTCACATACCTAGGCAGCACACTGTCTCAAAATGTCACCATCGATGACGAAGTGAACGTCAGAATTGCCAGAGCCAGCTCCACTTTTGGCAGGTTGTACCCTAATGTCTGGAACAGAAGAGGCATTACCATCCAGACCAAGCTGAAAGTGTACAGGGCAGTGGTGCTCCCCACACTGCTTTATGCTTGTGAAACTTGGACTGTTTATCAGCGCCATGCAAGAAAGCTGAACCACTTTCATATAACAAGCCTCAGGAAGATTCTCGGCATAAAGTGGCAGAACAAAATTCCAGACACAGTGGTACTGACCAAGGCAGGTCTCCCCAGCATCTTCACCCTCCTGATGCAGTCCCAGCTTCGCTGGGCAGGGCACGTTGTCCGAATGCCAGACGAGAGACTGCCAAAGAGAATCTTCTATGGTGAGCTCCAGTATGGCCAGCGGTCCCACGGTGGGCAAAAGAAACGCTTCAAAGACACACTGAAAGCCTCAATGAAAGCGTTTGCCATAAATCCAGACACGTGGGAACGAGCTGCAATGGACCGATCCACCTGGCGCTCTTCCATCCACGAAGGTGCCAGGTCATGTGAGGCAAACCGGATTACCGCCGCAGAAAAGAAGAGGCAAGCCCGAAAGGCCCATGCTGTCAACCCTCCAGGAGATGTCGCACTCGCCCCCTGTCCCTTCTGTTCCCGAACCTTTCGTGCAAGGATCGGCCTAATCAGCCATCTGCGCACGCACAGAAAACCCTCGGATGACTAGAGTGGTCCTCGTCGTATCGACGGACGAACGAACGAACATATACAGCGTTATAAGACGATACCCAGCGTATAAGTCGAACCCCGCACTTTTGAGAAGATTTTTAGGTGTTACAAAGTCGTCTTATACGCCGGAATACACGAAATCGATAAAGTCGCAGTAGTTCCATGGCTCCCAAACTGTGTGACGTAACATAGTAATAAATAATACGTACGTATGATTTTCCCATGATTTAAGGTTTCTGCATGCCGTGGTAGTTGTTTAAAAGAAAAAAAACAGTTATTAAGGATAAAAAGGGATAAACTGATTCTTGTAATAAACATTCGGCCTACTACAAAATATCAGTTATAAACAATTACCGATTTTTCGGTAATTTTTTAAATTACAGTTCTTTTACATAGGATATGTATTGATATATTTAATACATGAGTATAAGCTTAATTTAATTTTAAATAAATGTTATAGGGAACAAAACACGCTTTTATTTGCATCATTTATTATCGCTCAAAAAATACACTGAAATCTGTACAAATTGACGATCAATCGCGATTCACCTAAGTCGCGATATCATAGATATGGAACTGAACGATCGCGACTTAACGGGGTCGCACTGTTTACAATATATATATATTGATTTATATATTTATATATATATATATATATATATATATATATATATATATATATATATAATATATATATATATATATATATTATATATGCATATGTATATATATTAGGGCTGGTACTGATTAAAATAGTTTTGTTCGAAAGTTGACTGGTTGTCGGTGTGTATAATTTTTTCAGTCATCGTTAATTTAACATTAAAAATAACTATTTCATACAGTTTTTTATTTTAAAGAAATAATACAATAAACTATTTATTTTTATACCAAAATTATATTTAAACATAAATAAATTAAAAACAAAGAATAAACAAAAAACATTTAACGCCTTAGAAAGAAAAGGGTCGAATCGTCCGGGGTCGAAACACCCTGTGGTCGAAACGTCCCGTGGTCGAACTGTCCGGGGTCAAATCGCCCGGGGTTGAAACATCCTGGGGTCGAAACGTCCTGTGGTCGAACTGCCAGGGTCGAATCGTCCGGGGTCGAAGTGTCCGTAATTCAAAAAAAGGCCACTGCTTTGTTGACATTTTTCCAAAAGATCTCTGCCACTGTCGTCACTAAAAAAAGCTCTTATATATATCGTGACACAATTGTAATTAATACAATATTTGCAACAGCGTCTATGAGATAAAGATAATATGACACTACCCCCCCCCACTTCAAAGGCAAAATCTACTTAACCTGAAGTACGATAATTGAACATGTTATGTTAATTCCTTTCAAGTCGGAATAGCATAGGCCATTTTTAAAATTGCATTTTTAATCATTTTTAGATACGCTAATTAACAGACGGTTGAATTATTTTTTTTTCATTTTTATTTAATTTTTCAAATAGAAAATCTGGTGTGTGTGTGTGTGTGCATTGAATATAATTTACAAAATACGATGCCTTATCAGAAATAGGGAACAAACAAACAAACAAAAAAGATTCCTTTTTTAAATTATACACATTGCATAAAAACCGTAAATATAAATCTTAAAGTATAGAGACATAAAAAATGTTAAATATTACAAGATTTACTCGCTCTAAAGTGAGTTATAAGCTATTCTAGAAGATCATTACTTAACTTATTTAATCATTTTATATATTTTTGTGAACGTTTTAATAAACTGTTTTACAAATTTTGTTTTCAACCACGGATTTTAATGTACGCGCTTTCGTCACGGTTAACCAAATAAATTTTTTTTAAATACCGGTAACTCTTGCTTAATAAAGAGCAGAAAGACAAAGATAGGCAGTACAAAGTAAACAATCATGATGACCGATTTAGCTTGTAATTAAAAAAAAATGTACGTTTTTTTTAAAGCTGTCCTATTATTTTTGGGGGGTCGGCTTGCGATCGGGTTATACACTTTTAATACTTTTCCCTTCCAAAAGTGTCGGCTTATGAACGAACGGGCTATAGAACAAGTATATACGGTAATAAAATAAATTATAATATTACGCGGGAGAAGTTTGTAGGTAAAAAAAATATATAAATTATTATTAATTATTAATAATTAATTATTTATCAATAAAAAAAAATTAAAAAATTATAAGTATTTTCTTTAATTTTAATCGAATTTTTATCGATTAAAATAATTTTCATCGATAAAAAAATTTAACGATTAATCGCGAAATTAATCGTTAATTTCCGCAGCCTTTATATATATATATATATTATTTATATATGTACAGTAGGACCTCGCTAAATCGAAATTCCCTAAGTCGAAAACCTCTCTATATTGAATTAATTGTTAGGTCCCGGCCAAATTCTACGCCATTTTCCCTAACATGAAAACTCCGTAAGTTGAATTTTTTTCGGGTCCTTTTGAGTTCGACTTAGCGAGGTCCGACTGTATATATATATATTTATATATAAATATATATATAAAGAGAGAGAGAGAGAGATTCTCCCATTTCAAACTGCCCACTCTACGCATTAGCATTTTTAATGAATGGGGTTAAAAAGCGATTATTTCATCGAGGAAACACTTGTAGCCCTTTGTGTTGGCTTTTGCAATTATTAAGCTACAAGTGGTGGTCGTGGTAAGAATCTAAATAACTGCTGTTTAATGTACACATTATTGAACAGAGACAGGTCTATTCAAACAGTCGCGTACGGAGATAAATTGGTTCAAAGGGCAGTTATATTTATAGGGATACTTTTGTTCAGTAGTATACATAAATAGATTTGTTCAAACAGTTCTTTATAGAAAGGGATTCGTTAAGTACTATACATGAGTAGATTAGTTCACACCTTAGTTAAAGATATAGATTTGTTAAGTCGTGTACATATACAGTTTTGTTCGAACAGCAGCCTATAGATATTGATTTGTTCATTCGTGTACATGAATAGGTTTGCTCAAACAGTCGCGTACAGAGATAGCATCGTTAAAACAGTTATCGGACTCCGATGGATAAACTGAAAATACATGCGGTAACATGAAAGACATGGGCGGGTCCTTAAGGATATGGGCGTACCGCTCTCTATCAGCTGAAGTAATCAAATGCCTCAATGAAAGCAGTTGCGGGGCGTTTGGAATAACCTTGGCCTTCAAGACTCTGACAAAAATACTCTGGTAATCACCCCTAGATGTCCGCCCGCGCCGTCTGCTTTATTTCGATGCATCGTGGATGAGGGTGTGGGATTTGAGGGTGGTGAGCGGGCGGGGGTGGGGGGGGGATAGTAAACTCCCGTCTTATCTTAGAAATGATTTTTTTTTAAAAATTCAGGAAGCAGTGGATCTCAAATAATATTAAAAATAGTAAATATACCAGATTTGAAAAAAGAAAAAGGATTCTTTAAAACTTACTTCAAAATGCAGTGCAATATTTATAATGTTTGGGCTTTGTGAGTGGAATGGTATTATTATTAACAGATTTTATGATAATCGCATACTTTTTAAAAATGCCCTATAAATGGGATACTTAAATAGATAAATAGTTTCCCATTTTTTTATATCCCATAATCCTTTCTGCTGAATAAAATTTTATTTGCGCTAATCTATATTGATCCCCTTCTTATATTACAACTCTGGAAGTGCTTTACAAAATAATATGAAGATAAGATGTAAACAAAATATATTTTCACAAAAAATACAATTGACTTCAGGTTACGAATGCCTCAAGTCACTAACAATTGAGGTTACGAACAACTGCTAAACATTTTGTCTTGGGTTACAAAACATTGTCTCGACTTACGAACAAATAAAAAATGACAAGGGGGGGTGTGTGTTTACAAGTGTGTGTGTGTGCGTGTGGGTTTGAAGTTGAATTTTTGAGAATGAAGAACACGCTCGATGGTCGCACACTACTAACATCGCCGCGCTTTCATTGGCTTTACTACAGAGCGGTAAAAGCTATCTTAGCAGTGGCATTCATTATTTTCCCTGTTTACCCCATGAATTATGAGTTCGAAGAACAGTTGTGGTGTTGCTGGAGAACATAAACCAACAACAGTTGGAGGTAATGAAAGAAATAGTTATGACACATTAAAGAGGCATTCGGGTTTTGGAAACTTTAATGGAAACCGCATGTCTAAAATCAACCAATGCCACCATCATAAGAACAAGGCGTTACTGAAATCTGTTGATGTGGCTCTTATTTAATAACTGATTTACATGTATTATTTGTGTTAGTCAGGTAAACGATTCAATGTTTTAAAAAAGTACGATTCACTTTGAAACGGATTGTCTCCGTATCATTGATTTCAGTGCTTCAAATTACGAACGTTTTGGAATGCGAACCGAGTTCTGGGATGACTTATGATCGCAACCTTATGTACGAATATATCTTAACTAGATTTCTGATAAATCCAGAGGAGCAGCAACATTTCGTTTAACTTTTGTCTTTGTTTGTAATAGTCTCTTCGTTTGTGGTTATTTTTTTTTAAAGCTACACTGCGAAGGACGTTGAAACCCTGGCTTTGACATACACGTGTATAGCGGTGTGTGAGCGCCACGGTGCAGAAAGGTGATGCCTTTGTTATAATTATAAGCACGAGAGACGTATCTGCACTGTTGACCTTTCAGTGTTTTGATTACCTGCTAGAGATCAGCCCCGATTAAAACAGTTGGGCTTGTACATGAAACGATGTTCATCATACCACATGTTGTATAGATGCTACTTTTATTTGTTAGTAGAGCAACACAACAAGCGAGACTACATTGTTGTTCTCGTCTATCATTCCAAAGTTGCAGTGCACTTTATTTCTCGATACAGTGCACCTCATCGCACCAGGCACTGCACGTCATCTCAGTAGAACATTGCACGTCTTTTCCTCAAGACAGTGCACCTCATCTCTCAGCACACAGTACATCATCTTCTTATCAAGACAGTGTCACTCATCTCACAAACACAATGCGCTTCTTATCACCATGACAGTGCACCTCATCTCATTAACAATGTGCACCTAAAATAATTTAAAAAATAAAAATAGAACACTTTCTCTAAACAAAACAGTGCACCTCGTCTTATCAATTCAGTGCATTTAATCTCATTTAGACACTAAACATCTCAATAAAGAAGTGCACATCGTTTCCATAAGACGATGCACCTCCTCTCAACACGGCAGTGCAACTCATATTATTAAGACAGTGCATTACATACTATAATGTTAATTGTTTCAGATAATCAAGTATCAAGACAGATAAATTTGTTTAGCGATCTGATCTTTTACAGATTTAAACTTACTAAATATATGAATATTTTCCACGGATCTCCTAAATATCAAACTTTCCACCGCATTTAGCATAAAGTAGCTATACTTGATCAAATTAAGCCCTGTGGACAGTTTTGGATTAGTGTTTAAATAAGCAATTGAATAGCCCTTTCAAAACACTTTCGGAATGCACCAATTTAAAAAAATCATATGACCTTGATACACAGTCAACAAGGCATACGAGACATAACTAAAATTTTGGATTTTTGGACAGTCTTGTGCCGCATATTATATTGAACATTATTTTAGTTATGTCTGGTATATAAAGTATTTATATTTAAAAAAAACGTTGTTTTTTAGTTTTTTTTTAATTTAATTCTTTGAGTTAAAGGAGCTACATCCTGGCCTGAAGAATGATTTAGGGGAAAAGTCACAGGGAAAAAGAGCCACATTAAATCATTCATAAATAATATAATAGTCCACTGTCCAAGTCACTCACTCACTGGATGTGGAACGCTGAGGAACGATGTACAACAGTCTATAGCAGTTTTAAAAAAATCGCGTAGTGATTAGCACTGTAAAAAATGTATTATCTGACGTCATTGTTTGACCTTATATTTAATACAAGGTGTGCATCAAAAGTTGTGCAAATTAATTACAAATTAAAGACGTGTTGTAATCAAATATTATTATGACGTCATTGTTTCAGCTTATACCTTAATTTTGGAAAAGGGAACGATGTAAAAATAGGATTTGAGGATTTATAATTATAAAATGCTTCGTGTACATTTCAGGAAGTTTAATATTTCGTATTTATCAAACAAGGATAAGTTACTTGGGCTTTTGACAAAGTAGGTGCCCTACAACCCGTAGTATTAAATATAATGATAAATATCTTTTGGTTTGTTTATTTCATCCGAAACATTTCTAAATGGATCGATAGATCCTTACCAAACTTTGCACACATCATGATCCGCCATGAACACGATAACGGTTTTGAACTTTAAACAATATACTATTTAGTGCCGGGGCCCATAATGACCTTTGTTTTAGGGGCCTCACTTTTTCTTACAATTTATACTTCCTTGTTCCGAACAAACTGTCCCTCGTATGATTTATATTCAGATTTATGTCTTGTAACAAAACTATCCCTACAAATTCTTCTTTATGAAGGTAAAAAAAAATTTGAATATGTTTTGAATTTTAAAAAAATAATGAACTTGTTTAATTTATGAGTGAATTATGTAAATGTTATAACGTACATTAATGGATGTATTTTGAAAAACATTAATAAGCATACGTTTCATCATAAATACTCTGATGATGAAAAGACCTTAAAAAAAAACCACAACGCATAATGTCAATTCATTTGGCCTTTTGGCTCTTATTTCACTTTATTCCTATGAGCTAGATATGTGCTAAAAGTGCTGTCTTTCTTCAGCCCATTTGATCTGGACAATCTTTAAAGTTGTCCCATTATTTTCAGACTAATTAAATGCATAAATACAACATAAATTAATAGAATTAATAGAACTTAAATAAATAGAAGTTAAATTAAATAATGGCTTTAATGGTTGGGCGGCATGCGCGATCGGCTGGCGTACCGTGAGTCACGGTTCGAATCTTTGTAAAGGCAGGTGTGTGTTACTGGGGTGTCCCTGAGTCCACTCAGCTCCGAATAGGTACATGCCACTCAATCCCCTCATAACCGTGGCATATGAACGCTGTGTCACTTCCCAACAGACCCGCACAGTCGGTGCGTTCATATCAGAACTTGAACGCAAGAATTTTCTGCAATAGAAGGAGATCCTGTTATGAAAAAAAGAAGAAAAAAAGAAGAAAAAAAGAAGGGGGGGGGGAGAAATATTGCATTTCTTGGAAAATACTGTGTCATTTTTTTCCTAATTATACTTTTGTGACTTTTTTCCTGTGACATCTTTTCAAACTTTACTTCCAAAGTTAATTAAATAAATTATTATAAAGATAAACATAGCTTATGTTACCGTACTGTCATTTATTTGGTTGTTAATATATGAATGTTTAATTACTTATATGTATGTTATGACCTTTATGTAAATCGCTGTGAGCCCATTTCCTTACTACGATACAGCTCTATATAAATTATCAATTTATTATTATTATTTTCCTAGTAAAATGTGTGACTTTTTGTGACTATTCCCGCGCACCTTAAAAATTACCCCTGCAAAGTTACTCACACTCTAGACTCTAGAGATACTGAGACGATTACTCTGGCGTTTTCATACCCATTCATAAACCCAGCCTCAGGCAGCGCGTAGAAAAATGCATCCAGTTTAGCACTACCACAGAAAACATACATGTTCTTTTATCAAAATAAATGAATTTTAGAAAATTGCACCGATAAGTTTTATGATTAGAACGTAAATAAATGTATACAACAAATTAACACCAGACTTATTAAATATTAGTATACGGTAAAAATCAGCCTCCTCCTAATTCTACCAAAATATCTCTACCTTAATGAGAATCATAATTTAACTAGGCACTGTCTAGATATCATCACCGCTTAAAGATCACGTGTGTATTTTATTTTTAAATATTTTTTTTTACAACCGTTAGTCTTAACTTAAGAGAAAAGAAATCCTTCTAATAGATCTTATCTTTGGTTCATGTGCTACTGTAATCAAGATCCGCTATCTCCTAGCCAAAATAATGTTCATCATATCCTTCAATCATGGCAGATTTTTTCCAAAAAAACTAACTGATCAGTTTCAGGTTGACCCAGATTGTCCCACATCCACCATCGACTGAACAGTCCTGTCACACCCCCTCTCCCCCCCCCATCCTAACTGACTCCATTCGACATGCCAGGCTTTCCCCTGCGTGTGTTTACCGGGGCCCCCGTTCAACAACAGTGACAGGCGACACAACTCCCATCTGCTGGCGTCAAATTTAGATACCCTCGCCTCCGAGTCGCTTCGGAGCGGCATTTGCCGTGCACACGTCGGGAAATCTCTTTATCCACGTTTGGAGCAGCAAGCAAACGCTACTTTTTGTGATACACAGTGCCAGGCCGCCACGTCGAGAAACAATGTGGGTGAGGGTGTGATGTAAGGTTAATCCGGGCGATTAATTCCTAATCCTTAGGTACGCTGGCACGAGCCAGAGGGTATTTGCAGCATTTGACACCTTATGGCAACATTCTATAATTCTTGGCTAAATGTATGTGGTTGATGTGTTCTGAAAATATAATACATAGAAGTAGTTGTACAATTATTGGTTAAAAAATTTGGTCGATATGTTATGACAGTATATCACATAGAAGTAGGTGTACAAAGTAGAAAAAACAAAACGCTTATTGAAATTTGTTCTGTTCTAAATTGTTATTTTTATTTTCATTTTAGAAGAATCGTTCTACTGATGAATCTTTGTTATTAAATAGTTTATGAACGTATACAATTTCTTCTCCCACCTATTTTACTATTATTAGAAAAAAAATTTTTTTTAAATCTCATAAGGGAGTGCTGTATTTTACCATTATTTTTTCTGACAGGTAATTTTTATTACTTTTAGGATTTTGTGTTTCTGAAAAAAAAACTTATTGAAATTTTTGATGTTGTTGTTTATGTGTGGTTGCTTATTTTTTTAAGTTTTTAAAATTGCAAATATGAATTCTACGTTTAATTTTTTTCATCATGAAATACCGTCTAAAGTCCTTTGTAAAAATCAAATTCTTAAGACGTATTGTTGGAGAGTTTATCTATTAGCAATTTTTTTAAAAACTTATCCGGCAGGTTTAACGGATTGGCTGGAGTTTGATATTTTTTTAAAGGTCAGGGATATTTAATTCCTTCAAAGGCTTTTTAGCTGCGTCCCTAGTCAGCACATCACCTATCCATATGGATAACCCATTTGTGGAAGTGGGAGACATCATGGCGATGTGGCACATCTTGGCCCCAGTAATATCGCTCGAGCTTCCGTCATTTCATTGTCAACATCAAGACAACGAAAAAATTCCAACTCAGGTTTTAAAATAAGGAATACAGTCTTGATAAGTGTAGATGACACATATTAAACTGATATCAACCAATTACCGAGTTGAGCCGTAAAACATTACGCTATTTTAAGGAAATTGAGGTTTTATACGTTCACAAATGTATGTGTTTAACGAAAATGAAACGCTTTAAAATGTATTTAAACTTCAATGTGTTATTCAACGTTGATTTGAGTGTGAATTAGTATATTTAGGTCAGCAAAACCATTTTCTGTTCAATGTCAAACGTATGGCATGTATCGAAGGTATGTGTGCACGCATTGATGCACCCGTCGTAAAATACCCTAAGGCGAGAGATAGAAATTTCAACCATTTCACAGCGTAGCTCAACATTCCTACTCTTATCACGAAGACGCATCCAAATAGCGGAGATTCACTTTAAAGTGAAGACTTTTGGCTCAGACATGATCTTCGGGCGCTAAACAAATACGAGATATTTGTAATGATGACTGGACACGCCCAAAGAGATGAAGATTCTTCTTTAGGTGGGCCTCCTTCCTCGAAACGTTCAACGTTTGTGGTGTGTTAATTTGTCAGCGGCGTTTCTGGAAAGTGGGAAAAGTAATGAGTTACTGTTGAAAATTGTTGGTGTGCACGCTTGAGGGCTCAACGCACAACTTAGCATTTGATGGGTGACTTTTGAAAACGTGGCTTAAAAAGACTATTTAATCTTAGAAGAAAACCAATATCCCTTCAATGTTTCTAGCATTGGTGAAACGACACAACGTGATGTCTGTAACAACTAAAGTTATCAGTGTCATTGCTATCAGTGTCTTTCTTTCTTTCTTTTTTTTTATAAGTTTGTTATAATTTTTGCCTACATTCTTTTGTTGTTATTGAAACCAAATAGGTATTTAGTATGTTGGTGTTTTATTTTAATTTCATCTAGTTCCGCCACTGTATATTTTTTTCAAATACATTAAGAAATTATAATCAGCATTTTATTAATTACAAACAAAATTTAAAGTATTTTTTTTAAAAAAAACGTTGAAAAACGATAGCATAATGGAATAATTTATGCTACGATTCCTTACCTAATATTATTCATTTGAAATTTAAATCGCAGAACTTGATTTTAATAACATAATTTTAGGAGTGTATAAAATACATTTCTCATTTTTCCAAGTGATTTGATGGCTGTGATATATTGATAAATTATATTTAAAGGTTAAATCTTAAAAGGCTTTTTAAAACTCCTCTGAGGATTTTCAGTGATTTGTAGTATAGCGAGATTCCCAAGAGCTATGAATACTGAAAAGTACATAATTGAGCGATTGTCCTCAAAATCGATGTGGTCTTCTTGCAATATGTCGAATATATGTGCATTTCCGGACAATCTATGACATTTCAACTTGTAGATGATGATCACAAAATCATTCTTCTAAAGAACTCCACGATTCAATTGTCTCCGGCCTTGAATATATTTCACTGATTTCGTAGATGGTCATTCTAAAGAAAGAAATATTCTTAGCTACATGGAATAAACTACAAACTATAATTCTATAATCGAGAAAATCTTCTTTCACTTCGCCCCTGATTCTATTCCCCGATGAATCTTCCCGTGGCACGACTGGGACGGGGGTCCTCATCACCTGGACCCAGCTGTTGCTGCCTGTGTTTGCCTGACGTCAACATTTGAACGT
Organism: Ampullaceana balthica; assembly: GCA_944989445.1. Classification (NCBI taxonomy): domain Eukaryota; kingdom Metazoa; phylum Mollusca; class Gastropoda; family Lymnaeidae; genus Ampullaceana; species Ampullaceana balthica. Next base: position 3,039,240 of record CALYLW010000004.1, on the reverse strand, counting down.
GCGAAGGAAACATGACATTGCCAATCAGCCGACCGTAACTTCGTAGGGTAAAGATGAACCCCCTCCTCCGCGGACTACTTTATTTCCTCAATATTTTTTATATGATGGTGGTTTTTATCATGTTAACATCAACATATAAACGTATAATTATAGTTATACTGTCGGTAGGATCAGTTTCTTTTTTATTAAGATAGTGTTATTGAAATCATTTTATTTGAGAGTTACTTTTTTATATGTTATTTAATGAAACTATTAACATATGTTTAATTATCAATTATTTGGATTTAGCTTTTTATTTAATTTTATTTGGATCTAAGTTATAACCACGAGTTGTGTGGGTTTGGGTATTGGTGCTTGTGTGGAGGGGGTGTGCATGCGTGTGAGTGTGTGTGAGGGGTATAGCGTGCTTGCACGCGAGATGTACGGGAAGAAAAATAATATTTCTTCATAAAAGAAATATTTCTGTCTATCTATCTTATCTGTTACAGAGGATCCTTCTATAAGGAAGATTATCTCTCAATCTTGACAAGTACAATTTTTTTTCCTTTCTTTTTACGTTTGTGAGTTTTGCTCCCCTGTTTGGTAATTGCTTTTTATCATGAGACTGTTCCAAGAAAAGCGCCCATGGTGTTAGGTATAATCATGTACCCACCAAGCATTAAAATATGATTCCTTGTTAATGTTAGCAATTTGCCAACACGCTGATATTAACTACTAGCTAATGGAAGGTAATAATATATTTCAATGTGTTTATATTAAAGAGTGCATGTCTTACGTGTCTAGCTATATATATATATGAATTATGTGTACAGAGATGTATACATGTGAATACAAAAACAAAGAATCAAGTATAAAGAAATAGAGTGAAATTTACAAGAGTACATAATCAAGCGTACAGACATATAAGCATGTGTACACGATGGCAAATACAGTCAAGTGTTAAGACGAGGCATTAAAGTGTACAAACGAAATATCAGTTGTTAGACGTATAATCAAGTGTACTCACAAATTCAAGTGTACAGAAAAAGCATCAAGTTGACAAAGAATCAGGACTACGGACAAACAAGCAATAAAAACTGAAATGAGTATTTAAACGCGATTTCCAAAAAGGAATTTCCGATTTTGTAAATCCTTTACATTAACTCGTGGTGTCTGCTTGCTTGCACCCTTGAACCCTTGCACCCTTACACACTTGTCGCCAAAACTTTGGATCAATTTTTAACCCACTTCCTTGTAAGCTAGCGAGCTGAAATTTTGCAGGCAGTTTTGTACCAATGATAAAAACAATGTATCAAAATGTCAGATCGATCACATGTACCGTAATTGAATTATTGATTTTTTAGATTATTTTATTTATTGCTATGTATCATGTTAGTTTTTGAGATAGAGTGTAAGAGTGCGCATTATATTGAACAGCCTTTCTGTCACGCAATAAGGTGCGTATTTTATTGACAACACTTTTTATAAACATTCCTGATCAGTGCGCATTGTATTAAACATGTTTTACGACACAACTACAATTTTGTATTGTTGGATGGTCTTGCGCTGCGTATTATAATGAACATTCTTTAAGTTACGTCTCTTACATAAAGGATTTATAGTAAAAAACTTGGTTTTTTAAGGGTTTTTTTATTATCAAGGGAAATCATTCTAGATTACAATAAAAGTCGATTCAAATAAATAAGTCTGAAACCAAACACAATATGACGTCATATCTCCCCACGCTACATCACACCAAGAATGTGTCAATAGAATGCGCGCCACGCAACCATATAACATAAGCAGTCACAAAGCGGGAAAACCCCATTAACTATCTTTCTAGATTACATTAAAACTAATTTCAAATCAATAATTTTGAAACTAAACAAATAAATTGAATAATAATGCGTTTTTAATCTTCACGTATTGCTATCACAATCCATCCCCTACTTGGCGACTGAGTTATATTTCTAGATATATCAATTAAAAATCCGGACCCAGTGCACAAAGTCACCTTTGCTTTGCACCTATTTTAGCAACTAACTGTTGTGTTGCACCTATTGCACTAAATTTTGCGTTGGCCGATTGCACCAACTATTGCGTTGCATCTATTTCGGCAACCAACTGTTGCGTTGCACCTATTGAACTAACTGTTGCACCTAATGAACTAACTGTTGCACCTATTGAAATAACTGTTGCACCTATTGAACTAACTGTTGCACCTATTGAACTAACTGTTGCACCTATTGCATCAACTGTTGCACTGATTGCATCAACTGTTGCGTTGCACCTATTGCACCAACTCACTTTCGTTTGCACCTATTGCTTCAACTCACTGTCGTTTTGTACCAATTGCACCAACTCACTGTCTTTTTGCACTATTGCGTTTTACCTATTGCACCTACTTACTGTTGCACCTAGCGCACCAACTTGCATGGTGCAAGCATTACAATAGCTGTTTTGTGTCTTGTATTCCTTGTAGTAATGAAATAATTGGCGATATCCGGTTGCATCCAAGCTCGGTGTCGCGACATCTAGCGGTATCAGTGCCATCTGGCGGCCGTTGACGCCAAAAGTCACGTTACCAAAGGTTGTGACACTCGGTATTAACCTCCCCTTTTCATGTTCTATTCAACTGTCACCACAATTACATATTGGGGTCAAAACGGTGGCCCCTGCCTGTCTGGTCAGGACCACTGCGCACTCTACTCTCTGGTTTGTTCCGGTACATCACTGAGAAGAGAAGATTGTGACGCATCGAGTCACTCATGTATTTGGCTAATATAAATATTTCGAAGCCATAAAAAACAGTGCTCGAATCTAGCAGGAGGGCTTTGGGCAGAGTACCGGCGCGAATTTAGCCTACATGTGAAAAAGTTTGTGTTGTATTTACCTTGCTAAGACATACAAATCTTAGGGAAATTATTGGGTGTAACAAATTTTCAGTGCGTTCTCACACCTTTCCCCAGAATATTTTTTCGCTATGTATAGAGGGACAAATTAATGACGCAATGCTTTTACTGATAACTGAGATTTTTTGTTGTTAATTTTAAGAGATCGTTTAGAGAAAACTAAAGGTTTATAGAGTTGGATAAAATTAAGTTTTTAAATGTGTTTAGCGATCTATAAATAACAAGCAAATTATCATGTGGTTTATTAGTTTATTGAAGAGAATTTTGGCAGAAGCGTAAGCTCTATCTTTGGCAGAAGCAAAAGCTTTATCTTAAAAAAATAGTGAAAAGAATAAAAATAAGTGTAATATTGTAGGTGGTACAGATAGAGATAAGAAAATGTGTTCTGGAATGCTGTAGTTATGTCATTAAGGGGCCGTCCATAAAGTACGTCACGCTCCAGAGGGGTGAGGGGTGTAAGAAAGTGTGACAATTTGAGACAGGGGGAGGGGGGGGGTCCGGCCATTTGTGACGTCACGGTGTTTTATATTTAATTTTATTTATTTTGTTTTAAAAAAACAAAATTTTTGTTCGAAAGTGGGACTTACTTTGGGGGGTAGGGGTCCGAGATTTGTGACAGTTTGTGACAGGGGGAGGAGGGGGGCTAAAAATGGTCAAAAATAGCGTGACGTACTTTATGGACGGCCCCTAATAAGTGTTATTTTGAATGTGTAAGATCTAACGATGATGTGTTTTAATTAAGGTTGTATTCATACTGGTCATAAAAGTTTATTTTGAAAGTGAAGATATAGAGATAATACGTGTTTTCTTAAAAGTTGTATTTCTATCATTAATCTGTTGTCTCTTGAAAGTGGGAGATAGAAGGATAATACGTGTTTTCGAGAAGGTGATTGATGCATCTATGATCTTACATGTGGAAGAAAATCAGCAGCCCCTAGCCTAGTGTTCTTCATGGGTCTTCCCGGAAACCCCCCTCAACTCTCAAGCCGCCTACGGGACCTAACAGCTGAGAGACACCCCCCGGACCGGTCGCATCTGAAGCGGCTGCCTGGGCATCCGAGACATAAAGTCGAAAATGCCTCCCACTAAATTGACCTCACAAGGAGCGGTGGAATTCCCTACTTCGACCCGCTACCACTTTTTAGCCACCCCGGCGAAGCACACGAGTCGCCATTGTTAGGACCGCCGCTAAGATGCATCAATAAATAGAGTTATCTTAAATAAATAAAGACATTATCTAAATTGTATGATGGAGATCTCCGGTAAAGCTAATGAAACGTATGGATGTGTTCTAATTAGGAATAGGTTCTGAGAAACTTGCTAGTTCTTCTAACACAACAAGACATTAATTAACGTATCTCATGGACATAGATAATTATCTGATCGACATACTTTCCTTTTATTTACATTGTAAAATACCTGACGTGTGATAAATTGAAACAATGAAAAACAACAATAGTCCATGGGCGTAATTGGAGAATGTGATAAGGGCGGATCTGTCTCCTGCCAAAAACATCATTTTAATTGTCTCCTGGCAATAACGAATATTTACAACACCTGCTGGGAAGCTTCATACACTATCGTCTGCTTGCTGGGTTTTTTATTTCTTTGCTATTGAGACAGAGTGTTTACGTGCCTGCTGTCATGGTCGTAGGACTATATAAATATACATATATATATATATATATATATATATATATATATATATATATATATATATATATATATATATATATATATATATATATATATATATATATATATATATTTATTTATTTATATATATATATATTTAAATATATATCATAGTAGAAAATTGTTAAAATCCAATACGCCTGTGAATGATAGTGAAAAGCAAAAGTTCTAGACCCGCAACCACCCCCACCCTTTCACACACACACACCTAAAGCAAAACTAACTCTTTGTCGGATTATTAGCCTCAGCAAGAACCTAAACAAACTAGAGATGTGTCATGGTGACCCAATTCAAAGCGCAAATGACAGTGGAAATTCAGTCAATACATATCCAGGCTATTACCATGCCGGATGTCAGCAGACTGATTTTACAGTGTCCCTGAAACCAAACTGCCCGAAATTAAGTTACCAACATAACCATCGTGATATCAGAGCGTCCTGTACATTTTACTTCATTTTAAGTTACGTAATTTCTGTTTATGACGTCCAATGCGGGTCATAATTTGTTAAATTTCAATCAAATAATAAAACAAAATAATAAAATTAATTTTATAAAATTAACAATAAATCTTCAAATAATTTTTCAGCTTTATCATTATCAACAATAGTACTGAAACCTATGAAATAAATAACTTTCTTTTATATTTTTTTTTCTTCAGTTAAATAACCAAAGTTAAACTCAAATTTTCATAATTCAATACTTTTTTCCACTGCATTAGGTTCGCATTAAATAAACTTGCAATAATGTAAAAGTAAAAATGCGTCCTTCAAAGTAATTGTCTATCCTTAAGACATCCTTTTTTTCATGGACACCCACTCACTTTTAACGCCGACCCAACACATGTTATACGGTTTGTCGAAGTATTTTCCTAATGCTTTCTGTGTGTTCCTTTTCTTTTTTTCCTTAAGTGGGTTTTAAAGAGATGGTTTGTGGGTTCTCATCTTCCAGGCTATCGCTCCTCTTATGAACTTTTTAAAAAAAAGTGTATGTTGAATGCAATTTAAGTAAAACAAATGCTTCGGGAAAGACGAACACTTTGTTATTTTCGTTGTTACACTACCCACGTGGTTAAAAAGCGTGTAAAAAATGAGGGTTGAGTGAGGGGGGGGGGAGTAAACCCAGGCATTTCACTCTGTCAGTGGCAGGCGTCACTGAGGCACTTCTGATACACGGGGAGGAGGTTGTCAAGGCCATGTCTCTGACATAAATACCAACTGTTTTAATTACAGGCCGCCACTGTACTTTTGGACACAGCGAGGTAAGAGTGACACTTTCTTGTGCATATGTTTACAAGGTCTTGCATATGTCAGACGTCAGCTGAGGCAAATGTCGGATAAGCGTGTTGGATGATTTGTTGTGACAGATATTACCTTGAAAAATTAGACTCTAAAATCTACGTATTTAATTTATAAAATATATAAAATAACACAGTGTATAAAATGAGAAGCATTGAAGATGACATTACATTTGATGATTTAAAATAGATTACATTAATGACGATGAAACATTTTAAGTGATGTTTTTTAAATCGTTACATTGTCTGGTAGCGTCCATCAGAGCGACCGAGACTTCAGACCCCACAGAACTAAAGCTTACCGCCTATAGGGTTTTTCTTTAGGGGGGAACTCTCCATCCAGTGCGGAAAACCAAAGGGAATAATAACACGTGTGGATTTTGAAGCTTTGTAACAATATAATCGTTGGAGTTGTCGGAATGTTCCATGCATCTATTTTATACGCCTACTACAGAACTCAATCTATCTCCATTTGTTTAAAATCAAAGTTTCCTTCTCTTGGTTGAGTTGACACGCATCCAAAGCTAACGAGTCGGGTTCATTCTTGGTACAGGTGGTTATTTTATGTTCTCTTGGTTCTGGATGTGGATTTAGTTCCAGACCACAAACTGACTCAGTGTAGACGGTTCGGCTAAACAACCCGCATATAGCATCTAGAAATGTAAATGACATTCTTAAATAAATTCTGAATTATTTATGTTATTATTCTATCGATATGCTGTATCTCTGCAACATATAAAAAGGGGAAATTGCTCGATTCGCTTAGTTGTTCCTCGGAGAATGGCATAAATAATTTTAAACTCTATAGAGAGAATATGGGACCAAGGGCCGACAGACGCAAAAACATATCTCGTTCACATCAATTTAGATAATGCAGTGCGTATAAAAAGGTTTTAAAAACACCAACTCCACAAAATAAAATAAAAATAAACACATGCGTGCAGACTAACACTACAACATGCAATTGGTCTTTATGCCATTAGGAAATTGCGCCAGAAAAAAGCAGATCCGCTCAAATAGCGCGTACTAGCCGGACGAGTAAAAAAACAAATACACCAGCGTCTGGCATTTGGAGTAGCGCCCTTTAACAAAATCTACACGCAGAAAACTACCAGTAATGATAATGATGGCCCTTGTATTATTACAGCTGGGTACGTACTTTGAACTTTGACCCCCCTCCTCTTCTGCGCCCGTCCTCGGGACATGAAAAAAAAGGAAGATCCCCAGAAGAAAAGATAGGTTTACAGTCTAGAGGTCTGAGATGTAAGTGGCCCTCATATCTGTAGCCAAGTCGTGTCATACTGAATACACTCTGTAACGCCGCATAACGCAAATTAGGGTGGTAATCACCCCTGGAGATGCTCCCTAAATTTCATTTAAGTACTGATAAAAGAAAATATTATTTCTTAACACAAAAATAACTTTTTATTTTATTTTAACGGATAAAAAAGCATATTTATATAAACATGAACAAAGAAAAGAACAAAATGTTTTAATAATAATATTCTACAAATGCGAACAAAAGAAACATAGTTTGATTGAAAATTACAACGAAACATTATTTCTTATATATGGATCAAATTAAATATTTTTATTTATACAGAAATGTACCATTCTTTATTTGAGCGGAGAAAGGACATTTACTTTACATATGCGGACAAAGGAACAGATTAGTTCATATGTATAGACAAAACGCATTAATTTTCTATATATTGCCATATAATTTCTATTTCTCCTCCATTTCATATTTTTGTTTCTTTAGCGTTTTAACCTTAAATAAAATACCATCAATTAATTGTTTGTCACACAAAATTATTTTTTAATAAGTTTTTTTTGTAAGAAATCTAATCCTTAAATTAGCAGATTAAAATATTTTTTAAAAAACATAATGAATCCACAACCTTATTATTTTTTTTCTTTCTTGCTCTTTTTACAATTGACATTTTTAACATAAGATATATTTGTTTTACCGTTTCTAAAAAAAAATATTTTCATTTTTCCCACCACCCCTGAACCAAGATAAGAGTGGAATGTTGAGTACATTATCAGGGTACTTGCCGCCAGCTCAGCTCCACGGTGGAGGACGTTGGCATTTTGCTACTAAGCAGTGTTACTTTTGTAGTGTTGATACCAGATCTACCCACTCAAACACCGCGTGTTTACTACTGCGCGCCGCGGGACGGGAATTTCCGAACATTATCTTCGAAGCTGGTATCTCGAAGGGTCAAAAGAAAGCAAACGGACTTCCTGTGAAGGTGGCTAATACGCGCTCTGGGTGATGCCCGCGTGAGAAATGGCCACAAGATCACAATTTCCCTGCGAGCCCACAAATAAGGTAGATCAGTCAGTGCTTAAGAGAACATATCATGAGTGTCTACAGAAGATTGTAAGAAAAATGTATATAAGCAATTTTTTGTGATCGTGTCCCAGAGACCCACAGCCTTCCTGTACCCACTATTTTTGAGTGGTGTTTGTTTTAATTACTGTTTAATTGATTGAGTGTTTATATAAAAGACCTTTTTAACGTTTAAAGACGCTCCTTTCCCTTCTATTTCCGTCGTGTGTTTTGACATTTTATTTTAACCCACGCAAATGAGCGAGCGAGCTCTACTCAACGTCTGTCACGTGATCAACTGAGAGGTGTATCTGAGTGGCTTCGTAAGGGGCCGTCCATAAAGTATGTCACGCTATTTTTGACCATTTTTACTCCCCCCCCCCTCCCCCTGACACAAACTGTCACAAATCTACGACCCCCCCCCCTAAAGTACGTCACACTTTCGAACAAAAATTTGTTTTTTATTAACAAAATAATAAAAATTTAATATAAAACAGCGTGACGTCAAACATGGCCGGACCCCCCCCTACCCCTGTCACAAATTGTCACACTTTCTTACACCCCTCCCCCCTCTGGAGCGTGGCGTACTTTATGGACGGCCCCTATTACAATATAAAAATTATAGCGGAAAATGAAGGGTGGGGGTGGTTAACAATATGACACTTCATTTGAAAGCTCCCAAATTTTAAAAAAAGTGTAGATACAATTTCCTTAGGCAATAACATACCATTTAAAAATAAAAATTAACGCAAATTAATAAATGATTTTTAAATATTTTTTTAAAATATGTGCAGAAATTTGTTTTTGATCTCTTACGTCTTACTACATAGCCGAGAATTCGAACTTAATACAGAAAATGTTTGAACAAATTTTTCTATATTGATTATTGAAAATAGTTTATAAATATGACCTGATCTTCTTATGTGAAATTAGGGGTGTACCGGATTTCAACTCCGGCAAATCCGTAATCCGGCCATTTTTACAGATCCGGCAGAATTTCACTTCATAAATTCGGCCAAATCCAGCAGGGAGCCCGGTACATCCCTATGTGTAAATGAATTGTCAGAAATATTAATTTTAAAAAAAAATTAATTTGTATTTACAAAACTTGTTTTTGATTGAAAAGCGTGTTTGAAATTGTTTGGTTTGCTGAGAACAATGTCTAAAATGCACGCAGACAGAGGACGTTCTAACCACGGACAGTAATAGGGCGTTCTCCCTGCTTTATTTACAATATTTCCAACAACGTATAAACTCTCTGTGTTCAATTTCACCCACGCCCTTCGGTCCCAGCAGCTAGCAGTAAACAATACACGCACGTCGACCTTATGAAGGATAAATGAGCCATTTGATACAGCTTTGTTTTTCCACATACAGCACAGATGCCCTGGAGGTTTTTTCGTGTAAACTTTGGCGATTTGTATAAAAAATCTAAGACAATAAAAATATATTAGCGCAAATCAAGGGAAACCAAACCATCAGACTCGTGGCAGTGAGCCCTACAATATTTATGCCTCAGAAGAAACTAGTCAGCGCAAAAAATTGAAATTATTATTTCAGAATTCATTTCAGGAAAACATTTTTTCTCCTGTGAATGACGTATTTATTTTAATCTAAAAAAATTGCATAAAAATAAACATCTGGCTGTAGTGTAGATTTGAAATAGTATCCCTTTAAAATAATAAATGTGTGATCTGACGCATTTATGAAGATAAACTAAATTTTAAAAATAATTGGAGAAGATTAGTTTCTAGGTGCTGCAACGATAGAATTCAAATTGGTAATTATTTATGTCATGACTCAAAACTTTAAAAATTTAAGAAAACTTTAAGACTTTAAGAAATTTCCCAAATCATATGTTGGTAAATTATTTGTAGCTTTAAGTATATTATATATATTATTATATAATTTAAACTATTAATCAACTTCCAGAAAAGTTTAGTCTCTATCTCTATCTCATTATTCCTCTTTCTAGCTCACCTAATGACTCTGTCTTACCCTACCTATCGCCTCTCCATCACCCTCTCTCTCTCTCTCTCTCTCTCTCTCTCTTTCTCACTCTCTCTGTCTCTCTCTGTCTCTCTCTCTCTCTCTCTCTCAACTCATTGTGCAGAATTGTGCTTTCACCCTTTCCTGTAAAGAAACATAGAAACAAACGCACACTAAAACTAAAATCGAGATGATTCGACTCTGATGCAAGAAATGATTGTGCTTTAGGATTCGGAGAAAGTTTGATTTATGATTTATGATATGGAGTTCAAAAAAGAAGTATATTTGACTATACAGAACAACATGGTTGCTTGGCTTTCTATTTTTTATTATAAATTATATTGTACTGCTTTTTACTTATTTTTCTATAACATAAACCGCAACATCAAGTTTTAGGGACAAGTTCTATAATTTCAAGTTTTAAAACACAAAATATTTGTAAGTGTATTGTAAACTCCACTTATAAACACCGGGTAAGATTCTACATGTAATAATAAAGTATAGGGTAGGGGAAGGATGCCATTTAGAGTTCCAATCTCAGTGCACATAATTATAGTTTACAATTAAACAAATATTGTGTGGTCGTTACTTCTCAAAAGAATTGCTGCAAAATATTTGTTTAAGACCCTTTACTGAATCCCAACCCCTCCTTTTTCATACCAACCAGGGAGACTTAAAAGAATGAATAGACTAGCAAAATGAAGGAGAGGAGTGAACAATTGTGGGAAAAGAAGTGAAGGAACAGACATTAAGCTTTCATTCAAAGCTTTATTCTGTCTTGTTCCACAAGATCTTATACATACAAAATGAACGCAATTATTTTGGTTTTTGAGAAAATAATAATCATTTCCTTTTCACCTTAAGCTTGAAGGTGGTCAAACTCAATCGCTCAGCGGGATGAAAAACAAATCATACATAAAATTGCAGGGCTAACACGCTTTTCATTTTAACTGTAAACAAAACTAATATGAGTATAAAACAAACCCGTAAAAACAATGTTTTGTCTATAAATCCCTTATATATGAGACATAACTAAAAGTATTGATTATGTTCAAACGCGACAAATATTTACAGACTGAATCTGTCTTAACTCCCCTTTGCTTTTAACCCGGGGTGGGGGGGTGGGAGAGGGGAAAGGTCTGGTCACCGATCGCTGGACCGAGCTCAGCGTGACGCGCAAAATGTAAACAAAAGCACGCCGGTACACCTGGTTAAAACACGAGATGTCTTCACCTATGGCTGGGGTGAAGTCAAGTGACCCGTAAAATGTAAACGATAGCGACCTCTACATATAGTTTATATAGATACACTAAAAATGCATCAATTTAATAACTGTACGTTCGATCGATCTGAATTTTTGATACGATGCATTGTTAGGTGACACGGGTCCGTGTGCCAAATTTCAGCTCGATGGCATGACGGGAAGTGGGTCAATTTTGACTTCTAATTTTCCTGCGGTGCCAAAGACAGTGAGAGACGGCGGTGAAGTTAATATAAGGGATTTAAAAAGTATATTCAGCATCAAAGTGGCTTCTAAAGGCTCTGTTTTAAAAATCGACTTTTCTCTACCATTTTAAAGGCAAGCATTGCTTTTGTTTTTTAAAACAAATTCATTGAACACCAATTAACATACCTTATATACTCGTTCTATAGCCAGTTCGTTCATAAGCCGACCCCCCCCCCACACACACTTTTGGAAGGGAAAAGTATTACAAGTGTATAACGCGATCGCAAGCCGATCCCCCAAAAATAATAGGACAGCTTTTAAAAAAATGGTACATAAATAACATTTTTTTTACACTACAAGCTAAATCGGTCATTATGATTGTTTACTTTGTACTGCCTATCTTTATCTTTTTGCTCTTTGTTAAGCAAGAGTTACCGGTATTTTAAAAAAAAATTATTTGGTAAACAGTGACGAAAGCGCGTACATTAAAATCCGTGTTTGAAAACAAAATTTGTAAAACGATTTATTAAAACGTTCACAAAAATAAATAAAATGATTAAATAAGGTAAGTGCTGATTTTTAATAATATATCCGAGCGTCTGATAGAGCAGTCGAATCTTTTAGAATGTAGAAAAGGACATTGATAATCTACAATAACAACGCCGATATTCAATATCCATGCAGAAATCACCTTTGACCCGCTCATAAGCAGACCCCGCCCCCACACACACACACTTTTCCCCCTAGATTTTGTCCAAAAAAGGTTCGGCTTGCGAACGAGTAAATACGGTACTTATCTTGTTCATCTTAAATATTTCATCAATTATGTTTTCGTATTTGCATCAACTCGTGCACGATGGCTATGTTAAAAATGTTATTATAACAACAAGAATTCTTTACTTTTCTTTTACATGCGATTTTGATTTTGAGCGGCTCTTTAATTTGGTGTTGAATATTTTGACCAACAGTCGCGTTTTTAGCTGAAGGTCAGGTGCAGTTCTGTGGGCCATCATGTAGACAAACTTAAATCTACCAGACGAAATAACAATTTTTTTATTATTCTAAAATAATAATTATTATTTAATATGTATTTGCCGTTATATAATAATTATCTGATGCTCAGCCCCACTACCAGCGTGGCATGACCACAGGGATCGTTGAAAAATCTTCTGAAGTCGTCTCTTCTTTCCTCTGTTTATTTTTCTCGTACGTAACTCCCTGTTTCCGGATGACTCATGCTTAAGCTCACCTCTATTTTAGTAACCCCAGCCCTCCTACTTAATTCATCTGTTTCTTCGGCGAAAACAAACATAATTGTAAAGAACGATTTCTTTCTCTTTCCTTTTTTTCGCCTCAAGAATGAAACTGTACAAGCTGTATACATTTTGGTCCTCGCTGCCAAGGTTTCAACTCCCGTTCTGGCGCCAGCTTTACAACCTCCGCTTGCAGGCCACGCTTCCACATTCCATTGTCTGAACATGCCGGTGTCGGATATCAATGAAATTGTGGAGAGCGAATGAACCCTGGGTTTTATCGTACGTTCCGACACTTTCGCCTACACGCCCGGCCTTTTTTTAAATACTCGAGGCCGCGGCGTGGGAGTGTTAATGCCACATATTTAGGTTAGCGGCGTAACTTTAAGTAATTGGCAGCCTGTGCGGGGAACATCATAGAGTTAATTAATGTATTACCCTGGACTTTTTTAACTTAAATTAAACAGTTTCTTTTTTTAACGTCGCTGTCGTCCCCCGCCAACATTCACAGGTTTGGGAAAAAAGTATTCAAGATAATAAATATCTATACATTTTTAACCTTGAAACCATTCCTTTTTTGGGGAGTAGCTGTTGGACTGATTGTTAAAATTAATCGATCTCTTATTACAACATAACAGAATAGAAGTCCCTTAATGTTCTTTACAGGGTTTGAAAATTTGTTTTTAAAAAATTATTTATATTTTAATTTAATCATTTTATTTGTAATTCCTTTTGGGGAGTATGAAAAAAATACAGAATTAAAAAGTGATTGAAATAAAAAAGTATCCAACACCTTAAAATGTTTATATTTGTATTAAAAAAAGAAAAGAAAATAGACAGTCACTCAGTCGTGAATTAATGTATACCACATGAGTACATTCAATACATTAGTAATAAATTGTAATCAAATCACGCTATCGAGGCTATCGCATCTATATTGTGTCAATAACGATATACCAGCAATTATCACACTTGCTGACAACATTTTATAACGCATTTTGGTTCCGATAGCAAGTTTTTGTGAATTATCCTTATATGGCCAACAGTAGTTTCCTTTACGCCTGCATTTGATGGGGAAAGGTAGATGAGAAGGGGGGGGGTGGGCGGCACATGAGGGAGGTGGGCACCCAGATGTAAAGCACGAAACAATGTAGGGTATGTTTACTGCTGGTTATCTCGCGAATCAAAGGCACGGCTCTGAGGGGTAGAGCAGGGCACGGAGGGGCACACGGAAGAAATCGCAGGGGCGGGTTCCTTCTCCGGAACGTTGATGCCAGGATCTACGCGCTCAGTCCACGCACTGAATGTACTGCAAACAATTACCAGCATTGTGAAATCATTATCAGCATTGTGTTACAACAAAAGCGGGGGGGAGGGGGGAGGAGGGGGGTTTTGGGGAAGATCTGGATATGTATAGAGAGGGAGTCGGTGGGAAATAAAATGTTTGGTGGGTGGGAGTCGGAGCTGACAATTGCTTGACGTCGGCGCACTAAACAGACGGTAAAGGGGAACAAGGGCGGGGGAGAAATTTCTTTGATAATTGAATCATTATGAGGCAGAAAAGAGATGCAACGCCAACCCCCTTCACTCCCACCCCACACAAACGTTTCTCAAACCTCAACCTATGGGTGAATGAAATACTAAAGAACTGAAAAGTTTTAGAGCGCTACGCATGTTAGTAAAATTTTATTTACAAATGAAAACCATTTACTTGAATTTTGAAAAGTGGCTAGGTTTTTAAAAAAAACAACAGAGCATTTCTGTTTAAGAAATGAAAAAAAAAGGAAACATTGTTTTGGAGTAGTTAACAACTCAACAACTGAACAGCTGACATGTACATTTTAGTATGTACGTCAACACATACACATTCTGCATACATAATTTCATTTACTCATAAGACCAGCGGCGTAACAAGTGTTAGTCCAGCGGAGGACGTGCCAGAAATAATTTCGCACCCTCAAAGAAAGCCGTGAAGTGGGCATGTAACACCTATTTTAATTAACATGTATTTAATATTTTTAAAGCAATTGATAGTCACTTTTAACAAGGAATTCAGGGCCTTCATTCCACCTTCTTGAAAACTTCATACCGCCATGTTTCGTTCGTTAAACAATAAGGTTGGGTACTTAATCCCATAATGTTCGGTACTCCATAGCCATGGATAAGTCTGATCTGGGGAATGGATTTTGAGTTGTGGAAAACTAAGTCATCTGAAAATGTCGGTGACTTCGAATTCAGTAAACCTGTTCCCCAGGCAAACCCCTTAACAAAATAATAAATAAAAATAAAATTATTAAAATTTTATTTTTATTTATTTTTAAAAAAAAATTTTTTAAAAAAATTATAAAAACAATCAATAACAATGATAAAAATAACAAATCAAATTCTGAAACTGTTTTAACAGTAAATATACAGGTAGGATGAGTGATGTGACTCGGCAGCGATCTGTTTTAATTTGATAGCTGTAAATATTTGGATAAGCACGTTATGAATGCTTTTCCTCTCTCCAGGAATTACTGGTCATTTAACGATTGCTCAACTCCAACGGAGCAAAATATTGCTTCATCAAATTTAGTTTCCAGTCAATTTTGTCATTTGTATGTGATACAGAAACATTTCTTGCGCTTTGCAGAGGAATCAATTTTCAAAAGAGAATATTCCGAATTTTTATGACTCTCAGTTTTTACAAATAAATTATATTCGTTTTATCACTTTCAATTGGTTTGATGAGTTACCTGCCCCCACTATCAAGTGATGAACGATCTCTGATATCTCGTGACAGAGACGTTTACAAATGTACTTCTTCTCTCATGTAGCAGATTTCCTTTGTTCTAGCGCTACACTTGCTGATATACACGAGCCACTGAGCAAAGGCTGTCACTCAAAAGCCCCACCAAATGTGTCTTGTATGTGGTAGTAACAGGTTATAGTGTCTGATTTTAAACATTCATCAATGGTTCTGAGAGAAGATAATAAATATAAATAAAAAAAGATTTTTACAAACCACGTTTTTATAAGTGGATTAAAAAGAAGAATATAATTTAAAACTTATAAGTTCAAGTACTTTCATTTATATTACTAAAAACGTGGTGATGGTGTTTCGTGTAAAAATTAAAGATTTATAATTTAGAAGGCAAAAGAGAGATCTTTAAGTTAGAGAATGATTGAACTGCATATGTAAAACCTCATAAGCGCCCGCCCCACGTTTTTAGTCGAATAAATTAAAGTACTTGAACTTATAAGTTTTTAATTATTTTCTACTTTTTAATCCACTTATGAAAACGTGTTATTAAAAACCTTTTTTACATATTTATTTTATTCTTTTTAGTCCACTTATAACAACATGGTTTTAAAAATAATATTTTACCTCTATTTATTTTACCAAACACCTCATCAGCGCGCGCTCAACGTTTTAATACCACGGCGATGAGGTCACGGGGTGAACTCGGCACGTGAAATTTTGCAACAGCAGACGGATACAGATGCTTATATAGAGATAAAATTAAAAATGCATTAATTTAATTGCGTTACATTAGTTCGATTAGAAATTTTGATACAATGCATTGTCAGCCAAGATCTATCGGTGCTAAATTTTGACCTCCATATGACCATCAGAAGTGGTTTAATTTTACGTTGGAAAAGTTGTAAAATTGCGGACAGACAGGAACAAAAACAATGCGGACAGGCAGGAACGAAAGCAAGTTAATAAAAACGTGGTAAAAGCAAGTCTATTATATGAAAAATAGTACGTTGGACTGGCTTATTTTCTAAGTTTAATTTAAAAGATGCGTCTTTCTACAAAAGAAAAATGTCAATGTAGGAAAGTCCTTACTACATTGATGTTGAACCAAGGACATAATCAATGTAACAAATATTATTGAGATATCCTTCAAGATTTAAAGTCACAGGAAAAACAAGTCAAAGAAATGACCAAAATATAAAAAAATAATATAAAAATACGTATAATAACAAGGTAAGTGGGTTTGTATGCTTATTCTGCATAGGTTTCAAGATTAATTGAAGGGCTTGATGACGAAACCTGCCACATGTATCATTAAGTAACTACTATGATGCATGCTGATTTTTGTAATTTTGTGGCTGGGGTGTATTATGTCGCTTATTTTCTTCTATGACCTATATAAATACCATTTTAAACATTGATGGTTCGAGGGAATCTAGACCAAACTTAGTATTAAAAAACCTTGATGACTTATGTTAAACTACAATAGGGTATTAAGAATATAATATCCATTACTTTGGGGTCGAGAGCCCTAAATCCATTTTTACTTAACATTTCAGTAGTTTTTTTAATTAACATATGACTTTATAGAGTAGGCCCAATTTAAACTTAAAATGAATAATGGTTAGAGTTATAGCTAAAATAATGCTGTTCTTTTATATTCTGTGACCTGTTTCCCCCCAACTTTCATTATTTTCTCAATGCAATCAAGTTCCTCTCAAGGTTGGAAACTCGGTTACATTAGTGAGAAGACAAAACACTTCAAAATGTTTAATAATGTTTAGCGCAATTTCCCCATGGGGAAATTTTGCTTAGAGGTTTAAAAAATCTGTCCGGTATGTATGTTTGTTCGAGATTGCACAAGCAACTACTCCTGAGCCATACCAGATAGTGGGTTTGGGTCTTTTGCAAATATGTTAAGGAGTTCCCAAGGATGTGCATTGGCCAAAAAAATTCCCAAAAAGGTTTAATGGATTTCCTGGAAAATAAAATAAAAAACGACATAATGTAAATATTTTGTCAATTTCTCGGCAAACATAAGAGCTAACAAGTTGAAACAAACGCCAAACGATAGCTAATAACTAATAATACTTAGAACAATGTTGGAGGAGGATTTTTCAAAATCTCTTTTCGTTCGACTCGCCTTAATTTTAGCAGCAATTTGTAAATAGCAATTGTTTTGTTTACTTTCAGAATTATTAATTTGAAATGACTTTAAATGTAAACTAGAATGACTTCCCTTTAATAAGAAAGTCAGAAATTCTTTGTTTTAAACCCAAAGTGTTTTCACCGCAAAAGAAGCGTTTGAATCACTTGTTATAAAAATTATGTGTGATTGTTATTTACTTGCTGAACACTATTTAGTGATTGGTCTCGAAAATTTTTATGGACAAATTTGAAATTGCGCTTAAATACTCATTCGAGTTTTCATTACTTGTTTTTCTTTTTAACCCCACTATCCAAAATGTATAAACCTTGTCATAATATGGCGGAAATCTATTAATAGAAATATTGGATATATATATATATATATATATATATATATATTATATATATATATATATATATATATATATATATATATATATATATATATATATATATATATATATATATATATATCTTTTTAAAGGACAATTTCATAAAAATTTAATAAAAGATGCGAGTCAATATGTTAATGTAGGTTTATTGAGAAGGATGTATCTTATCAGCTATTTGTTAATTCTTCGTTAATTTAAGACATCTTATTTGACTTGAAAAATGAAAAACAGTTTCGTAATTTTACTATGCTAACAATTTTGAGAACACAGTGATTCGACTGTATTTATGCTTCAAATAATTGTTCCGCTAAAACGTAATGTAAAAAAATTGAACATTACTCATCGAGGTATGACGTTATCCTGTTTTAGAAATGACAAGGCCTATTGGCAAATTCCTGAACCTTACAAATTCCTCTAGTTGAGGTATTTTATTCTCCGCTGTGGTAATTTTAACTCAAATGCTCTTTTTCGACATGCATAGATTTAAGAACTCAGTTAATGATGTAATCAAACGTTGTTTTTTTAAAGCTCTCTTGATTCCCTGCCAAGAAAATCAGAATTCCGTTGTCTTCTATACGCTTTGAATAAATATGTATTCCATTATCTTAGGAAAGAGTTTCGTTGGATTTTTTAAATATTTGTAAAACTACCTATTGCAAAATATTACATACATTGAAAATGGATAGTAAAAAGAAATTGATTTTAATACTTTACAAATTAAATAAAAATCTTCAAAGACCAAGGAAGTATTCATGTATTATGTCTGTTAATACTATTGTGAATCACGAGTTGGATGACGGCAAGGTCACGTGAGTGAAAGCGCGGGAAGAAATGGGGTAGAAGGTTCGAGATTATTATCAGTGTTGTGAGAAATTCTGTGTCATGGCGGATTGTGTGGCTCAGGACTACACATTGTATAACCTCAAATTATATATGTTCTGTACATAGTATACATATTAAAGTTGTTTTATTGAAACCAATTCTTCAGAGGATTATTGGATGCAAGGTTATGTATTGAGAGAACGCCTACAGAGATTATATATAAAAGTAAACCAGTTACATTGATGGATAATAGGTATTGAGGCCTGTTGATAGTTATTTTGGTAGGTAGGTAAATAGGATATAAAGAGTGATGGTCATCTATTAAAACGGACAAACAAAACACATAGTATTTGTATTTATATAAGTAGAAACATACAAAAATGATAAATATGTAGATACTATGGCTGTTAACAATTAATTTAAACTTACTCGTTAACTTTTGAAAAATTAACGATCGATTAATCGTTAATTTCGATTAAAGCCAAAAATTGAAATTTATGGTGTCATGAGTAACATTTATTAAAATACTTTTCGAAAATTGAAATAACACTGTGATGTCTTCTTTATATGACATCTTTTAAATAACATTGCAAACAGACAAGTGTATCGACATTATTTGATTCAATTGACGAGCGGGTCTTATTGACAATATAACCAGCCGAGCTGAACAATCGTTCCCATATCTTTAGATTGTCTCAGCTGAAATTTCCGATACTGCAGTGGAGGTTTGGTATACAGGTGATATGTAGGCGAAGTGTTAGAACCATGCTAGCAATGTTCCCTATAAGCAGCGCGGCTGCGCAGATATTTGACCGACGCCACGCAGGAGTTTAGAATCACCGCGCAGCAAATTTTGTAAAATATTGCACAATAAATGGACGTTGTGCAACTTTGCACACGAGTTGTTGTTTTTGTTTGCACACGAACCAACGAAGCTTAGACTTAGAGTGAACATCGCATGGTAGGCAAAAGATTTCTCTCAATTGACACAATAACCTTTAAAAACCAAAAAATTCATGTAATCGTCCGGAAATTAGTTTATATTTATCGGCCTAAATATTTTACTTTTTGACTTCCAGTACATTTATAGGTGGTGGGTCGATTAATCTTTTAGAAAAATTTAATCATCAACATTTTTAACGATGAATCGAGAAATTAATCGATATTTTCCGCAGCCCTAGTAGATACATAATATATACATACAAACATGACTTAAATAAAATTCACAAGAAGCGCTAAACCAATTTCGTATTATATTCATTGCACATTATGGATAATATTGAGTGGCATCAAAAGGTTTAAGGGTTTCCTTTTTATCTCACAAAAAGTGCAGCGTTACCAGCATGCATCATTCTTCAGGAACTTGTACTTCCAGCCACGCACGTCACCGCCGTATCATCGCTGATAACGAAATGCTCTTACGAAAATAGCCGTAGAAACTACGATGAGTTTCTCCCCCACCACAGTGCCACTCTTTGTCTCGTGAGGTTTATTTTCGTTTCATTCAGCTTTCCGAGAGATATCTTGTACGTTGTAATAAAGACATCTTTTTATATAAACGTCCATTGGGCTGACAAGAGCAGCCTTATTTCACCCTTCCCCTCGTTTTCAGGACTGGCGGAATCCGGGGTACCTCCCACTCATGCCTCTCATTGAGATGCTGAGCATTCTTTCAAACTGGGGTTACTTTGTAATGTGCAAAAAGTGTATGTTTGTGGGGGGGAAGGTTGGGGGGGGAGGGGAGATTTCGACTTCATGTAAATGAATAATATTACTTGTATAGCGTCACACCATTTGTGTTGTTGATAGCAGATGGAAATAGAAGTTTGATGATATCATCAATAGAAGCTAAAACGGGCTATTTAATTTTTTAAAAAGTAGGGCGGGGGAGCTTAATTTTAAATTTTGAAATTCGCGCCGTTTACATTATAAATTCACACCCCTTGTTTGCTGTTAAACGAGAGAATATATCTTTTATGCGTGTCCGTTTTCTCCCAGTGTGTTAAAATTTGATTTAATATTTGTTTATAACTCTTTGTTCACGTGATATTAATTAAATAGGGAACAATTAAATAATGAAATTAATGATTTCGGAAATACCTGGATTCTTTTTTTGTGAACCACCGTCTTGGATGACTATATATTTTTAATTAATTAAGTTTGAAACTTTAACTCATATAAGACAAGGTTATTCTCACACGAACACGCTTAATGTAAGGTAAATATATTTTGAATCGTAGAGAAAGAGAAATCACCATAAAATATCATAAATTTGTTTTGGTGCCTTGCAATGTTCCCTCTAAGGCAGGGGTTTTCAAACTTTATTTTTATTGTACCACTTGGTAAAAAAATCAAATTTTGGCGTACCACATGCAGCTAAAGTCCGATAAAAAAAGCAGCAGGTGGGCACGAAGTCCCCTTGCAATTAAAGAAAACATCATACAGACATACAGTACGTTATAGGTATGGGTACTAACTAGGCCTATAAAGGTAAACTTAGACATAGAAAAGTTAATATTTTATTTTATGGAGCTCATTCTATCAATAAAAAATGAAAATAGAAATGTTAATGTGAGCTGTGAGCTTGTTTAGACGCACACAGATTTGCAATGTCAGGTTTTATGTTTGTTAATTTTAATCGCAAATCTGGTTCAAGTTCAACCTTTGTTCTGTATTTATTTTTTATTGCAAGCATAGCTGAAAACCCAGTTTCACACAAATATGACGTGTTGAAAGGAATCAGAAACGTTAAAGCTCGATCAGAAATTAATCCATATTCATTCCTTCGCTTCAACCAGAAATCGCACAGCATGTCTTTTTTAAATTCGTTCTTCAATTCACGATCACATGAAATCTCAACAAACTGGTCTCTTTCAAAAACTGAATAATCAGCCGGCAACACCACATCCGAAAATGGATTTCGAATCCATTCCTTATTATCCAACTGTTCAGGAAAATATGATTGAAAATTCAGTATCAGTTGAGAGCAATGCTTCTTAATGTCTTCAATCAAATTAGCATGAAGTTGCAGCTTATTCTCCATCACAAAAGACTCAAGAGAAGAAAATGAAGCTACACAAGATTTCTCAAGATCTGACAAAATGAACTGAAGCTTTTTTACTATTGCATTTATCTTATCCACAACAGTAAATGGAGTGATATTTCTTCCTTGCAAACTCGTATTCAGTTCGTTTAGTTTCCCAAAAATATCCGCCAAATATGCCAAACGCATTAACCACAATTCGTCCAAAAGTAAATGCGATGTTTCAAATTTGCTGTTCAACAGAAACATTTGTACTTCTGAGCGTAGTTCAAAAAGCCGAGTTAAAACTTTCCCTCGAGATAGCCAGCGTACTTCCGTGTGCAAAAGAAGGTTATTGTGTTCACTTCCCATTTCATTGCAAATTATTGTAAACATGCGTGAGTTTAGAGCTCGAGCTTTTATGAAGTTAACTATTTTAACAGCCTGGTCTAAAACTGTTTTTAAAGTGTCGGGCATGGCTTTGGATGCCAATGCTTCACGGTGGATGCTGCAGTGTGTGAAGTTGGCTCTCGGTGCAACTTGCTTAATTTGAGTAACCACTCCACCATGTTTGCCTGTCATAGCAGCTGCCCCATCAGAACAAACCCCAACACAGTTTTTCCAATTTATTTCATTGGCAACAACAAAATCATTAATTTTTTTAAATATTTCATTAGCAGTTGTCCGCTCAGCTAAAGATTCGCAGAACAAAAATTCTTCCTCAACTGCCTGTTCATGTTCATACCTAACATACGTCATCAATTGAGCAAAGTTTGTAATATCAGTACTCTCATCTAACTGAATTGCAAAGTATCTGCTTTTCTGTATCCTTTGAATGAGGATTTTCTTTACTTCACAAGCTAAATCTTGAATGCGTCTGGAAACAGTGTTATCCGACAAAGGAACATTATCAAGTTTTTTGGCAGCATTCTGTCCTAACAAACAAGTTACAATATCTTTAGCAGCAGGTAATATTAGGCTCTCCCCAATAGTGTGTGGTTTCCCTGTTTGAGCAATTCGCAAACTGACCAAATAAGACGCTTCCAATGCTTGTAAGTTAATATTGGTAAATGACTTTAAACTTGTCTTACTTAGTTGCATTTCAATTTTTTTTCTTTTAAAAAATTCAAGTGGTTTATCTTTATAAAGGATATGTTTTGTATTGAAATGGCGCTGAAGCAGAGAGGGTTTCATTGAATGATTTGAAAGTTTTTCACTGCAAATGACACATTGAGGCTGGGGTTCATTTTTGTCACCACACCAAGTAAATCCAAAGTATAAATAGCTTTCGTCATACCGTCTAATAATCTTTCGCTGCTTACGAGTGCCATCATCTTCATTCTGGTTAAAATTCAAGCTTTGTTCTCGAGTGCTAGCCTTGGTTGATTCATTACTAACCTTAGCATTGGCCGGTTCTAACTTTCTTTTAAGCGGTTGATTTTTTAACCATTTATCCATTGATGGGTTTAAAGATTAAGAATTGGTATTTGGTATTTCAAACATATAGCCAGTGGCTAGGCCAATATTCAAAAATTTTGCCACGGAACCTAGAATGTATATTCACAAACTTATTAATTATACATTTCCACATTAAAATTTAAATAAACTACGAACACCGCATAAAAGTGCCAAATCTAAAGTCAAACTGCCAAGACTACCTCCACAGTCCACAGTATACTATTTACGTCTGTGCTACCTCTACCAGAAAACAGAATTCCTTCGCACAGTAGCCAGTTGGCGCGTTTACAACCATAGATTATTTAATTGTAGAATCAACACTATAATAGGAGATATTCGTATGCAATTGTGTTGGAAGGTAGATATTTTTGAGTATAAATAATAAGTATTTATGGAAGAGAATTAAAAGTTTTACAAAAAAAGCCAATTAGAATAATAGGTTACGTAGGGTCGTAGGCCTATGAATTGGCCATCGCCGCCATGTTAATGCACTACTTGGCACATCTGCATTTGATTTTTAGAAATCTGTTGCGTTTGGGAATTATTTTGCTTCAAACTATTGCCTAAATTTGTTCCAATTAAAATATTTTTGTAATTAATACTTACTAGTTAACTAATAAAAAGTTTTAAAAAATAAAATTGTAGCAATAGATACAATCAAAGAAATATGGTCACAATTTAAATTGTTTTTAAAATTTTTCGCGTACCACCTAGAGAGGCCTGGCGTACCACCAGTGGTACGCGTACCACAGTTTGAAAACCCCTGAACTAGACACAACCCGCCAAAGTCATCATAAGATTACCGTTCTTTATCTTTAAAAGACATTGTTTAGCCCCGCGAAAAAAATCACTTCGGCACTCCTCTACTCATTGTTTTTACTCCGCTGTACTATATTAGTATTTAAATGTCATCATTTTTACATCACTGCTTCATTGCCTCTAATTTGGCATTTTCATAATGAAAAAAGAAGTATAATGCTAATAGGGGCATGGCGGCGAAAATTTTACGGTGTTTCTAAATTTTGGACGGGTACACGGGCAGCTTTTTTCAACCATATTGACAGCCCTAGTCACACCACGAGGGTTTCACGGAATAACGGACAGGATAATTTATTTATTTTTAAAAAAAAGATGTTTTGATTTGTCATTGGTGTGTTAATTAATTTTGAATAATTACATCACAACTACTGGTGATGCCTTCTTTATGCCGCATCATCCTTTTTTATTTATTGTGAACGGGTCTCAATTTTCTTCATAACATTTGGGGTGGATGTTCAAGAAATATTTTGAGAACCTGTGTTAAAAACAACATATTTGAAGGATTGTAATTGGGGTTAGACATTTAGGAAGCAAAAACCGATGCCTGTTAATGCTGACATGCCAAGAGGAGGTAATTTAAGCTAAGATAACTCGGCGTCTGACGAAGTAGTTGACTTAACCGAGAAATATTTCCTTTTTTTCTTTTTCTTTTCCTAATATATGTCCTGGTAAATAAGATTATTTTGTCACTAGTCCGATCTTGTGGAATTGGAGAATTGATTTTAAAATGGAAGTGTGAGATGACATCAAATGAATCAGGTTGCGTTTACTTTGAACAGCATCCAGATTGTTTTTGCTTTCATCAACCAAGACTTAAAATGTCGTATTACCAACTTTCAAAACCTGAGAACTTGTGGAAACGAGTCAAATTTTTAAATTTATTTTTCTTTCCAGTCTTAAAACTTTCATCCCATGCGAGATGTGGCTAACAAATTACACAAACGGAGTCGCATAACGAACTTCATCAGATGATACATAAATAACTGTCTTTAATGGATTAGACCTTAATGACACGTTTTCTTTTCATTTTGTTCATTTATAAAATACAGAACGTAGTCTGAACTCTGTAAGTTCCAATTCTTCTTGTTATTTTGGACATTCCGAAAAGTGGCAAGAGGGTTTGGATGTGTACCATTGGATGGTTGGTCAAATCCGTCACAAAGATTATTTGTGAGGAACCCTGTTGATATTTACGCTGTTTAACTCTGAGTTTTAAATGAATCCTTTTATTATTATTAGTTATTAGTATTATTAAAGTAATTTTTAATTTAATGATTATTTTTAGGCATTTATTTTTAAATCACAAATAAATAGTTTGTGTCAGCAGAGCCTAAATACACATGTTACGATGGAAGTTCATAAATTAATAAATTAATTGTCTAAGTCTAATCCTCTGTATTAATCATTGAAGTTACTTCTTCCTTTTCTCCGTGCTCAAACATTATGAAAAGTAGACGTTTCTACTGAATGGCTAAAAATCACACTTTCATTATGTGCTAAAACAGGGGTTCCTAACCAGTGGTGTATGCACCCCCAAGGGGTTAAAAATTTGCCTGTGACTGGTACAACTTTCCGACTTTCATCACCCCCTCAAAATGGTTAATAAATAATAAAAAAGACAGAGAGATGGAACACAAAAGCCTCAGTGGTTCCTCTGTGGAAAAATCCTGTGCAATGACAAAATGAAGCCTGTTAGACTACAAAAGCACTTGGATAAAGTCCATCCGTCCTATTCCAAATACAGTGTTGAGGTCTTTAAGCAGAAGAAAGCTCGCTTCTTGACCTCAGGTACCTTGCCCAAGCTTGGATTTTCTTTGTCACAGAAACCTGCCCTGTCCAAATTTCATTCATTACTTGGCATACCTGGCTGACATCTTCACCATCTTGAATGAGTTGAACACATCTCTCCAAGGACCTGCTGTGACTGTAATGGATGCTACTGAGAGATTGCAAGCCTTCCTTAACAAAGTGCCACTATTCCAACGACGACCAGAAAAGTCCAACTTGGCCAACTTTCCACTCTTGGATGAAGTTGTAATATCTGGTGCAGAAGGAAGCACTGAGGGATCACTGCCTGACAAAATCAAAGGGGAAATTTCAGAGCACCTTTCAACCTTGCAAAGGTCCTTTCAGGGGTATTTCTGTCCAGAAATTGCTAGGGAAAGACCTTTGGATTCGCAATCATTTTCTCTGTGACTTGGACAACATTGATGACAGTGACCTTGCTAAAGATGACCTGATTGATTTGAGAACCAGAGAAGTACTGAGGAGTGACTTCAGTTGCAATACCTTGATTGAATTTTGGTGCGCCCAGCTAGATTCCTACCCACAACTAGCCAAGAGTGCGGTACTGACTCTCCTTCCATTTTCGCTTCTCTGTGAAGAACGATTATCCACACCTTTGACGATTAAAACCAAGGAAAGTAATAAGTTGAATGCAGACAATGACATGAGAGTTGCTTTGTCCAAAACAGCCCCAGATTTAAATCGCTGATTGATCATAAGAAGCAGCAGATCTCTCACTTATTTCCTTTTTGCCTATGGTCACAACTGTTGTGTTTCTAAAATAAAAATAGTTTATTATGCATTTTCTGCAAGTTTCAAGAGGGGGTGCATGAACTTTTTTAGTCATCTGAAGGGGTGCATGGACCCCAAAAGGTTAGGAACCACTGTGCTAAAATGATCACCTGGCATGGAAATTATGGTATTGTCACTCGATTACAGGATAACAAGGTTTTTGTGTCTAACTTTATCGAACAAGGATCAGCACTAGCGATGTATTATTAGAAATGAAAACGAAACACAAGCTGCCACTTTATTAAGAAACAAGTAATGAAAACTCGACTGAGTATTTAAACGCAATTTCCAACAAAGAATTTCCGACATTTGCATTCAAGGGAAATCATTCTAGATTACATTAAAAGTCATTTCAAATCAATACTTCTGAAAATAAACAAAACAATTGCTATCTACAAATTGCTGCTCAAATATATTTTCTATATGACGTCAGATCCCTTCACGCTACGTCACACCAAGAATGTGTCAATATAATGCCCACCGCGCAATAGTCTAACATTAGCATTCACAAAGCGGGAAAACCCCATTAACTATCATTCTAGATTGCATTAAAAGTCATTTCAAATCTATAATTCAGGCAGTGTAAGGCGCAACAAATATCTACAAATTGCTGCTAAAATTACGGGAGTCGAACGAAAAGAGATTTTTCAAAAATTCCTTCTCCAACATTGTTCTAAATATTATTAGCTATCGTTTGGCGTTTGTTTCAACCCGATAGCTATTATGGTTGGCGAGAAATTGACAACATACTGATATTTGTTCAGGTTTTTTTATTTTCGAGGAAATCCAGTAAACCTTTTCGGTATTTTTTTGGCCCGTGCACATCCTGGGGACCTCCTTAACATATTTGCAAAAGACCCTATCTGGTATGGTTTAGGAGGAGTTGCATGATCAAGCTCGAACAGACAGTACAGACATTTCTAATATATAAACGCAATTTTTCCCATAAGGAAATTGCGTTAAAAACGTACTTATTTTTCTTTTGTCAGTTTAAGTTGTAATTTGCTGCAATATGTTGCACGTGCAGTGAATATCTGTGTTTCCGCAATATCGTCACATCGCACTATACTCTTTGTATAAAATCATGTTTTAAATTTGTTGTTATTTTGCTTGCTGGTTCAACACAAACTTACAAAATTTCAAGCTTTCCTTGTCAAGAGACGTTCGCTTTCTTAACCTCCTGACCCGAGATTTTTGTGTGCGTCCCACGTCCATGAACGTCCTTGTGGGACACCTGCACGGCCTTGTGTTCTTCACACCCACTGCTGCAAGCTCATGACAGTCACATCCCACCGGCTCACGCTTAGATAGCACCTCGCTCAAGTCCAGACCAGTGATTCTCAAAGTAATCTAGCTGAAGCGGTACTTTCTTTGGGGTTTACATTACAGAATACCGAGTGCGTTTACCTGGCGGTATTATCAAGTTGTAACTATTGGCGTCTATTGGACGTGCTGACAAAAACCTTCAGACTAGATTTTATATATAGTATCTTTTAGCATTTCTGATTTGATTAAATTTGATTACAAAAAAAAATTAATTGGACATTGGATTTTATACTTGACTTACAATAAGACACTTTGGTTAGTCTCTAAATGTATCAGTCGCTTCAGAACTTATCATGCTATCAAAACGTACACTTTTAGTAGTCAATCTGACATACTCCCATTGCGTAAACTTTTAGTGGCCAGTCTATCATGGTAACAATACTTATACTTTTAGTAGTCTATTTATCATGTTATCTATACTTATTGTTCTAGTTAAGTCAATTTCGGGTGAAGTCAAAACATGGGTCATTTTGACCTATGGATCTGCGACGATTCGACCCACTGTAACGTGTGGTATTTTATTTCTGTATTTATTATAGCAATGGACCTTATCACTGTTTTATTGTCCTCTTGCATGGCAAATCTATCGTTTCTCAGCGGTTTGACAAAATAATGCAGCGCGGGTCTGGCCGGTTATTTCGGTTGCTTTGATTTAACGCCGCATTACAGCCTCGAGTTGTCTGAGACCTTCTGAGACGCTCTCCCACGCAAGACATTTCTCACAATCTCGCACCAGATCAATGGGCTAAAGGGGGGATGGGGGGCAGGGGGGACGGGGCGGGCAGGGGGGACGGGGCGGGCAGGGGGGACGTTGGCTACATTTTGTCTTCTTCGATTCCTCAAAGTCCCACGACCAATTCTCTCATCATTTTGGCTCCAGTCCAGGTCCATTCTTTAAACCAGGTCTATGTCTCTAATTTTAAGAACATATTCGAATTTTAAGAGGAAAAAAAAGGGAATTAAAATAATTGACCTATTAATGAATTGTAGAAGTCAATATAAATTTTGAAAAATACAGAGTGAAAATTAATATTTTGGTTAAAAAATGAGCTTCGTGATTAATGGAATGGGATGTAGATTCTAGATGTTGGGCTTAAAACGTAAATTATACAAATCGAGGATTTCACTTCACATCACCTTCTCTAAATTACGTTTCCGAAGATACTGGAGAGGCCGAATGCAACATTTGATACGAGAGTGTGTAAGGATTCCACAGCCGTGTCATCTTGACCCACGGCGCGGAGTGTGTCGTAAACTGTTTTATTGGCCCATGTCACGTTGATATTCACCGTTATCTCGTCCCCAGTTATGGCTACAATATTTTTTCCAGGTGACGCTCAATGAGAGGTTGCCGTGTTATATTTTGAAATATCTGTTCCTTTGACGAATTTATGCCCGTTCTTATTTACGGGTCTATAAACATACCTGTCCAAGTTTCAAATCGATGGATTGTGAAAGTGAATTATTTAAAGATTGTAGTGCCAAGGGTTATTCAATTGGAAATATAAATTATTTTCACTTCAACATTCGGTTTCATTTATTTCAAAATCTTGAAAATTACTGCAAACATGATAGATAATAGACACATATCTTAGAGTGCGAAATCTGGAAAGTGAGAACTTCAAAATGTTATTACCTGCATTGTCACTGTAACGTTGTTACATAAATATTTTTAGATTTAGAGTCAAAAAGAATTTGTGATGCATTATGAAAAATTATTAATTATTATAATGTTTTTTTCCATGGGAAATAACTAGAATTTTACACATCACTCCTTGAAATTCTGTTAAGCTTCGTGATAAAATCTTTGGTAAAGGACTTCACTTAGATCTTTCAGTTTACGCCCAAAAAACTTTGTCAAGGATCTGGCAAGAAATGTTCATTTAGTCGATGCTAAATTTAGAATACTCACCCCACCCCATCCCTCAAACCAAAAATCTACTACCAACACTTTTTCTAATTCTATACGCGGTAGCAAAGTTGTAAAATATTCGTTAATATTATGGTCTTGTCCGGCTACCTTCTGCGGGCTGCGTAGCTGATCACCTGTGTAAACAGAGCCAAGACTCCGCCCTGCTGACGTGTGGAATAAATCACCTCGCTGACACGGCCGCTGCCCCCACCACAAGAGCCGTTTTTGTTTTTCAGTCCTGCCATTAAAACCAGCAGGTTGTCAAATACACGTTTCTGGAAACCCGATCCTTGAAAAGATGACAAGACAGATCTCAAAATCAAAACCCGACGATAACGGTCGACGTTGTAGTTCCGCATCGCACCATGACCTCCACGAGTTCCCGTCATGGAAACAGGGAACTGAGAGAGGATGCCAGGAAAAGCGAAGGAAATGGAAGATTTTTAGGGAGGGCAGGTAAGGGTTTATAGATAGCCTAATAATTTCAGTTTTAAAAAAAAAGTGGCAAGATAATTTTAAAAAAAATGTTCAATCATTTAACACGTCAAATTAAGCCAAGGTGGATATTTTTGTGGGCCAAGCCCCAGGACTAGTGACACGAAACGACAAGTTCAGGGACACAAAAGATGTCAGCGTGTCATAAAGAAAATTTCAAAAGGGTAAACAATGCTCAATAAAAATAAACGTGTTATCTAAATGACCTTGAAGTCAACCCTGGCATTGTTATAGTTTGGCCCCAGGCACTTCCCAACACTTGATAGATGCACACAGCTGGAGTAAGATATTTTACCACAGCAAAAGTCGCCTCATATTCGAGCTGTTATAACATTCACCACTTTGGTGTCAATTTTCAATGGCCGCTGTCTAGCATAAAAGGTTATTATGATTTGTGTCATTTGAATCTACCAGTTAACGAACTGGTGAATGTTAATGTTCTGCTCAGATTTCCGAGTTCCATTCCCTTTAGTTGACCACAAGAAGAATTTATTGCTTTTTTATTATCTTTTAGTATAACACAATTTTAAAAAAGACAATAAAATCAAGCTGAATTTAATTATTTGTCATTTTCCAATAATTTTCGTGAGAAACAAGTTCAAGAAAAATTGAAAAATTTACAATGTTTATCAAGTTCCTGACGTGCCATTTGTAAAACAGTGATAATTCAGTGGCAAGCTTTATACCACAGATCCAAGAATCACAGACAGTTAAAGGTAATTTCAAGATTTTCGGAAATCTAAAATATGAAAAAAAAATTATATCTTTTTAAAACAGGGGTTTGAACAAATAAGAATGGAAAAAATATATACAAATTAAATTATTCTGCTACCCGGGAGATATCTGAGAGTGATTAAGACTTAACATGAAAGCCTGTATTAAATGTTATAAATTTATTGCAAATTAACAAAAAGTTGTCTAAAATTTTCAGAACATAATATTCGTTTAAAATAAAATTAAAGAAAATATATTTTTAAAATTAATTTTTTTTTAAATCGTTATTTGCACATGGGCATTTTGTTTTGTAGAAACATACTGAGCAAAATATTTATTTATATTGTATTACATACGGACTCGGTCATCAGCTATCAGTGAATCAGTGATGAGCGTGCTTTTTAAGTATTTATGGCTAAAATGAGTGCAAGGATATTAAATTTTTGCTTGAATTCAGTTCAAAGAATATTTAACTAAACACAGTTCCAGAAAACATTACTAATAAGTTAAATTGATTTTGAACTTTGTGATAAAAAATGAGAATGTCACTCTTTTTAAAATTGAAATTAAAATTGCACTTCTTTTTAAATCCCTAATATTAACTTCACCGCCGTATCATTCGTCCTCGACCGTCGTCCCTCGACCGCGACGTCCGTCGTCCCGCGACGCCCGTCCGCCCGCGGAAAAACAAAAAGTCGAAAATGACCCACTTCCAGCGAAGCCATCGAGCTGAAATTTGGCACACAGACCTATCTCACCTAACAATGCATCGTGTCAAAATTTCAGATCGATCGAACGTACCGTAATTAAATTAATGCATTTTTAGTTTATCTATATAAATCACAATTTAGAAAAACAAAAGTCGAAAATGACCCACTTCAAGTGAAGAAATCGAGCTGAAATTTGGCACACTGACCCGTCTCACCTAACAATGCATCGTATTAAAATTTCAGATCGATCGAACGTACCGTAATTAAATTAATGCATTTTTAGTTTATCTATATAAATCACAATTTAGAAAAACAAAAGTCGAAAATGACCCACTTCAAGTGAAGACATCGAGCTGAAATTTGGCACACGGACCCGTCTTACCTAACAATGCATCGTATTAAAATTTCAGATCGATCGAACGTACCGTAATTAAATTAATACATTTTTGGTTTATCTATACTATATAAATCACTATTTAGAATGATTAGTCGTCGTCTGCTAGAGTTTTGACCTAGTTTTAAAGCCAAGGGAGATAAGTTGGTTTCAGTCTGTAAATGTTTGTTACTTTTGAACATAATCAATTCTTTTAGTTATGTCTCATATATAAGGGATTTATAGTCAAAAACTTTGTTTTTACGGGGTTGTTTAATTAAATTTCAAACTTATGCGAAATACTTCCCTTTGCTATGTTCAACATTTTGTACGTTGATCGAATGTGTGTTTTCCCACGGCTGACTGCAGGTTAACTTCAGATGTACGAGGTACATTTGCACATGGCCAGGGCCGGTTTTAGATTTGATAGGGCCCTAAGCTATTTGAGATATCCCCTTTGAAGTCCAGATATTCTATGTCAGTGCCAAATATGAAAACAAAATTTATGGGTGTTCCCAAGAAGGCGGGGTGCGGGGGCCTGAACTATAGCTTGGTTAGCAAATAGGTGAATCCAGCACTGCACATGACCGCCTCACTTTTCTAGAAATAAACTAAATTTCTGGCTTACAAATGACTTACTAACTCCATTAAAAAACAGCGGCAATTTTCCGGCTGTATCTTAACTAGTTGTTTATTCAGATCATGGGACTGAAACTGACGAAACTGAGTTGTATTAAGACAAAAGAAACCAGTTATTGTCAACCACAGGAGAGATGTTTCATTTTTAAATGAGCAGTGGTACTCAAAAATTTCCAAAGTGTTCTTCTGACCACTAGAAAAAAAGAAGAGAAAAGAATTTTAAAAGATACCCTTTAAATTGTGATTTTACTTCGGCGTTTTATTTAAGAGCATCAAATATCATATACGTCTCCCTTAAAAAGCTTAGTAAATATACAATTTTGTATTTTTCAATATCAATATATCATAATGAACTTGCTTTCGAGGACTTGTTATATAATATTATAGTTACTAGATTTTATAAAAGAATGTCTCCCAAAATAAAAATTGAAAAAATAAGTAGGCTCCACAAGTATCCTCTCCCGCATATGATGTATAATTAGCATTTTTAAATTATGTTGACAATTATTATATCAAGGTTAGAAACTGCAATTATGTGGTTGTTGAGGTCTCATCTATACTGATAGAACATTATTATGTATCATATCATATGTTAGAACAACTGATGGAAAATAACGAATTCACATATCACCTTTAGGCGTAGAATCCTTTATTCAGTTACACAGCAAGACCTAAAAAAAAAGCTCATTACTAGCTAATAGAGATTCTTTGGTTGACTGTAGTTAGCACTACCCGGCAGTGACAAGCCGGTGTGACATAATCATCTCCGTGGCTTAACTCAAACGGCCATTTGACGTATTACTTCGGATTAGCAGATATATAAAAATGACAAGATGACGACGTTACAAATTTTTATAGCTGTTTGACACTAATGAATGAGGCGACAAAAATGTAAGCTTTTATTTACAGCTCATGCAAGGCCAATAGGAGTCATTTATGTAAATACTCTTTTTTTCGCATTTGCGTCATTGCTGGTATATATTTAAACACTTCAGCTGTCGCCCAGGTGTACAGGGAGATTTTATAAGGTTTGTCAGTAGATTTAACCCTAGGCATAGGTTAAGGTATATATTTTCATAATGGCAAAAAAGCGAATTAAAAGCAACGGTGTTGTCGGGCTTCAAATATGCTACTCTAACTTATGGACCTAAACAGAAACAACAGCTGATCAGACCAATTTTTGTGCATATATTTATGCATATAAAAATATTTTTGACTTAATTATTGGTCTTCACCTCATTCCTATTTATTTTACAACGTGAAAAAATTTTCCCTTTAAGGTTTGTTGTTCCTTGTGCAAAGTTTAAAAATTCGTGTGCAAAGTTGCACAGCATCCATTTTTGTGCAGTATTTTACAAAATTTGCTCGCGTTAATTCAAAACTACTGCACGGCGTCGGTCAGATATCTTTGCCGCCATGCAGCCGCGAAGCTTAAAGGGAACTTTGGCTTGAAAATATCTTTCACAAAATGGCGATTATAAACCCAAAAAGAGCAATGAACAAACAAGAACTTTTATATAGAAAGTGAGCAGCTTAAATTCTAAGCTGTCTCCATTACACTCCACCAAACAATTAAAACACCACCGATTCCCCTAAAAAAAAATGTTACACCAAATTACACACGACTTTAGAAATTGAGAACTGAGAACAGCCAAAAAATACAACAAAGCAAGATTTTATCAATCAATATACATAATTCTCGTCGTTTGTATGTATGTATGTGTGTGTGGATGTAACGCTACTAATTTTAGAAAGCAGCGCACCAAATTACTGCACCAATGCATTTAAAGGTCTGCAAATTAAAGATGCGCTGTAAAAAATATTGTATGACGTCATTGTTTTAGCTCATATTTTTTTGGAAAAGGGAACAATGTAAAAACAGGATTTGATGATGGTTATTTATAAAATAAAAAAAACAAAGCCGCCCTACAACCCCTATTATAAAATACTTTGTGTGCATTTCAGAAAGTTTAATATTTCGTATTTATCAAACAAGGAGAAGTTAGTTGGGCTTTCAAAAAAAAGAGCATTTTTTCATCAATAGATTTCAGCTGAAAAATTCCATCATTTTTAAATCCCTTATAATAACTTCACCGCCGTCTCATTCGTCCGTCCTTCGTTCCTTCGTTCCTTCGTTCGTCCCTCGACCGCGGAAAAACAAAAGTCGAAAATGACCCACTTCCAGTGAAGCCTTCGAGCTTAGATTTGGCACACGAACCCGTCTCACCTAACAATGCATCGTGTCAAAATTTCAGATCGATCGAACGTATCGTAATTAAATTAATGCATTTTTAGTTTCTCTATATAAATCACTATTTAGAATTTTTATTCGTCGTCTGCTAGAGAGTTGACCTAGCACCTATATTTAGCGGCAGGGGATATAATTTTGGTTTCAATGTTTGGAACCGTCTCTCTCTGTCGTTCGTCGTGCCCTTCCACGACGCCCGACGCGGTGACAAGACCTTTCCCCTCTTTCACCCCCCACCCCCGGGTTAAAAGCAAATATAAGGGATTTATAGTCAAAAACTTTGTTTTTACGGGTTGTTTAATTGACGGGTGATACGCTAGTAGCAGGAAGCATGGAACCAGGAAAGTTTACATGTAGCAGTGAGGCTTGAAGATGAAAGATAAGTTTGACAGTGACATCAAAGTCTAAAAGTTTAACAATTCATGTGCACGTTTATAATCATTTCTGTTGTATAAGGATGTGGGCTCTCGTAGACAACGGAGTTTACACCTTTATAATCATTTCTATTGTATATGGATATGAACTATAATAGACAACGGGTTTAAGAATCACGCATTTCAAAAAACTAAATTTGAAGGCCTAAATAAAACATTTACATTTAATTAATTTAATTAACCAATAGTAAATTATATTACCGCTTACAGTGTTTAAACAATAAATCTACAATTTGTTTGGTGAATTAAAAAAACTGGTCTTGGAATCACATGTTGCTCCACTTTTCTACTAGAGGCGCCCATGGATGTTCTCAGATGAAACGTTAAGTACTGTGTGAAAAATGATGTGCTATGAATCATGGAATGTGATGTTCTATCATGAACTGGGTTATTCTATACCAGCTACTACGTTCTATTATCTTTTTTTTTAAATACAATTTCGATTTTCTGATACCAGTGACGTAAATTGCTTGACAACATGGTATCACTTTACATACTAGTCAATAGTTCAGTAATTAAACTGCAGCTGCCTCAAGCTATTTTTTAATCATTTGTTGCTTCTCAACACACGAAGACACTGAAACAAATACACACATATAGCATATACCCATTTGTTGACCAACTCCATACGATCTTTCTTGTTCACAGATTCTCAACCACACGAAGCCAAGAAGTTCATCGTAATAAATCATACAGCATCTAAGTTCAGCGTATGTATTATTGTCCATCAAATAACATGTTAATCTATCACAGAATAATTTTGTTCATTGTATATTAAAATAGTTCGTTGTTGAACCAAAGAGTTTGTTTTTATTCAGTCTAAATCGACCATTACTAAATCACTAAACCTTGAGACAACATACGATGGAAGAGTACATAGCAAAGTATTAATAATACATATGATATTAAATTCTAACTAGGAAATAAAACAAAACAATATTCTTATGCGATACTTAGAAATTGGTATAAAAATAATTTTTATTCGATACGCAAAAAGAAAATCATTTACATTTTCTTTCGTCTCATCTGGTATTCGGGACCTGAAGAAACCAAGGAAACCAACACATGATCAATCAACAAGCAAAACTCGAATTAACATGCAAGACTGTACTCACATAATGAATAATCATGGGACATAATTATTGTCTGTAGTATATAAGATAAGATAATATCAATCACATTGAAAAATATTTTTGAGCCTGCTGGGTGAGTAGATTTAAACTGAGTGTTGAGATTCAAACTTGGCAGTGTTTGTACTTGAGTAATCAGGACGCCTCCGGGCTGTTTTATATGCTGTCGTGTTAAGTGGGCTTCATTTCTTTAAATATTCACTCGCTGTCCTCGCTTCGTAAGTGTTTGAGGTTAGTGAAGCTTCAAAGATGCTCCCAAAGCCGAGTGACAGACTGTTTACGTATAAGAGTATGTTAGTAGTTAGCCCTCAGTATTATTATTATTATTATTTATTTTTTTTGATGGCTGCTTTTGGGAGTGTGATAATGTCTTGATTAATTAATCGTGAGCCTCGTCCAGTAGGAAAATTAAAACAAATGTCTTATTCTTAGAAATTGTTTGCTAATACTAATGGGCCTCAATAAAATAGGAAACTTCTTGTCACTTCTGTTATAGTTTATAAAATTTACCAAGCAGTTTTACATAACGCACGTGTCCCATTAATTTCTATAGTTATAAATTTCTATCATCTTTTCTTCTCTTATTTTACGCAGTACATGCGCCCCTTCCTACAGAAGATTATGGCGTCACCCGCGTATCCGTGTTTTTACACGCTTTTATTTAAGTCACACTGTTTGTATGTTGTATCCATCCATCCATCCATCCATCCTTCCTTCAAATCTTGAAACGTAAAATTAAACCACTTCTGATGGTCCTAGAGATCTCAAACGTTTACCACAGATATATCTTTGATGACAATGCATTGTATCAAAATTTCAGATCGATCGAATGTACCGTAATTAAATTAAACAATATTTAGTTTATCTCTATTTATCACTATTTAGAATGTATAGTCAACTGCTAGAGTTGACCTCCACGGCTCACTGGTTTCAATCAAGCCCTCGTTTACCACATTCCCGTGTTTACATCAAGTGCAGGGGAGATCAGCGCGTTTCAGTCTGTAAATGTTTGTAAATAAAAGCGTGTCCTTTTTAAAAAAAATTTTTTTTACATTTTACTTATTTTTTAAAACTTATAATAAAAACTCTTTAAAATTCACGTCTGAAGCCCACACATCTTTTTTACCACTATTTTTTTATACCAAACACCTCATAAGCGCCCGCCCAACGTTTTATACCACGGTGTTGTGTTCACGTGGTGAACTCATGGATGTCAACAAAGCAGACGGGTACCGATGCTTATATATAGACTATAGATAAACTAAAAATGCAATAATTTCAAAACGGTACATTCGATCGATCTGAAATTTTGATACAATGTATTGTCATCCAAGATCTATCTGTGGTAAAAATTTTAGATCTCTAGGGCCATCCGAATTGGTAAAATTTTACGTTTCAAGTTTTGAAGGAAGGATGGATGGATGGATGGATACAACATACAAACATTGTGACTTAAATAAAAGCGTGTAATAATAGAAGCGTGTAATAATAATAGCTGTAAAAACAAAGTTTTTGACTATAAATCCCTTATATATGAGACATAACTAAAATTAGTGATTATGTCAAAAGCGTGTCCTTTTTAAAAAAAGATTTTTTAAATATTTAATTATTTTATTTATTTAAAATTTTTTTTTATGGCTGTTTTTGGGAGTGTGATAATGTCTTGATTAATTAATCGTGAGCCTCGTCCAGTAGGAAAATTAAAACAAATGTCTTATTCTTAGAAATTGTTTTCTAATACTAATGGGCCTCAATGAAATAGGAAACTTCTTGTCACTTCTGTTATAGTTTATAAAATTTACCAAGCAGTTTTACATAGCGCACGTGTCCCATTAATTTCTATAGTTTTAAATTTCTATCATCTTTTCTTCCCTTATTTTACGCAGTACAGGCGCCCCTTCTTACAGAAGATTATGGCGTCACCCGCGTATCCGTATTTTTTACACGCTTTTATTTAAGTCACACTGTTTGTATGTTGTATCCATCCATCCATCAATCCATCCTTCCTTCAAATCTTGAAACGTAAAATTAAACCACTTCTGATGGTCCTAGAGATCTCAAAATTTTACCACAGATATATCTTTGATAACAATGCATTGTATCAAAATTTCAGATCGATCGAATGTACCGTAATTAAACTAATCAATGTTTAGTTTATCTCTATTTATCACTATTTAGAATGTATAGTCGTCTGCTAGAATTGACCTCCACGGCTCACTGGTTTCACTTCAGCCCTCGTTTACCAAATTCCCGTATTTACATCAAGGGCAGGGGAGATCAGCGCGTTTCAGTCTGTAAATGTTTGTAAATAAAAGCGTGTCCTTTTTAAAAAAAGATTTTTTTACATTTTACTTATTATGTCTAGTATTTCATCTTTATTATAGAATGTTGTTTGTTATGGTTTGATCAGGCAACCAATTCCTATTCCGAATTCCCCACGGGAAGAACGAGAATAAATTTGTGTTTGTTCTTGGATACGGAATAAAGAAATGTGTTAATATCCCTATGTCTATCTGAAGGTTGTATCAGAATCTTTGTGTTGCATTTCAATGTTATAATTTGTATTCTTACTATTGTGCTCTTTGTTCTTCTATCCTCTAGTTTTTCTAGGTTTAATGATTTAACTGATGGCGTGAAGCTTGTCAATTTTGAATATTCTACTCTAATATATTTATCGATTATAAGTTCACCACTTATTTATGTGAGTGATTCGTGTTTATTATACGTACGAATGTTGTAAGGATTTTGTTTAGTAGTCCTAGTCAAGTACTTAAAATTGATATAGATATACACTACGCGTATATAATGTTTGAGATGTCAATAGAAACGTTAGACAGACACACAATGTGTGACAGACATTTGGAGGCAATGGCAGACTTTTGAGATAAGTGAGACAGAAAGCTTTAGTAATTAGGTAAACATTTGCGCAACTATCGTTCTGATAATTCGGGTAGCTTCTTTATATATAAAAAAAAACAACAGCAGATTTGAAATGGTGAGATCTACGGTGATTATCAGAATAACTTTAATTTCATCAAAATGTTAAAATTTACCTGTTCATTTGAAAATAAATCAGTGTACATTCATTAAGCAGGTGATTGCTACCTCAACCCCCAACCCACCCACCCCCACCCCTCCCCCCATAAAAATTACAATAAATAATTTAATTTTTTTCCCCTGACATCCTGTCATGCCAAGCGATGTTCGTTGAAAATTGAAAACATTGCTCCTAATATGGAAATGCGGCATTTAGGCGTGTTTGTTAAAATTTATAAATGAGGCACTTAAATTGTTTGACAAAGTCGGGGGCTTACACTAACCCCAGCTACGCCACTGAGTCTCTCTGTCACAGTCCCCGTCGTGTTTAGTCGTATTATTATCTGTTGAATCAGCGTTTTGTCTTAACGCTTGCTTGTAGAGGATTTGACGTAAGACCGGCTTATGGTTAACTTTAATTACAGAACCAGTTAAGCGTGCCCTACATATGGCACCTGTGGGAAAAAGAAAAAGTCGGTGACCAGGTTTCTGGGGCACCGCCTGCTCATGCTGAAGTACTTTGTATTAGAAATATTGACGATTTATACCAACTAAAAATTCTGCTAAAAAAATTAACTCCCACACTTTGAAACCATTATATTTCTCGGGTAAAACAAATGTATTTTAGCTTAATATTTGTTTAATTTGAAACATTCAAGTGAAGGTAAGCAGTCATTCCCACTCACTTTCCCCACATACTTTTCCCCCTTTTAAATCCTTTATATTAACTCGTGGTGTCTGTTTGTTTGAACCCTTGATTGATTGCTTGCTTGATTGTCGGTTGCCAAAACGTTGGATCGATTTTTAACCCACTTCCTCGTAAGCTAGCAAGCTGAAATTTAGCAGGCAGTTACGTGGCGATGATAAAAACTATGTATCAAAATTTCAGATCGATCGCATGTACTGTAATTAAATTATTGAATTTTTAGATTATTTTATTTATCCCTATGTATCATGTTATTTTTTGAGATAGAGTGTCGCGGTGCGTATTATATTGAACGACCTTTCTGTCGCGCAATAAGGTGCGTATTTTATTGACAACCCTTTTTATAAACATATTCCTGATCGGTATGCATTATATTAAACATGTTTTACGAGACATAACTACAATTTTTTATTTTTGGATGGTCTAGCGCTGCGTATTATTATTAACATTCTTTTAGTTACGTCTCGTACATAAAGTATTTATAGTGAAAAACTTGTTTTTTTTTACGTTTTTTTTTAAAATTTCATGTGAAGTAGTCAAGTTTTTGAAAATACTTGTATAAAAGTTTAGAGATTGTCTACTGACTTAAATGAATGGTAAGCCTTCTATACAGTGTATCTTTCTCGCCACCATTTTAAATTTACGTAAATTTCCTAAGGTTAAGCTCATAAAGTTTTTAGAAGTTTAAAAATAGTGAGTTAAGACCTGTTATAATCTAACTGTAAAGTCTGCTGGACGGCAAAGTGACTCTAGCCCCTTAGCGTAACAATAGCTGGGGTTTCTGTCAGACGGCGTTAATACGTCTTACGTCAACTCACACCGCCAGGTCCTGGTCTCCTGTGCAGCCAGTTGTCACGGTCTCCTGCTAAGCATTTCATTTCTTAAATGAATCATTTCCGGTTTGTGTTGGTGGGCGTGGTGGTCAGGTTTAAAAGGGGGTAGAGGGGGGATGGAGGTGTTGTTACGTAAAGGGGAAATAATTTATCAGAAGCTGGATAGAGTCGCATGCCTGTGTCGCAAGCCAGGTCATGGGACAGCTGTGTTCAGCCCATTGAGAAGTCTAACTCGTTAATGTGACTAATACATTATGTATCTACTCAATTCTACTCCGACCAATTATGGGCATGTTTGGGATTCTTCTCTTCAAGACGATCACATTAACATTTTTGGCTAGGGTTTTAAAGAAGCACAAGTTAAAAGTTACCATAATTCAAGGCTCACATTTCTCATTTTATTTCTTAAAAGCGTAACTCGATGGAAAGTAATTAGCATCTCCGGTTTCACATCTAATAATTATCATTGCGTTTAATGTATTTTATTTTACTCCTGTATTGTGTTTCAACATGGTTCAATTTCATTACAATAATAATCTTCTAGCTACAATGCGGATTAAATCCTTTATATGGTTGGGATTAAAATCTTCATAGTGTATATTTTTCAGATTATCTCTTCCACAATTATTAACCGGTATTACATTAAAATATTGTGCAATGAATGTATCATTGTTTTACAATGATAATCTTATTTGAATTTGTGATTTAATATCAAATCATGTATTGTAAATAAATATTTTACTGTTAATTAGAACTATCTCATGGTGCAAAAAATTAGATTAATAAAAATAATTTAAATATAAATATTTCTTCAAAATAAAAAATACACAAATTTTAAAATAAAAAAAATGAAATTATGTTTTCAGTCTCCGCGATATATCGGGACCATCTTGTCCCGACACCCTGACAAGACCAAATTTCGTCTTGAATTAGAAAAATACAATTACGAGCTTTGCTCAAGTACTGATGTCTAACTTGATTGGGGTTTAAATACATACATGGGATAAACGACTTGCTGAAAAAAGGTGAAATCTTCCGATCGGTATACTCCAATTATTTTATACTACTTCTGCCGCAACAAGTTCCATGTCATTGTATTTTAAATAAAAATCAATTGTACTTGATAGTTTTTTTTACCTCATTTCTACACCCCCATCACAGAGGTCCCAGCTACAGGGCCGTCTTAACGCATAGGCCCGTTGGGCATTTGCCCGGGGGCCCACGAGCATAGGGGCCCCACGGGAATATGTTTATTTATATATATTATGTATATTTATTTTTATTCCTGCGGGGGAGGGGCCCAACACTATTTATTTGCCCGGGGGCCCAAACTGGTGTAAAGATGGCTCTGCCCAGCTAGATATGGCAAGCCTATCTAAAAGTAGTGAAGTTACATCAAACCAAACACGATTCGTTACTAAGTCAAACTATTGCCTTCCAGAGGCTATCGCGAAACAAGTAGGACATATGGGGACAATGAGTTCGAAACTGCGTACTCTATCATGAATAGGGAAGTAAAATTTTCCTTGAACTCATAACAAATTAGATTTCGTAGAGACGACCGTCATCATGTCAATGTTTGTCCACTATTAAATGGAGGTCTTATAAGTTTCTAAAATACGACGTATATGAAACTCTCACCATCGCTGCGTGCATTTCTATTGTTTTGACAACTTTAACATTACAAACACCTTCATTCGATGGGAAGAGAGTAGTTTTATCCCTGCCCATAAACGGGCATCTCGTACTTTCGGTCAAGTAGGTCACATCACTGTACTTTGAAATACGTTGAATAACAACCTACTTCCCTATCTTGTTGGTGACATCGACCTTTGGGGATAAAATCCCACGCACGACTTTGTCAACCAAAACAAGGGCGCTAACTGGGTCGGGAGTGGAGGGGAAGGGAATTTAGAGAGAGTGCGCGATTCAGGTCAAAGCGTTAGGATCCTTGGATGCCGTTATAACAGAGGGATATTCCTGAAGCTGGAAGGTGTCATTATGTCGGCGCTGTTATGAGATGTCAACCTGTGGCTCAAGGATTGTATGCAGCCTAGACATAAATTAAATGATTAAAACTAAAACCATTATTACTTTGGTCTCTATTAGCTTTAGCTCGGCGATCGACAACAGCTCTGGAAGGTGTTACGTAAGGAAGGTTGACATTTTTGGTATAGATGGTTAACAATTGTGGAATTCTTGGTTTTTTAATTCGGTTTTTTAATTTTTTTCAATCTTTAATTTTTTATTTAAATTTTTTTTTATATTTTTTTTATATATTTTTTTTTGAGTTTGATTTATCAAAAGTTTGACGCTCTTCACAAAAATACCATTCATTCCTATGCCTTTCCAAAACCAATTACCTGTCAAATAAAATTAGAAATGATAACATTTGAGTCAACTATAACAACATGTAAAAACTGAAAGATATGGACTTTAACTACACACAGAGCGAGCAAGTTAATAAAACTATGTACATGTATGTTGTTCAAGCGACGTAGAAAAGGGACTGAAAGGGTTTACTTTATAACAGCACAGTTTTCTTTTTCTGGTAACTGCAGCGGCTCTAATGTTATTGTAGATTCCGAACAAAGAAACTAAAGTCACCCAGTGTTTACCGATTAGTATGTATTTTTCCATGTGGTCACCTGGTGGATCTGCTCTTATAAGTAAAAGTAGGAAACCTCATTAAGGGGCCGTCCTTAAATGACGATTTTTACCACCCCTCCCCCCAAATCGTCACGTTTTATCACAAAAACCTCTCCAATATGACGTCACAAAGCTTTGAAACCCACCCCCCATAAAGCCTTATTTTCTAA
Source organism: Ampullaceana balthica (assembly GCA_944989445.1). NCBI lineage: Eukaryota > Metazoa > Mollusca > Gastropoda > Lymnaeidae > Ampullaceana > Ampullaceana balthica. The sequence goes on along the minus strand of CALYLW010000004.1, from coordinate 2,994,983 downwards.
TTGAAAATTAGCATGTTGCAAATTATTTTTTTATCATTTAAATATCTATATATGTATTTAGTGTAAGTCTGCACTCGTATATCGTAACACACGTGACGCAATTGAAAACATCATTCAATAAATTACAAGCAATCAAATATTAAAGTGGAACTTTTATTTCAAGGTGCGCGTTTTTTATGTTACATCACATTTCTTAAACACCCCCTCCTCCTTGTCACGCATCGTCACAAATGTGTGACGCCCCTCCCCCCTCTAGGCGCGTGACTTCATTTATGGACAACCCCTGATTTGGACTGGGGAAAAAAAAAGGGGGGGGGGAGAGAAACTAATGGTTTGAAATCAACACCTTTTACTAAAAATGTGATCATATTTTTCAATTTCTTTACAAATAGTTTAAGTGTTTATTTTTGTTTGTCTGTTTGTTTAAATTGTAGTGTGTTTTTTTCCACACAAAAAAAAGGTTTTACAAATTTAAAAAAAAATGATTTTACGTAATTGATACTGAGTACGTTGCTCAACAGAGTTTTAAGGTCTGTTTAAATGAATGCTGAGCTACAAGTAAATCAATATAAGTAATTCCCGTTGTCTGTATGGTTGTAATGTCATGCTGTTAGGTGGCGCTGCGAATGGATGTAATGCTGTTAGGTGGCGATGCGATCGATTTTGTTTTATAGTGCTGCACCAAAAATAACACTTTTCGAACGTTCCGCATAAAATTGTTTAATATGATAATAAATGAATCAAATAAAAATAAATAAAATAAATGAAATTTCTGCATTACGTTATTTTTTAAATCTGATGTGTATTTATTTTGAAAACTTACGTCATTTTTGACGGGTGATACACTGGTAATATAAAAAATTTAAGAGAAAATTGATTTTGGAACTGCAACAATAAAATGGTGCGCTATTCGCTACGTGTATCTTGGCTAGAAAAGTAGACAGGTGCAGTGTTCTTTGATGTTTTGAAAAGTACAAAAAAAAACTTTTTTTTTAAAAACTACATTCCAGTGGATGTAAATTTTTGACATGACTGAGGACTTTCAAATTTCATGATTATGAACACAAGCCAACAAATGTGAACAGTGTCTCGTCAAAGCATTCCTGGTTTGACAAACGTCTGCTGGTGGGGAAAAAAGGGAGGGGGGGTAGAACCAGAGACAGATGTCAACTGACCGACATTCGGTGTGAAATTAGTACAGAGGTTCTCATCATGGGATGTGTGACGATCTGAAATTTCAAAAAAGTTTAGTGCAGCGTGCAACTACTCGGATGATAGTTGTTTTTCTTCGTACAGTCATTAAAGTCATGGTATAGAAAAGGCCGCACATTACTGATATGTTTATTATTTTCTTTATTTGGTTGAAAATAATTCTGGATCCCAATGAGCCGCGTAAGTCAGTCAGTATCAAAATTAAAAATAAATAGGTCAAGGCTCCAAAGGGAAACACGCATTGTCGTGAGTAATCAGCACAAATGTTGTACACGACTAAGATAACCCATTATCAACATAATCAAGTGAAAAATACTTGGGTTATTCCTGTAGCTGATCTTTTTTGGCAGAGAATAGAACTAAACTTGCGTTATAATTGGTTAATCGTCTCTCACAACGGAAAACGTCCAGGCGCCTAAGGTGATGTTGCTATTTTTACGCCCTCTTTAAAAAAAAATTAAGCAAGATTGCACTAACAGATTTAGCCATTATAAAAAAATAATTGGTAAAAATTTCTAAAAATAAAATGTGTCAACAAATTTGACTCGGATAAGGCCTATAACTCTTGTAAACCATGGTGACGTTTTGTAGATACCAACAACTGTTGAGACATTAACCGACCCGAACAGCAAGATATTGATATATTTCAACATTTCAAAGAGATTGGCCTACACCAAATGCAGTATGTTCTTTTAATACATTTCGCCCACTAAATAACACACCTTACAATTTTGGTGGGAGCCTTTATTTGTACCCTTGACAAGCCTTATTTAAGTTATTTACGAAATTTACTTTCACTTTCATTCATAGCGTTCAGAACATTGCCATTGCTTCGAATAATTTCAAACTAATATTTCATTTTGTTAATTCCGATGGCAACAACTTCTCTGTGTTTTTTTCTCAAAAAATGTATTTTTTAAGAAAATTATTTTTGTGATTCTAACAAGAATGTTTGATAGCTACTAAGAAAGCTACCAGATATCAGTTGGGGAAGTAAAGGCGGCTGGGAATTGTGCTAGCCACCCAATCCCCTCGCATGCCGTGGCTATTGAAACTTGTGAACGCTGCTTCACTTGCCCCATAGGCCAACATGGTCTGAAAAGGGAACTTTTACTTATTACTAAGCATTAATCCAACCTATATTTTCAAGATACGCGCTGGACAATGTGTCGGTTTATTGCATGAAAGCAGAACAGGTATTAAGTTAGAGTTTTTAGACTTTTATAATTTTTTAAACACGGGACCTATACTGAAATAATTGTTTATATTTTGTAAATTATTCTTGTATATTTTGGTGATTGCTTTCACGACTTTTAAGCCAATGAGTTTGAGAATCGCTGAATAGCAGATGAACTCATAGACATAGAGACATTAACTGACGGATGGCATGACCCCTGCCATTGTTTTGACGTTCTGTGAGTGAGGACAGTTTCAACAATGCTAGAGCGTAGCTCATTATTCCCACTGAGTAATTACGAATAGCGAACATACTTGGTCTAAAGGATAGAGGAGGCGGAAAGTTGGTGGGACGGTGGGGTGGGGGGGGTCAATGGTGTAGAGGGGCATTCCATTTCAGGAAGAGTTTTGTTTGTGTAGCAAGAATGTCAAGTTCAGTGGACTTTGTTCATATTATTAATGGCTTTTTGGCCTCTTATAAAGGTTTTTATATTCAAAATAATATGTACAAATGAATGTGAAACCTGCTTGGATTTTGTCTGTTTTGAATACTCGACTAACATTCCTCGTGTCAGATTAAGGTGCATACACTGTAAACCAAATGTTTTCCTTGTTTGTATTATTTATTTAAACAGCGCAGTTTTGTGACATGCAATCATATTTCTTTTCAAAAGTTTTTTTTCTTTCGTCTGACTGTCTTCAAATATTATGACTTTAAAAAAGAGTTTTTTTAGACTTGTTGCGGTATTATTTTTTATATTAGCTGCTGTAAACAAGTGATAGTATAATAAAACGTTCTTCTTTAGTTCTAGAATTCATCACTTCTGTGACAGGAAAAGAATATCCCCTTCCCCGCGACCTGTGCCTTCCTTTCAAACTACTTTCATGTTTATCGCATACTTTGGGTGTCTGTCTTTAGAAGACTTCTTTTTTATTTTCCATGTGGACCCCATGAACTGAAGATCGTTTTGTTAAGTTGCGAAAAGTGCTCCTTATACAATCATCATTTTACTTATTGTGTCTCTTGAAAATTTAACGTAGCACGTATTTTAAGTACTATAAGACGCACCTTAATTTTTTAGCAATTAAAAAAAAAGAATAACATTTTAATAGACTTGTTACTGATTAATCCGGAAAAAAATAATCTATTAATTTCGAGCAATTATATTTTTATAACGCATATATAGATCCCGTAAAGTAGCGATTCATTATTTCGCGAAATCAGTTAAGTCGCCGTAATTTCATGGCTCCAAAATTTTGTGACCTAGCAGCAAATTCGTTCTGCTATCCCAGAGATAGGGAGGAAAAACCTTTTTTGTTTACCTATACACGTCTAAATAAATAATAACAATACGTGGGAAAAGTATGTAAGCAACAACAAATATAAAATTTAAAAAATATTAATTAATTGGAGAACAAAATATAGATCTAAATATTTTCTTAAATTTCATTCGAATTTTGATCAATCAAATTAATTTTAATCGATTAAAAGTATGAATGATTAATCGATTAATTAATCGTTATTTCCGCAGTCCTACATTTTAATGTTCACTAATTAATCTCGAGTGTAAGAGACACCTAAATATTGGAGGTTATTTTTTCGAAGAAAAAAAATGCTAAAATACTTTATGTCCTTTTCATATAATGGTGTTTAACATGGGTTGGTCCCCTGCCCAACCATTGAAAATAAACTCGTTCCTCTCCCAGCCTAGGCTCCAATGAATCCATTGCAGTATGTACCATCTAACAGGAGTAAGATCACATTACAGAAGCTACTCGTTCCTCTCCCTAGCCTAGGCACCAATGAATCCATTGCAGTAAGTACTATCTAACAGGAGTAAGATCACATTACAGAAGCTACTCGTTCCTCTCACTATCCAAGGCACCAATGAATCCCTTGCAGTAAGTACCACCTAACAGTAGTAAGATCACATTACAGAAGCTACTCGTTCCTCTCCCTAGCCTAGGCATCAATGAATCCATTGCAGTAAGTACCATCTAACAGGAGTAAGATCACATTACAGAAGCTACACGTTCCTCTCACTATCCTAGGCACCAATGAATCCCTTCCAGTATGTACCATCTAACAGGAGTAAGATCACATTACAGAAGCTACTCGTCCCTCTCACTATCCTAGGCACCAATGAATCCCTTGCAGTAAGTACCACCTAACAGGAGTAAGATCACATTACAGAAGCTACTCGTTCCTCTCACTATCCAAGGCACCAATGAATCCCTTGCAGTAAGTACCACCTAACAGTAGTAAGATCACATTACAGAAGCTAATCGTTCCTCTCCCTAGCCTAGGCACCAATGAATCCATTGCAGTAAGTACCATCTCACAGGAGTAAGATCACATTACAGAAGCTACTCGTTCCTCTCACTATCCTAGGAACCAATGAATCCCTTGCAGTAAGTACCATCTAACAGGAGTAAGATCACATTACAGAAGCTACACCTTCCTCTCACTATCCTAGGCACCAATGAATCCCTTGCAGTATGTACCATCTAACAGGAGTAAGATCACATTACAGAAGCTACTCGTTCCTCTCACTATCCTAGGCACCAATGAATCCCTTGCAGTAAGTACCACCTAACAGGAGTAAGATCACATTACAGAAGCTACTCGTTCCGCTCCCTAGCCTAGGCACCAATGAATCCATTGCAGTAAGTACCATCTAACAGGAGTAAGATCACATTACAGAAGCTACACGTTCCTCTCACTATCCTAGGCAGCAATGAATCCCTTGCAGTATGTACCATCTAACAGGAGTAAGATCACATTACAGAAGCTACTCGTTCCTCTCACTATCCTAGGCACCAATGAATCCCTTGCAGTAAGTACCACCTAACAGGAGTAAGATCACATTACAGAAGCTACTCGTTCCTCTCCCTAGCCTAGGTAGGCACCAATGAATTCATTGCAGTAAGTACCATCTAAAAGGAGTAAGATCACATTACAGAAGCTACTTGTTCCTCTCCCTAGCCTAGGCACCAATGAATCCATGCAGTAAGTACCATCTAACAGGAGTAAGATCACATTACAGAAGCTACTCGTTCCTCTCCCTAGCCTAGGCATCAATGAATCCATTGCAGTAAGTACAATCTAACAGGAGTAAGATCACATTACAGAATCTACTCGTTTCTCTCCATAGCCTAAGCACCAATCAATCCATTGCAGTAAGTACCACCTAACAGGAGTAACATCACATTACAGAAGCTACTCGTTCCTCTCCCTTATAGCCTAGGCACCAATGAATCCATTTCAGTAAGTACCATTTAACAGGAGTAAGATCACATTACAGAAGCTACTCGTTCCTCTCACTATCCTAGGAACCAATTAATCCCTTGCAGTAAGTACCATCTAACAGGAGTAAGATCACATTACAGAAGCTACTCGTTCCTCTCACTATCCTAGGCACCAATGAATCCATGCAGTAAGTACCATCTAACAGGAGTAAGATCACATTACAGAAGCTACTCGTTCCTCTCCCTAGCCTAGGCATCAATGAATCCATTGCAGTAAGTACCATCTAACAGGAGTAAGATCTTATTACAGAAGCTACTCGTTCCTCTCCCTAGCCTGGACACCAATGAATCCATTGCAGTAAGGACCATTTAACAGGAGTAAGATCACATTACAGAAGCTACTCGTTCCTCTCACTATCCTAGGCACCAATGAATCCCTTGCAGTAAGTACCATCTAACAGGAGTAAGATCACATTACAGAAGCTACTCGTTCCTCTCACTATCCTAGGCACCAATGAATCCCTTGCAGTAAGTACCACCTAACAGTAGTAAGATCACATTACAGAAGCTACTCGTTCCTCTCCCTAGCCTAGGCACGAATGAATCCATTGCAGTAAGTACCATCTCACAGGAGTAAGATCACATTACAGAAGCTACTCGTTCCTCTCACTATCCTAGGAACCAATGAATCCCTTGCAGTATGTACCATCTAACAGGAGTAAGATCAAATTACAGAAGCTACTCGTTCCTGCCAAAAACCAATCAGGATTGCAACAAGCTTCCAAGAGCAACAGTTGATAAGAAAACACTTGACACTTTTGTTTTTATTTTTTGTCCTCTATTTTCATTTCTATCTCTGATATCAGCTTCGGTTTCACCTATTGGCCCTTTACATAGTCCTGACCTACCTGGCGAAGGTCTCCTATCTACCTGGTGCATTTCCTGCATGGTAGATATGCTCCTAGTATGTTGACTCTGTGACACAAGTGTAATGCCACCGAGAAGTCTCGATGTCTCTGTTGTTCTCAGGCTACCTGTCGTATCAGTGTCTGATTTTATTTCTTGATTTTTCTTTCTTTCCATGTTTCAGTCAATGACATGTATTAATATAAATGTGGGCAGCATACACCTATTTCCACCTTAAAGGCATCTGTAATAATATTTTCGTTAACCACCTTGCATGCCATTTCTAAGAACACGAAATAATTTTAAACACATTTTTTACGGAAAAAGCACACTGTCAAATTTCAATTAAGATGCGTCTATGTAATCCTAACCTTCTAAAAATTATTGACATATCACATACAAGATTGCATTATTTGATTGGAATTAATATTAAGCTCTAGCATAATATTTGTACTACTCTCCGGTGAACTTGGCAGTAGTGAAATCAAGTTTTTAGTCAAGGGGCTAACTATACACATATGTCATGTTCAAATCGGCTTAACCGAAAAGGTGTGGGCATATTTCAAATCTGTATGTATTTATTGCCATTTTTGTGAACTCTATAAAAATGTAACTCAGCAAGAAGAAATTGATTGAAATTCTATCCAAAGAGATTTTGATTAATGCTCAATTAAAAAGCGTCGGCTTGTCTCAAATTTCAGACATGTACATGGGACCTCGCATGCCACTGACAGGATTAGTGGTGATTCCCCTGGATTACACATTTATCTAAATGGCGCCATTAGAATTACATTTTTAGCAAGTAGTAATTTTATAGTCATGAAAAGGGACCTCCCCTCCACCCTGTTTTAATTATTTATTATTTTGCTTCAACTTTTATAAGTCAATGTGTGGACGATTTTTCTAATACATATCGTGCTTTTTGTATCCCTCAGCAACAACATCAAAAGTGCATTTTACGTTGGAGTACATTTTAGGTGCTCCCCCCCAAACCCACACCCCCATAAACAGTAGCAAAGGAAGCGACAGAAGCCACCCATGCCTTTTACTTGAACAATTTATTTTAACAGAAAAACACATTCAACGACTCATGTTCATATATTCTAAGTGTAAAATTCTGTATTTGTCAATGAAATTACGCAATCATTTAAGAGCTGAAAACAATAATGTACAGCGTATCAAAATCAAGTTTAGTTTAATATTAGTATCCACCGAACAAACCAAATCTTATCTTGTGTCATCGTTTGTTACTTTGTCTTATCTTATCTGAGCCGCTGACTGAGTGAGAGCCGCTGAAGACTATGCAAGCGCACGAGTGACCATGTTCTTAGGCTGGGACGACACGTGTTTCATACAGGCTAATTAACGCCTTTGACAGGCCCCAGTGACGTGTGACACAACCGTCTTCGAGGAGACACACTATTCCAGTCCTTGGAATGGACGTATGGTAAAGTGCTTCTATCCAGATACAACCAGAACGACAACATCCGGGACTTGTTTAGTCGACTCATGGGATAACAAGTCATTTTTTTTTGTACTCCAAATTTATGAAATCTTCATCTGAGGAAGAGGAAACGAAACTATTTATGGACAGAGTACAGGGAAACTACAAAGACGGACGTCACGTCTGTTATGACATAACCAGGATAGTTAAGTATAGGGAAATATTACTAAAGAATAAAAGCCACGCCAAAACGAAAGTTAAGTTTGCAGATGGCTTTCCAGTTTATTGCAGATAAATTTCTACATACCTATTCTTATTTTATTATCATGTAAACAATACAGCTATTTCAAATTAAATGTATGAAAATCTCGATTCAGCAAAACGTGGACTAACTATTGAGCAGAGCTAATTTACTGTATTTATTTGTGAGTTTTATTTTCAATAAAATATTTTAAGACAATGCATTTGAATATAATCTATTTCATCGCGATTTCAAATATCGAACTATATTTATAAAGACACTTATATTTATTATTTGATTTCATTTCAAGCAATATCGCAAAACATCTCAAACTAACATATTAATGTTTTCGAAATTGATTAGCAATTCAATTACATCCCGTTACTAAAACGTTCATATTTATTATGTAGTTTCTTTAAACGAGGATTATCACTTTGCAATGAACACAAACTATATTGAAAACATAAACTCCTATAGGCCTAACTTATAGTTCATTTAACATCTTTGAAATTTGAATTTCAAAAGCTGCGAGTCAACCACACAAAAAAAAGAAGATCTATTTATGCAAGTTAAAATTGAAAATAGAAAATTCAGCATTTCTTATAAAGCACCTGCCGCTCTAAAATAAAGTGCTGCACTTTACGTTCAACCCTTACACAACCCCCTGTCTCAACCCCTTCCTACTCCCCCGTGTATGTATGACCGTGCCTGCGTGTTTTTACAGTGAGTCGGTCATAAATTCATAACCTCTGTCTCATGCAACAATGATGCGGCCTGTGTCACTGTGATAGATGGTAGATGTTTCATCACTTTAGTTTAGCCCCGAGAGCACAACCTGCACTCCACACTTTCACAACTGTTACCGGACCAAGGGGAAAAAAAACCCGCATTAAAATGATCAAAACTAAAATGACATCATCGACCCCGGGGAAACATGGAGGAAGGTGGTTAAACTCTGACTCAACGTTTGGAAATTTCCTGGTGCAATACTTTGACGGCAGCTTAACATCAAAACAAAAAAGAAAAACACAAAACAATGCTGAAAATTACATGTATTTTTTATAAATGTGGAGGTTAGCTGAAATAGTCATAAAAATGTATTGGCAGCTGTTTTTAGATAGAGAAAAATAAATAGAAGTAAAAAAAAGATTTTTAAAAACCACGTTTTTATAAGCGGACTAAAAAGAAGAAAATAATTTAAAACTTATTAGTTCAAGTACTTCGATTTAATATGACTAAAAACGTGGGGCGGGCGCTAATGAGGTTTAACATATGCGGTTCACTCATTCTCTCACTTATAGATCTCTCTTTTGCCTTCTACATTAGAAATCTTTAATTTTTATACCAAACACCCGTGTATAGAATACTATAAAAATTAAAAATTAAAAAAAACCGTAAAAAACAAGTTTTTCACTATAAATCCTTTATGTACGAGACGTAACTAAAAGAATGTTCATTATAATACGCAGCGCAAGACCATTCAGAAATACAAAATTGCAGTTGTGTCGTAAAACATGTTTAATATAATGCATACCGACCAGGAATATGTTTATAAAAAGAGTTGTCAATAAAATACGCACCTCATTGCGCGACAGAAAGGTTGTTCAATGTGATACGCACCGCGACGCTCTATCTCAAAAAATAGCATGATACATAGGAATAAATTAAATAATCTAAAAAATCAATAATTTAATTACGGTATATGCGATCGATCTGAAATTTTGATACATTGTTTTTATTATCGGTACGAAACTGCCTGCAAAATTTCAGCTCGCTAGCTTACGGGCGAGTGGGTTAAAAATAGATAAAAAGTTTTGGCGACAAGCAAGGGCGGGCGGCCGCAAGGGCGGGCGACCGCAGACACCACGAGTTAATATAAAGGATTTAAAAATAGCGTCGTATGTCCTTGAAACGGGAACATAGCACGTGGAAATCTTCCTCATCTCTTTTGTTGCACTGCATGCCTGCATTATTGGCACGGAGACTTATGCCATAAACACTAAACCAAGCAAAAACCACTCTTTATCTCTCCCCCCTCCCACTCTCTGTCTCACCCTCGCAAGCACACATCAACAAACACACACACACACACACAAACACACACACTCATACAAATCAAAACTTACCTTAACTGTTAGGACAGGTGTCTTTGCAGATTTGAGAAATGGATTCTTTTTCCGGTCGTTATACCTTCCGGTTTTTCTTTCCCCACTTCAACTTTAGCGCCTGGTGCAATTCAATTTTGTCTACCTGATTCTTTATTTTGGCTAAAAATAACTTTTAATTTTTTTTTAAACGGGACAAAACAAGTTTTTGACTATAAATCCTTTATGTACGAGACATAACTAAAAGAATGTTCATTATAATACGCAGCCCAAGACCATCCAAAAAAACAAAATTTTAGTTATGTCTCGTAAAACATGTTTAATATAATGCGCACCGATCGGTAATATATTAAAAAGTATTGTCCATATAATACGCACAGAATCGCGCAACAGGAAAGTATTAAAAAGGTCGTTCAATATAATACGCACCGCGACACTCTAACAACAATAACAACACACAGACGTAAACTCATTCAAAATCACTTTATCAGAAAAATTCAGTGAATTCAGCATTTTTCTGAGAAAGTCTACAGGTATTAGTTGTTTTTTTTATATTTGTATTGTATTAGTTCCTCCACCCTTTTGTGTTAAAAGGTTAAAGAAATTTATTTTGAGCACTTTTTGGTTTTGCTTACTTCTATTTGAGAATCAAGTTCAATATACTGTCTAATTCGAAAAAATTATTTTTACCCTAAGCACTTTCATATTACAATAGAACATTTTTCCATGTACATCGTTTTCTCTTAATTCACTTCTTACTTTTATAAATGTTTCTTATGATTATTTTTGCTTATTATTATTATATTGCAAATCATGTTATAAATTTAAAAAATACGTTAAAAAAAACTATAAATCCTTTATGTACAAGACATAACTAAAAGAATTAAACAATATAATTTGCAATGTATGTCCGTGACGCTACTAATTTTAGATACCAGGGAAAACCAAATTACTGCACCAATGCATCAAAAGGTGTGCAAATTAAAGATGCGCTGTAAAAAAAAATTATATGACGTCATTGTTTTCGCTCATACATGTATTTTAATTTTGTAAAAGGGATCAATGTAAAAAAACAACCCGTAAAAAACCAAGTTTTTGACTATAAATCCTTTATGTACGAGAAGTAACTAAAAGAATGTTCATTATAATACGCAGCGCCAGACCATCCAGAAATACAAAATTGCAGTTGTGTCGTAAAACGTGTTTAATATAATGCGCACCGATCAGGAATATGTTTATAAAAAGAGCTGTCAATAAAATACGCACCTTATTGCGCGACAGAAAGGTTGTTCAATATAATACGCACCGCGACGCTCTATCTCAAAAAATAGCATGATACATAGGAATAAATAAAATAATCTAAAAAATCAATAATTTAATTACGGTACATGCGATCGATCTGAAATTTTGATACATTGTTTTTATCATCGGTACGAAACTGCCTGCAAAATTTCAGCTCGCTATCTTGCGAGCAAGTGGGTTAAAAAACGATCAAAAGTTTTGGCGACAAGGTCGGTCGGCCGCAGACACCACGAGTTAATATAAAGGATTTAAAAAGAGGATTTGATGATGGTTAATTATAAAATAAAAAAAACAAAGGCGCCCTACAACCCCTATTATAAAATACTTTGTGTACATTTCAGAAAGTTTAATATTTCGTCTTTATCAAACAAGGACAAGTTAGTTGGACTTTTGAAAAGGTCGGCGCCGTAGGCGCCCTAAAAAAAGTGCATTTTTTATAAAATAAATAGATTTCAGCTGAAAATTTTCTTCTTTTTTGACGGGTGATACGCTAGTGTACATTATAATGCGCTGCGCAAGACAATCCAAAAATACAAAATTGTAGTAATGTGTCGTAAAACATGTTTAATATAATGCGCACGGATCAGGATATGTTTATAAGCTTTTGACAAAAAAGGGTAGGCGCCGTTGGCGCCCCACAGCTGCAGTGAGCGCCGTAGTCGCCCTACAATTCCTATTATAAAATACTTTGTGTACATTTCAGTATGTTCAATATTAAGTAGTTATTAACCAAGGATAAGTTAGTTGGGCATTTGAAAAAAGTGGGCGCCGCAGGCGCCACGGCGCCGCAGCACAACCTAGTATGTTTATAAAAAGTGTTGTGAATAAAATACGCACTTTATTGCGCGCCAGGGAAAGGTTGTTCAATATAATACACACCACGACACTATAACAAAAAAAGTTAACATGTTACATAGAGATAAATAAAGATAATCTAAAAATTCATTAATTTTATCACGGTACAATAGATTTAACTGACATTTTGATACATCATTTTTATCGTCTGCACTAGTCTGCCTGCACAATTTCCGCTCGCTTGCTTACGAGGAAGTGGGTTCAAAAGCGATCCAAAACATTTTCGGCACTCAATCAAGCAAGCTGACACCACGAGTTAATATATAGGATTTAATTTTTAAAAAACATAAAAAACCAAGTTTTTTACTATAAATCCTTTATGAACGAGAAATAAATAAACGTATGTTTATTAAAATGCGCAGCGCAAGACCATCCAAAAAACAAAATGGTAGTTATGTGTCGTAAAACATGTTTAATATAATGCGCACCCATCAGGAATATGTTTATAAAAAGTGTTGTCAAGTAAATACGCACCTTATTGCGCGACAGAAAGGTTGTTTATAATACGCACCGCGATACTCTATCTCAAAAAATAAAATGATACATAGAGATAAATAAAATAATCCAAAAATTCAATAATTTAATTACAGTACCCGCGATAGATCTGAAATTTTGACGCATCGTTTTATCATCGGTACGAAACTGCCTGCTAAATTTCAGCTCGCTAGCTTACGAGGAAGTTGATTAAAAATCGATCCAAAGTTTTTTCGGCACTCAAGCAAGCAAGCAGACACAACGAGTTAATATAAAAATTAAAAATAACTTTAAACGCAAAAAAGAAAATAGCAAATAAATAAATAGATGAATGAATGAATAAAAAAAAAGACTTTCTGAAATATGCTTATGCGTTTCCGAAGGCTCCAACGAAAGTGGATATAACATGGCCTACTTACAATTGTTGGATCTTTAATTGCAATATTCTGTGTACAACTAGTGTAACCCGTCAAAAATGACGGAAGTTTTCAAATTGAATACATTTCAGCTGAAATCTATTAATTTTGAAAAAAAATACACATCAGAATAATAAATAATGTAATACAGAACTTTATTATCATATTGAACAATTTTATGCGGAACGTTCGAAAAGTGTTAATTTTGGTGCAGTAATTTTATTTTATTATGTTGATCGCAGCGCCACCTAACAGCATTACAAATTTTTTTTAGCGTCACCTAGTTACATCCATACATACAGACAACGGGAGTTATGTATATTGATTTATTCACTTTCGTCATTTAAAAAAATTCCAACTTAAGCGTTTGTTTTTTTTAAAATTAAAATATATTTCTTCAATTTCATGTGTGGCTTTTTAAGCAGATGCTACTGACTGAATAGTTGTGAAGAATTTTGACAACTGAAACACAATGCAATTTCTAAAACAAAATGTGCCAAGCCTTATTCTCCTCATTACGAATGGAAAGAGGAACGTCATCTATAGTTTTATTCGAGTATCCTCCTTCTAGTACACACATGCACATTACTGCACATCTTGAGATACACACACAGAGTAGATAGAGAGAGAGAGAGAGAGAGAGAGAGAGAGAGAGAGAGAGAGAGAGAGAGAGAGAGAGAGAGAGAGAGAGAGAGAGAGAGAGAGAGAGAGAGAGAGAGAGAGAGAGAGAGAGAGAGAGAGAGAGAGAGAGATGGAGAGAGAAGAGTCAAATCCAGATGGAATAAAAAAAAACATCAGAAAGCCATACACACGTACATGACACACGCACACACTTTTCCAGCAGATTTGATGAAATATTGCCGAATAGTTTTACAGGTCACCAGAAGATCACCGTGACACCAGGCGTTGGGTGTCACCAGACGTCAGGCTGACAACTGACATGACACGCCCACACACGAAATAGGTATTGTAGAGGGAAAAAAACATGTGCCAAGGAAAATGGGAGTAATTTCCGCGGCAAATTTTCTAATAATTTTAATACTTTTTAAAAAAATATATACTTTGTAAAGATATTCACATTGTTAAAACAACATGTAATAATGTTAAACAATTTGTCATTAAAAAAACAATTTAAAAAAAACTGAAACATACTGCAGAACCAGTCACCACAACATATATTATAGGAGACGGCGCTATTGAAAAATAATTGTAATGTCATGTGATTATCTATGATGTAGTCACAGCGGTCATTGACCATGCACATTTCAATAACACGATAACCCTTAAGCATTCCCGTTATGATAATTTTACAAATTTTCTAAAAATAGTAACATTACGGTGTAACAATTTCCGGAGTGAGAAACGACAAGAGCTAATGACTTATTTAAAATAGTTGTATGTATTGAAAAATGTCACGTTTCTTTTAAACTCCCATTTCGTTTCACCACTTATTCATTTAAACTCACTCCACCCCAACCCCCCTCCCCCCCACAATCCTACACACCCTCGAAACATTCCAAATTTTTCCAAGGATGGCGTAATAGCAAACTTTGTGAGGCCCTGTTTTATCTTAATTTCTACACCTGTTGCCAAACCTTGCCTAAAAATAACGATGAACTCATTGACGTGCCTGCCTGCTCGCCCCAGCTTATTAACCATCATGTGGTCTGGCTTATTCATCTCTAAACAAGTTCATCATTTCGTTATCAGCCTTGCAGCAAAACGGTGCCATATTTTTTTCTTACATTTTTTTCCCCCAAAATTGTGGGAGGTATACATTAAGAAGAATGTTTTGCGGTGTTCCCAACAGCAAAATTAACACGTAAAATCACATCGTCTTGGTTTTCACTGTTTTTATGGTATTGTGATAAGCTGGTATTGAGGAAATGAGATATTGAGTTAAAATAGTGGTGTGGTACTGACGTACTGTGGTATTTTGGAATATGCGTTATTGAGATATTATGGTACTGAAATATTGCGGTGCTATGGTACTGTGGTACTGTCGTCTTGTGGTACTGCGGTATTGAGGTAATGTGGTATTAGATAATGTGATAATGTGACATTATGTTCGTGAGGTTTGGTGTAGTGACGTATTGGGGCACTGAGTATTGAAATACTGTGGTATTGTGATATTGTGAGACTATGCCATTACTTACGTGCAACTTCTTTGAAACAAACAAATAGTCCAATGCCTAAGTCACCACAGTTGGAAAAAAAAACGCTGTAATGATCCCCATTCGTTACGCCCACAATGTGATTACTGTGTGAATTAGTTGGAGAACAAAGTCTTCGAAATTTGATTGAATAAAAATCTGAAGTAGGTCTAAACTTGTATTCGATTAATTACATCGTATTTCTTTTTTTGACGGAAATAACTACGCAAAGGTCATTGTAGAAAACGTATATTCTCAAGTTTAAACTCATGCCATCTAAGGGGCCGTCCATAAAGTATGTCACGCTATTTTTGACCATTTTTAGCTCCCCCCTCCCCTGTCACAAACTGTCACTAATCTCGGATCCCCCCCCCCTAAAGTACGTCACACTTTCGAACAAAAATGTTGTTTTTTATTAACAAAATAATTAAAATTTAATATAAAACACCGTGACGTCACACATGGCCAGGTCCCCCTCCCCCTGTCACAAACTATCACACTTTCCTACACCCCCTCCCCCCCCTCTGGAGTGTGACGTACTTTATTGACGGCCCCTAAGTGGTGTGCCTTTGACCCAGCGCACAGGAACGTACAGATGTTGTTGGTGTAAGAGTTCATTACCATGGCCACTTTCAGCCCCGCCCGCCTCGTCTCACACCCCAACTCCATAAGCTTATCAATTATTTTTTCCGTCACCTATTCATTCGAACATAGATTCATAATTAAATATCAATATCAGATCGTTCTCATTTTATGTCATGCATATGTATTTTATGTTTGAAGAGTCGAATCACTAACAAAAAGCCTTGCTCCTATTTTGCGTGTACAACTCTAATTATGTGACATGTTTCCTGATGACAAATGTATCTAAGCTAGGAGTTCTCAACGGGATTATATTTCGAACTTTCAAAACCATTCTCAAGCTATATTAAATTTCACAGCTGTTTAACCCAACCTAACGACATGGAGTTTTCTTGCTGGTTTTGAAAACTAAAAACTCGTTAGCCATTCCGTGTGCGCATAATATCTAAACGTTTCCGTATAATATAACATGCCCGTATAAATCATGACTGCAGAGTGATAAACGTCATTTCCGACTTAAGAGCAGACCCGTTTGTAACCAAAAGTTGCATTAATGATCCCTTCCATTTACGATAAGCACATTTGTGTGTCTGGAAGATGGGGGTTGGAACAAAAAATAGGGGGGGGGTAAGGAGTTAAACGTTTTTATTGATACATTTATTGCATTAAGAATTATTAATGCAATCTAATGTAACGATGTTACTTTGTAACTCTTTTTATGTAGGCGTTCTCACAGTAATTAATCTTGTGCACAATAATTCACTGACGAATTCGTTTATCCAAAACAACTTTAATATATATATACATTGTACACATAAGAATCATTTGAGGTAATATGACGTGGAAATCTTAAGTATACACGATACAACCTTCCCTCGTCGGAAGTCTACACACAACTGTTCGCCCAACACTTTCAACCAATAGAAATGCTCCTTTCTTCCCGCGTCCACCCTACATGTGACCTTACGTCACACATTTATGTTAATCAGATGTGACATTCACCCCCATCCTTCAAAAAAAAATGTTTATGAAATACAACATTTTTGGTCTTCATAAAATCAAATCAATCTATATCTATATTCAAATTTCAAATATTTATCATCAATGAACATTCATTTTCTTACATACAACTTCTGGATATAGAATCAATAAGAAAAAATCTGTAGGACTGTAACAGTCTAAACATAAGAAATAATGAGAAAAAATCTGTAGAACTGCAACAGTCTTAACATAAGAAATAATGAGAAAAAAATCTGTAGAACTGCAACCGTCTACCTGTGCTGAAAAAATGAAAATGGACTTTTAAACACATCTGTAATTTTGTGTAATTAAAACATTTAAACACTCAATATTATTAAAATTAACTAATAATCCAATAGAAATGCTCCTTTCTTCCCGCGTCCACCCTACATGTGACCTTACGTCACACATTTATGTTAATCAGATGTGACATCTAATAATATTATTAACCTTCTAAAAATGATACGTTTTAGCAGCCGCGGGTTGGCTACGAAAACGGTGGCTTAACTAGTTTTTCGACCCAAATCTGAACACTTACATCATCATCTTATCTTATCTTATCTGTTTACAGACGCTCCTTCTATACAGAAGATTATTGCGTCCTACGCTTATCTATGGTTTGTGTTTAGTCCTGCATTTTTATTAGAGATTTAAATGTTGATAAAGTGTTGGTTTTCCTGGATTCTTCAGGCAACCCATTCCACGCCCGAATTCCGGACGGGAAGAAGGAAAACTTGTATGTGTTTGTTCTTGCATACGGAATAAGAAAGGTGTTTTTATCCTTATGTCTATCTGAGGGTTGTATTAAGTTATCTTTGTGTTGTATTTCTAAATTAGAATTAATTTGCTTTATGTATGATTATCATGCTCCAAACTTTATATGGTGCTGTAATATACCAAACCATCAGACACTCCAGCACGCATTATTACAGTTACAGCGCCACATTGCTCAAATAATTTAGTGTCATAGAGATATTAGTTAGAGTAGGAAAGCAGGGCATTGTGCTGGCCACACAATCCCTTGCTCGTTAATGGTGGCTAAATAAAACTTGTGAACGCTACTTCACTTGCTTCATAGTCCGTCATGGACTGGAAAGGGGGTTATAAGATTTTTTTTAAAATTAGGAAAGCATTATTACAGTGTTTTAAATAAATGGGCAACAAAATACCCATGTATTGTTGTTATGATTTTAAAAAATGTATACAATTTCTTTTTCAAAACATTAAATAATTATTTTTTTTACGAGTAAACTCTTAAGTGGTCATTATTTATTTGTACAAAATTTTATATCGGATCTGTTTCTGCATAATCCCTAAAAATAATTCTTAAAAGAGAATTATTTTTTTTTAATTGTTTTCCGCACTTGTCGTGCTTGTGTTTAACACTGAAATCGTTCTGTCTCTCCGTGTCATCTGTCTGAACTTCTTAAACAATTATAGCAATATCCAAGGTTATTACATTCTTATCATAGCAAATATAAAAATAAGAACAAACATAAAATACTAAGAAAATAAAAAATAAAAAACTGTCTGGGTCTCCATTTTCAACAACTGGCGACTTGAACGTAACATTGTTAACAACAGTGATACATGACACATCCAGTTTGCCCACTTTGTGGTGAGGAGAGTGGGGGAGAAACACAAACATTTCAACTCTTTGTGGAGGAGCCAGTGAAGAGTAGGGGCTGTAAAAGATTGTAGGGGGGATGAGGGGGCAAAGTGAAAACAAACATTTCCAAACTCTGCAATGCGATGTTTACCAAGACAATACAAGACTTCATCATCCATCCAGTAGAGAACATTTTCTCACCTGTTACATCCATTACCTTCTTGCTCTTGGCAACAATATACATTTATGTATACAGTATACATATATATATATATAGCCTACATATATATATATATATATATATATATATATATATAATATATATATATATATATATATATATATATATATATATATATATATAGAGAGAGAGAGAGAGAGAGAGAGAGAGAGAGAGAGTAGAGAAGAAGAGGAAATAATGGGTGGGTTGGTGGTGGGGGTAAAAGAATACAACTATTTAAAAATGGTTTTCAACTTTGTATTTGTATATTTCCGCCATTTTCAACTTTGTATATGTCCGCCGTTTTCAACTTTGTATTTGTATATGTGCGCCGTTTTCAACTTTGTATTTGTATATGTCCGCCGTTTTCAACTTTGTATTTGTATATGTCCGCCGTTTTCAACTTTGTATTTGTAAATTTCCGCCGTTTTCAACTTTTTGGCGGATAAAGATGAAGACTTTGAAAAAAAAATAATTTGAGCGGTTGCATTTTCAGACATTTTTGTTATCGGAATGAAGAGCATAAAACCTAGACTTGGAAACATGGGAGTTGATATTGATGGCCAAAATACAGACGTGAGTCATCCACAGAAATATTTTAAAAAAAGGGGGGGGGGCATCAGAAGTACGGAAAAGGGGAACAGTGTACCACCGTACAAGTCGGCATCCTGAGTGACACGTTAACAGGTGGCGGGTGAGTCAGGCCATGTCTTCACCTATCCCGCTAGCCGGAGCTGGTAGCGAGCAGACTGTCTTAATCTGAAACTTGTGTTAAATCAATCCGTAGGTACAAGTGCAAAGTGGTTACAGGGACTCCTAGACGAATTGCGATGTTGTTGTTTTTTAGCCAGAAGTTTTATTTTTACTCTTCTTTTAATTAAAATTTTATATAGATCTATCCCATTGAGGACAGATTTGGTTCAGATTAATTAAAATGGATTCGAAAGGAGAAAAAACTCTTTGCATCATAGTGTGGGACTATGTCATTAAAGAAAGTCATTTCTTTAGTCAAGTATTAAAGAAATCATTTCAAGGCTTGCTTTTCTCCCTCTTGTAGTAGTTGGGAAAACGGCATTTTTTTTCTTCAAAAGAATAATCATAAACGTGCACATATTCTAGTTTTGATTAATTTAACAATAGCCACATCTCTTTCGGAACACATATACGGGAACTAGTGTCATTAAAAAATGGTCAAGAGCTTTCCGTCTGCGTCTTATTGTCATTGCACCTTGAGCAGAAAACCCCCCAAAGAAGGTTTTTGTCTTCCATGCATTTCACACCTTCTCCAACAACTGAACTTCCTGTTAGATAAAACTAGAGGAGCTCAGACGATCGGTCTCCAATGAATAGCTCCCACAAGTTTCTGTCGTCATTTTTTACCTGTGCACTTTTCGTCTGGCTGGTTACGATGGTCAAAGTAGATCTCTTCTATTAGTTATAGGAACAATTTGTTTTAAAAAAAGCTTTTATGTATCCATCTTCTCCCCACAACTTAGTTTAAGAAAGATTTTTTTTTAAAGTTTTTAAATTACGACGTATAAGGCTATCCATAAAGTACGTTACGCTCCAGAAGGGGGAGGGGGTGTAAGAAATTGTTACTGATTGTGACATGGGGAAGGGGGGGGGTCAGGCCGTGTGTGACGTCAAGTGTGCTTCAGATTAAATTTTAATTAGGTGTTAATAAATAATAAAAAATTGTTCGGAAAGTGTGAATAAATTTAGTGTGGGGTGGTATCTGAGATTTGAGCTAGTTTGTGACAGCGGGGAGTGGGGTTAAAATGGTCAAAAATAGCGTGACGTAATTTGTGGACGGCCCCTATCGCCCGATGCAACTCTCTAATATTTTATCATTGCACTGCCTCTGAATTGAAACCGCCCTGCGTCCTGTTTAAATGACCCTTTTCCGCCAGCTACCTGATGGTAAAAGCAAAGCACTTTTAACCCAAAAATCCCGCCAACCTGTCTCACAGGGAACACCGTCCCCGAACCGAGGTGCGCCTTCACATGCACGCCACTTGAACGTCTGTCAACGAAACACTAAACACGCTCTCTGTTGTGGCCTTTTGTGAAAGTCTGCTGTGAACTACAATACAGGAGAGAGGACAGGAAAAAAAAATTCAACTTTTAAGAACAGTCATAAAAGCAATGCTATCATGAACATTTAAAAAGGGGAAAAAAATAGATAAAATTATTCCGGATTTGATATAGATCTAGTTGAAACTGAAATTCAAGTTCTGTGAAATATGAAAACATCAAATTCACGTCTGGAGATTAAACGTTCCCAAGGTTGCAAAAATCTAAATTTGAAATGAGCATGAAAATATTTCGGAAAAAGTCAGAATCTTGAAGAGAAAAGTTTTACTTTTGAACAAGTTATTGAATATGGTTTGAGTGAGCCTTAAAAAGATGCAACAAAACAACAATGCATATGATAATGTTTCATTTCAATTTAAATTTCGAATAAAAAATCTGAGCAATTGCTCCAAAGAGAAGTTACAATTTCCTGACCTATGGCTTCATTCATTTATTTGTCCAACAAACCCCGATGTTTTCTCGCCCAATGAACAGTGGCGTGTAAGCTGTGGGTCGAAAGATGCGACTTGATTCTTCCAGAGGCAATTATTAGAACCATACATTGATGGTGAAGGTTCTGCGTTAACTGTTCAACAATGTTCCATTTAGGCTGCGAGGCCGCGCAGCAGTTAAGAACTACCGCGCAGCAAATTTCGATAAAGATAATTTATTTGTGTTTATGGGATTTATAATTTTAAACAGGAAAAAAATTGATCCTGCATAACGTTGCACTAAAGTTTATTATGTTTCACACGAACCAACGCATCTCAAAAGGACCATTAATGTTAAGTATTTTGTTTTGGTAGCAAATACCACATCACGCCCACGGCCAAAACTAACTAAGCCCAAATACATTAACGCTGAGAAATATTCCAGCTCAAATTTGAAATGGCCCATAGCTTGCACTTCACAACAAAATCTAGGCTATATCGCAGCGCCATAAAGAAGAAATGCACGATATTTTTTTTTAAAATGTATGATAAAAAAATATATGTCCGTAAACTCGTTTTAAAGTCAAAACGTCTGCGTTGCTGGTGGTCTTTGTTTAAGGACAGTTTCTAGAGAGGAAATAAATGTCCGTCATTTCAACGCATTGATCCCGCTTCCTTTATTTTAGTGAGCTTATCACGCAATGTTTGGACGCTGTTTGGCTCGACTGCTTCTCTAGCGCCATTCATTGCAAGGCCGTGTTTATTTGTTTGAGGCCGATGTGTTTTAGGTGTCGGGGGGGATTACAAAATGACGATAAAACCCTTTGTTTGTTACCTGAAGTTAAACTCTACAGATAGGTAGCACACCAAAGTTTGACATCTACTCAATTCACATGCACGATTCTCAAACTGTGACGACAAACCGTCATAAATCTTAAAAGCGTCAGATAAAGAATAAAAAACATATTGATAAAATATTACTTGTTAAGAGGAAATAATGGCTATAGACATAAACGCAGTTAAAAAAATATACATGTGTTTGCTCTTTTATAAAAAAAGAATACTACAGCTATTACTGTAAAAACGTCCGCAATCTTAACGACTTGGCGAGGGTTTTCTTTAAAATTAACGATCCAGTTTTAAAAAGGCAAACACTATATCTTATATACCCCTGACAATTAGCGTATCAACATCTGGCAATTAGTGTGTCCACATCGGGCAAATATGGTTTCCACATCTCTGAATTAGTGTTGCCTCATCTGGCCCTTAGTGCATCCACATCTTGGAATTATTGTATCCACGTCGGGCAATTAGTGTATACGCCCCTAACTATTTGAGTCGACCATCTCGTTGAAAAGCTAACTAATCCACATTAATGAAGATAACCCGCAAATTATGAAGTCACCATATTGTACAACCCGCTTACACCGAAGTGTTTTTAAAAGTGCTTTGGAAATATTTTTAGCTTCAAAAATATCTTTTAAAATGTTTTCATTACAAGTCATAGTTTTGTCCGTCGTATTATTATTTTACCAGACACAATTCTAGGTATAGAAAAAAACGATTCATATTTACCGAAAGTGTTTTCTAAAGATATTTTTTACGGTGATGTATCTTATCGCAAGGGCGTAATTTGTTTGAACAGCAATATTTACAGAATATTCAATACCAAACTATGACTCTTGAAACATCACGATCCACCAGTTTTAGAAAACGGAAGTTGTTTTTTTTTGGGGGGGGGAGGGAGGGGGGGTACATTACTCGTTTTCTCTTCAGAGCATCCAGCGAGTATACTAAAAACACAGAAAAGTAATAAATCGCTTGTAATGACATATCAATATATAAATGAAATGGTGAATGATATGCCGGGTGTACGAGGACTCACAAGATGAAATGTGACTTGGTGATTTACTGTTCAGGAAACTATCCATGAGAAGACTCAGGCCTTTTTGACCTGCTTCTGGTTGAGCCATTGTGACAAACATTTGCTTCCCTTTGTTTTCTACATGGATTTGATTTCATATCAGAAATATGGAAATTTCTTGGGTTTTCGGTTTGACCAAGCTTATTAAATTATTATTCAAATTTCTGAGTATACTATGAGGACGTATCTGGTCAGATAATTACGAATTTTATTTAACTTATGTTAGCTTAGTTGACTTACCAGGACACACTTCATTATACTAAAAACATATTGTTACTTATATATTTATGCTGAAAAACATTATTTTAGGAAAACATTGCCTAAAAATAGTACCAATGCGTCATGACATATGACGTTTTCCGGTCTGAAAAATAACAAAACCTATTAAGGCAGCAAAGACATGCTAATAAATTTAGTAAAAAAATTTTTTAAAGAAGATTCCATAGATGCAGTGTCTGGGATACATCTATTTGTTACTCGATGAATCGTGTTTTTTAGCATTGAAAAGTACTGCTACAAGTATAAGGTCATTGCTGACTTAGTATATTAACTTGAAGCCGCTGTTTTAAGGCCCTCCCCCCCCCAAAAAAAAACAAAAAAAACTCTGATGTTACGTATATGTCTACTAGAATTACGTCTGTGTGGGGAGAGAAAACAACCACCGCGTTCCCCTCCCATAGTAGCCGTCCTTCGGAAAAACAATAAAACAGATTTGACCTTGAACAAAGGTCAGATTCGTGAAAAGCTTTTTCAAGCCATTTGGGCTTAAAACTTGTCCCATTTACCCCGGTAAACCTCAGACAGATATTGTTTTTATTTAAAGTATAGAAGTTTCTTTAACTTAAATAAAATATTACAAGGTTTAACTCATATTAATTTATATTATCAAGGAAGGCAATTTTCTGAGTTATTTTTGCGAGTGTTAATTTAATTATATTTATTGAAATGATTAGTTTTATGATGATGTATAAATATCACACAGATTAACTCTTGGGATCCAATAAAAATTGCATTAAGAGGACGTCAAAACCGATATATCCAGATTTGATCATTTTTTTTAGTTTCAAAGATTCGCGCAATCAAAATCTGGCTACTTTCTTAATTCAAACTACAGACAAAGATCGTCCAAAATCTGGCAACTTCCTGCTTTCAGTTACAGTCAAGGTTCTTGCAATACATTTTCTTATCCTTTTTGAAACTCAACATTTAAGCTTTTAATTTATCGCGTGAACTTGTATGTGCATGGAGGGGTGTGTGTGTGTGTGTGTATGTGGAAGAGTCTGTCTGTGTGTGTGGTGTGTGTGTGGGTGTGTGTGGAAGGGGATGTGTGTGTATGTGAAAGAGGGTCTGTCTGTGTGTGTGTGTGGGTGTGTGGAAGGCTGTGTGTGTATATGAAAGGGTCTGTCTGTGTGTGTGGGTGTGTGTGGAAGGGTGTGTGTGTTTTTGTGGAAGGGTCTGTGTGTGTGTGGTGTGTGTAAGAGTGTGTGTGTTTTTGTGGAAGGGTATGTGTATGTGGGTGGTGTGTGTGTGGAAGGGTGTGTATGTGTGTGTAAGGGTGTGTGTGTGTTCAAACTGGGTTGAAATAAAAAGCCGTTAAGTTACTCGGGTTGACATTAATTGCATCATTGAATGAGGCAGACGTTCATTCAGAGATTCTCGTGGGCGTGGGAGGGGGTTGGAGTACGATCACGTGATCGGAACCAGTCACTAAATGTCAGTTGTTTAGAGCCATGGCAATAATTGTGCCGAGGTCAAGGCAGGTTTTTATCTGAATTTTTACATTTTCATTTTTAAAAAAAAATTTAAGATGATTGATTTTGATATAGCCCCGATCTCGAAAACCGGTGATACATTCAATGGTAGGCAATAGGTTTGCGATTGATTCATAGAAAAGTACGTACCAAAGAAGGAATTCAATTATGATTCATATATATGTACATGTATATACCGTATATATGTAAACTGAAAAATAAACCGATTTCATTAATTTCAGCAGATTATGTACTACTAGTAGTAGTACTACTTCGTGTTTTCTATGTACAGTGTATTTAATAACCAATAAAAAAGAAGCAAATAGTATAATCAATAATCTTTGCACTTTCTAAAGTTTTATAGCAAATATTTTATTTGTAAAGTGACCTTCTCATTTTGAAATTTCAAAATTTTAAGCTTAAAAATCAAAATATTTACTCGCCTTTAGTTTTACCATTGATTTTATTAATATGAATGACAATTCCACAATGATACACAGGAGTGCCGCCGATAATTATAATTGCATAACAAGTTATTATAAAGTTTTTGTTTGATTTACATTTTGCTGATTAATTTGAAAATTTAACAGTTTGTCATTAGAAAAAAGCCGTCTACTATATCAATAAAAATTTTTTTTTAATTATCCATTTTTTAATCTAATTATTAAAAATTAAAATATACAGACGATGAAGACTTTTCGAACATTTTCCTTGTCACCCAGAGTTATCATATTTTAGTTAGTTGACCAATGTTGTTTTCTACTTGCTGGGCGAAAAGTGTAACTAACTACTTCAATGTTATTCAAAGATAACTTTTTTTTATGGAAAGTACATTTGAAAAATGATAGATTTGCCGCAGTAACCATTTTGGATTTATGCTTTCACGGCAAAAAGAGAGTAAAACGGGCGTAAAAATATCTGTTTCTTTATTCACTTGGGAGTGTTTCGTAAAAACATCTGTTTCTTTATTCACTTGGGAGTTTTTCGTAAAAACATCTGTTTCTTTATTCACTTGGGAGTTTTTCGTAAAAACATCTGTTTCTTTATTCACTTGGGAGTGTTTCGTAAAAACATCTGTTTCTTTATTCACTTGTGAGTTTTTCGTAAAGACATCTGTTTCTTTATTCACTTGGGAGTGTTTCGTAAAAACATCTGTTTCTTTATTCACTTGGGAGTGTTTCGTAAAAACATGTTTCTTTATTCACTTGGGAGTGTTTCGTAAAAAAAATTATAAAACAAATATCTCTAACAATCGAAATCTTAAGGTAAATGTAACCCAATATGAGGGCTTCCATTGAAACAATACCACGCCTTTCACATCTATTTATCCAAATTAAAAGTTGTTGTTCGTTCGTCCGTCGATACGACGAGGACCACTCTAATCATCCGAGGGTTGTATGGGATGGATGACAAAAGTGACTTGCGCGGTGACTTGGATTTAAGTGAGAAGGAGTTGCGCAGTTCGTCGATCTCACTCTCTCGCCCGAGGCCATCTTATCCAGCGGCAGGACTAAGTCGAGACGGCTGGTGATGGAGACGGGTGCAGTGGATGGCCATGATGTCCTGTGTGTCTTGTCATGCCCTTAGCGTTCCACAACGCTTTGCTGAGATTCGCCTTTTTGACCGTTGACCAACTAGTGGTTCCTCCGCTCTGTCCACCGAATCCAGTCTTCACGTGCATAGATAGACATATCTAGATCACCGAGGGTTTGAGACTCGTCGGCTACCCTCACCAAGTTTAGCCAGCCAGTCGAAGCCGTTGCCCGGGGTGTCAAATTAAAAGTAAATATAAAACAACAACATTAAGATGTATAGCCTTCCTGGCATCGGTGTTACCAACCATCCTCATTCTTCCACGTGTGCTTTAGTGTCGTCTTTATATGTAAACTAAAAACCTTTTTAAACGGCATCTTTCTAAATATCAAATAAAGTTAACATTTAATTAAAATATACAATAATTCAACTTCTACAGCAGAATATCTGGTGGTGAAAACCAGAACAAAATTGTTCATATTTGATACATCTTTAGCTGTTCTTTAATAAAGACAAACTGAGTCTATAAACTCTGTCCTACGGTCTATGTATTCACCTTTGATCTGTGAATTAATAATCATGTGCCTTCATAACACAGCGAGAATGAAATTGCCGCTTAGACTATAGAATTATTGTGAAATCTATTAATTGTTTTCTATTTGGGAGCGCTTCTATTTGTCATTTTTAAGCGTGAGGGGGGGGGGCCGTCTTGTTTTTGTTCCATTCGAAATTGTGTATAAGTACATACATCAGAGGTGTGTGAAATGAGTTTGGCCTGCGTGTCTGTAATCTGTGAGTTTCCCCGTAGACTTAGTGAGTGACAATCAAATTGTGTAGTCCCAAATGAAGATCTGTTAAGCTCATCAGCTTGTGTTCCGTTGTGACTGATGTTCCCTTCTGTTCAAACCACCGAGCCACACGCAGACTCAAGGGAGAGGAGCCAGTAGGTCTCACGCCAAGTTTGCTGATTGCATAAACAACAAACAGACCGCTGAAGTATAGGACAGCAAGTCTACAAAAGCGTTGAACATCCAGAGCGTTAAAGTTTTAACAGCCATATTTTTTAGACCTACGAACTCCATTCTAATCACGTTCTTCTCAAAATATGAAAGCGTGGAAGGTCGCCAATAAATTGCCACTTTAAAAAAAAACTTTTTAGATTTTTAATATAACATATCAATTTTGCAAAACTGTGACAATAAATGTGTGTCATAAGAGAAGTCAAATGAAACTGAACGCAATTTCTCTGTGTTTGAAGGTCCAAAATTTCATTTTAAACTTAAAGTTTTGAGATTTAACTTTTATAGAGGTATTCTTATCCATTTTTTTGTTTGCGAAATAGCGTCGAACTTCCAAAAAGATGACTTACTCGTTTGTTTTCATGGTAAAAGTGTTTTTACAAAACAATACTTGAGTTGTTTTCGGATTGAAAAGCAGATAAAAATTAAAATCGTTTGATAAAAAATAGTTTACAGATTGCGGCGTTTAAAATTGTAGCTATAACGGGTAAAAATCTCGAGAAGTGATAAGGTTAGGTTAATCATTTCATAGGAATATTCCAACGATGGTAGGAAAATCACGCATCTAAACTTTTAAATCAAACTGTTATCGGACCTCACCTGATCTAATCTTACGTTTTCTTTAGAGAATACTAGTTTATCAATAGAACAAGTTATTTATTAAAATTCCAGGTTTATCTAGGTGTAACGACGAGTGTAGTCTACGTATTTTCTGATATGGTTGCGAACTCTCCATTTTTCCTCATGTTAATGCCAAGGGGTACAACTCGGATCTCTAAATTGAACACATATTTGAGAACCCTTGAGACATGTCGAGACGGGCGTCGCTGACTCTCCTGAAACAATATTTTCCTTGAATAAATTCCAGAAAGTTAAATAAAAACATGACCGCCTTGTGCTCCCCACTGAGCTCCTAACAAAATAAACCTGTTGATGGATAATTACTGGTTGAAAATAAACCTTTAAAAAAAATTTAAAAATTAAAATGAAAAACCAAACAATTTAATCTTCCAAGACGTGCTGTTAGTTTTTGTTGTTCTGCCTACCGTGTACTTCGATATTACGTTTTGTGAGAAAAGTCTTAGCGAGGGGAAAGCAATATGACCATTTTTCTAGTAACAAATATAACAAATACAAACCTGTCTTCAGTGTCAACTGATATTTTTTCTGTCAAATTATATTCCTAAATTGCTTTTGCTTCATCTTTTGTAACTGTCTCTTCAGTAAAAAATTATTGTGCATATTACATAGACACCGCAGAGTAGTAGTAGTAGAGAGGCCTAAAGACAATTCACCACTCAGACCTCGTAGTCCATTTTTAAAGCTAATCAATTAAATAATTGAATATCCAAGGTCCGCCATAGCCATGCACAGTAGGTACGGGACCATGGGCCATCTTTGGCACTTCATATACCAGTGTGTTTCTAGAGTGCATGAACTTTTGATTTCATTACATTTTTAAGGTGATAAACGATATAAGTGTAGATTTAACTGCATTTTATATTTAGTTCATCGGGAATATTCTCTCTAAGATTCGTTGGTCCGTGTGCAAAGTACAATAACTCGTGTGCATAGTTGAACAGCATCAATTTTTTCCCCCAATATTTTTACAAAATCTGCTGCGCGGTAAATCTAAGCTACTGCGCGGTGTCGGTCAGATATCTACGCGGCCGCGCACCCGTGCAGCTTAAAGGGAGCTTTGGTCATCGGGTATCTTTTTTATCTCCGCATAGAACCCCACCCCACCATATACCAATCTGTCACCCCCTTGTCGCCCGATGCATCTTTTGACACGCCGTAGAAAAAAATCCCAACGAATGTTAAGTTCTAATACCTCATACCACACAATACAAACGAATGTTAACTTTTGCAACGACATGCCACCAATTAGACCCAGTGTCAAGTCAACCCTTACCACCACACGCCGTCCGATGTCACCAAGTGCTGCCCTTTCCTTTTGGTTACACCAATACTTATTTTTAACATTATGAGTCCACAGCTCCATGCAATATCGTTAATCCATTTATTTCAATTGTAATGTTGTCAGCCAATATCCCCCTTTCAAATTAAAGGCGTTCTAATTCCAAGCCAACTGATCCAATAAAACTAAATCCCTCAGAACACTTTAAAAATATGATTTAAATCTAAATTTAAATAAATTTAAATACATTTAAATGAATTGACAGGGATGTAACAGATGGAATGCGATGTACGAAAATACGGAACTACCTGCTTTTTACTAATACAACGTTTTATAATGAAATGAAGTGTACATACACATTTAATTATGACCTGATGTTCTCAGAAATTATTATGAATATCACAGATTTTTAATACAGCGCGTAAAAAAAAGCACTCAAGGTTTTTTTCTTTTTAAGAACACAGATGTGTGCGTTCGTGTTTTTAGGACACGGTGGTCAAGTGGCTGCGCGTTCGACTGGCGTACCGATGGTCACGGGTTCAAATCCATGGGAAGGCAAGGATTTTTTCCCGGGGCCTAGGGCGTGCCTGAGTCAACCAGCTCCGAATGGGTACCTAACTCTAGTTAGGCGGCTGGGTAATGCGTGGAACCCTCATAGCCGTGGCCTGTGAACGCTGCATCACTTGCCAACAGATCATCCGTCATGGTCTGTGGACGCAATTATCTTCTGCATAGAAGGAGCGTCTGTATAGATAAGATAAGACAAGATAAGATAAGAAGAAGACAATGTGCCTTAATTCTTTTTCATCAGATACGATGAACAGCAATTTTACCAGTCATGGACACAGTTGCGACCCTGTTAA
The DNA here is from genome assembly GCA_944989445.1 of Ampullaceana balthica. Taxonomy (NCBI): domain Eukaryota; kingdom Metazoa; phylum Mollusca; class Gastropoda; family Lymnaeidae; genus Ampullaceana; species Ampullaceana balthica. The sequence continues at coordinate 2,964,504 of CALYLW010000004.1, read as the reverse complement.
CTTTGTATCCAGCACTAGATGAGTTTTGGTGGCCAGGGCGGTGGGAGAATCATATGTTCAGACGATCTTACTTTGCACTGCCTGGATGGGCCAGGTTTTCTTTGTCCTTGTCGGGGATATTTAAGAGCGTAAATTCAAGGCATTCGTCATTATAGGGCTTTCAATTTCTAAAGGGAAATCTTATAATAGAAATATCCGGTGTTTTTAGGTGGACAAATTTAATAAAATTTAATAAAAGATACGAGTCAATATGCAAATTTAGGCATATTGAGAAGGAAGAATTTTATCAGCTATTTGTTAATTCTTCGTTAATTTAAGACAACTTATTGGACTCGATTCAAGAAAAAACAGTTTCGTAATTTTACTATGCTAACAATTTTTAGAACTTATTGATTCTTCTGTATTTATGCTTAAAAACATTGTTCCGCTAAAATGTAGTCTAAAAATAGAAAATTACACAATGAGTTATGACGTTTTCCAGTCTTAAAAATTACAAGCCCTATAAAGGAATCGTATATTTGATTTTAATTGCGAATTTTCTTTGTGTTTGATATTTTATTAACATTAATAAAAAGTTATATTTTTAACAATCTACGTTTATCAAGTCTTATGATTTTCAAGATTGACTTAATTTTAAAGATATTATTCTATTTCTATTATTTAAATGTTAATTTTGGTTTTCTTTCTATGAAACTTTTAAAGCTGAAAATGAATTTAAAAATGTTTTTTTTTCAATAAGTTTATTATCACTGAGGATTACATGAAAGTTGACATTGCTATCCGCCCTTACTTCATTGTTGAATTACGAACAGTCGAAACTAGAATAATCCATCAAAACTTTTTTTTAATGTATTTTGTAAATATAAATCTAAATAATTCTATAATGATATTGATATTTTGGTTTCAAAGCTACATTCACCTTATCCCGTGCACCATGGTCTAGCTCTATGTCTACCTGTTAGTCAAGCAACAGTGAGACTTTATTTAATTTTTTTTTAAATTTCATTTTTTTAAAGTGAATATTTCTCAAGGAATTCCCTTCATAATAATTGGTTGTTTTGAATTGACATAGGTAGACTTGTATCAACAAAACAACAAAGCTAAATTGTGTTCAAAGGCAAAAATTTCGTTGACATAAAAATAATTCTTTTTTCTCTTTTAACAATGGAGAATCACTGTTTGCAATCATCAGAGAGTTAAATTAAAGGTCTGGGATCCGGGTTACAGACGCCCACTGCCCCTGTCCTAAACAGCGGTTACAAAACAGTCATCATTAAATTATGGGCGATTTGCATACCTTCCGAAGACATATGTAATTATAAGCTAATGTTTCATTTTTGGTCATGGCAGTAAATCGTGCTGTAAAGAAACCGCACCATGTTTTAGGACATTTTCCGTTGCAGTGTGCTGCATATCTGGCGGCCACATAACAACCCGGGCACAATCCAGGGGCATGAGTAGGGGGCCACAAACAGGTGGCACATTTATTTTTTTTAATGTCTCTTGTAAGAGAAATATGAGGTATTTATTCTGGGGGTTTTGTAGCTTGGGCCGGAGGAGTGGGGTGTATATATATATATATATATATATATATATATACATATATATATATATATATAAATATATATATATATATATATATATATATATATATTAGTACTGCGGAAATTAACGATTAGTTTCTCCATTAATCGTTAAATTTTTTAACGATTACTATTTTTTTACGATTAATCGACTGACCACTTATAAATGTACTGGAAGTCAAAAAGTTAAATATTTTGGCTAGGGCTGTTAACGATTAATTAAAATTTAATCGTTAATTTTTGAAAAATTAACGATTAATTAATCGTTATTTTCGATTAAAGTCAAAAAATGAAATATCCATTGGTCTCATAAGTAGCATTTATTAAACGTACTTGTGGAAAATCCAAATAACACTGTAATGTATTCTTTATATGACATCTTTTAACCAACAACGCAAACAGACAAATGTATTGACATTATTCGGTTCAAGAGATGAGCGGGTCTTATTGACAATATAACCAGCTGAGCTGAACAATCGCTCGCAAAGCTTTAGAATGTCTCAGCTGAAGTTTCTGATACTGTAGTGGATGTTTGGTCTCCAGTTGATATGTAAGTGAAGTGTTAGAACCATGGTAGCAATGTTCCCTTTAAGCAGCGTGGCTGCGCCGCTATTTCGCCGACGCCAGTCACTCCACGCAGAAGTTTAGAATCACCGCACAGCAAATTTGTGAGATATTGAACAAAAAATTGACGTCATGCAACTTTGCACACGAGGTTTTTTTTTAAACTTTGCACACGGACCAACGAAGCTTAGACTTAGAGGGAACATTGCATGGTAGGCAAACGATTTCTCTCAATGGACACACAACCTTATCAACATTTTTAACAGTCACTTCAGTCAATAGTTTAAAACCAAAATGTTCGTGTAATCGTCCGGAAGTTAGTCTTCCCTTCCCTCCCCTCCCCCACTTTACTCCCTCCACAGAGGATGGGGGAGTAAGATTTTTCTTTTTAAAAAGAGTCACAGCATGCAGCAAAGGGACGCGAATTAGTACCACTTACCACTCCTTTTTCTTGTCTTTCTCATTTTTTGTACTTGCAAGGGTCGCTTAATCCCTCGTGGAATGCACTAAGATAAGATTTTTACGTCCATTTACGTGGCTCTACGGAACAAATTTTCTGAAATTTCACCCCAGAATAATAACCCAAACGCCTTGGAAAATTCGACATAGAGAGGTTTAAAGCCAAAAATCTTGTAGTTAAGGAGTTCTAAAATATGTTAGTCTTGTGGAATTTGGCAGGGACCTAACAATTAATTCGGTATAGGGAGGTTTTCAACTTAGGGAAGTTCGACTTAGTGAGGTTCAACTGTATTTCACTTTTATCCTTGGTAACAAAAATGTGAATAACTAATTATATCTAAATATATTTCGTTTAAACCATTATAATATTTTTATTATGTTTGTTGCCTTTGCGTGGCTTCTTATCATACAAATGTCAATATGATTTTACAGTATTTCTTTTAAAAAGAAAAATCTTACTATCCCTATCCCACTGTCGAGGGAGTAAAGTTGGGGAGGGGAGGGAAGGTGTCTCCTCTCACAAGCTTGTGTCGGTATGTCAAAGCAAGTTGGCTCCTTTCATATGAAATATCACCTCACACCTTTCCTGTCAAGCCTACTAGCTGCTATGGCTGTTCCCCCCCCCCTTTCTCAATATAAACATTGTCCTTGATTAATCGGAGCCTATTATGCCAGTTTTCCTAACTCGAAAACTCTGTAAGCCGAATTTTTTCCCCCCTTGAGTTGGACTTAGAGAGGTCCGACTGTATTAGCAACACGCCAATACACCAGGTAACGAAAGTGCTGAGCTGTAGTCGGTGGAGTGTTACTTAAATTTACTTATAATTGTGAGTTTCTATCGTTATGCATGAGATAGTGAGTATGACACATTGACACTATTGTTTTTATTTATAATACATGTTACTTCAAGTTTTGCTGTATTCTTTATTCACACAATAACATAACATTTTGTCCACCAATTTATTAGGTATTATTTAGTAAATAATAAACTGCAAATTAGTATTGTTCCTGTCTTATGCATTTGTATTAATACGTTGTATGACTGTCACTGTCAGACCATGTAATTAATGTCATAAATAAAATTAGAGAAATACAATCATTTTTTCTAACAAATGAAAAATCGCAAAGCGGAAACTTTGTCAATTTATCAAGGGCGCAAAAAATAAATTAGCCAAGGGTGCCAAAAACCTAGTTACGCCTCTGGTTTGCGTTGTTGGTTAAAACATGTCATATAAAGAAGACATCCCAGTGTTATTTCGATTTTTGACAAGTATTTTAATAAATGTTACTTATTACACCATAAATTTCAATTTTTGGCTTTAATCGAAATTAACGATTAATTAACCGTTAATTTTTCAAAAGTTAACGATAAAATTTGAAATTAATCTTTAACAGCCCTAATATATATATATATATATATATATATATACCCCAATTTGAGCTAAAACCGCGTAAGCTGCTTGAATAACAGATATCGTTCAGATGGTAATAATACAACTAGCAAATAGTCACTCTTTAGCGCGCGTGTATGGCTGTAACACTGTGTTAAAGAAGTAAATGTCCCAAAAGTACTGAACTCATTGATGCGATGTTTAAAAGTGCATTATACTTTACTGCTGTTTTAGTGGGATTTTATCCTGTTGTAACTTGATTTAACGGTGAAACACCTTGCAATGACAGAGGTTTTGTGCTTTATTTATGGGCTTGAATAAAATTATAAATCATTTTCTGATTAGCGTTATGAGCCCATGGCAGACTTTGAGTTTTAACAATGAATAAATCAATAATAATCAAGACCAAACCCGTAACATTTTTCAGGAGAACATTTTGTTTATAAAAGAATAAACTCGGCGGCAGTCTACAACTGATCTGCAATAGACTCATTAACAATGAATTGCGTAAATGGTTAGTCAGGCCAACACACACACACACACGCACGCACGCACGCACGCACGCGCGCAGACAACACACAACACATAACACGCACGCACGCACACACGCACGCACGCACGCAAGCACGCACGCACGCACACAACACACACAACACGCACGCACGCACACAAGCACACACACACACGCACGCACGCACACACAAACACACACAAACACACACAAACACACACAAACACACACAAAAACACACACACACACACGCTCTCTCTCTCTCTCTCTCACTCACTCACACACACACAAATATACGCACATAGAAACACAAACACACGCACACACACAAACATTTGGTTGATATTTGACTTTAAAATCCAAATCAACATGTGTAAGAGTTAAGCCAATTGAAAAAGAAAAGCTCATGTAGAAAATGTCTCCAGCCCTGACACCCCCCCCCCTCCACAACACTTGAACTGAATTTCCTCAACTGACACCCGTTAGAGAGCATAACGCTCCGCACATCCCTCAACAAGATCGAACTGACTGCACAGACCACCCAGGTGAAGGGTGAAAAGGGGGGAGGGGAGATATTGGCCAGGGTATAATTTAATGAGCCATTGTAGGTGGAAGTTTGGCTCACTGGCCCTAATGAGTCCTCTCAAAGTTGACATTGTGTTAGGGGTTGTGATAAGAAGGCGTTTGAGTGGGGTAAAAAAAAACTTTGAATAATTTATGGAAACTGAAAAGTTCTCCAGAAAAGTAGGGTCAAAGATTTGTGTGCACATTTTTGTCGGTGTAGTTTTAGTATATTGAGAGTTTTGATGAATTAATGATATTCTGTTTACAGTGAGTTTAATCCGTTTGACTAAAGCCGAGGTACAAGAATTAAGCAAATATATAACAAGTAATTGCATGATATTTATCTCAGGTCTTCTAATTTTTTTTAAATATATATATATATATATTTAAAATAACAATAAGTCTGTTGTTCTTAAAATATTTCGCCCCTAATTTCAACCTGCTACTGAGTTGAAATATAAAAGTTCCCTCGGATATACATAGATTAAAGAGAAAAGAGAACAATGAGGAAACACTGCATACAAGTGAATAAATAGGTCGATCTCATCTGAATAATGTTGATCAAGGGGGAACATATACTGTACATTGAGAGTATCGACAGCTGCTATACTTGCAGTCCGGGTTGATATCGTCAACATTTTAAAAATATTCGGTCTCTCTCTCTCTCTCTCTGTGTCTCTCTTTCTGTCGCTCTCTCTCTCTCTCTCTCTCTCTCTCTCTCTCTCTCTCTCTCTCTCTCTCTCTCTCTCTCTCTCTCTCTCTCTCTTTCTGTCGCTCTCTCTCTCTCTCTCTCTCTCTCTCTCTCTCTCTCTCTCTCTCTTCAGATTCTCTGGAGCCATTTTCAAATATTATATTCCTGTCACACAGCGTCCATCTGTCACCATATCAAAGCTACACATTCATTCCAGAAATTGACAAAAAGGGGCTTTTTAAAAATTTGTTTTTAGAGCAAATGGATGTCTAAATACGCTTTCAGAGACAGCACCGTATATCCAAACACAAGGCAACGTACTCTTGAGTTATATTTTAGCTTGACTCGTATGTCACTACTTTGTACATTAACCAGAGTCAACACTTTCCGCCCTTTCATTGAATGTTTTTACTTTTTATATATACAACATATGTTGTTGTTTTGTTTCTTTCTTTTTTTTTAATTTTAAATAATTTCGGCTCCTCTTGTCTTTTCTTTTAAAGTGACTTGACTATTGGTGGTTTGTGTTTATTTTATTGACAGAATCGTCTCAAAACCCCACCCCTCCACCTCTCCCCTTGTACACTCAGCACGCACCCTCACAAAACCTCTTCATGGCTATCTGTACTGTGGCGTACTGCCCTTCATGCATAACGATTAGCTATCGGCTCAAATTCATCCTTAAGAACAAAGCGGCGACGTTGGGATATTATCAAAAGAAAGGGCGTGGAATGTGTTTTCTGTGGCCTAGGCCGCTTGCTAATACTTTAATTAAATACCGCTCTTTTAATCCGCTCCTTTGGCGCCCGGGCACAAGTTTGCTCACTGAAGACATTGGGGCGTCTCTTTATTCTTTCGGATCCTCTTGTTAACAGGGCCCGGAACTAGAACCACGGGACTGAAATGATGCATTGACCAATCAGGGTCGGCGTTACAAAGGAACGGGGGAAGTACTCTTTGTGTCCTTTGTATCGGCGGATATGTAGATTAGTTGTCGGGCACGTGCGAGTAGTTCCCCTTGTTTTGAAGTCAACCAGCCATTGAGTAAGTTTTGTTTTTTAGTTGGTCGTGATAATGCGTAAGAATACATAGCGAGATAGTTGGTGAGTCGGCATGACTAATAAATCAAGCTTCGCCTTAAACCAGCGGTTCCCAACATTTTACCCGATCATGGACTCTTCAAAGGTCACACACTTCTTTTATATAGATATTTATTTAATAAACGTTTTTTTTAATTAATTAAAAATGAACATGTATTAATGACTTTTTAACTATATTTTAAGACTATCTTTGCTCTGCTACACCAACGGATGTATTTATAATTATGCTTTTATACTGGTAATGTGACGATTAATTAATATTAATTAACACTTCGAAAGTTAATTAAACTTTTTAAAATAATAGTTATGGTTGCTTGGATTGCTCCTTAACCAAATATATAACTAAATACATAAGTGAATATAGTTGAGGGTTACTGAACATTAAAAAAAATCATTTAATAAGAAGTATACACATGAATGTTTTTTTTTATATATTTTTTTTTAAAACGGTGACGTCACGTCGTTTCTAAGCTTCAGTAACATCATCAGTAATTTTTTTCTTCCTTTTAGTCTCTTTAATCTCTTTTAGGTCTTCTATTCAAACGTTTTTCATTGGCTTTGTTATGTCAATGTTACTACCTTCAAGCTACCTGTCTATAAACCTGTTATTTACCCTGACCCATTTAGAGTTGTCGTTACTATAGAAATACCCTAGATGGGTTCAATGAAATTCTTATGGAGTTCTATAAATCACTTGTCCAAGATGATACTATCAATTTTACTTAAGCTACATTTCTTAATCAAATTCTTAATCAAATTCTAAAACAAAAATTATTTTAAAATTTAAAAAAAAACATCAACAAAGCAAAGATTAAAAACAAAACAAAACCCCTAAAAACAAAGTTTTAACTATAAACCCTTTATATACGAGACATACCTAAAAGAATGTTCATTATAATACGTAGCGCAAGACAATCCAAAAAAAACAAAATTTTAGTCATGTCTTGTAAAACATGGTTAATATAATGCGCACCGATCCGGAATATATTTTTTAAAAGTATCGTCAATATAATACGCACCGCACCGCGCGACAGGAAAATATTATAAAGGTTGCTCAATAGAATACGCAGAGCGACAATATAGCACAAAAACTAGCATGCTACATAGAGATAAATAGAGATAATCTAAAAATTCATTTATTTAATTACAGTACATTCGATCAATCTGAAATTTTGATAGATCGTTTTGATCATCGGCGCGAGTCTGCCTGCAAAATTTAAGCTCGCTAGCATACAAGGAAGGGGGTTAAAAATCCATCCAAAGTTTTTTCCGCATTCAGGGCATTAAGCAATCAAGCAGACGCCACGAGTTAATATAAAGGATTTAATTGCACGACATTCATCAAATTATTTGCACACTAATACAGATTAAGTTAAAAGGAATGTTTCGAAATGTTGTATTAAACTTTACGTTGTGGAAAATTGCATCAGTCAACAATATGTCTTGTTGGAAATGTATCAACTGATTGGTTTTTTTGGTGTTTTTTTTTGTTTTGTTTTGTTTTTCTTTCTTGTTTCACTTTTGGACAACTCGAAAGTAAATCAGACTCTTAACAACGTGTATAAACTTGAGTCGTCAGATGCCTTACGATCAATGGTAAAATTGGTTTACTCCAGCGATATAATTGCTTATGAAGCTCTAAATAGCTTCTTTTTTTTAAAGTGGGGGTGGGGGGGTGGGGGGGGGGCTACTATCCACTGGTTCTTTATTTGGCGTCCGCGTTACGTCTATGGAAATGTTGGGGGGGCAGATTTGCTTACTGGACTGCTGGGGGGTTCGTATAATGGGGCACGGTGGTCGAGTAATGGGGCGCGGTGGTCGAGTGGCAGCGCGCTCGACTGGTGTATCGATGGTCACGGGTTCGAAGCCTTGTGAAGGCAAGGATTTGTTCCCGAGGCCCAGGGCGTCCCTGAGTCACCCAGCTCCGTATGGGTACCTAACACTAGTTAGGCGGCTGGGTAATGCGTGGAACCCACAAAGCCGTGGCCTGTGAACGCTGCATCACTTGCCAACAGATCATCTGTCATGGTCTGTGGACGCACTTATCTTCTGCATAGAAGGAGCGTCTGTATAGATAAAATAAGATCAGCTAAGATAAGATAAGATAAGATAAGAAGATGCTGTTTTTCGTTAGGTTTCAAACGATGAAGGGACTAATAAGAAGAGTAATAAATAGGCTGTTAACCTATCGGTATCCTTTACTAACAACCTATTGGTATCCTTTATTAACAACCTATTGGTATCCTTAATTAACAACCTATTGGTATCCTTTATTAACAACCTATTGGTATCCTTTACTAACAACCTATTGGTATCCTTAATTAACAACCTATTGGTATCCTTTATTAACAACCTATTGGTATCCTTTATTAACAACCTATTGGTATCCTTTACTAACAACCTATCGGTATCCTTTATTAACAACCTATTGGTATCCTTTACTAACAACCTATCGGTATCCTTTACTAACAACCTATCGGTATCCTTTACTAACAACCTATCGGTATCCTTTACTAACAACCTATCGGTATCCTTTACTAACAACCTATCGGTATCCTTTACTAACAACCTATCGGTATCCTTTACTAACAACCTATTGGTATCCTTTATTAACAACCTATTGGTATCCTTTATTAACAATCTATTGGTATCCTTTATTAACAACCTATTGGTATCCTTTACTAACAACCTATTGGTATCCTTTACTAACAACCTATAGCCTATTGGTATCCTTTATTAACAACCTATCGGTATCCTTTATTAACAACCTATTGGTATCCTTTACTAACAACCTATTGGTATCCTTTATTAACAACCTATTGGTATCCTTTATTAACAACCTATTGGTATCCTTTACTAACAACCTATTTGTATCCTTTATTAACAACCTATTGGTATCCTTTATTAACAACCTATCGGTATCCTTTATTAACAACCTATTGGTATCCTTTACTAACAACCTATTGGTATCCTTTATTAACAACCTATTGGTATCCTTTATTAACAACCTATTGGTATCCTTTACTAACAACCTATTGGTATCCTTTATTAACAACCTATTGGTATCCTTTACTAACAACCTATTGGTATCCTTTACTAACAACCTATAGCCTATTGGTATCCTTTATTAACAACCTATTGGTATCCTTTACTAACAACCTATTGGTATCCTTTATTAACAACCTATTGGTATCCTTTATTAACAACCTATTGGTATCCTTTACTAACAACCTATAGCCTATTGGTATCCTTTACTAACAACCTATAGCCTATTGGTATCCTTTACTAACAACCTATAGCCTATTGGTATCCTTTACTAACAACCTATTGGTATCCTTTATTAACAACCTATTGGTATCCTTTAATAACAACCTATTGGTATCCTTTATTAACAACCTATTGGTATCCTTTACTAACAACCTATTGGTATCCTTTACTAACAACCTATTGGTATCCTTTATTAACAACCTATTGGTATCCTTTATTAACAACCTATTGGTATCCTTTACTAACAACCTATTGGTATCCTTAATTAACAACCTGAAATAACTTTCAAAGTCTGCATTGTTGTTTTTTCGGCTTGTTTCCACAACAAATGTGACGCCATTCGGCATAATATTATTGAGGACACTAATTATGTGTAGTATTTGAGTTCAATGGGCCGTAAAGACAAAATGAGCAGCAGCAGATGCGCTTTCCAGTTCACTGCGCCCTATTACAATTCAGTAATGTGGCGTCCAGTATTCGTGACAAACGTGGAGCAAATTTATCTGAATGATGCCTGTCATTGGATGAATACATGATAAATTTAAACTGTTTTTTTTTCCTCACTTCCACTTCACTGGATGAACGCAGTCCTATGAGTTTTGTTAATTAAATGCACATGTAAATCACCGTGAAAACCGGATGATCTCCCATGAGAATCGGCGAAGCAAACAAAAATAATTATTTGTCCTGATCGGAGCTGCGCCAAAAACTCCACTCTAAATTTTTATATTACAATAAGGAGTTTACATTAAAACTGAATTCAGATTAATACAAGAAATACGTAGAAAATTTTTTTGGGGAAAAAATTTCATTTAAAATTTACTGAAATAAAAGAATACCGGGAAATGTCCGCAGCCCATGGCATCACCTGTTATTTTGTGTTCATCTAACAATAATCTTCTGTATAGAAGGAGCGTCTGTAAAAGATAAGATACGATCTCGTTGGGCTCCTCTGGTGTTTACAGGCACTCACAAGAATCAATTAGCAAGCATGAATAAATGTTATCTTCTAATCATTAGTAAGAAGGTAATTAATAATTACTTAATTAATCGACAATGCCATTCAATGTAATTTGTATTCAAATGTATATCTGCAACAACACACACCTGGTACCACATGTTTTTGTAGAGTAGTTACACGAATTTAATGGGCGGCAGTTTATCAACATTTTCTATGGTCTATGCGTCATTCACTTAAGCTCTATCTCACTATATTTTATTTTTTGCCCCTTCCGCAAAGAATAATCAAACTTATTTTCTTAACATAATAATATGTTTGTATATCTGGTTTAATAAGACAAAACAACAACTGATATATAGTACAATGCTATGCAATGAAAGTCAAAGGCGAATCAGACATGTGCATTATTGTAATTTTGGAGGGGGGAAAAAGTTATTTCTTCTCTATCACATCATATTTTTAAAACAAGAAATGTATTTGGAGACCATCAAAACAACCTTCTTAAACAAAATAATGTCTTTTAAATTGTTTTTTTTAATGTTGATTTTTATGGCTTTCTGTTTCAAAGACATATTACCATTTAAACCTGTGCATTTACTTCAGTGCTTCGTTATTCTATTCACTAATCGGCCTCAGCTGTTGTACACAGCGTTGGCGAATCCCCGTGGCTAAAGAGCCTATGGAGTAAATCCTAGTACCATTGAGGGCATACCGCAGCTGTATTGAACCGGGCAGCCCGATGTCGAAATGTATAAATACACCGTTGTGTACTCGCACCTCATTAATTACAGCCAACCGTCTGTGACCACCAGAGAGCCTCTCTGCCAGCTGGCTTGATAAAGACCTTTGGTACCCCGAGCAACACGACCAGACGTCTCCCTCCGCTACTACGATACGGAACTCAAGAGAAGTGATATACGGGTAGAGAGACGGAAACAGCGTGTTTAAAAAAAAAGGTGACTGCCGTCGCTGTATAGGATGAAGTATTTTATAATCGCTATTCAAGGCATGCAGGTACTCAATGGGAGCAATAGAACGAGAGTGAGATAGTGTGGGCGGGATCGTGCAAGGAATAAACATACAACGATTAAAGGTGGGGTGGAGGTAGACAAAGAAAAGAACAGAAGATGGAAGGAGGGAAGAAGCCTCCGGGATGTAGTGTAGAAAACGTGCTCACAAAGAAGACCGAAAGAAAACCGAATAGGAGTTACGACATTAAAGCGGAGAGTACGTGGAAAACTAAGGGAGCAAGACGCTGCTTACCAATTATTTATTTTTAATTTCTTCAATCCCCCCAAAAATAATTGTAAAATATCTTGTCAATTTCATTTCTTAACTGTTCAAGAGAAATATTTGCATTGATATTTTCTATCCAAAATGTTTTACTCACCATCCGTGAAAGGTGTTAACAAATCCTGGTTCCACTATTGGTCTCCATATTGCAATTAACGAGTATTTGCATCGGAATTGAAATTATATTATTTCCAACTTATTTTTAAAAAAATATATTATTTGTTAATTTTTGTATTTTTTTTATTTGTAATTTTGTTTTTGATTCATTTTGATTGTTCTCTGTAGATTTCAGTTTACATTATGTCTTCAGAGACATTTTTGGAGTGGGATACAAAAATAAAATAATAAAAAAACAAAACAAAAAAACGCACATTAGACTTGATTTCAGATGCTAGGTAAGAATTTCTAATTTAAATTATACATATACATTTTTTTTTCTTCCAGTAAAACATTTAACCTACAGGGTATTTGTTTTTCCCTTCCCCTTTAATACTGTCCCACGTGTTAAAATTTAAATATTCCAAACCTGTATTCGACACTTTGCTATTTTCGATGATTTCCTCTGAAAGAGGTTCCGTGCTACAATCAACGAGCTCATCCGCCCATTTCGCTCTAACGTCATCTTATCAGCGGACCTGTAACTTAGTCACACCCTACACCCCCCCCCCTCCACCTCGCTAAAATATCTCCTTCCCTGCACCACGCAGTGGTAGTGAATCGCGTAGCGCGGCGCGCAGACCCGCTGTTCGGCCGTGGGCCCCAGGTCCACGTTGTGAACTGCGACATGGGGTTTTAGTAGAGGCGCACGAGTGTTTGTTATTTTGATAAGCAGGAGAGAAGGAAAAAAAAAGAGGAGACCAAAGTTTTTTTCCCTTCAGTAATGTCGCTTCTGCCTTCACGACCTGAACGACGCACGGTGTAGTCTGAACTTTATTTTTGTCTGCTACTTCTACCTTAGCCGCTTCAGTTTAGTTCTTTAGTACAGACCATAGAACGCAAAGCTTCATTCTTTGGAAGGACTTCTGCTTCACTGTTTACCGAAGCTCTGTTTTGGTTTTTAGTTTGTTATTTACTATTTATAGTTGTTATTAGAAACAATCACCAACAAGGTAAACTAAACTGATAATAACCTGTGTGCCGTATTTAAGTTCATTTTGTTTCGTTTTATCGAGAGATCTTTGAAAAATTCATCGTTATCGCGATCGATGTGTTGTGTTAGGAAAAACTGGAGAGCGTGCGTCTCGCTATCTCGTGAATACCCGCTTTTCTGTGGTGTCTAAAAATAGCCGTGTGCGTTAGTAAGTTTTTCCTGTGTCTATTTTAAGATTGACTTTTAAAACTGACATATCTTGGTAACGGGATGCGCGTTCATTCTTAAACTATTTTCATTGTGTGTGTAAACACCATTGTTACCGTCTGGTATTAAAATAGAAGCTTCACGTTTTTGGAATACCACTGCTGAATAAACTCTTATTTGAATAAATTCTGCGTGGATACAGTTCGTGAACCCAGTCATAATAAAACGTCGTCGATCGATCTTCACAATCGATCTGGAATAAAAAATAGAGGTAAGCTTTAACTTCAATATTTTATACATTACCAGCTGAATGAAAAAATGGATGGGAAACGCGAATGCCATCTTCTAGTGTGGCTGTATTAATTTGTCCGTAGCCGTAAGCACATCACTTATTCTTAATGATAGTCAATTCAATAAAAAAAAAGATGCTGTTGAACGAGAAAACAACTGATTTTCTGGATTGATAGGTTGTTAGACGGCGTGCTATTAACAAGCTCAGTATGTTGAAATGCAATACTATGTTATGCTAAACTGAATAGGTACAGCTCTAAAATAAATCAATAAATGAAACAACAGGTGTGTCGGTGTAATGTTCAGGGAAAGACGAGAAAAAGGGGGCGTGGTTGTTGACTTGTAAATTAACCTTACCCACCCCCTCCCCAAGTTTTTTTTCTCTCTATTGTCATTAGTCATAAGTGTATTACACCCGTGGATGGGTGGCGAGTATAACGGGGGGTTGGGCCCTGGAGGGGGGTTGTTAGATCCTTGCTTGAATATTGTTCGGGTGCTAATCAATTGTTAGAACAAGTCGTTGGTCACATGTTCCCTATGGTATTGATAGCGTCACGTGTCTTTACTCTCTTTGTTATGTTTGGGTAATTCCTATTTTCCCAGTGCATTTTCATACACTCGCGCTATCGATCTATAATCGCCAATGGTTCATTTTATCATTACTAATTGTAATCTACTCATCATTGGTCTTATTATTGGCTATTGGTCGATCTAATCGCCGATGAACTAATTTTATGTCTACGCTGCCCAATGTCCGCCGTTCGACCCCCCCCCCTCTCTTGGTGACTACGACAATAGCTCTAACATTTACCGCCCCTCACCCCCCACCCACAAGCACACACATTCTTGGCATCTTTATTATTTACACGAGGCGCCACTTTATTAACGGCCATTCACATGACTAACGCCCTCATTTGTTTGGACGACCAGACAGTCCATCCATGGACAGAGCGCGTCTGAGCGGTGTGCATGTCCAGCCCCTACCGTATCATCCCCACCTCACAATATATAAATTCCTCCTCTCTCTCCAGCTGATTCACAACCGACGGAATCTCCTGTCAAAAATACATTGTCTATTTTTAGCTTTCATTTCCCGATTTATTGCACGCGGTCCACTCAGATCGTGGAGGAGCCAAGGAATCACGTAGTACGATTTGTTGTTTCTGTCAGCTGATGAGCACCGCTTGTTATTGTAAGGTATACTCTATGAATTCACGAGATGGCATCTAGAGGTTCTCAACATTTGATGTTCTCTTGATTTGTCTGAAAGAAATTATCCAATTTTTTTTAAAAATCTGATAAATATCACACAATAAATTAGAAATAAATGGTTTTAGTACAAATTCATCGAATTTCGATATTTTAAAATTAGCAATAAACATTTTTAAAAACCAATTACGAACGATCTATCTATGCATTCTGGTGTTTTAACATTTCTAATAATAACAGTGAATTGTTATAAGAACTGTGAAAAGCCAATTTTACGAACCTCGTAATTAAAAAACAAACAGCTGATTTGATGTGACATTCCAGGAAGTATTTTTTTTAAAGTCAATTTAATCTCTCTAATACATTGACTACCGGTTACAAAATCAACAGCAAATGGGTTAATTTATTCAATCTTACATATTACCGATAGTGGAAATAAATTGAGCCACGGAATTTTTCTGAAAGTAAACATTCATCCGTTCATCTTTGGCGATGTCTTGAAAATACATATTAAATCTCCTTTCTCTTACGATTTGTTTTTCTTCAAAATTTTCAAACGACGTTTTTGTGCTGTGAACTACACCCATTAAATTGTATAATTATTTCCCTACAATAGATTTTTTTTTGGGTGTGCCCCATAACCTCGTGATCGTAGGGGGTTCTAATGTTTCCACAATAGATTATCACCTACTAAACAATCGCAGCTAGTAATACCCTCACCAACTTATTTTAAATTTCATATGAGTGGCAATTCGTCAACTATCCATCAGCTAAGTTTTAAACAAAACATGAAATCAGGTATCGGTATAGCCCTTACTTTCTAGAAGAATCTCTCAAATAGGCCACCACCCCATCCCCCTTTTTTCCCCCACTTAAACACTGTGCGCAGATGGACTCAGTCATGTGACATATTTAAGAACAGCAGAGGAGAAATGAGAAATCATACTTTAAAAGAAATGCTACCAGTCTCATAAGTCTTGATACTAATCCCATTAAATTTAATTAAACACCAGTTAACCTACACTTAGGCCGGTTCATGGGTTTTCTTAGGCCACTCTCTTGTGCAATAAACGGACTCCCCGCTCCTATGTCCTCCAGGTAAAGAGGGGGGGGGGTAAACATCGTGACCTCATTTGACCCAGAAGATGTTCCGTGTTGACAGTGGACACCGTCGAGCGTGACTGCCTTAGTGCAGGCCCCTTGCAGATGTCTGACCAGGCAGTTACGTGGCGCGCAGAGGGTCTCAAATATTTGAGAACAAAGACTCACGATTTAATTTCCAATGAAAAATTTAAAGTTCACCGATTCTCACAGACTATGAGAGTACAATGTTATCTACAAAGGCATTTAAAGGTGTAGGCATTTTTTAAAATTAATTTGAGTTTTAACTATGATATTTGCAGCTTTATAATATCATCATATTTATATTTATTGCACTGTTTTCCTTCATTTAAATATGTTCCAATTACATCCCTACTAAAATATGAGAGTAACTCCCGTTGAACCAAACTTTCAATGTATCGACTATCAAAAAATGTTGCCTAGTATTAGAGATAGATAGATGTCTGCTACATTGTCACGATTAATTGTGAGGTAATTGTCTCAGTTCATTTATTTGAGTGAATCCTTTTCTTTTTGTAAAATAATGTTTGAGTGGTTTGTCTTAATTCCTTAGCATTAAAGGTACCTATTCTCTCTCTCTCTTTCTCTCTCACTCTCTCTCACTCTCTCGCTCTCTCTCTCTCTCTCTCTTTCTCTCTTCCTTTCTCTTATTACTATGTCTCAATTTCTCTATAATCCCATATAGCATTTCTTAAATCAGTACAGCACCTGTCCCAGGTATGTAATGCAGCCCCTATCCCTCCCCACCCCCGTTTTTACCCTACTACTACCTGCGCACCATCGCCACCTTGTTTAATCCCTGCCTTGTATTGACATTTACCAATTACACATTGGGGGCGTAAGTTACCGTCTTGGGATAGAGAACCATGTTTTTTGGTGTGTGTGTTATTTTTTGTTGCGATGGTCTAATTGGTAGCGCACTGGACTATCGATCCGAGGCAGATCCCGAGGCGCGGGTTCGAGCCCAGGTACTAGCAAGGCCCCTGGGGCATTGTGCTGGTCACACATTCCCCTGCTCGTAAGTGGTGGCTAAAAACTTGTGAACGCTACATCACTTGCCCCATAGTCTTCATGGACTGGAAAGGGGGTCTTTTTTTTAAAGGTAACCTTTTTAAAGTTCATTATGAATTTAAAGATGAACTGAACTTGAATATTATGTCAATATAACATTCTTTTGAGTCATTCGCAAATGTTTTAGTTTTTAAAAAACGCCATCATTTTTATATTCAGGTTTAGGCGGGAAGCATATGACAGTTTGGTAACTTTTGAATAGAAAGTGGATTGTTAAACTTTCTTAAGACATCACAAATTCGGCCCCTTGAAAAAAGTTGAGGTCCCCGAACGTAGCAGGACTCAGTTTATCAGAACCTTTCATTTGTCTGTGTCCAAATAACAACGACTTCCTACAGGTAGATTAGTAATAGCAGACGCCACGAAGTAGTTGTCACATTTCACCCTCCCCCTTTACACTTCAATTTAAAAAAAATAATGAAATAGCCAATGTGCTGTACTTACTTAGACACATGCGTTGGCGGACATTAATGGCTTTTGCAGAATTCCAGGACCTAGTTTCTGGTTTCGTGTGTTAAGACGACTTGTCATTAACAGTGTGCTCGTGGTAGTGGTGTCAACGAAAACGGCATTGGAAACGTTCCAGTGGTGTCAGTATTGTAGTCTACATGTGGAAGTTCACACATAGTCTCATGTAGAATATGAGTGGCCTCGCAAGGGATATTTTAAATTAGTGGAGCAAAGACTGTAGCACTTACCGAAACCGCGTAGTGTCAGTTTTATTTCGTAGTCATTCTCTGTTTGAATTTCAATATGGATTTACTGCATTCTTTTGGTTTCTGGTTTTGTGGTTAAAACATATATAGAATTGTCATTACAGCGAATATTTGGGATTAGAGAAAAGCGGTCTACCGTTATTTTCATTGAGTGGCCAACACTACAAAGTTGTGCTGCTATGATGACAAGGCAATGAAATATTGTTTGAGCCATGGCTGTCACTTGCCTGCCGCTGCTGGTAGCCTGTTAAGATGTGCATCTCGGCATAGACGGACGTTATCGTCGTGTTGTGGAGGCGGTGGTGGTTGGAAAGATGGGGGCTGGAGGGGACTCGGTCACAGTGCAACGAAGGTAAACAGTGGTTGTGTCACCTTCGGTCACACAAGATCTGGTGTGTAGTTAGTTGGATGTCTACAGAGATGTTTTAGCACGGGTCACGCAAGTCGGCGATGCTCGATGGATGGGCCATTCTAAGTTAACCTCGATACCGCTGGACCGGTCAGTTTGTTAGGGTTGATTTGACTGCTCACTGTGTTACGTCAGGATAAGTATTGGATGACTTTGGAACTATGAACTAGGTAGGTTGTGTTTAGCACTTGGCATGTTTGGAATCGAACTTTATTATGCGTCAAGTGTGCAGGAACTTATGAAATACGTGTTTTTACACGTGGCCTTGCCACTAAATCTAACAAAATTCTATTACTAAATAATTATTTTAGGGACTGTAAGTGTGTAAAACCTACGCAGCATATTGGTGAGGTTATGGTATGTTTGTTACTTTAGCGATCGGGTTTTCATTAACACTAAATTCCGACTTTTCTGTAGTTCAAAAGCGCGTCTTGGATACAGAAGTCGTATATACTGTCTTCTCCGTATATGTAATGTTGTTGGAAGTTGGATTTGGGTACATGTTTGGCAATTTAAAGTGTAGAAACAGCATCACCAGAGTTGAAGTCTGAATTGACCATCCAACTGTGTAGTTAATTTGTTTTTTTTATTACTTGGTCAAAGAAATGTGTAATACTTTTGGCGTGTCCGTGGCGATGGCCCACTTCGTTGCATTTTCCTCCTTTGTTTTCCGTTATTACCAAGGCCCTGGGTGCGAGAAATAATCTGAGATTACGTCTTCGGAGCAGTAAAATGAAACAGAGCTATATACTCTAAATGAGCCTGTATTGATATAAAACTTGAGTACAAAATCGCCATTTCAAGGAATATGTGTTTCATGCCTACTTAATCCAAAACATTATACCTAGTCCGTCTTCAAGAATGTTGGGGTATCTCTGGCAAAATGTCTCATTTACACAAATACTTACCTTTCTACACACAGACACACACACACACAAATAGAATTTATATTGATTGGGATAGAATGGTAAAGGAAAAAAACAAACAAACAAACAATGGACTGAGATTCTTAGCAAACCATATCCTGAATCTCCTTACAATGTTCTGAAGTCGGCAGTGTTGAATTTATTTAAACTTAACTCCTAGTTTACGCTCTATTCGATCTGAAGTCGGCAGTGTTGAATTTATTTAAACTTAACTCCTAGTTTACGCTCTATTCGATCTGAAGTCGGCAGTGTTGTATTTATTTAAACTTAACTCATAGTTTACGCTGAAGACAAACTACCACCACCCCTAAAAACCCATGTTTGCCGCACCTCTATTTTTAAAAAAAGCCCTTGGACCCACCCGCCCTCGTATGTATACCAATGGGTAAGATTCCTTGAGCCTTGTGATGGGGTGCAGATGGAGTACCTGGTACTCACACCAGGGAGAGTCATCGTGAATAGTTCTTTCTTGTCGTCCTGTCATCTGGATCAGTTGAGATAGACCGGAATTAGCCAATGCCGAGATGCCCTTTTCAGCCGTCTGATCGTATCGCTGACACAAAGCAGAAACCCCTCTCCCCCTCCCCGCCCCAAAGTTATTCCACTGTTCCCTGACTCTTACATTGCCAGTGATGTAAGGCGAAGCAATGAAGACAAAATAGAAAGCAGCTTTTAGCCTTTGTTTATTTTATTTACTTTGTTATTTTTTGTTGTCTTGTTTCACCATACAAACTCTATTTTAATTACAGTAATTTTTTTAATCGTAAATTTTGGAATTACTGAATGTTGACGAAATAGCGGATGATACATACTGGAAGTTAAAATAGCTCCCACTTCTTGGTTTTCACTTCAGCTTGTTTGATGTACTGACGTTCTCCGTGTCTTGCACAGCCGATACGATACATCCTGTGTGTTGTTGGATCTGTTTTAATTTCTCCCGTGAAATTATTTTATGTCAGGGGTCTTCAAACTGTAAACTCGATAGCTCTGGTTACTCAAAATTAGGATAATCACTTTCAACTAAAACAAAAACAATATTTTTTGTTTCAATTCATGTATTTCATTTTCCACCGACTATTCAAATTAGATATGTTTATTGTTTCGATAAATCTGACTTTTAAATTTTTAGTTTTGTTTTTTGGGGGGTGGGGTGGTTAATAAATCTGACGAACCCTGATTTATATATTTTATGTCTCCAATCTGAACCCAACCATCTGAATTTTTTGGGGGGTCATATTTACTGTACTAGGTAGGGGTTGTGGGGAGCCTACGGTGCCCATTTTTTTCAAAATCCCAAGTAACTTATCCTTGTTTGATAAATAAGAAATATTAAACTTCCCGAAATGTAAACAAAGTATTTTATAATTGTTTGGCTCATTGAGGTCATATAATATTTTACGGCGAGAAACAGCACACGCTCTGTTAATCTCGAAATCAAAATGATAACTTTCCTTTTTAACTGTTTTGGACTTTTGTACTATGTCCCTCAGCGTTACGGAATGAGTGACTTGGGCTTTTATTATATTTACTGTATTATTTCTTATTAGTATTTTAGTAAAATTGCCTTAAATAGTGGAATCTCCTAGCAGGAGCGGCGCACTATCAGTGGGGCCTCCACTCCACCCCACCCCCCACCATGCTAATTAGAGGTAATTCGAATTTCTTAATATTTTTAATGAAATATTCCAATTACCATATTCCCTACCACTCTCGATAACCTGACATACCCAGATCAAGTTCATTAAGGTTGTGTTGATGTTTTTAAAGCATGTGTTGTCTACGGCCGTGTCAGGGGATTATGGCGTGTCAAAATAAAGAGTCCGGGGACATTGAACCCCTGGGGCGAAGTGTAAACAAAACATTGTTAATGGTAAACATTAGATGTTAATTAGCACATCAATCGTCATGTCTCTATTAATCATAATAAATATAGCATACACATGACAGGTTCATAGTTAGATGATTATTTTGTTATATTTGAAGGCAGGTGTAAAGAAATTCCTGCAAAGAAACATATTTTAACTTTTGTTTCCTTCTATTTTTTCCAAACAAACCCCGATTTTATCTGCATTTTATTTTAAGATGGAAGGGGCAATTTTCAAGTTAAAACAATATACACTCAATTTTTTATAACACGTTTTTGATGCAATTTTTGAAACCATTAATGCTTGAGTTTAATGGCGATTCGTTCATGTTTAGGCAAATATAAGTAAAGCAATTCTTAATATTGAAAAAGTCACGGATTGTCGTTTCGCCATAATTAAAATTTTAAGTGCTCATTAAAAATGTTACATACCTGAATGTTTTTGAAGATCATGCATAGAGGTATTGTTTTATGATACCCATTTCTTTCAAGGTTCTTTTAAATTTCAACACAGCTTTTCACAGTGAAAACGTAATATTTTGATCGTGAGACTCGGGAATTAAGAGTAAATTACGACTCCCCAACGCATCTCATACCGCTGGTGCTGGCCGTTGATGGCCGTTTCTTCTATCAGATCAATAAACTACCCACACCTGTGGCTCGCACCGGATGGAGAACCTTGAAGAAAAGAGCAAATAGCCTTTTCCGTCACCAAGGCAAACAGTCATTTCATGACAGCTTTTCGGTGGGCGTTTTCATGGTTGGGGTTATATAATTGACTGGTATCGCGCGCTACCACTGACTCGGTCCGCTACCACTGACTCGACCCGCTACCACTGACTCGGCCCGCTACCATTCAATCGGCCCGCTATCATTGACTCGGCCCGCTACCATTCACTCTGCCCGCTATCACTGACTCGGCCCACTACCACTGACCCGACCCGCTACCACTGACTCGACCGCTACCATTCAATCGGCCCGCTATCATTGACTCGGCCCGCTACCATTCAATCGGCCCGCTATCATTGACTCGGCCCGCTACCATTCACTCTGCCCGCTATCACTGACTCGGCCCACTACCACTGACCCGACCCGCTACCACTGACTCGGCCCGCTAGCATTGACTCGGTCCGCTAACACTGACTCAGCCCGCTTCCATTCACTCGGTCCGCTACCATTGACTCGATCCGATGACATTGAAACTCACGTTTTTGGGGTTCAACCGGTCCGTAACTACCGTATTTATTGTGAAAAGGATTAGTATTTAAGATATTAGGACATTTATAAAAAATTTCTTTAGAATTCTTGAGTCGGCAATTTCAACGTGTCGAGCCACAACATATTCATTGGTGCTTCCTTTTATATAAATCACTGCAAAACCTTCTAGAGAATTTGAGAAATTTATTGCTTGATCAATAATTATAGTGTAAAAAGTTGTTTCCTAATTTTATTATTTTTAACATAATTATTCACAGTTTTTTTTTGGTGTTTGTTGTACTGAATAATAATTTTTAATTTTTTAAAATATATTTCTGCCTTTAAATTGACAAAACTTTTTTCACATAAACACACTTTGTTCAATTCAGCCAGCGTTTTTTGAGTTGTTTTGAGTTATCAGCTAAGTTTCTCCATGTGCTGTGTTGAATCAAGAAAATGGGAGTTTCCCGTGTTAATAGACAAACAAACGTCTCCGCACTAAGATGCCAGATAGTGTTTCCTCTAATCTGCTGTCAGTGAAGTCTGCCTCAAAACTGATGTCAGAGATGTTTTCCTCCAAATAGTTTCCAATGTAACCTTCCCTCAATCTGCTGCCAATGATGTCTTTCCTCAATATGCTACCAATGATGTCTTTCCTCAATATGCTACCAATGATGTCTTTCCTCAATATGCTACCAATGATGTCTTTCCTCAATATGCTACCAATGATGTCTTTCCTCAATATGCTGCCAATGATGTCTTCCCTCAATATGCTACCAATGATGTCTTCCCTCAATCTGCTACAATTGATGTCTTCCCTCAATATGCTGCCAATGATGTCTTTCCTCAATATGCTACCAATGATGTCTTTCCTCAATATGCTACCAATGATGTCTTTCCTCAATATGCTACCAATGATGTCTTTCCTCAATCTGCTACCAATGATGTCTTCCCTCAATCTGCTACCAATGATGTCTTTCCTCAATATGCTACCAATGATGTCTTTCCTCAATATGCTACCAATGATGTCTTTCCTCAATCTGCTACCAATGATGTCTTCCCTCAATATGCTACCAATGATGTCTTTCCTCAATATGCTACCAATGATGTCTTCCCTCAATCTGCTACCAATGATGTCTTTCCTCAATATGCTACCAATGATGTCTTCCCTCAATATGCTACCAATGATGTCTTCCCTCAATCGGCTATCAATGATGTCTTCCCTCAATATGCTACCAATGATGTCTTCCCTCAATATGCTACCAATGATGTCTTCCCTCAATCTGCTACCAATGATGTCTTCCCTCAATCGGCTACCAATGATGTCTTCCCTCAATCTGCTACCAATGATGTCTTCCCTCAATATGCTACCAATGATGTCTTCCCTCAATCTGCTGCCAATGATGTCTTCCCTCAATATGCTACCAATGATGTCTTCCCTCAATATGCTACCAATGATGTCTTCCCTCAATATGCTACCAATGATGTCTTCCCTCAATCGGCTACCAATGATGTCTTCCCTCAATCGGCTACCAATGATGTCTTCCCTCAATATGCTACCAATGATGTCTTCCCTCAATATGCTACTAATGATGTCTTTCCTCAATATGCTGCCAATGATGTCTTCCCTCAATCGGCTACCAATGATGTCTTCCCTCAATCTGCTACCAATGATGTCTTTCCTCAATATGCTACCAATGATGTCTTCCCTCAATATGCTACCAATGATGTCTTTCCTCAATATGCTACCAATGAAGTCTTCCCTCAATCTGCTACCAATGATGTCTTCCCTCAATCTGCTACCAATGATGTCTTCCCTCAATATGCTACCAATGATGTCTTTCCTCAATCTGCTACCAATGATGTCTTCCCGCAATATGCTACCAATGATGTCTTCCCTCAATCGGCTACCAATGATGTCTTCCCTCAATCTGCTACCAATGATGTCTTTCCTCAATATGCTACCAATGATGTCTTCCCTCAATATGCTACCAATGATGTCTTTCCTCAATATGCTACCAATGATGTCTTCCCTCAATATGCTACCAATGATGTCTTTCCTCAATCTGCTACCAATGATGTCTTCCCGCAATCTGCTACCAATGATGTCTTCCCTCAATATGCTACCAATGATGTCTTCCCTCAATCTGCTACCAATGATGTCTTCCCGCAATATGCTACCAATGATGTCTTCCCTCAATCTGCTACCAATGATGTCTTCCCTCAATCTGCTACCAATGATGTCTTCCCTCAATCTGCTGTCAGTGATCTCTTCGACCTTTCTCGTTTGTCTATGTGAGTTAAGAGGGATTACCCGGACGCTACGCATTGCAAACTTAACAAATTGCTGGCGAGATCAAGTTGACCTACGAGATGGTTAAAAACTGTCGTGCAATTGCCAAATAAATGGACATTGCTTATTTTCACCCCTTAAATTAGACTCGCCCGAGGCAGCGGACGATTGGACCATCTCCAAGATTTCAGGTCGAAATAACAGTCCCATAAAGAGAATTGCGGAAAGGGGGCGGGGGGGGGGCTGGGGTAGCTGTGGATAAACTTCTCGGATCTTTATTTTCTGTTCAAGGTGGGTTAGGGTGCGCTGGTTTGGGGGAAAAAAAACTATACACTCTACTTGACTCTACACTCTACTTGGAATTAAATGATACCACATGTATAATAGGATTTGCTAGATGACGCTTCCATTGGATCTCATTGAATTGGAGATCTTATTTATTTCGGTGTTTCTGCTCTAGGGAAATACGTTCCAGATATTTATTACCCAAAACATGTCTTGATTTATCCATCTCGATATAGGAGAGCGTTCTAATTTACTTTTTTTAAAGTATAATAGTATTTTTTATCATATGCCAATTTAGAGTGACAAGATTTTCCTTTTTTTTAAAAACATTTTATTTGTTATCACATTTCATGATCTAAATCTACATAGAGAAGCTGGTAAAAGTAAGGGACGATGAAAATAAGTGTCATTTCGCGTAAATGCGCTCCCTTCCCCCATTTTTTTTTCAATGCACCTTTGACTCGATGGAACCCTAGGTCCTAAGGCGTAAACAACCAGATACACTACACTCACATCATGTTAGCGGGGGCCCCCTCAACTGTCATAAAAATATCTCAACAACCGATCGTATTTGACGCGCGCCCATAAAGTCAAGCCTGTTTATGATGGGAAGGATGCAGCGTGCCACATCAAAGGACCCGAGATAATCATTGTAAACATTCGAACACGTGCCGGGGTGGCAACATTGGTGGCCCACAACAGAGGAACAGCGGTACTGATTTCACGTGCCCCACAATCCACGCCGAGCTCATGTTGTTTTTTTTTGGAGGGTGGGGGGGGGGCACCAAAATCTTTCAATTGATATATATACTGCTCTATGTATTTCTGTGTTTGGAGAAGCAGAAAGTAAGGGATAGAGTGTAGTGCAATGTATTAGCTGTCGTTGTGGTGGGGTTGGGAATACAAAACATGAAAACTAGTTGTAAATCTAAACCAGAGGTAGGGGTGTATAGCGTACAGGGGCAACAGAGGTGTGGATATTATTTCTCTATAGAGCTTCGGTAGCCATAGAGACGAAATGAAACATGGATTTAAATCAGGTACGTGTGACTCCGTCTAAAAAAACACAACATCTCAGCTATGCAAGTCCATATTTCGTCCCTTTACCAAATAAATTAATTTGTTGACTGCCCACACCGCTGGGACTGCCCACTTCATTGTTACTACGTCATTGTGACTGACCAATTGACACGGTTTCCTCTTAACTCAACAATTCAGTGTTGTTGCCCTGTGCATTGTGACTTCTACTTCAATGTGACTGTCCACTTCATTGCGACTAAAAACGTCATTGTGAGCGCGTGGGTGTCTTTAAGTATCAAGTAAATCTCCGTATAATAATGACGTCTAGACAGTATATTTCACCACTGCTGAAGTTGGAGGCTTTCGGCATATCACTTGTCTCTCATTGAGTCTTCTCGTCATTTGTTTTACTTGACCTTCGCCCATGCATATCTTCTCATCTCACCAGTCGCTGAACTCTTGACAGTTGTCAGAGAAAGTGCTTCGATAAATCAACAGGTGGATGTTTTGATAGGCTTTCAGAATGCAGTTGTCTCAGCAGCTGTAAGCATGCGTGTTTTTTAACCTGTTATTACTATATAATAGCATTCCCTAGATAGTTCTTTCAAAAAGAAAATAAGTTCAAGATAACAGGATTTTCGATTTTTACCACAGATCCATGTGATCTGTACAAAATTCGTTTTTCCCCTTACATTTTAAGTTTAAAAATGTAAATATATAAGAGGCTTAAGAACAAAGTGGGTGTGTAAGGGATTGCAAAATTCCTACTAATTTCACTTTCGAAATAATTCTGTTTGTCTTGGCGGCAAAATTTCAACTAAGTTCCCTATTCGCCACCGAATGGGTTAGACACTCTACTTCCACAACTGGAAAACACTCAGGGAATTCCGCGAAACACTTGGGAAATTTTTAGTCTGTCGTTCCTTGAAAAGAACATCCTGTCCCCACCACCACTACTAACTCCGAAGATTGTCTCCAATACTATGTATTTGAAACAAGTGGCCTTCATGAAACACGTCATCTGCACTTAAGGGACAATCTGAAATAGCAAACAATCGTAAAACGTGTATCAGGGACACGGGAGTGTCACAATGTGAAGAGTTGAAGAGAGCGTTAGCGAGTGTCATGTCACAGTGACGACGGCGACACTTGTTTTTTTGTTAACATATTGGAAATTGCTTTAAATACCAAGTAACATTCTCCTTGGTCTCTTTGGATTAGTTTGAGAGACGCTCTTCTGTGTCGTCTTTAAAAGCGGGTAAGTCTCGGACCGACCGCATCTACCACGAGGTAAAATGTGGCTTTCATTGTTGTATAATGTTATTCTGAAAACAAAATATTCTTGCTGCGACATGCAGTTGAAGAATAAATAGCGGCAAAAGCTTGAGTCTATAGAGTTGCAGGCTTATATCTGATCAAGGCTTTTAAAGAGATGAGTTAGGGCCGTCTTTCAAAATATATTGCATGAAGTTGGTTGTCTCCGAAGATTTTATCGCTATGCTATGTATGTATAGATGCAGCCATACACAGATGTTTTAGAACGTGTATGTTTCCCGCCCTTAGCCAGTGGCGCATCAACGGTTAGGACTCGAAAAGAGAGTGGGGGGGGGGAAGCTGTATTCAACAGAATACGATGAATGCATTAAGGAATGAAGCGTAAAATTACCTTTCATTTTCTCCATGCCATACCCAAACGTCATACTGTTAGAATACATCCCGCCCGCCCCCCCCCCTTTTCATAAAAGATGTCTATCAGCTTTAATATAAGGTTACATTCTCTCACTTATCTGCTTTTCAATAGGGTCTTCTCAAAGTCAAAGAAAAATATAAAATTTTGAATGAGCTACTGTACCCGAAAATGTTCCTAGTTTGGGAAACAGACGGTACATTACCAATGATAATTTCCGAGAGTGCAGTTTTAATCGTTGGTTACTCGGCTTTGGCACGATGAGATCTTTCAATTTGTATTTACAACACCTTATAGCTTACTGATTCGGAAATGTGAATTATCTTCTCTGGTGAGCACATCATTAAAACCAGTGTGTTGAAACTTGGCCCCAGTTCTAAGACATCAATATAAGCGACTCGTGCTGGGCTGAGCGAAAACCTGCTTCAACGCAAGCATTGAGGCATGCTAGTCTTTGATGAATGTTTGCGGTTTTCTGAGATGACTTGGAAACGGTTATTTTTGGAAAGTGTGTGTGTTGTTTTGTCGAGTGTTTAAATGGTGTGTGTTGCATTTTTGTATTTTTGATGTATTTGTATGTCTTTTTTTAAATATCATTATTTCATTTAAATTTGTGTATACACAGGAGCACGACTTTCCTCAAGTGGGGTAGTAGGTTAAAAAGCCAAGCTAAATACTATCAATAAAATCCATCAGGAATTCGATTGTTATTTTGATGATGATTGCACTCGTTACTAACTATTAACAGATATACTTCTTTTTTATATTTCGTTATACTTGGGATAGTTCGTTGAAGATAGATGATGTCATGTTGACAAAGAAATTTAATGCTGTTATTTTTGAAACAGGGTAAGATAAATCTTATCCTATTAAAATCAATTTGAAAAATCAGTTACGTTTGAATTTCGTTTAATCTTAGTGCTATACAACTGTGCACATATGGGAGAAATACATGATAAAAACATATTTAAACTGTTTTTATCTAGCACAAAATAAAACTTTTTTGTATATTCTTCTCTTATATTTGAGCTTGAAAGCTATTTGAGAAAGAAAGAATCAAAGCAGGCATCTATAAGATTTAAATGATAATGTATGAAACCTATAGTCAGAAAGAGATACGGTGACGATGGCGTTTAGTGAACATTTGAGGATCTCGCTGCTGTTCCATTCTAGTTTCCACGTTGAACTGTTGTGTTGGCTGTTAACATAACTGCAGCTGTGTGTTGTGTTGGCTGTTAACATAACTGCAGCTGTGTGTTGTGTTGGCTGTTAACATAACTGCAGCTGTGTGTTGTGTTGGCTGTTAACATAACTGCAGCTGTGTGTTGTGTTGGCTGTTAACATAACTGCAGCTGTGTGTTGTGTTGGCTGTTAACATAACTGCAGCTGTGTGTTGTGTTGGCTGTTAACATAACTGCAGCTGTGTGTTGTGTTGGCTGTTAACATAACTGCAGCTGTGTGTTGTGTTGGCTGTTAACATAACTGCAGCTGTGTGTTGTGTTGGCTGTTAACATAACTGCAGTTGTGTGTTGTGTTGGCTGTTAACATAACTGCAGCTGTGTGTTGTGTTGGCTGTTAACATAACTTCAGCTGTGTGTTGAGTTGGCTGTTAACATAACTGCAGCTGTGTGTTCTGTTGGCTGTTAACATAACTGCAGCTGTGTGTTGTGTTGGCTGTTAACATAACTGCAGCTGTGTGTTGTGTTGGCTGTTAACATAACTGCAGCTGTGTGTTGTGTTGGCTGTTAACATAACTGTTGAACTGCTGTGTTGGCTGTTAACATAACTGCAGCTGTGTGTTGTGTTGGCTGTTAACATAACTGCAGCTGTGTGTTGTGTTGGCTGTTAACATAACTGCAGCTGTGTGTTGTGTTGGCTGTTAACATAACTGCAGCTGTGTGTTGTGTTGGCTGTTAACATAACTGCAGCTGAGTGTTGTGTTGGCTGTTAACATAACTGCAGCTGTGTGTTGTGTTGGCTGTTAACATAACTGCAGCTGTGTGTTGTGTTGGCTGTTAACATAACTGCAGCTGTGTGTTGTGTTGGCTGTTAACATAACTGCAGCTGTGTGTTGTGTTGGCTGTTAACATAACTGCAGCTGTGTGTTGTGTTGGCTGTTAACATAACTGCAGCTGTGTGTTGTGTTGGCTGTTAACATAACTGCAGCTGTGTGTTGTGTTGGCTGTTAACATAACTGCAGTTGTGTGTTGTGTTGGCTGTTAACATAACTGCAGCTGTGTGTTGTGTTGGCTGTTAACATAACTTCAGCTGTGTGTTGAGTTGGCTGTTAACATAACTGCAGCTGTGTGTTGTGTTGGCTGTTAACATAACTGCAGCTGTGTGTTGTGTTGGCTGTTAACATAACTGCAGCTGTGTGTTGTGTTGGCTGTTAACATAACTGCAGCTGTGTGTTGTGTTGGCTGTTAACATAACTGCAGCTGTGTGTTGTGTTGGCTGTTAACATAACTGCAGCTGTGTGTTGTGTTGGCTGTTAACATAACTGCAGCTGAGTGTTGTGTTGGCTGTTAACATAACTGCAGCTGTGTGTTGTGTTGGCTGTTAACATAACTGCAGCTGTGTGTTGTGTTGGCTGTTAACATAACTGCAGCTGTGTGTTGTGTTGGCTGTTAACATAACTGCAGCTGTGTGTTGTGTTGGCTGTTAACATAACTGCAGCTGTGTGTTGTGTTGGCTGTTAACATAACTGCAGCTGTGTGTTGTGTTGGCTGTTAACATAACTGCAGCTGTGTTAGTTTTAAACCAACACCAATGTAAACATTTCGTCGTTTACGAAAAAAAAACACCGTCCTGGAACATAAGGGACAGGTGCTGCTTGTGTCAAAGCCATGATACCATTCCAAGTCTGCAGGCCAGAGTTTTAGGGCGAATGATCTGTTTAACAATAATTGTAAGGGCTACGGATTAGTTCAAAATTTGTTCAAACCATTGCAATAAGTTGTGGGGTTTTTAAAGTCTCACTGCGATACGCCTTGCAATAATCCTGATTGCGTTAATAGTCGTGTGTAGAAAGTGAGCACGCGATCTGCCATGCATCGACTATCGACTATTCATTAGCTGGAATTCAGAGATTCTTTGTAAGTTTTACTGTTAAGGTGCGGTAGGTAATTCCAAGCAGGGAGGGCGCGGGCTAACCCAAGAGTGTTAGTTATTTTAATGGATATAACACTTTTTGTTGGCTGAATGTAAGCGCGCGTGTTGTCTAGGTCGATCGTAACTGTATGTCCATGACAGATTTTAGGCAAAACAATAAAATATATTTTCTGATGTATTTTCACGGTGAAGGTCTTCTTTCTAGAAAGCCAAAATTTTAATGTCCAAATTTCCCGTTTTTTTTCGACAAACAAATAGAAAGTTTCATTACATCGCAGGTTCAAGTACTTGTATTATTATAAAAAAATATAATTTACAGTTTTAAAAAAAAATATTTCACAACTCTTTGAGATCTCGTTCCTGTCTCTTAAACATGTGACCATTGATACACTCTTACATTCACAGAAGACGGCTCTCAATTCAGCCGACGTGGGAGTAAACCTACTTGAAAACTCAACAGATCGCCTCAGAGTCCATCGAACTTTGACCACCTCCGGATCGAGTTTTCCTGATGTCGCTACGACCTCGGGCATGGGCGTATCACTAATAACGGCGGTCTCCCCGCCCTCAGACCGTAAGTCACATCATGGTCACCGCTCAGCCACCCCCAGCCATGTCGTCAGCAGAAACTGGTCGCCCCTGATGGTCATCGCCTTAGCCTTTTTGATGGGTTGGTCCGGATCTCATCGTGGGGGAGTAGACGCCCTGTCGTGTTTGCCCTGTGAGGCCCATCGGTGCCCGAATACCACGGACTGCCCCGGGGGGCTTGTCATGGGCGTTTGCATGTGCTGCCAGGAGTGTGCCCGCCAGATCAACGAAAGCTGCGGTGGGCCCTTCGGAATTTTGGGAACCTGTGATAGGAATTTACACTGTGTAGTGCCCGCACTCAGCGAGGAGGACAGCCCCTTTTACGTCTTGGAGGACGGCATTTGTCAAGGTAGGTTGACCACTGTAACAGATACTGTTAATTGCTTGAATGATGGGCATAACCCTTATACCGCACCCTCATGACCCACGATGACCATCGGCGAGTCATTGAGACCTTCCAAAGCCGGAAGTTTTTTTTCTTTTTTTTCTCTCTTAAACTTAAAATGATATACATATAAAAAAACAACAACACAACAAACAAAAAACAAACAAACCAAAAACAAAGAGATATTATAGAATAGTTTACTTGATTGATTTTCTAAATGCCTTTTACCAGTACAGAAAGGAAAGCAAACAGCTAGCATTATGCATAAGCCAATAGTAATAAACTGCTAAAACTCTGTACTTAAAAAAATATTTTACAATTTACGTGGATACAACGATTTTGAAAAAAGAGAACGAGTTGTGAATGCTCTGACCTTCAAGTCTACTGGCTGACATTTTAAGAAGATTGAACTGGTACATTTAGTTTATTCTATTGTTAAAAACATTTTTGCATAAATTCATGTTTAGACGAAGACAGTTACTTTTTCAATAACGCTAATAAAAAGAGACATATCTGCCTCACTCTTGTAAAATATTTAGTGAAGGAAATATTGTTGACTATTATTTTATTTCCATAGTTACATAAGCTGAGAACCTTGCAAATGCATTGTATGCTAATTGATTGAGAGCAATCGTGTAGCTGTTTTACATGAATGTAAAGCTTAATTTTATTCTTGAAATTTAATCTCGTAAAAGAGTTTTTTAGTTCTACGGTCGAGCTGTTACATCATTTCTTTCCTAGACCCCTTCCAGACTGGCAGTCAATGTTCCATTTTAGCTCCGCGGCCGCGCAGATATATGCCCCACGCCGCGCAGCAGATTTTGATAAAAACAATAATCTGTGTTTTTGGGGGTGTAATATTTTAACAAATGAAATGGGCCTTATGCAATTTTGCACACGAGTTGTTTTTTTATTTGCACACGGAAAAATGAACCTGATCTGGAACAATGTTTGCAACTATGGCACTAATGTATCCATCGCTCAATACATCACTATGCCCATTTGGAACATTGGTGGCAACTATGCCACTAATGTCTCCATCGCATAATACATCACTGTGCCCATTTCTTTGGCAGCTTGTCTACATTTCTATAGGAATTAACAGCTTCGACTTCGACTTATCTGTCAAACCCTCAAATATGCCGCAACGCCACACTTCTCTATCACCCCATTTCTCATGTCCTTTCTCTCTCTCTCTCTCTCTCTCTCTACCACTTTTTCTCTTACTCTATTCCTGTCTCTATTACATACACTTTCTCTCTCTATTAATCTATATACCCCACTATATATTCCCCCTCTCTCTCTCTTTATATATACATATGAATATTATATATATATATAAATACATATATTAATATCCCTCTCTTCCACTCTCTTTACCTATCATTAACACTTTCTTTCTCCCCCCTCTCTCTCTCCCTCCCCCCACCCTCTCTCTCAGCAACTGTAACGCAATGCTGCCCTTCCTAATGATGACTGAGTGCTGCAAAGCCTTTCATTTTTTTAGCCAGTGGGTGTCTCTGGCCGGGCCGAAATCTTAAAACCTTCTAGACACCGAGGCGACAAATGACATAAAAAACTAAACTTGCAGTTTTTGTGTGGGCCTGAGACGCTAGCGTCATTTGCAGGGGGAATTAGAAAGGGGTTTAGCGACTTCATATTCACCCGCCCGGCTTCTTGGTTCGCGATTACGATGGCCTTTTGGTGATATTTTTCTGGACCCCTGCACGCCCTGGGTATGTCCTCGCTTAGTGTCTTTGCCGAGTCGCAAAGGATTACGAGCCAGTTAGTGTAGGATTACCAGGATTGCCTAATGACCCTCCCTCCCATAGACTCAAAAGCCGACAGGTTGGTAGGCAAGATTTGAGACGATTGTGCAATTTTTTTAGATCCGGCGGCTGGGTTAAGTAGACAGAATAGACAGGTCGCAGCCACCCCCCCCCCACTACATCTCGTGATTTATGTGGTCTTGTTACGGTAGAGCTTCACGGTGTCACATTTGCGGGGCGCGGGCGGGGAGCAAGCAGAGGGTGAGGTGCGCGAGCAGGGGCGGCTCCAATGAAGAGAGAATTGTTGCCAACGTCAAACAAAGCGTATTAATTAATTATAATCATCGTATGTTTGAGTTTCTCCAACATTTCCTGGTGTGGGACTTGTCTTCACATCGCTGCATCAAGTACACAAGAACCCAGACAACGCAAAAGTGACCGTTGTATATAGGCGTTGCTAAGCGGTATTCCCAGCACTTCATATGCTAGTCATGACCATTGCCATTGACGCAGAGAGACCACCCCGTCCCCTGCCTTTCCCCCCTCCCACTCCACCCTGACGCACCCATACTTATCTCTTGATTGGACATTTATTTATGGCCACAATCACGTGCTATATTGATCCACGGAAGGCTCACAATTTTTTGTCATTTCTCGAAACGATGTGGTTGTTAAGCTGACAAGCGTATTGTGGCCTTGTGTTGTATTTTTTTTAAAGTCTAAATCTGATTATCAACTTTTTAATTTGGGGTGAATACAGCTTCAGACAGTCACACGGTCAAATCAAATATGTAACCCTTCTGTCTAATTCATCATAGACGACACTGCTGCACTGCTCTAGACGTTGAGCAGAGCAGAAGCGACACAATTTGTATGAACAAAGTTGTACATTTTTTATTTTATAAAAATATATAAAAAAACACTTTTTAAAAACTAGTCTTATATTTTAGAAATGCACTAAAAAGTAGAGAATAAAAACTTAGGAACGTTAAATCGTTGGTGAAATCGATTATCTCGGGATTCGCCATGACTATAAGACTAGGGTGCTTGCTAAGTTATGCAAAGATATTCATCAAGTTAGGCAAAGCTATTCGCTATGTTTAAACTGAGCACCATATATTTAATATTTGCTTTCAAATAGGAATCTCATTGTTGGAGCTTTGTTTTTTTTTCCAATTTCAACAAAAGTCGTTCTATTTATTTAAAAAATTCAATAATACATTCGAAAGCACATGATTCACGGCGTAAGGTCAATACGGAAACTACAATTTTGTGGATTTTTGAAAATTGGCTTGTAGTTCATTTTATAATTCAGCCATACGGCCATTTATTACAAGGAAGTCTCCCTCAATCGACCTTGTGGAAATTTAAAAACAAAAAGATGTTATTTCTTGTATATTCTGTTGACATTCTCTTATCTCGACATTGAAACTCTGACGTCACTTTCACCTAAATTAAACTTGATGCAAAAAAGTCATTACTATGAACTCCTTTTTAAAAAAAAATGTTCCTTTAAAAAAAAACTTCTGATTAGCATGCAGGAGCACTAACACAAACACATGTCAATTGTGATCCGACCATAACTTGACAGTATCCCTATAGGCTAAATCCAGTTTGATAGCTCCAGATCCTACAAAGATTATTTCAAAATGAAAAGTAAGCAATCAAATTACATTTTAAAAAATTAAATTGTACCTAAACGATAGGGCTAGGGCTGTTCTTCTGTTTATAATGAAATTAAGTTTATCTCCAAGTCACAGACAATACATTCGATGCATTACGTGAATGAGATCGAACCAAAGAAACGGGAGGTTTATGTTTACGGGACCAGGGCAGGCTATTCCAACAGTGTGATAATCCGCTTTGATTGGGTCTCTACCAAATGAAAGCCTGGTTCAGTGCCGTCACTTTCCTGGAAGAAAGAATCAAAAGTCGCACGAGAGTCCATTATTCCTCGGTTTTCTAACTCGGGCGAAAGCCGAGCAACTCGTGTAAAGACCATGTCGTGTGACTCGTGTATAGACCCTCAATGAACTAGACCTTAATCCCGGCGACATCCTGGGATCTTGTTGTCAAACCTGGGGTCGCCATTGATGAAGCCGAACCGTTGGACGGCTTTACGAGGCAGTCCCCTCGTCTCTTCACAACTTTAACCTTCTTAACCCCACCTCAGACATGAGGACACGAGCCTCGCGGTGGTTAAACGAGTTGCGCTAGGAAGGCCGATCGTGTCTGGGACAGCGGCTCTCAAAATTCTGGTGTCATGAAGGGATTCTTAAAGTAAGGGCCTGATGTTCGAAAATATGTAAATAACGGCACTATTCCCTCCCACATAAAGAGGAGAAATTTACGGCATTAAGCAGTGTTTCGTGCATGGGCAAAAATGTTGACATGCGACGGGCGATAAAAGCGCGAGGCTACGTTTCTGCTGATAGGGTAACAACAAATGAGACGGCAAAATCATCCAGGAATTAACAAAAGAACATTTGATTGACGAATGTTTGGTGTGGGGGCTGGAGCTTTTGAGGGCAACTGGGTGTACCCTGAATATCACCTGCCACTTGCATCTGTCCCCCATTCCCCCTTTTCGCCCAGCACTGGTGGAATTCCACGCGGCAACGGAACATTATACTTATTGCCACATGGTGACATGTTTTGTCAAAGTGCTTGTACAAGGTGCTGTCCAAGTGCTGGTACAAGGCAGACTGTCCAAGTGCTGGTACGAGGTGCTGTCCAAGTGCTGGTACAAGACAGACTGTCCAAGTATACGTACAAGCCTCTCTGGCCAAGGAAACAATGAAAGATGGTAAAGGGATAATCACAGGTTGAAACTTGTTGTTACCTGATGTTATCCCATTCCAAAAGTGGGTCACACGCGTACACAATTTCTGCTTTGTTATATTGTTCAGTAATGTTAATCGTTGTTATACTGGCACTGAGTATTGTAAAAACGGGCAAATATTCCATTATCTTTAAATATAATTGCTTTATTAATTTTCTTTCATCAACACAGGGCCGTCTTAACGCATAGACCCGTTGGGCATTTGGCCCGGGGGCCCACGAGCATAGGGGCCCCACGGGAATATGTTTATTTATATATATTATGTATATTTATTTTTTATTCCTGCGGGGAAGGGGCGCAACACTATTTCTTTGCCCGGGGGCCCAAACTGGTGTAAAGACGGCTTTGCATCAACATAAGAACATTTTAGACTAGTATACAGGTTACTGACTTGACTAAGAGAAAATCTAAAATAATTTTGCATATTCTATTTAGATCCCTGGAATGAATTTGAAACAAAATGTTTCCGAGGTTCCAATACTCACTGTGACACACAGACACACTCACACGCTCTCTTTCGTCTATTTACTTCCTTTTATCTATCTCACGCGTACACAAACACATGTGTAAACATATACCCCACCCCCCCTCTCAAAGTCTCGCTCTGTCTCTAACACATACCAGTACATTAACGCACCTATGGGAACATATAAACACTTACATATACTGACACATTCCAGCCATGGTTAAAGCAAAAACAGGCAAATTCCAATCGATGGTCACAATGTATCCTGCCAAAAGGCTCAACGCCCCAGTGTTCCGCTTCATTATATCCAAGAACGCCTGGAATGCCGTGAGAAGAGTGCAGATTTTTTTCAAAGAGTAATTGTGTGGGAAGAAACATACTTTCATGAAAATGGGCTTCCGCATTATTGCGGTGAAAATATGACACGGTTGTCATGTACATTTTAAAAAAAATTTGTAGTAGAGTGCGTGAATGGTTCTCATACTACAGGGGTGGGCGATTTTTTAGGCTTCGGGGGCCACTTTGTGACTGCGGATTTTAGCGTAGGACCGCACCGTTTGAAATGATTGTATTCCTTTAGTTAATATTTCATTTCAGAAAAAGTTCAGTATAATTGGTATCGTAAAAATCAATAAATAAAACTTAATAAAAAGGGGGCAGTTTTATTCAGCTTTTTATTGTGCTAATGTCATATTATAGAATTAGTTTAATGAGACTCGTCCACCCTATCACAAGTTTTTTTGTTTTTGTTTTTTTAAATTTTATTTTATTTTAAAAAAAAATTGAAATCATGAGTAAAGTTGCTTGTTGAGACATAAAGCAAATCTCAGTTCAAAGCGGTTTTTCTGAATGTCTTGGTGTGCCACCAAAAAACTCTGCGGCGGGTCGCATTTGGCCCGCGGGCTGCTTTTTGCCGACGCTTGTAACATACTATATTGTTTTAATATTTTTTTATCATAACTTTGAAATATTATGATTCACTATTATCATAATTTTGAGGTGTGTAATCACTCACTGGTAATATAAATAAAAAACAAAAAAATTATATAACAATTTCTTTAATAAAGTCTTCATTTAACGCTGTAACTGGCCTAAAAAACACAACAAAAATACCGAAACGCCGTAAATAGCGAAGGTCGGGTTTAAAGCTAGGCTCTATAATAGACCTGTCAAATAACTTGACGCAGTGCTAAACTTTTATACATTTGGCGGTGCCTCCATGTGTGAATGAGCAACGTTTGCATGAGAATGTGTTATTTTTGATGGCACATGTTCAATATTCTCCTATATCCCAGTCTAATATCTTTTTAAAGAGCAGCCGCTGGGCTGAGCACCACAACACCTCTTAAAGTGTATTGTATCAGAGAGATTCAAACCAATGCAGCCCCAAGTGTCATGTGAGGTTGTTCATAGCTGACCACTCCTACAGAATCACGCCCTTGAAGTTTCAACCTGATGACGCTAACAATCTGTCTCGTAGTAAATAAACAACTGCACACATTCTTATTGTTTTTAATTTTTGTACGTTTTTAGCCATTCTCATTTTTACCTAACCGCCGATCTATATATGTGGCATTTTCATGCTCATGAGCAATTGGGAACTGCATAAAATATCATAATTAACACTCTTTCCTATAATCTCACCCCATTATCCCCCGCATAAAATAATAATAGAAATATTAATAATAAATAAATACATAAATAGTGATAAACACCTCTTCACATTTTCTTTCCCCTCTAGCCCTATTAATCCCGGGAACTGTTTCGGTCGCAGGTGCCCATATGTTCGTTATCGTCAGCATTCACACTGGGGGTATAGCAATCAATTCAGTGAGATTACTGGTCTGTGCGAAACATTAGCTGCTCTATTGATGGCGTCTTTTCAGACGTCGTTTCCTTTTCTCGTCAAGGATCAAGAGTTGAAGTTCTCTCACATTGCAAGATTACATTCGTCCCCTGCAATAACCTATCCAGCGGTATTCTGTGTGTGTGTTCCCGTGGGAAGCATATTTTAGCCTTTGGAAAGTAAATCAAAACAGATAAAAGTATTTTAAAAAGTTTTTAAAGGGGGCGTTTTCTGTGTCCTCGCCTCTGTGAATTCACAAGTTCGGCCTGTTTGATGTAGAAGAAAAGAACCACTCTGTAAGCGATGGGCTTTAAGTGCACCAATGAACAGTCGTCTTTTCTTTCACTAGATGTTTTGGTACTTTGCATCTCTCGTATTGCTCCCACGCTTCATTTCTTTCTAAAACATATATTATCGTATTACATACGCCAGGTGTACTCTGTACAAAATAAATGTGTAAATCCTTGCTTCCGCCGTCCTACTCCTGCTATAGTCAAAAACTATTTTACTTTTGTTCACAAATTGTTTAAATTCTTCATTATGTAAAAAAATTAAGTCATATAAGTTTTTTGGTTGATAATATACGCTTATTGAGCTCAAAACACACATTAATTAGTTGTTTTTGGTTTTTTTTATATTCTTTCCTTAACTTTCAAAAGGAAAGTCTTTTAAATTATTTTGTACCGGACAATATCATCATGGTATCGTCTTGCTTCCATTTGGCACACCACACATCAACATTCTTTTATCAGCGGCTCACATACCTTTTACAATAAGACAACGCTCTCCATTTATCATTAGATAAGTATGTGAATAGGCCCCAACTCCTCGCATTCCTTTGTGACTGTGCAGTGAGGTATACGTTCGCCGTTTCCTCAACAGGTAGAAATTACAATGTTGTGGCTATTCGCACAACGTAGAATAGGTAATCCAATTAAACCAGCCGGCCCGTGGGCTGTGGTTGCGGTTGAAATGTTGAACGATTACCGACAAGTGAATCGCTTAAGGTTGACCCTCCGGCGTCAAACAATAGAATTAGCTGAGGCCTCAGATCGGATTTAGTTAGCCGTCAGTTGAGATAATGAATTAGTTGAGGCCTCAGATCGGATTTAATTAACCGTCAGTTGAGATCATAAATTTCAGAGCAACCTCTTTCTGAAGGGAATTAATTTTGTTAAAATGTGTAATGTTTTTGTTTTTAGTGTGCCTCTCGACGAGTTGTTGCCCCTCGACAGGTTGTTGTTGCTCATTGACGGGTAGTTGCTGCTCCTTGACGGGTTGTTGCCTAATGTCTGGTCGTAACCCCTCGATGATTTGTTGCATTTCGAGGTATGTGTCCCCTCAAAAAGGGATATTGCCACTCGACAGGTTTAAGCCCCGCTAGGTTGTTGCCTCTCGACAGGTTGTACGCGGTAACATAATTTCACCCGAGGCACATGATCTTGACATATAGACAAGACAGTCCCGCCGACGTGTCTATCAACATAAACCACGATGGCCATAAAACGACCCTGATCGACTCAGTCTTCGCGCCTTTAAATGGGTCAAGCCATGGGTGCAGGCTAAGTCATCGGTTTAAATATCAAGGACTCATCTCAATCCGGCCGCTTAAAACTGTAGACTCTAATCACGACGGATTGATCCGACACCTCCTATAATCAATCTGAACCAATGGGACACCAGAAAACGAATGAACATACCACGAAGAAAGCCAATAATGTTCAAACCTTTTAATATTTTTAATATTTCTGATTCAGCCAGCCTGCTGCTAAAGTTACGTAGCTCAGTCATGTTTTTCGTCTTCACAACCTCTTGTCTTTTGTCACAGAAAAAAAAAGAAAAAAAAAGAAAGACAAAAAAACTTCTGAAGGTTTTTACATGTACGGTTCTGTTATTTTATTTTAAAAAGTAAAATTTAAATGTAAAATTTCATTGTTTGAACATAGTGGTCTGCACGGTTGGATATGAAAGTTAATAAAACCCTTGTGTCGAGAAGACTTTTTGCGAAGTTTTTCCTTTAAGTTGCCTTGTTGGCCGATTCATAAAGCTTTTACATTGACTGGCTTGGGGAAATAAGTTCAACCAAAATACAAATTGAAACGATAACCAGAGATGACAGATGGGGACCAACTGCATTCACTCGTAGTCTCGGCATTTGTTAATGGTCATACCGTGCCTCAATATTAGGTCACGTCAGGGAATCAGACAGTTTTAGAAGGGTACGATGAACTGTTTTGATAACTCTTTAAGTCCTACACAGAACTGGAAGCACGTCGAGTGATTTAGAATTTATGAGAGTATCGCGTTGTTTGAAAATTATATTTGTAA
Organism: Ampullaceana balthica; assembly: GCA_944989445.1. Taxonomy (NCBI): domain Eukaryota; kingdom Metazoa; phylum Mollusca; class Gastropoda; family Lymnaeidae; genus Ampullaceana; species Ampullaceana balthica. Next base: position 2,923,398 of record CALYLW010000004.1, on the reverse strand, counting down.
ATAATTGGGAATCAGTAAGAGAATGGTGCACTCACTAGGGACATTCTGGCTTGGCCCTATTATACTCTATTATACCCCATTATACTCTATTATACCCCATTATACTCTATTATACTCTATTATACTCTATTATACCCCATTATACTCTATTATACTCTATTATACCCTATTATACCCTATTATACTCTATTATACTCTATTATACCCTATTATACTCTATTATACTCTATTATACCCTATTATACTCTATTATACTCTATTATACTCTATCATACTCTATTATACTCTATTATACTCTATTATACTCTATTATACCCCATTATACTCTATTATACCCCATTATACTCTATTATACTCTATTATACTCTATTATACTCTATTATACTCTATTATACCCCATTATACTCTATTATACCCTATTATACTCTATTATACTCTATTATACCCCATTATACTCTATTATACCCTATTATACTCTATTATACTCTATTATACTCTATTATACCCTATTATACTCTATTATACCCCATTATACTCTATTATACTCTATTATACTCTATTATACTCTATTATAATCTATTATACTATATTATACTCTATTATACCCTATTATACTCTATTATACCCTATTATACTCTATTATACTCTATTATACCCTATTATACTCTATTATACCCTATTATACTCTATTATACCCTATTATACTCTATTATACCCTATTATACCATATTATACCATGTTATACCCTATTATACCCTATTATACTCTATTATACCCTATTATACCCTATTATACCCTATTATACTCTATTATACTCTATTATACTCTATTATACTCTATTATACTCTATTATACTCTATTATACCCTATTATACTCTATTATACCATATTATACTCTATTATACCCTATTATACCATATTATACTCTATTATACCCTATTATACTCTATTATACTCTAGCTGTTGTGAGATCGTTCACTTGGTGCTTAAACATAAATGGCTCCCAAATAGTCTGGGTAATCTGTGGCCCGGGCAGGTAACGAGGATTTTGTTTCGCCTTGACATTTCCAAATAGTGCAGCCTAAACTACGGCGTAGTTTTACTGTGTGCAGTGTCAAGGTCGCAGGAAACTGCGCCGAACAGTGATTTTCAAGCTTTTTTTTTATCCCGTATGTTAAGGTCTGATTAGATTTTTTAAAATACATTTTTTAAAAATTATTAATACATTTTTTAGAAATTAATTTTAAAAAAATGTTTTAATTTAAATTCTTATATTTTTATATAAACTTTAAACTCTGTTTCTGTCCAAAGATCTTATTTTTTTTCTTATTTTTTAAATTTTTAATTTCTATCATAATTTTCTTCATGAATAGTACAAGGCCGACAAGGGTCACTTTTTGTTGCAGACCATTTATTATTAAGTGGTGACTTTATTTAGAAAGACAATTTTCCCCATTCTCTTTTTATGGTTTGTAGGTTTCCGTTTAAAGGCTCCCAGTTTTCTCGGAAATATTCATCAGCCTGACCTTCAATAGCCAATGTTAACACTTCATCAGCATTTCAAGAGTCAAGAGCCGATGTTAACCCTTCATTAGCACTTCAAGAGCCGATGTTAACCGCTCTCTAGCCCCCTAAGAGCAAATGTTAACACTTCGTTAGCACTTCAAGAGCCGATGTTAACCGCTCTCTAGCCCCCTAAGAGCAAATGTTAACCCTTCGTTAGCACTTCAAGAGCCAACGTTAACCCTCCCTTAGTCTTTCAAGGGCCGTTGAAAACCCTATTTAGTCCCACTTGCTGTTAACCCCTGGTAACCCATCCGCCTTGTCAGAAGTTACGCAGTTTTAAAACCAAGGGAGACATCTCATCATCATAGAAAGGACCCGTTTCGTATTGCACAGAACGCAAAGTAATCAGATAGCATCAAAACTGAGTTGGAAGGTGTGAGGGGTGTCTCTGTTATAAGGATAAGGGGCCGCTTTAATAGAAATATATGTTTTCACATTCATTTCCCCTCAGAAATTTCTATAAAATTTACACTGACCACCCATTCAAATATTATATTATTATTATTATTATTATTATTATTATTATTATTATTATTATCATTATTATTATATTATTATTATTATTTGTTCACTTATATAGTGCAGTACCTTAGCCTACAGCTGGGCTCACAGCGCTTTACATAGGTACTTTGACATAAAATTTAAATGAAGTCCAATAGGCTTAAATAATATATCATTTTAAAGGGCTTGCTAAGACCTTTTCAAAAACACCTGTTTTGTCTTTCTATCTTTTATAGAAGTGGAGTTATGATTTTTTTTGTCGATTTTTTTTGCCCCTTATATAACCTATATTATTTATTAAAAAACTTGTGACCCAAATTTCAAAATTCTGTACTCTTTCCCTCACAACTTTTTTAATTTTAGAGATAAAGGTATCAAATTTTCAGGAGACATTCACAATCCAATTTAAAAAACAATGAACAAGAAATGTTTAAAGTTTATCAAGATTTTGAATTTTGTAAAAATATATTTAAAGGCTTGTTGAAAAAAATCATAGCGAAAATTAGTATTTATATATATATATTGATATATAAATACAAATCAGAACAAACAATTGCATGCCTAATGTATTTTAATTAATTGTATGGTAAATTTAAATCAATTACTATATTTAAATGTTTGAATGGTAAGTATTTGACTTTAAGATAAAACTGAATGCAAGTTACAATAAATTATTTTTGGAAATACCCCACACCTTCGATGCCTGATTACTGAAATTTCAAATTAAAATTAAAGTCAATAAGTATTTGAAGATTTAAGTACCTCATTTAATCATTAAATGATAATAAAAACATTTTGCCTGTCAATTTCTGAGTAAATAACTTGTATTATTGTATGCAAATTTCTCAATATTTCATTCATAACCTTTGTCATTGTCTTCATCAAATATTTGGCAATTGAAGATATTCCGAGTTCTGCGGTGGAATATAATTTTTATCTCTTGTAACTATTCTTATGCCTATTTTATTTGGCAATTTAATTTTAATTATTGAGATTTATTTGTTTTGATTAATTTATTGTTTGTCAAATGTGTATGTCCTCATCTTTGTGAAAAGAAGATTGTGGGTGAGATTTAACAAAAAATGTTAACAACAAACATTAAATTTTAAATAAAAGGATTACATCACCATCATTATTATTAATTCTAAGGTAAGTATCATTTTGGACTTAGCATTATACAAAACTTTTAATTATGCTCTTAGAATTATTTAGTTAATTTTAATAATAATAATATACCACATAATAATATAAATAAGTAATTAAAGTAACCCAAAGACTATCACTATCAACTAATACTATAAGATTTTATACTAGAAAACTAATACTAATAGTATTAGGGTCTAATGTTAATTGGACCTGTATTTATTTGTAAACTCACTTTAATATTACTAATAACTAATTGTAATTGTAACTATTAGTATAGTATAGTCAAATAAACAATGACAATGAATAGAAATAATTCATTTATTAATCATATTACATTATGATTGAAATAACTCATTACTCGGGAAAATCAAGTTTAAGTATAATCTATGGTGTTACTATTCTATTAAATATTATTAAACTTACTAAATCTATCAATAGCTGTAATCAATTCTTACCAGTTCAATATATAATTACATTTATGCATTACATCGTATTTAGGAAAAACTTATTAAAGAAAGACATTTCCCACAACCCCGTTTTTATTTTGAAAGGGGGATGACTCGTGATGCGATTTTTATTTCCACCTTCAAGTCCTAAAATGGGGGAAGGCATAACTTTTAAGGGCTAAAACCAATTTTAATGAAGTAAAGTTATTCAGGTTCGAAAATTAAATAAGTATTCTGACTCCAAACCACTATATCTGACCCTTTAAGATAAAGTTTATTTTAAAGTTTATCAGATACCTTTTTCAATAGGATTAAAGTGCGCCGATGCGGTGATCGAACTCACTGCAAAAATGGTATCAAAATACTATGAAATTTTGTGGTAAACGTCACTGATGACGAGGAGCACTCTATTTTGAATATATATGACGTAGAACGCAAAAACAATGTTATCGCCGCTAAAGCTTAATAAAAAACGCCATGACAGTTTTTCCGTGAATTTACGACATGCGCAGATCGATGCGCGAATGAGTATCAAAGTACCTACTTTACAAACATGTTCAACTACATAAGACACATTGCACTCTAAATCTTCCTAAACATAGTTACACACACAAAATTTCATATAAATGTTCAGAAATGGACGCGTCACCGCCATAGACTGTTAATTTGATGGAGCAATCCTTAGCGAAACAGAAATCCATGATGAAGATCCTGATCCAGAAATAATAACAAGACAAATACACACAATTAAATCAAGAGTTCAAGGCTATGCATGCCTGTTAGGCGTAGCCTCGTTCTCAAGACTCCACCAAGAAGTTTAATCGCAATGGCCGTCCCGTGGTTCGTTAGAAATTACAGATCTAGGAACCTTTCTTGTTTTCGTGGACCACAAATATATGAAAGAATGCGCTAAAATTTAAACAAAGCAATTTATATAATCAACAATTCATTTTCATTAATTGAAAGAAATATGAAAAACATTTTTATGACACATTTTTCCTTAACCATCCAATATAATACAATGATATCTCAACTATTCACCATTTATCCCACCCCTCGCCTGCTGCAAAGTGCTCCAATTCATGCTGAATAAATAATATCAATTCATTCGAATGAATCTATGAATTCAGTCTAAACGAATCCGATGAACCCATTCTGAATTAATAAGTTTATGAAGTAATCCTATATATAATCTCATTCTGACGAGAACTCTATTAATGTTGGATAAGGGCAGACTTGTAGATTATTTTTTTCCCCAAGACTTAATTTATTTTGATACATTTATTTATACATTATAGTTTGTAAACTACACATTTAGTATTAGAAGAGTTCTGCTCATTAGATTCAAATGTAAAATGGCCTTGAAACTATTTCGTTGCTTCACGCGGTTTGGAGAGGTTTAATAATGTCGGGTTCCACTTATTTTCTCAATGTGAGCGCTGCATTATTTTGGCTGCGTCCAACTATATTGGAACGGCCTAAATCTCTAGGATTCCAAACCTCATGGCTAGTTGTTGCAAGAGACTTCAGAGAAGTCAATCACTGGGCCCTGACATGCTTGTTTGCATACTGAAATGCAATGTGTCAATCAAAATCTTAAAAGCGTGTTAACTTGAAAAAAACTTAAATCATGTTATAATCCTAATCTAGAGAACTCCGACCCCTCCCCCCCCCCGCAATATTCTTTTTTTTTACTTGAGGAGGGAGAAGTATGGGGGGCATGTCTTGGAGAAGTCAGACGGGCTTTGACATACAACAATTAGCCTGTTTGTTGACTTGAAAGGGGACAAAGTCGTTTCCCTACATTGCTCTGCACGAACTTTCTTTGGTATACCCTCCCCCCCCCCGGGGGGGGGTCGTATTCGTGTAGACGCAGACACACAAGCAATTTTTCTCCAGCAAACATTACCATATAGACAAACAAAGAATGTTAAATCCATGTTCCACTAAGACTTTTGAATCTATTTTTTAAATCATTTTTAATCGTATTGTGCCGTAACAAATACTCTTATCTCTCAATGAAAAAAAATAAGTATGAAAATGGGATTTTACATAATTATGTAATTCACCAGTTTAAAAAATTCGACAACAGAAATAAGAATAATCATGTAGATCTTGTGTGTCCCCTCACACATTGTTCTAAAGTTTCCTTCCAGTAATACCGCTGTAAGTGTTAATAGTACTTGTGCCGTACATTAGTAATGAGCAATACATTTTTTTTGTGGCCGTACTTTTATTATTTTTTTCAAGTCTTTCATATAAATATGGAGCCATTTTTTTAATTAAAATAAGAGGCTACTTCGCTGCTCACATTTTTTTCCTCCGTCTTTTAACAATGGTACTGCATGTCTGCATCCAACAGAAAAGCCGCACTGAGTTTCTTCACTGTCTGCCTTCTTATCTCAGCTACCACACGCTGCTCTCTGTCTCAGTGGTCGTATTCCAAAAAATAAAGGAGTGAAAAATTGAACTTTAGAAGATAAACAAAAAAGAGATAATTTCAGCTTTTTAAAGATGTCTGTGTTGTTTAAAAAGTTCTCTGTGTTTAAATATGGTCCACACGAAACGTAAAATAATTCTTTTACAAAAAAATGTCACGGTTAAAGTTTTTAACTTTGAATGTTTGATACTCTCACGAAGTCACTTCTGAAAGTTTCAGGAGTCGATAATGGACACAGGAGAAAAATCCCCTGCCGTGCGCGCCTTTTAATTGGCGGCACCGAAATAGTGGAACAATCTGCCGAAAGTTTATAAAGAGTGTGAAAACAAAGAAGAATTTGCAGATGATAGCGTTTTTGGAACATCTGGGTGCAAAGAGCATGCGAGTCTAGAATGAATAGTGTTAACGTTATAGAAGAAAGCATTCATTCATCCATTCATGATATGATCTGTTTGTTAACGAGACTAACTTTACAAATTATACTGTTTAGGAAAAAAACTTAATGTAAGTATAACAATAGGTAATGAGTATCACCCTTATATCCTGGTCGGTGCTAGTTATTTTAAGTTGGGTGAAAATAGGCCATTGTCGCCCACTGGAAAATAATGGGAAGAGTTCTGAATTTTTAATATTTTTTTTTACCGCGTTCGACGCTTTGGATGCCTTGGCGCCTCTGTGATGATCACGCATCATACCCGCCCTGAAGTATCATTCTTTTAAATCTACTAATTTTTAAACCTTTAATCACCATCATTCTTTGGGAAGATGAGTCATCTTTTGCGTCATTTCATTTAATATTTTTTACAGACAACTCATTTTCGACTCTAAAATGTCCTCAACAAAAAACTATTTCTTATTTCACAACATAAATGTTGCTATTAAACGTATTTGTTGTATATATTTCTTAGATAACGCCGACCGCCTTGTTTTTTTGACCCAGAGTTAGGTCAAATATTTTTTAAACGTTTTGGAGCTTGTTCTTCATACGCCTATTGAATATCCGTGAATTAAAAAAATCAAGGAATAAAAATGTCTCAGCTCTTCGTTTTTTAAAACTCTCTCTGACCTTGCATCCAATCTGTTTGTATGTTTGTTGTTTAACCGTGTGAGATAAGGTTCCCTTACCTGATTATGCTTATTTCACACTTCGGTCTTCAATTTCAAATCTTATCTTATCCTATCATATCTGTTACAGACGCTCCTTCTATACAGAAGATTATTGCAATGTTAGCAAGATATAGTCCCACTTATGGAGTAATCGTGTCTCTGATTAGGTTACGATTATATAGCTTTCACCCAAAGCTTCGAATAGAGCAAAAACTATTTTTTGAAAATCTAGATTACAAAATATCATCCCCTATAAACACTGTCTTGTAACTCTTTAAGTAATAATAATAATAAATTGATTATTTATATAGCGCTGTATCCCAGTAAGGAACTGGGCTCACAACGCTTTACATGAAAGAAATAACATACCTATAAGTATTAAATTAACTTTCATATCATAACAAACACAAAAATTACAATACATTATACGTAAGCTACGTTAATCATTTACAAGAAATGTTGTTTCATTAATTTTGAAAATAAATTTTGAAAAGATGTGTCTTAAGTGCAGTCTTGAAGGACTTGGTTGTTTGAATACTACGTATGTGTAATGGTAGAGAATTCCATTGTTTGGCTGCACAAAAGGAGAACGACCTTTCACCAAATGTTTTGGTGCGTGTCTTAGGGAACAGAGTATAATCTGTTACAGACGCTCCTTCTATACAGAAGATTATTGCAATGTTAGGACGATATAGTCCCACTTATGGAGTAATCGTGTCTCTGATTAGGTTACGATTATATTTGATGATAAGTAGAGGATAATCCCAAACAAACGGAGAAACGTATGGCATTATTAAAATTGTATATGCACAACATAATTACATGGCTTTTATATATATATATATATATGTTTTATCGTTGACTTTTCTTGTGCTTCAGATATATATATATATATCTTTTTTTTTAACTTTAAGACATTAAGTTTGATTCTGAACGCCCCAACTTCGATTCTCTTTTTATGAGACCTCTCGTCCGCCCAGAATCCTTCCAAGGTAAAGACTGGACTGTGCCATTAGCTCGTTTCTAAGAACCGATTATAACTATCATATTGAAGAATCCCTCCAATCTGCAAAGCGTCATCAGTAACTACAGATTTACAAGACAACAAAAATTATATTTAAAAAAAAACAGTAGATGCCCTTTTATGACTGATTTGCAAGTGACAAAGCTGCTTCACCTTACATGCAACAAAACCTTCAAAATCCTCTTGCTCAAACCTTTTAATATCTTTGTAACTTCAAAAAATGTAGAAAGGTGATCTATTTTAAAGCATGTGCGCCCCAAAAAAAAATGTTTAAAATAAAACTAATTATATTGCATTTGAGGCACATTTTATTAAATGAACAATAATGTACAACCGACCTTTATCAAGATTAATATAATTTTTCGTGGAAATCGTTGCATGTACATTTTCTTTGCATATCATTTTAAGTCTACACAAACTCATATAAAAATATAATCTATTTAAGACTAAAATAACCACTTGAAGTTTTTAAGAAATTCGATCAAATCAACAAAATAAAATTGCTTAACATTTTGGTTTCAAAGCTGGAAAAGCAGACGACATCCTACGATAGCCGTCGAAGAATTTTACACTGAATTATTTTCGCTATACATCAAGAAAGTGGATTTCGTTAGCTAGTGAACAACAAGATTACCAAGTAGCAAATTACTTGTTAGAATACAAAATCACGCTAAATAATGGAGCGGCGGCTATGCCAGGAATTCTCATTTGCTTCAGGTTTAAAAAAAAATTTAAATGTAATCAAGTAACAAAATTTATGAGACAACTTAGACAACCCCACCCAACCTTTATTGCCGTTATGCAACGAACTTTTTCAGGCCCTTTAAATTATTGTTTTAAATGTCAACATTCGTATTAAATCTTCTAATAAATTACAAAAGTATTTTAAATTTTCCATAAACAGTATAAAAAATGTATGCACACGTGTTTTTATTATGAGGGCCATTGAGGGCTGCTTTTATGTATAGTAAGTAGTTTATATGTATTTTGATGATACATAGGTATACTTACTTTTTAAGAGAAAAATGACATAGTTTTTTTACTATTTAAAATTCAGTGTCATTTTTTTTCAAACTCGTGTAAATGACCTAATTATAGTTTGATAAGACGGGGAGGAGATTTCTCCACGGCCATCCCTGGATTAAACTCCACCATATATCAGTCTCGTCACGATGGAGGTTTCCCCATTATCATGGACGTGTCAAGACCACAGAGCCTCCTGCTGCCCCCGAACGAAGGCTTGGGACCTACTCGGTTATCTTTTTTGTTTTGTTTACACGCGGTGTGGCCCGGATTGACGGCGGGATTATCGCTCACTGATCCGAGCACGGACAATCAACATGGTACAAAACCCCCCGCTGATAAGCCTCGGAGCCCCCGCAGTTCATCGTCAATATCCAGGTCAGGACGCGTTTAAGGGATGCTAGTCGTTGACGCGCATCAAACAACCGGGTCTTGGGAAGTAGCTGCGGCGATGGTGTTAAAAGCAAATGAAATTTTAACTGGAATTTAATCCCATAAAGTATTGGTAAATCGTCGTCTGCAAAACAAAAACAAAACTGTTAAAAAAACAACTGGAGAGGTAACCAGTTTATGCATAATTTTAAACAAAAAAATATTGACTTTCTCGGGTTATTTTCTTAGTTGCATACACCGACCCCTCATTTTAAAATGTTATTAGTCATTTTATCAGTTCAAGGTAAGTACATGTAACACGTAAAGTGGGAAATTGCAAATTGCATGGCTGCTGGGGGCATACATCACGTTGACTAAAGTAAACTTGCTAAGATCAATTCGACTGGTTGGGTAATTTTTTAATTGAAAAAAAAGACCTAAATAATTTTAAAAAACATAAATAAAGCTTACTAGCCTACTAGCAAGCCAACTAAAATCATGAATTGGCTTTATTTGAACTTTGTTACACACGCGTGTATATCGAGAATGTGATATCGCCAGAAAAAAATATTAGTGCCTCGGATCATTCTACTAATCAATAATTTGAACCAATGAAATAAAACTATGTGTGTGTCGCTGTGTGTGTCGCTGTGTACTATACTTCGAAATGAAAATTCTGTTATCCAGGGAATCGATTGTTTTTACCTGGTGAGTAAACACACATAACACTTCTCGACCACCGCCTCGGCCAGTGTACAGTTCTTTTAAAAAGTTTACTGCACTTATTTCCTCGTCGTTTAATATGCAATCACGTTTAACAAACCAAGCAGCTCAGCCTGGAAATCCACCAATCATGCGTTTTGTTGATTCAGGGCTGTTAACTGATAATGTATACGATTATCGAATTGCACAGGGGCTGTTAACTGATAATATTTAATATTATAGAATTAATAATAATCAATTACACAGGGGCTGTTAACTGGTATGTATAAGATTATAAAATTACACAAGGACTTTTAACTGATAATGTGTAATAGGATTATAAAATTACCAATAATCAGTTGCAAAGGGGCTATTAACTGGTAATGTAAAAGATTATAGAAATACGAATTCCTCAATAGGAGGTGTAAATATAAGTTTCCTCTTACAAAAATAAAATGAATCAAACGTAATCCTTTGTTGTACAAACAGACATTTGAAAGTATCTACCTTCTCCATACACACTCTTGTAATTGAACTTCGTAATCGGTTTTGGAGGGGAAAAAAATTAAACCAAACAACAGCAACGATACGAAACGAACATATCTTAAAAAATGCGTGTGAAATGACAAGTAGCTTAACGGGAAATGCGACCAAGATTGAAATGAGTAATCGTCAGCCCGCAATAGCCGAGTGAGTCTAAATAATCGGACAAATTGACCGATGTTTGTTTGATATGTTTTGGCAGTAATCCCTTCGTACACCAGGTTGTATCGATTACTCAGATTTCAATAATTACTTGTTGCAGAACGCAACGCGTTATCTGAAAATCGATTATTGTGCCTATTTCTTTCTTTGCGGTAAGATTCGGGGAGTTGTTATTTTTAAATTATGCCATTTTTTTTTGTTACAAAGAGCCACGTTTGGGCAGTATCTTAATTGCTTGTGACGTGATCTGTTTGTTTCCTCGTTTGCTTGTTGATTGCGTCGCAGTAATTTACTGACGCAATGAGCTGAAGAGAGTCACACATCAAAACTTTTTCTGTGGTTATTTATTTTTTGGATGAAGCTACAGCAGCTTTAAAGTATTTTTTAATTCAGCAATCTCATGTTGCCCTTTTAGAATATAATCAGGGTCGGCTTGAACAGTACGCAGGGATTGGGGCGAGGGCCGTCTGTGAGACCGAGATCTGAAAGTATAGAATTTATACCGTAAAGAATATCCTATTGCTCGCGCTCCTCACGCAATGGGGCTTGCCATACTCTCCACCCCTTAAGGACGTCTATGACAGTATTGTGTAACACTTTCTATATTTTATGAATAAAACAGCAAAATTAATATTGTTTTTATATCTGTAAGTTTGTGTTAAAAATTCCGTAGTTTGACAAAATAATATAAATAAATAAACATGTTTTAAAAAATCGCTTAAAGTAATGTATACGTAGAGTTTTAAAAAAATGCATCTAAATATAAATATATCAGTGTCTGAAATGTGATATCCTTTATTGTACATTTGAGCTCAGTGGATGCACTTTAAATGACAACCACTTGTCTGGTTGATATTACATGCCCCAAAAAATCCATAACACCACATGTATTTCGTTGTTGTTGGCTAGGTGGGATTTCAATTAAAGTTCAAGATTTTTTAAAGGCTGCACTTGGACAAATTTTAGGGATATCTGATACTGGCTAATTTCAAAATAACGCTTTTGACAACGTATTTGTTACAGATTCAGATGTCTGCAGTAACACTTTAAAATTACATTTTTACTGCATAATTGTACCTATAACTTTACACATTATTAGAAAGGTTTGGAAGGACATTTTAAAATTAAAAACGCCAGATTTGCTCCCACAAAAGTGTAACCAGCATGCTCCATTTCACGACGTTGTATCTTGATTCTGACTGCCATCAGTCCAGCAGGTGCTTAGAAAGAGCTTCTACACTTGCTACCATGCCGGGCTGCGACTGTTGAACGGTACTAAAGCCGCCATGATATCCCCCGGACACTCTCTAATCCACTAACTTGTTTCTGAGTAATTTTCCAGCAGACGTCAAGGTGATAATGGAAACCATTGGTCCCCTGCGTGCGTGGGACCACGCGCATGAACGGCCCTCGGGATTAGGGCTAAGAGGATTATGTTGGGTATAATGGCGAAGATGAGTGCTCCGTCGGACCTTTTAATTCACGCTGTCGCCCCTTGGAGAAAAGGGGATAATTAAAATTGTGTCTATGCCTATGTCGGCTCGAGCGTTTGCATTACGAAGGCGTGTTTGTGGCGGTGGACAGATTGACACCCATGAAACCCCCGAAATTCGTTTTTCAGTGCATAACCAAATCATTGTTACAAATTTCGCATTTCCTTGCAGCTAATTTTTTAAAAAAACTCTCCCTTCCATTTTCCTGGCCACTCGGCTTAACGTTATTAACCATTTTATGTTTTACAGCACACACTCTCATTTCGCCAAATCCTCTCTAAGACCACCCTCCATTCTTTTGCACTGATCTGTTGGTAATTTGTATACGCTCCCCCCTCCCCCCCCAACCCCTACTTTTTTTCACGTCTTTTCACTTAATATTTTCTCAAAATCTTTTGTTGAAGCACCTCATTCTCATCTATTTGATCCTTAATAATACGTCCAGTCTCTTATTCTATTAATCCCTCCCCCTTTCTTTTTCTCTCACTTGATTTCTCTGTCTCTTTTGCTCTCTCTCTCTCTCTCCTTTGCTTTCTCTCTTTCCTTTGTTTTCTCCTTCTCTTTCTCTTTTTTGTTTTCACTCACTATCACTTGCTTTCTCAGTCCTTCTCTCTCAATTGCCTTATCTCTCCCTCCCTCTATCTCTCTCTTTCTCTCCTTTGCTTTCTCCCTCTCTTTTGCTTTCACTCTCTCTAAATTGCTTTATCTCTCTCTCTCTCTCTCTCTCTCTCTCTCTCTCTCTGTCTATGTGTGTGTCTCACTCTCGTTTAAAAAAACAACACATTTCTTTCCCTCCATGCCTTTCTAGATCCATCCCCTCTCGTCAGCTCCTTCTTGTCACCTCCCTCTCGCCACTTCCCTCTATCTCCTCCTCACTCGTCCCTTCTCACTTCTCTCTCTGACCCCTATTCCCTGTCGCCTGACTCCGGCCAAAGTTCGGTGCGTGACACCAGCCGCAGACGTCAAGGGGGCCTAGAGCTTCTGATGACGATCTCCACACGGGCAAATCTGCGCCAATAAAAGTGCTTCTTTTATGCTGAGATGATAAAGTACAGCTTAAACCTGACACTTGACGCGGGATTTCAGCTCTAACTCAAATTTCATAACATATCATTGACACTGGTTTGTGCGTGCTAATGGCTGGACAGTTTTTATTTCCTAAAGTTTTTCATTGTGGACGACTTGCTTCTAGAATAAAGATTCAACGCTTTAAAAAAAAGAAAGTAGTAACGCGATCCATTCGTTTAGAGGCGACGTGACCTACTGCAGCCTTTTATACATGCCAATGAAACCTCATTGCCTGTAATTTAATAAATTAATGGTATGAATTAAAATAACTAGAAAAATATTTATCGAAAGTGAAACTATTTTGATAATATTTAAAATTTAAGAAAACTTCATTAAAAAGTTAGCTTCTTATATATTTTCTGAGATAATTTTTAACCTCACAAAATTCTTTTCCAAACCAAATAATAGTGGGGGGCCATAATTATATAATGTTTGTTATTGTTATTGTTAGACAGTAGAGTCCCCAAAATAAAAGTAGAGTCCCCAAAATTAAAGAGCTAATCCCCGTAGTATTGTACGATTCTCATTCTTCCCGACGGGAATTCTGGCGTGGAATGGGTTGCCTGAACTAACCAGGAAAACCAACACAATGTCAACATTTAAAAATCTGATAAAATGCAAGACTATGTATAAACCATGGATAAGTGTGAGACTTAATAATCTTCTGTATAGAGTATAGAGGGAACGTCTGTAAGAGATAAAATAATATAAACCTATTTGGATTTCGAAGTAAATATAAAAGTGTCTGGCTGCATTAGAAGAATGAAACCGTTGCGTTATGTGCAGCTCATCCAGTTTATAGCGTACTCTGTGTGCTAGTAGCCGTTGCTGTTTTGTTTTTGTTTTCAACACAAAGAATCTCCCGAAAAGCTCCAGATAATGTCGGAAGACCTAATCAATACCGGACACTCGGCGTTTCTCTCACTCTTTCCAGAACTCATTTGGATCACTCAGAGTCGGTGCCAGAAATATTATATTCTAACTGTTCAAAGATTGATTTGATATTTTTGTTAAAGGAATGCACAGATGCTTTTCTTACAAATCAGTACGGAAATATTAAAACCAGTAACTATGTATGATATGATGGAACCGATCGAAGTCACCCTCTATCTCGAATGCTGTAGTGACTTACATTTTGGGATACGCCCCTGTTGTCACTCTCCACCGCCCAAACCCCCGAAGCGGGAGGTAATAACAGGCATAAAATAACCATCAGATGGCGTAATTCTGGTCCCATCCCCTTGTATTATTCCTGGGCATCATAAAGATGCCGGGCAGCAATTAACCTCGACGTCATAAAACCGACATCATTTTTCTATTATTAGTTCCTCTCTTTGTCTTCACGTCATATTAGGAAGGAACCGGATGTGTCCTAGTCCTATACTGCATAGCAGAATTGAGTGTTGGACCCAGCGATGGATTTTGTTCAGAAAATGTGTTTTTTTTATTGAGTAATAAAAACGTTAAGGCCTGCAAGCAAAAAAAAATTGTTGACATTTTTTGTTCAGTTTTATGTTGATGATCATTAGTTTGGGGGGAATGGAGGGGAATATTTGCGAATTTGAGTTAACAAAGACAAAGCACAATTTTACTAGAAATCATTTTCTCCATATAAATTCCACAGTGACCACTAAATCTGAATGACTTTTACATTATATAACTTACGGATACAAATCCTTCTAGGTGGAACCAAAATGTGTATTTACTTTAATTTGTCAGTCTGTTCGCATGGTGTCTCCGTTAACATCGTCTGCCTATTTACAAAGTCTATCACTACCCCTTTCAAAGGACCCCCCCCCAATCCGCTCTGTGACCCGCCTCTATAAATCGTTAAGAAAAATGAACTTAAGACAGTAACCACTCGTTAAAACCACTCAATGTTTTACAGTTTTAATATTTCATGAGGCATCTCAGTAAGGATTTAACATTAAAGAAACAAATGATCTGTTGGGAATACTTTTTTTTTAAAAAAAAATGTTGATTTATCTAAAATTTGTTCCTTCATTTGAAAAAGAACAAAAAAAGCCATAAAAGACTAAAAATATTTTAAGCTGTAGTTTTCTTCTCTTGAGATGGGATTTCGGTGGCGCTGGTGATCTGGAATAGCTCTTCGGCGTGAGTCACTCCAGGAAACCTGGCTGAGTCTGTCTGGTGGAGGGTATATCTGGCACGGCGGCTCTACACCAAAGACACCTCATACATTCTCACCTGAGCCAGAAATAGAAAGTTGTTTTCTGTGGGTGAGATTGCCGGGAATAAGTACCTGGAGAGAAGAAATGGGACGGAGAAAAGGAGGTGGGGGGGGGGTAAATATTCAGCACTAGGATAAATTTAGTTTTGTGTCTATTCTCAGCTAGGAAAAAAATTCCTTAAGAGTTTATGGATATAGAAATAGTTATTTGCGTGTGTGTTTTGTGTGTGTGGGGGGGGAGGGGGTTGATGAAGGACTTTTGAGGAACAGAGCACTCCAGGGATGTTAACAAAAAATAGACAGACGTTTGCTGAGGGGGAGGGGGGTGAGTTAGAAGGGATACTTGATTACATTGCTGTACTTGCCAGGGAAATAACCTATTGCGCAAACTTGTTAAGGTGCGAACGCTAGTGGTATTTCGTTTACGAGTGCTTGCACTTAGGGGGAGCCAAGTTGTAAACATGGCTTTCTTTTTTCCTTTGCCTCTTAGTTCTCGGAGTATAGCAAAACTGGTGGTGATGTCAAGTGGAATGCGTACTTGTGGTTAATTTGAAGTTTTCACCAAGTTCATGCAATTAAGCTAATCAAATCAAAGGAATGCGAATGTGGATCTAATTTGGCAAAGGATTCGTTGGTGAAGTTATAATATAAAAAAAGAAGACAAGTCCAATTAACGTGTTGGCTTCCAGAAATAAAAGAGCTACTTGTGGAATTCTAGGTTAATAGAAGTGTTAAGCTTTCAGATAACATAGTTATTAGATAAGGTACGGCAGGATAGAAACCTTCTTCATTAAATTTAAGCTATTATGACTTGATCGCATTCAGAAATGGGACAAGCATGTGTGCATGGGATTGATACTAAGACAAATTTTAATTTTAAACAATCAAAAATCAAAAGTTTATAGAGAAAAGTCAGAATGTTAACTTACGTTAAAATAATCAAATGGGTATGGATCATGTATAAACTTGATGTACAGAGCTGTTTACTTTGAGATATTACTTTGAGAAAATAAAAGTACAATTTGGAAAGAGTTGATTTGAAACAGAAATGTAATTTAAATTTCCACCTGTGAATATTTATAATCTAAGTACACACAAAGCATAAACTCTTTAATATGCAAATAACAACTTACAGAAACAACAACTATTTTTTTATCCTCCAGTCATAAATCCAGGCATGGGCAAATGACTAAGGGCTTGAATGAAGCTTGTGTGGGCCTATAGGCCCATATGGTGACACGCAGTAAAGAACAAAGCTATAAACCCGTCCAAACTATTTGTTAACAGTCTTGCAGCTGTTCTATACTCTCAAGTGTGGGGACACACCAGACGCATGGATCAAGTTTATAGACTCCATGATCTCACTTCAGGCTTCTAATCATTCGTGAAATTGTATTTCTCTTATCCAGGCCTATACCTATAATATTAAAATGAATGACAATTTTGTCTAGTGCAGACCTGGCCGTTAATTTAAACCAAATCAATGCTTCAATTAAAGATGATAGAAAATCTAAAAACTGATATCGTTCAATATTTGAAGCCCACACAGGCGTGCTTGAAATTCCTTTTATTATCTTCCCAGGCCAGCTATGACAGGGCAAGTTATTTATATACAAAAGGATATAAATATTACAGGTAGAGTGGGTGCGATATAAGGTTATATTCTATGAAGTGTGCAATTGTATTTTATGTGTTTCATGCAAAGTTTAAAATAACGTTTTTTATTTTAAAAAAATAAATATTAAAAAAACATTAAATATTTTTTGAATCGAATTTTTCCACATCAGTCATAATTTATAATATAGAGTTACTCATCTTCAATAACACAACACACGAGGCTTTAATTTATGAGGGGATAAATGTAAGTATTAACCAATACATTATCTGTGATCTAGCTACGGGTATATTTTACTTCTGCTTGTTGTTAAAAAGGGGAATGGGTGGTTGCCCTGTTCCTTCTCCCTTCTAACAACTGCAAGAGAGACATCGTCGGTGTCACGACGTCATAAAGTCTCCCCAAAAATAAATACTCACCGGAGAGTTTATTTTAAAACAAAGTTGGCCCCGGAGACTTGTTTAAAAATAAGGTCTATGTGTTTGAAATATAAGCGTCCTTTAATTATATTAAATCATTAGTTAAATTTTAAAAATAAATTTTAATTTAAAAAAAAAGAAGTATGTCTTACAACATATCTATATTATTTATACTGCATGGATTTGAGAATAATTAATTAGTTGACATTCAAGACTCATAAGGTTAACCTGCGCGTAGCAAGCTGAAGGCAATGGTGCGCTTACCCCGTACTTGGAAGTAGAAAAGCTTTTCTGTTTCTATTTGTGCAGTAAGGTGTGAAAGAGTCCACCGTTAACTTCAGGAAATCAGACATGGGCCTTCACTATAAGGTGATATGAGACGGCTAACACGAGAATGTGTGTAGCATACGTTAACAAATCGAGAAGAATATTACGTACTACGATGGCGTGTTCTCCTTCTTAAGCATCATCATTTTGATTTGTTGTTTATTTAGAAGTATAAGCACACCGAATAAATCAAATTTGTTATAATGTATGCTTTATTGTTGTGTTTGTGAGTGATCATATTGTATTATATGGAAAGTGTGATGGGGGCGGATTTATTTTGATATAAATTAAAATGTTTTCTCCCCCCCCCCTTCCCCCGAAAATATTGTTTTTTTAAAGTATATCAGCCAGTGGGAGACTATATGATGGAGGGGCACGGTGGTCGAGTGGCACTAAGGCGGCTGGGTAATGCGTGGAACCCTCATAGCCGCGGCCTGTGAACCCTGCATCACTTGCCAACAGACCGGCATTGTCTATGGACGCAATATTCTTCTGTATAGAAGGAGCGCCTGCGTGGATAAGACAAGGATTAGTTTAGCGACATGGTTATAAAAAGTAATCCACCAATGTAGCGTGGTTACATAAACCTGTATTAATATTTAAAAAAGTCTTTTCTTTGTTGCCCAACACCAAAAGTTTGAGAGTCACTGAACTGATCTTGTGTCTTTTAGCCCATGTACTATTTCGTGTTGAGAGAGTACACAAGCTGTCATTAGTAAGTACAATGGCTTGTAAATATTATGGGCG
Organism: Ampullaceana balthica; assembly: GCA_944989445.1. Lineage (NCBI taxonomy): Eukaryota > Metazoa > Mollusca > Gastropoda > Lymnaeidae > Ampullaceana > Ampullaceana balthica. Next base: position 2,904,506 of record CALYLW010000004.1, on the reverse strand, counting down.
TGTGTCACAAATATTTGGATACATAATTTAAATTGTAAATATCGGAAATTGAAGTAACAGGAACATATCAACAGTAAAAAAAAACACGTAAAAAACAAGTTTTTGACTATAAATCCTTTATGTATGAGACGTAACTAAAAGAATGTTCATTATAATACGCAGCGAAGACCATCCAAAAATACAAATTTGTAGTTGTGTCGTAAAACATGTTTAATATAATGCGCACCGATCAGGAATATGTTTATAAAAAGTGTTGTCAATAAAATACGCACCTAATTGCGCGACAGAAAGGTTGTTCAATATAATGCGCACCTTTACACTCTATCTCAAAAAATAACATGATACATAAAATAATCTAAAAAATCAATAATTCAATTACGGTACATGGGATCGATCTGAAATTTTGATACATAGTTTTTATCATCGCCACCAAACTGCCTGCTAAATTTCAGCTCGCTAGCTTACGAGGAAGTGGAAAAAGCGATCCAAAGTTTTGGCGACCGACAAGCAATCAATGGTTCAACCAGAAACCACGAGTTAATATAAAGGATTTAATAATTCTATTTATTCGAAACAGAAGCTCATCTGGTGCATTTATACCCTTTGTCACTAGAGACGTCGCTGTATACAGATTTTGGGACGTCTTTAGAGACTAATGTCGTCTTGTTTTGCGATAAAGTTATTGACCAGTGATGGATGTCTTGTGCCTAGAGACGTCCTGTGACCATAGGCGCCTTGTGATCAGTTTGTGACTAGGGACGTTCATAAAATGGGAGCGCCTTAAGACTCCTTACGTCTTGTAACAATGGACGTTTGGTAAAAGGTTTCCTATAGGAATGTGCCGTTGAGAATTATTTTTTTCTCGACTCTAGTGATGAGCACCCCATGCGACCAGGGACTTGTTTTGGTGATCGACGTTTTGTGATGGGAGACTTTCAGCATTAGGATGATGGTTTTGTGACAATGACGTGTTATGGTGTCTAAAGACTAGGTAATTGAAGATAAAATAACCTAAGCCTGTCGCAAGTTTAATAAATATTTGCTGCATTCCTGTTTCCATATGAACCTGTGTTTCAAATTCCAAGATCTCTAAGAAATCAGAAATTTAATTTATTTTTTATTTCAACTCGCAGCTTCATGTTTACGAAGCGACGACTCTCAAATTGCGCCGCGACAGCTCCCGCATTACGCCTCAGCCAACAGTTTGAGCCCTCGTCTTTACACAACAATGCTGAGCGGTTTTGATATTTTAAACTCCGGATATATTCATCCATCTCCCAGAACGTTTAGTGCGGCCTATCCTGTCAATGTTCGTTAATCCACCTTCACTGTTCATACTTCTAAAGGAAACTAGTCCCATGTAGGTAGGAAAATAGTGCCTCCACGAACCAAGGCGTCGCTAAAGATCCCCCCCGTGACAGTTATGAAAAATGAACCATGCATTCCAAACATACTCGGCACAATGATATTGTTGATGGCAAACCCCCGTGAAGAACCAGAGAGAAGCCAGCGCAAGGGGCAGAATTTCTTTCAGTTTACAGGTGCATTGTGTGGGGACTGCGTGCACGTTTAGAGAAATATGTACGTCAGAATGGGCTACGTTTACAGGGTTGTGTAAACAGACAGTGCATTCTTTGGTTGTGCACTGAATCATGACATGTTTGAATTTTTAAACTTTAAAAAAAAAGTGATATGTGTACAGTGGGGTAAGAAAGGGCGTGGGGGGGGGGTTGCCCACCCCGGGTCGTTCGTTTTATTTCTTTCCTTCATAAAAAGGGAAATACTTTTCGGCCAATAGCTGAGTTCATTTAACGAAGGCGAATTTTTCTTTTCCGGCTGTGAGTGGTACTGTTGACTCAAGCTTCGTCGCATTACTAAATATTGACCCTCAATACGTCACGATACTTCCCCTAGCGTAGGTCACGGTACTACCCCTACCATAGGTCACGGTACTACCCTTACCAAAGGTCACGGTACTACCCCTACCTTAGGTCACGGTACTAACCCTACCTTAGGTCACGGTACTACCCCTAACTTAGATCACGGTACTACCCTTACCATAGGTCACGGTACTACCCCTACCATAGGTCACGGTACTATCCTTACCATAGGTCACGGTACTACCCTTACCATAGGTCACGGTACTACCCCTACCTTAGGTCACGGTACTACCCCTACCATAGGTCACGGTACTACCCCTACCATAGGTCACGGTACTACCCCTACCATAGGTCACGGTACTACCCTTACCATAGGTCACGGTCCTACCCTTACCAACGGTCAAGGTACTACCCTTACCATAGGTCACGGTACTACCCTTACCATAGGTCACGGTACTACCCTTACCAAAGGTCGCGGTACTACCCCTACCATAGGTCACGGTACTACCCTTACCATAGGTCACGGTACTACCCCTACCATAGGTCACGGTACTACCCTTACCATAGGTCATGGTACTACCCTTACCATAGGTCATGGTACTACCCTTACCAAAGGTCACGGTACTACCCCTACCATAGGTCACGGTACTACCCTTACCATAGGTCACGGTAATACCCCTACCATAGGTCACGGTACTACCCCTACCATAGGTCACGGTACTACCCCTACCATAGGTCACGGTACTACCCCTACCATAGGTCAAGTTACTACCCCTACCATAGGTCACGGTACTACCCCTACCATAGGTCACGGTACTACCCCTACCATAGGTCACGGTACTACCCCTACCATAGGTCACGGTACTACCCCTACCATAGGTCACGGTACTACCCCTACCATAGGTCACGGTACTACCCCTACCATAGGTCACGGTACTACCCCTACCATAGGTCACGGTACTACCCCTACCATAGGTCAAGGTACTACCCCTACCATAGGTCACGGTACTACCCTTACCATAGGTCACGGTACTACCCCTACCTAGGTCACGGTACTACCCTTACCATAGGTCACGGTACTACCCCTACCTAGGTCACGGTACCACCCTTACCATAGGTCACGCTACTACCCCTACCTAGGTCACGGTACTACCCTTACCAAAGGTCACGGTACTACGCCTACCTAGGTCACGGTACTACCCCTACTATAGGTCACGGTACTACCCCTACCATAGGTCATGGTACTACCCTTACCAAAGTTCACGGTACTACCCCTACCATAGGTCACGGTACTACCCCTACCATAGGTCATGGTACTACCCTTACCATAGGTCACGGTTCTACCCCTACCATAGGTCACGGTACTACCCCTACCTAGGTCACGGTACTACCCCTACCTAGGTCACGGTACTATCCTTACCATAGGTCACGGTGCTACCCCTACCATAGGTCACGGTACTACCCTTACCATAGGTCACGGTGCTACCCCTACCATAGGTCACGGTACTACGCCTACCTAGGTCACGGTACACATTTTGAACTATATAATTCTTATTTCATGTCTCATTTCATTTAATCTCTCAATGTCTCATTTTCTCCCTCCCTCCCTCTCTCTCTCTCTTTCTCTTTCTCTCTCTCTCTCTCTCTCTCGTTCTTCCTAATCTCTCTCTCTCTGTCTGTCTCTCTCTCTCTGTCTCTCTCTCTCTCTCTCTCTCTCTCGTTCTTTCTTCCTAATCTCTCTCTCTCTCTCTGTCTGTCTCTCTCTCTCTATCTCTCTCTCTCTCTCTCTCGTTCTTTCTTCCTAATCTCTCTCTCTCTGTCTGTCTCTCTCTCTCTCTCTCTCTCTCTCTCTCTCTCTCTCTCTCTCTCTCTCTCTCGGTTGTTTCTATAAATCAATTTTTGTGTGTTTTCTTTTTTGGGGTGGCTTGAGGTGTTTAGAGACAAAACTTAATTTGAGATCTGTGAGGCGGGGGAAGAGAGGAGGAAAGCGATCGCTGGGGCCAGAAGGGAGACATGTCTCATTAATGTTAGTGTAAATAAACTCTGTGTGAGGCACGAGGGCGCAGCGCCCTCAATCTAACTATTTTAATGATAGCTTAGTGGATCAGTTTAATTGATGTTTACCTTCTGCATAGCTAGATATAAAAAAATAAAATAAAAGACATTCCGTTGCTGTTAAAGGTCGAATTGGGTTTCAACGTTTGGATCCAGGACAGCGGTTCTAAATTCAAGGATTTTTGATGTCTCGGAGTTATTAATCGAAACGGACTTAATGTGAATTCCTGATTCTTTCATTTGATCTTAATTTCTGTTTAAAACCAAAGAACGATTAGTATTGCTATTTCATGCTCTTTAATGTAGGAAAAAGCAATTGGAAATCAAAATTAAATGGGCGAGTTTTCATAGACACACATTAAGTATAATACCATTTACCTGCAAGCAGTGACTTATTCTTACAGTATTCCAGTCGACATTCTTGTATGGGCCGCTGTACTTTAAACACATGGCATGTCCATTAACCTGAATCCAAGTAAGCCTTTTTTAAAACAGTTCTTCCATATCGACTCTCTCTTTCTCTCTCTCTACCCTTCTCTCTCTTTCACTCTCTCACTCTCTCTCACTCTCTCTCACTCTCTCTCACTCTCTCTCACTCCCTCTCACTCTCTCTCTCTCACTCCCTCTCACTCTCTCTCTCTGTATATATATATATTTATATGTGTATATATATATATATGTATATATATATACATATGTATGTGTGTCTATGTGTGTGTGTATGTGTCGCTCTATATGCATCTACAACTAAACCAAGAATGTATTTCCTCCACTAGTGCATAGTGCATTAGCTCATACACATGACCGTTCAAAGGAGATTCTTTAACTATAACAAGCGCTATAAGTTCTACTGAAATTTATAAATAGACTTCAATAAATCTGCGGTTTAAGGGAACTGACAAAACAGTTCAGGAGCGCGGGGAAAAAAACAAAAAAACACTTTGGGCTGTTGTATCCTAAGGTATAAAAGTGATGGTCCACGAATTCTTATAAACATAAAGAACGTCAAAAAAGACTTTTTATTCTATTAAATCTAGAAAAAAAAATAATGTTTTTTTAAATTTAATTTTTTTATTTTTTATTTAGGGATTACAGCTGCTGCTTGAAATGATAATTGAATTTTTGCCACTCTTCACCTATACAACAAAACGTAAACAAATTATATAAATACTAGATTACAAAAACTATAAACAAAATTATTACATTTGAAAAAAAAATATAATGGATATGTAAGTTTCTTTGTCTGAACACATCCAGTTATTACGGAAATACTTTTGTTCTATAGATCATTATGAATTTTCTAGGGTCCTAACTGTCATCGTTTCTCTTCTTTGACATTTTCTTCACCCCTTACCCCCAAACATCCAGTCTCTCCCAGCATGGCAAAGTAAGCAGCGACCTTATCGGCATCAGTTTACAAGTCTCCTAATTTCATCCCCTGTTCCCTGGGTGACGGTCAAAGACCCATTGACCCTATCTCTTAATTGAGAGCCATTATTTCTTCTCATGGTCTGAGTCTGAAAGATCGTTGCACTCAAACGTTTCTCTCTACGGGTTCTTGGTTATTTTTTTGTTGTTTTTTTCCCCTCTATTTTTTCTAAAAATCATTTGGAAAATATCGACCGGAATGGTAACGGCTTTTACTTGTGCAGTTTGGCCGCCGAAACCAAATAATAAAAGAGCCACGTCATAAATCTAGGGCGAGAATAGTAATTAACGCCAGCTTCGCCAATTGTTCACAGGTCGATAAGTTAATCAGCTCGATGATATCTAAGAACGGTATTGACTGTCGAGGTAACGCGTCTAGGCTCAAGTTCGTGAATGCAATCATATGTTTGGCTGTTTGCTATGGGTAGATAATAGATGGCGCTATCTGAGCGTGGGTGGAGTGGCATGCCTGATATCAAGGCGGTCGGTTTCTAGTAAGTGGGACTTCAAGATGCCTGTCAACGACGTTAAGTCTGACTAGGACGTAATGGCCTTAATCGTTTATGGCGGGAAAGCTTTGGAGTTATTATCACATTCTATTAGCTACGCCACCATCTACACCTCTTGCGCGTAACAGACACGGTGTGTCTTTAGGAGAGATTCATCAGTTTGCGTTAGTTGAGTAAAACAAATGACAATGCCCGGTCTTATATCAAGACCCGAACACACATAGCACGATCATGGTGCACGTATGACATCACACCGACGCACATAGTATAACCAACCCTAACAGGTAGAATAAACCGTGGAGACCAGCAATAGATTTGGTGTGCTGTTAATCTTTTGCTCTTTCCTTTCTAATTTTATCTTTTTTTTTCTTTCTGGAAAGTTGGTATAAAGTCACTTGAACCATTTGTGGGGAATATCTTTTGTTGTTTAATGATACATTTCATCAACACCATTTGTGAAAATTTCTGCACACTTTCAGCCAATAGTTTTTCCTTACTTTTAGCCACTGCGGCAAGGCAGTTCTGAATTTTGAATGGGTTTTGAATGTTTTTATTGTTATGATAGTTTTGGGTTCAGACTGCATTACTAATTATAACACCAATCAAACAAGGTAGGAGGAATAAACAAACATACAACAATTGTGTTGACTAGCAGCATTCTTCATTGAACTATCTGTGAAACAGAAAACAAAATCGTTTTCAAAATATAACGTCAGAGTCGAATCCAAGGGCACAATAAGCGGAAAGTTAGACTGAGACTCAGACAGATATTTATAAAGGCAATAAAACAACGGCGGTGAAGGGGAAAAGAAAGTCAACATTATTGGTGGCCGAGTAATGGCAGAGACAAGAGTCAACAAGAGAAGGGAAGCTTGACATTCATGACATGTTGTGTCAAGGTCTCAAAATCCTGAATTAGTTCTTTTTTTTTCCCTCCAAGGTTTGATTATTACAAAGAAAAAGATAAAGAACATTCAAAGACATTCTGATAGAGTAATAAGGATGACATATTTGTTAAACAAAATAAAATCCCTTTTCATTTTAGAGCCACGTTCCATAACGGATAAATAACTCCATGGCTGGCCAACGATTAAACAAGAAACAATTTATTTATTAATTAAAATAATGGGCGTATGAATAGCTTGCAACTGAGAACCATGCTTTGAACCACCAGGAGTAGATACGGCAAATGAAAGATAAATAGCCAATCAGTAATAATTGTGGGTTGCATTGCCCATCAACGTGACATGTTATAGCCTCTTTCATATGAGCCCATTGAGTTCGTGTAGACGGCGGGAATCTCAGACGGGCGATTGCGCCACACAACGTTCTGCAGACGGTGTCTGGCCCATATAAAGCTGTGTAAGGAGGTCACCAGGAGCTGGCCCATTGACACAGTTAGATAAGCGATGATATCCACATCAACACGAGATCTGTTTCGACAAGTGGTCTGACAGACAGGAGCGCATTCTCGTACAGGAGTCCCCCTCTACCCCAGACCACAAGCGGGCACAAGGAGACCGGATTAAGTGGGTTGGGAATACGGCCTTGAATCATTTGAGTGTCCTAGACACAAGGACACTCATTGTATTTCCGACACAAATTTGTAACTAAAATGTGCTTGTTTTACATTGCATCACAGAAAAGAGCACCAGAGTGTAGTTAAAATGTGTCGAATTAAAAGAGTTCACGTGAAAGGGTCAAAGGGGAGAAGTGGCCCCACCGAGCATTGACTGACTGGACGCCCCTGCCCAGCACGCGACCAAAACACAAGACCCGCTCATGAACTGGTCTCTCAAAGATTAGGACGAGTGTGACATGCCTACGTGGCTCCGGACCAAACTGGCCCTGTTGAAACAATCTGTTGTTGTGGTGCTGGCCGGCCAGAACAGTGGGTCTCAAACACAGAGTTTCAGGGTTACAAGGACTGAGAGCAGGGTAACAAAAGGAAAGTGTCACAGTGCCTCGGGCACAAACCTTTTCCTCAAAATAAAGACTCAGGGAGATTTTCAATGACCAGACAAATATTTTCACCAATCAAAAAATAGAGTTTAAGAAATCATCAACTGACATTGACGTTACTGGAAACATAAGAATTATTGCTATACGTTATATTCGCAAGGAACGTGAGATATACGGTATAGCTTCTATTTATAGAATCGATGTAAAGAAAGTATAAAAGTGTTGGTGATAAGAGACATAGTCTAATAAATTTCAATTATGATATTTCCTGTTTGAAATAGTAGGTGGAGCAATATGCCATTCAAACATCTTCAAGTTTTCGGATTTATAATACAAGGGTCAGTAGTCAGCACTGATGGAGTTTCATGTAGTAAAGTCCGTTACTTGTGTTGTCAGGTGACTTAAGTAGACGGAAAGTTCAAGCATCGCCATTTTCATTTAAAATGATCACAAAAAATCGTGTGTGTGTGTGCATGTGATCTACTTTCTGGACCGGATAGATAACACGACTGGCTGTTTTTAAAGGACTTGTGGTCGAGAAAGTTGTGCGAGAATGTTCAACTCTGTTTTCCCATCTTACTCTGGTCAAAAAAACATTGTTATCTCAGTCTGGAAGCGCCAAAACCAGTAACCTTCAATTTAAACAAAAAAATATTACTATTCAATCCTAACATTGATAGACGCCTCTGATCAAGAGGTTTAAAATTTTACCCTAAAAATATCGTCTTGCCCCCTGGGTCTCCGTTTTTCTATTCTTCGTAGCTCATGGTTTTATTATCACCATCTAGAAGGACATGCATCCAGCACCGAACAACTTACTATAGCACTAATTCTTTTAATGGCATTAACATTTTACTATTAGTGAAATTTCATAAACGTGATGCAAGCTGATTTATGCAGCTACTTTCTGATCCGTCAATCCTTGCATAATAATATACCGTAGTTCTTTGTAATTTAAAAAAAAAGTCTTTTTAGTCCTAACACGTTGTTTAGTTTCTACAGAGTAGTGAAGAAATCCACACAAAGTCCAAACGCCATAGAGTTCACTAGTGTGTGTACTTAACCCTTATCAAATAGGCAATGAACGTCTTTATTTCAGACCATTTACTTAACCCTTATCAAACCAGCCATTCGTCCCCCGAAATTTCCCAACAATTACTGAACAATTTGCGCGCATTTGTCTTATTTCTCATTTCATTTCAATCTCTTTAAAATCCGATCAAATTTGTTTTATCTACGTCTGGAGTCAGCGACGTGATGTCAGTGTATGTTTAAATATACGCCAGCCTTTGTTTACGTAATTTTATAGTTGAAACGTATTTATTAATTTTATCTGTACATTTACGAAATGAAACTTTTTCAAAAGTGGTTTTACATATAATGATGCCCCAAGCCCCCATGGAGATGTTAGATTTTTGGGAGAGCAGCTGAGAACTAACGATCGGCAATGTATTAACGATCATTAGAGTGAAACACACAGAATAGAAAGTTTGTTTCTTTGGTTCAAGTTGTTGTTTGGTGACATGGCTGCATCATTTTATACAGCGTAAACATGTTTCGGCAATAGTATGCCACATGAGTATAATATATATAAATATATATTAAGCGTCATTGACTTTTTGCCTAAGTAGTAGGCATTTGAGATTATTTTACACATTTTAGGAACCTCAGGGTAATTCATGGGGAAAAATAGCACATTTTGAAATGTATTCCTTTTTTTAATACTGTTTTAACTGTTTGTTTAAGACCCTCAACTAGAGTCGAACTCTCTCTTAACTTATAGCTGGACTGGGTTGATACCCTCAGTTCCGGGAAGTTGATCACCATCTACTGAAGGGACATTATGTTTAGGGCGTGCCATCGAGCGACATTGAGACTGAGTCCAAATTTCCCTCGTGTGCAGACGAACTCTTGTGGGACTACAGCATCAGCATGCTTCCCCCAGGAAAGCGAATCACGAAATTTGATGACGAGTCAATTATTTAATGTTGTTCCCTGGACTATTTGATAATGTGATTGGCGCGCCCGACTGTGAGCTTCGTGTTTGAAGCGACAGATACCCAGAAAAAGAACCCAACGTACTTAAAAAAGTAAAGTTTATTTGATTACTTTATGCCTGGTGCATAGTAATCATACGCCTTCTTATTTTCTATGACAAGGGACCACGCTCAATGCTTTGTTCATTCTGGTGCCTTTGTATATTGAGGGGTTGACCAGTGCCTCCGTGAAGAGGATACTCCATAGGGCTGCTCATCAAGGGTATCATGCCTGGAGGTTTTAGGACAGTGGGCAATAGACACAAATTTGTCAAATGTCACTGCCTCAACTGATCTTTCAAATCCTATCCGGCTTGAAAGTTATTTAACCTCCCTTAACATTCACGTTTTTAATAATATAAATCAGCATCTCTAGCATGCGGCCATTTCTAAATATTGGACCACATTATCCAATGACAGTGACGCTTTGAAAGTTCAGCACTCTCTTTGCACTCTCCACCTAGAGTGTTCAAGTCAATATTTTACAGGCACGAAGGGCTATATGGAATCCTTTTGTAGACATGAAGTGCATAATAAGTCCATGTTTAGGCAGTCTTTTCAGTTTAGAAATGTAAGCATGCAAAGGCAAATACGCCCGGGGCTCTTTGATTACATGCAGGTTTCAGGTTCGTTTAAATACTCTAGCTTAAATGGTTATTCTACATGCATCATTAAAAGCAGTTAAAGCTAGTAACAGCGTGTTAACTCCCTTGTCAGACTGGGCAAATATTCCCCAAACCCAAGAGAAAATTATACGGTGATAACTGTTGTGCATTCAAAAATCGTGATAGCTATTAAATCCTTAGTGTTAATATCTTATACTCTACTCATTTAGGTTGACTGAATTTTATTTACGAAATGACTTTTTTAAAATAAATTTAATGTTCGTCATTTTCCAAATTTTTCATATTGTTCCTGAGGCAAGGAACTGATATTAAAAATTATAACCCAAACACTGAATTTTAAACTATCGGCAGCTCATGACTTGATTTAAGCCTCTTCTTATCGACTCGTCAAGGCTAAATGCTGCCCGTAATGATATCACAATCCCAAGATATGAAACCTCCTTGAAACGGCCCTTAGCTAGAGATTTAATGAAACATTCGTGTAGAAATGTAATGGCCCTAATTATTTCTGACACATATTTCTGGTATGCGTTTAGAGAATGCTTGACTAAATTTAGCTTCTGCCACTAATTAGTTGTTGTCTTAGTCAAGATTCGAGATAACACCTGCACGCTCGCCTATAAATATTGTTTGCTCTAATAAAAATGCCACATTTTTATGAACATATCCTTTACCAAAATAGTTTAAACAATCTTGAACAACTTCGCATTTTGATTGCGAAATAACATTTTAGGTTGGGTAGAGAGTATTTGACATTTGATAAATTATATCAAAGAGGTAGTACCCGTCTCTGAATGAGCACGTGGCAGATAAGACAGATTCTGGATTTCTATCCATCTGGTCATAATGAATGATTGGACACCGGAGGAAGAATGGTTAACCAGAATATTTAGTGTTCCCTGGGGTGCCTCGATCATTATCCAATTGTCCAAAAGTTAATAGCAACTGAGACACCCAAATTCATTGATCAATTTTGAGATTTTTTTTTATTTCTGGACATATAGTAAGTCTTATAATCAAAGTATGACTTCCTTAGTTTGCTGTTTGAACACCGTGTACACTGAATTATATCATTATAAACGAAAGTCAATTATTCGATTACTATTCATCACCTTATTGAGTCAGAGTTGTTTTTTTTTATGGTCATCAGATTTAAAAAAAAATATGCATTTATTTTGTCTCTGAAAGCGACGCCTTGTTGAGGTAGAAGCTGAATAACTTACTTGAACTTGAAATAAGCTCGTATAAAAATCGCATGCAAAGTTATTTAAGACTTATAGCTAGAATTAAATTCTTGTCACGACAGCCTCATGGGAAAAAATGCTTCAAGCCAATGCTAAAGGTTTAGGTGCTTCGGGAAATTTAATCCTTATGCATTTCCCCCTTAAAAATATATTTAAACCAAAAGAATTCGCCTTGATTTGTTTTGAATTGAAAAGAAAAGCCCTGGAAAAAAATGAATGAAATAACATGATAAAAATGTTCATTAAAAATTTGCATTCATTAAGAAGTATATTACATAGCTGCTTCAGAAGGCTATACCTGTGACTCAGTTTTACAAATACATGTAATGATAAAAGAACAAAATATATGTATCGTTATATATTTGAAAAGAAATTCAGAGTAACTACAGTTGCCATCTTGTTTTTTGCTACAACGCTGTAATAACAGTGCTTATAACCTTTTAAATAATATAGCAAAAACTAAAAACATGCCAATCTTCCTTCCAGAGATTCCTGAGCTAAACTGCCAGGGCGAGAATTGTCCGACAGTTCACCAAGAACGACTGTGTCCACCTGACTCCTACATCTCCTACAAGAACCGCAAGCTGGAGGACGCCGGAAGCGGTGAGTCCAATCCACATCCGGACGAGACCAGGGACAGTGACAAGCTCCAGTTCAGCGAGGCGAGCATCGAACGCAACAACTTCTACCTGCTTCCGGAGGAGACGTCTTACTGCGTCTGTAACACATCCCTGTGTCACGTGCCGGTCTGCGCGCAAGGATACACGGCGACGCTGGTTCAGAACGCTACGGGTTTACCCGGAACTTGCTGTGACGTGTACCAGTGCGAAAAGCCCATTGGTGAGTAAGCTATAGACTCTACTTTTGTCATAGTTAACACGTTTTCAATCCTTTGAACTATGATGACCACATTGTCTGTAATACGCCCCGTGGATATTGATGTATCATATTCAAATGTACAGTGATCCCTCGCTGCTTCGTGGATTCTCTACTTCGTGGGTTTTAAATATCAACATACATAATTTGCAATGTATGTCCCTTCCCGTCCGTCACGTCCTTCCGTCTCGTCCGTGACGCTACTAATTTTAGAAAGCAGCGCACCAAATTACTGCACCAAAAAATACCCTTTTCGAACGTTCCGCATAAAATTGTTCAAATATGAAAATAAACATTTCTGTATTACATTATCTTTTATTCTGATGGGTATTGTTTTCTAAATTAATAGATTTCAGCTGAAATATATTTATTTTGAAAACTCCGTCATTTTTGACGGGTGATACATTAGTAGTAGTAGTAAATGTGGCCATCACCTTAATCGCATTATTTTTACTGCACGGCATATTTTTCACCATCGTAATCACGTCATTTACAGCTACGTGTACTTTGATATACAGTAACTGTAAATGTATCTACTGATTACATATTGCTTAACAGTTGGTGTCCAAATTCGCGGAAATTCATTTTTCACGGCTGGCCTTGGAATCTATCCCCCGCGATAAACGAGGGCTTAGTGTAGACTATATCTATTTTTTTTTATTTCCTTTTCTAAAATTGTATTTAGAGTTGTATAAGCCATACTTGTACATGAACTAATGAATGGTATTTTTTTTAAAAGTGTGATAACTTGAAACATAATTAACATATGCGGTTCACTTATAGTTTATTTTCTACAAGCTAAACATAAAAATAACATTAAAAAAATAACACGTAATTTATTGTTTGCTTTCAATTGTAGCAGCATGAGAAAAGGACAGAACCTGAGTTTAACTTATATTCAGAGATCTTTGTTATGTTAAATCTAAGCTCACTTTTCTTCCTCAACACACGACGTCAACTAGGGATAATATGACAGTTAGAACGTTTGAAAGTTAATACGCGATGCAATAACTAAAATATGTGTTTTAGCCAACAATCTTTAATGGCTTTCAGTGTTCTTGCGGACTTAACAATACTGTATATATATCTTCACCTGTTTGGTATTTAGTTTTAAAGCTGTTATTTAACACACTCGAAAAATCGTATAAGAAATATTATAAAAAGCAGGTTGTAATATGATTTTTATGGTAATGCCATGTATTTGTCAGTGATTAGCCGACACCGAAAGATGAGAAGATATGGGCAGATAATCCCCACCCTTGGCTTCTCATAGGTTAATTAAGAAATTGAATACCAGTTTTATTGTTCCTGTGTTGGCCAACGTATACATGATTCTAAATGACTGCACTCTGCACCACGTTTACGCAACTTGATACACTCGGGGTGGTCTCTAAGCTGCGGTCTGCCTGAATAATGCATCCAGTGGCGGATCCTAAAATATGCGACCCAAGGGGTGACATGCATATTGGGTAGAGATATGAAACAGTAGTAAAAAAAGTTGAGCTATTAAAAGTCAATTAACCATCTAGTGATTATTTAGTTGCTTCAAAGAAGGCTCACGTCAGGGTTGTCCAAACTTTTTGCAAAGAGGGCCACATTCAATGAAGTAAAAAAATATTTGGTGACCGGATTAAGATAATCAACAAAAAATGAAAAAATGTTGAGACAGAATTACAGGCTACTTTTAAATTTGTAATTGTGATATTTTATTTGGGGTAAAAAAAAAGGGACAATACTATCGCGATTTTTGAGACTGTATGACTAAAATTGGATATGGTAAATGTCTATAGTAAATACGTTTATTTTATACTACGTACGTAGTGTGTAAAAAATTGTGATTTAAAACAAAAAATCTTGCAATTTTAATGACACCAACGACACCATTTCCTTTTCCGAGTACACAAAAATAAACAATTCAACTTTATTTTTTCAGTGGGCGTCATGACATCACATAATTTATCAGCATGTTTAAATTAATATACACGTTGTTTAAACAATAAAAAGTCATCATTTTTGCCATCATTAACGTCATCATACTTTGTACCCAAAACATCACCCAATTTCAGCTTTTCTGAAAAGTATATAGTTGTCGTTACAGATTTTAAAAAAATCACTAGTCAGTTAATAACGGAATTTGTTTAAGCTTTCGGGCCTGTTAAAATTGAAACGGGCCGTATTTGGCCCGTGGGCGGACTTTGGACACACCTGCCTGTCAAATGAATCCAAAGAACTCTATATAGTCTTTCATTTCATCTGTAACCTATGAGATTCATTACTTTATTCTTATGTGTATTCATTGGCTGATTCAAAACGTTAGTGTCAGTCCATGATTTATTATGAACTGTTTTATGAACAAAATAGTTTTATTTGCATTAAAATATTTAAAATGCCTTGCTATTTTGCCATCGCATTATAATCTTATCAGCTGGTACTCGTTCGCAGTCTCGACATACTGTTTAATTCTTTCCTCCTTACAAATTTCATGAAGAACACATACATGTTGGTTCGCACATCTACTCCGAGAATTAAAGATCGCGTGCCAATCTCCACCCACGCCAACATAAAAGAACGATTTAAAAAATAATAATAATAAAAAATAACAAACAAACTCGAGTGGATCTTATTTCACGGCCAACAAGCACGCCGCTGGTGGAGAGTGCAACAATAAGCCGGATTATCCTTGTCTGAAACTGGCTATCGTCTGTCAAACCTGGATGTCTGTGCTACATTGCAGCATCTTTTTAAATGTTTGGGCAGTGGGGTGGATGTTAGAAAAAGTTAACGTAGATGATGTTACCTACAAGGCCTGTCACCTGACGTAACGTAACCCGGGCACCCAGAGCAGCGCCTATGAAATTCTATTATCATAGATAATCAAGTCAGATAAGCCACTTTCACAACATTATAAACTTGGGATTACACTCTTACGATTACACTCTTACCCTCTATTTTTGTCTCTTTCTCCATTTCTCTCCTCTCCGTTTCTTTCTCTCTCCCTCCCTCTTTATATATAAATACATATTTATATACCGTATACTATATATATCTATGTATTAATAAGTTAACTAATAGCAGCATTTTCCACGCAGACTGCAATGCAGTAATTTGTCCAGTTCACGAGGAGGAGCCTTGTCCAGCAGACAGCGTTCGTTTACCTCCCATGTGGACGCACGACAAGTGTTGTGAGTTTCAACAAGGGTGAGTAACAACAACCGTTCTCTGGTGTCAAACACACCCTCACTAAATATGAGCCGTTGTGAATCTAGTGAGAAAAAAAACTTAAAAAACATAAGTTTATCTATTAATACACAATATACATTTAAAATAGCTGACAATTAAGAGATTTTAAAAGTTGGTCAAACGGGAACATATAGAAAGCAAACGAAAATTTTGCATAACTTCACATCCAGAAGACGAAGCTATAGAATCTGGAATGAATGCATGCGGCTTTATTGCCTGTGCCATATCTATGGTACATATTTTGCATTAAGTTTGGACCGAGGTTATTCCTTGCATACTTCTGTCCATTGTATGTGCGTGTGTGTGCGCGCGTGTGTATACGCGCGCAGTGACCAAGACGAGATGTCTTGTTTGTTTAGTCTGAGTTCATCACAGGGGCAAACAGCGGCTACCTCAACACGTGTCAGAAGTAAACACATGCTTACGGCCAGAATAAACTCAAACTCATGAATAAACACACGCTGACTGATAGATACACGATCTGTTAAACCGAAGCAGGCCTCAATGAACGGGGGTATCACCTGGCCAGATCAAAAGTTTTAAGCGCTCTCTTTTTTTTAAAAAATCGGACAACTTCTTCTGTTCCAAGTTAACCCTTTGTGTTTAGGCAACACCCATTCGATGTCAAAACTGTTTTCGCTAATTGTTATCAAAGTAAACTATAAAGAAACTAGAACGAATGAAAGGAATTCGCTCTTAGTCCATCTACAATTATCAAATCGAGCGCTCCCAAGGTTTCTTACAGCCTTGTTGCGTTCATTGAGAGTCTGTTTCTTTGATATCACGCCTTGAAGCCCAGCCATCTGAGAAATGCTTTGTGTCCCAGCCTGAGGTATTTGGCAGCGCTTTAGAAGAGTGGGATAAGAGACCTGTTGAGTTTACACATATTTCTACCAATAATTGTGAATGTCAACATTTTATCGTTTGGTGTGGGGGTTTATTCAGCAAGGTCTTCCCCAAGTGGGAGACAAGAGTGTGCTCAATCCAGGCTCTTGAGTGTGTTTGGCACCACGAGAAGTAGACTTTAGTACCTTTGTAGTTCCAAGCCACCAAAACCCTTCCATTGTTATTCTCGTTGGAACGTTGGATCATCTGGACTATGTTTATAAAATTTGAGTTATGTTTATATATAATGGATATTCTTAATGGCTCCTTTTTACTGTCCTTTGTAATATTCTTACCAAAAGCAATTCATGAGACACATATATTTCTTAGCAACATTGTACCGATTTAAAAAAGTATGCTTAGTTGGTGCCTTCACCCCTTAAGAGGAAGCATACTGATCTGACATCTTAAGATAATACAGATGTTGCGTGTTGATACCTTAAGTTGAAAATATTTATGTCTTGGCATGAATATCATTATTATGATTCTGTATACCTTAAGTTGAGACATCTAATAGATTGATTTTCAAAGGATAACATTTCTTTGCCTTAGACAGCGATATTGACCCTAAACCACCAGTTAAGCACAAAAAAAAACCAATTTGTCATGCAGGCCTAACACTTAAATCACAAAATTTAATTTAGTAACTTCTTGAATTCACACCTTGCAAACCCATAAGTCATACATAAACGCACCACGAGAATATTTTCTTGTGGAGAATGTGTATTATGTAGGCTACATATATTTCATAATTATATATGGTAAATTTTATTACTCATGCTATTAGGTGTACCTGCCCGGCGGAAGACCGGTGCCAGCCATTCGAGTGTCCGGAAGGCCTTGAAACCCAGGTCATCCAACGTGCCACAGGGTTGCCTGGTTCCTGTTGTCCTATATTCACCTGCATCAATGGTGAGCTCTTTAATCTGATAAACTTTAAATCACAACACAAATCTTGTACGTTTCTTTGTTATTGCATGAGTTTATGAGTTAATATATAAATATATCTTTAGAATGATATATGTCACCAAGTTAACTGTGGTAATACAAAAAACCCCGTAAAAAACAACTTTTTGACTATAAATCCTGGTATAGGAGACATACCTAAAAGAATTTTCATTATAATACGCAGCGCAAGACAATCCAAAAATACAAAATTTTAGTTATGTCTCGTAAATCATGTTTAATGTAATGCGCACCGATCGAAAATATATTTTTAAAAAGTAACGTCAATATAATACACACCGAATCGCGCAACAGGAAAGTATTAAAAAGGTCGTTCAATATAATACGCACCGCGACACTCTATCTCAAAAATTAACATGATACATATAGATAAATAAAATAATCTAAAAATTCAATAATTTAATTACAGTACATGCGATTGATCTGAAATTTTGATACATCGTTTTTATCATCGGCACAAAACTGCCTGCAAAATTTCAGCTCGCTAGCTTACGAGAAAAAGGGGTTAAAAATCGATCCAAAGTTTTTTCGACAAACAATCAAGCAACCAGACACCACGAGTTAATATAAAGGATTTAATTTTTTTATAAAACATTTAAAAAACAAGTTTTTGACTATAAATCCTTTATGTACGCGAATTAACTAAAAGAATGTTCATTATAATACGCAGCGCAAGACCATCCAAAAATACAAAATTGTAGTTGTAACGTAAAACATGTTCAATATAATGCGCACCGATCAGGAATATGTTTATAAAAAGTGTTGTCAATAAAATACGCACCTAATTGCGGCGACAGAAAGGTTGTTCAATATAATACGCACCGCGACACTATCTCAAAAAAAATAACATGATACCTAGAGATAAATAAAATAATCTAAAAATTCAAATAATTTAATTACAGTACATGCGATCGATCTGAAATTTTGATACATCGTTTTTATCATCGGCACGAAACTGCCTGCAAAATTTCAGCTCGCTAGCTTACGAGAAAAGGGGTTAAAAATCGATCGAAAGTTTTTTCTACAAACAAACAATCAAGCAACCAGACACCACGAGTTAATATAAAGGATTTAATAAGAAAAACCCGTAAAAAACCAAGTTTTTGACTATAAATCCTTTATGTACGAGAAGTAATTAAAAGAATGTTCATTATAATACGCAGCGCAAGACCATCCAGAAATACAAAATTGCAGTTGTGTCGTAAAACATGTTTAATATAATGTGCACCGATCAGGAATATGTTTATAAAAAGAGCTGTCAATAAAATACGCACCTTATTGCGCGACAGAAAGGTTGTTCAATATAATACGCACCGCGACGCTCTATCTCAAAAGGTCGGTCGGCCGCAGACACCACGAGTTAATATAAAGGATTTAATAAGAAAAACCCGTAAAAAACCAAGTTTTTTACTATAAATCCTTTATGTACGAGAAGTAACTAAAAGAATGTTCATTATAATACGCAGCGCCAGACCATCCAAAATAAAAAAATTGTAGTTGTGTCGTAAAACATGTTTAATATAATGCGCACCGATCAGGAATATGTTTATAAAAAGTGTTGTCAATAAAATACGCACCTTATTGCGCGACAGAAAGGTTGTTCAATATAATACGCACCGCGACACTATCTCAAAAAATAACATGAACTATAAAGATAAATAAAATAATCTAAAAATTCAATAATTTAATTACGGTACATGCGATCGACCTGAAATTTTGATACATAGTTTTTATAATCGGTATGAAACTGCCTGCAAAAATTCAGCTCGCTAGCTTACGAGGAAGTGGGTTAAAATATATCCAAAGTTTTGGCGACAGACAAGCAATCAAGCAAACAAGCAATCAAGCAAGCAAGCAACCAGACACCTATAGTTAATATAAAGTATTTAAAAATAGCCTAGACTACATCAGGAGGGGGAATTTTCTCTCTTCATGTATATATTACCTTTTCAAGTATTTAGATCTATATAATTTTATATGCAATCACTATTGATTATCTTACATTCCGAGTTGCTCATAAATAGACACATGGAAAGAATCAATTATTTGGACTAATGGGGCAACAATCCAATTTGAAGCCATAAATCAATTACTAGAAACAAATAGTTCAATTAGGTTTTGACTGATAAACAATGAAATTTTCGAAGACTGCATGTTTTCTAACAAAAGCTGGCATTTACTAATACCGGTTTCTGCTAAGGTTCAGTCGCACAGCGATAACACTGTCAATAGACCAAAAATATAATAATCGGCAAGTTGATTGATAATAATGAATATAAAATAAACTCTTCGCTTGTCAAAAGTGTCAATTTGAAAATGTCTGCAGGTCTGAAGCAGCCGATAAACTTATTAAACATCGGGGTAATAAATATTAATATATGAATAAATACATGAGGAAGTATGGGTGGGGGAAGAGGTAATTAGCCTGTGTTAAATATAGCCACAGAGAGTACTCAGCCCGGCATCTGACCGACTCTAACCCGTGGAGGCGAAGGGGAGACCTCTGTTCTCTCATTCACCTGCCATCGTCAGGCCGGGCTAATTTTAGCCTGGCAATCGTCTGGAATATCGCCGAGGAAGTGTCTGTGTGTATCGGGGGGGGGGAAGTTTGTTACGAGGTCAGGCCCGCGCCTCAGACTCATCATTGCTGTAAATCACCTAGGGTGACTGTGTCTTTGGAATGCAACCCCACACCCCACCACAACAAATTCTCACCGGACTAAAAATCTTCATTCATTGTGGTTGGAATGACTATCAGTTGGGGGAGAGAGTGTTGCGAACAGGCAACAATGAACCAGTGGCTGATAACCTAAGCAGTAAAAAAATCTAGACACACCATTCATTCATAAACTTTGCCAAATGCGCTCTACAATTTGTCCAGAAAACGTTATTGAAAAATAAATCCCCAAAAGCTTCAAGCAATAATATATCTTTTTTTTTCATTTTGTGCCCATTACATCTTATGCATAGATAAAGCTTTGATTGCATCAAAGATAAAAGTATTCATTCTGAAATTTCATTCTGGTTATTTACAAAATTACGATTTACACGCACTCCTAGTCTTTGAGAACTAACACTCTAAAGTGTAAGTGTAGTTAATAATAATTAGTTGCCTAAGAATAGACAAAAAAATTTCCCTCTAAGGTTCGTTGGTCCGTGTGCAAAATCGCCAACTCGTGTTCAAAGCAACCCGTTTTTTTTTGTGCAAAATGTGCATATCCCTTAAACACAGTCATATATTATCCTTATCAAAATTTGCTGCGCGGCACATCTAAACGGATGCGCGTCGTCGTTTAAGATACATGCATGGCCGCACAGCCACGCAGCTTATAGGGAACATTGCAGATAAACCAGTTGACTATTTAATAATTACTTGTTCTAATGAACTGAAATATTGTATGCAAGATATTATCACAGAAGTTAAATTATATTTTTTACTCCCGTAGAGTGCAAACAATCAAGGCTTCATATCCATCCTCGGAATCTCTGTTACTAATTATAGAATTTTAACGTCATATCAAGGACGGCAGTCGGGAACATTTCCGATAGTGAGTGGAAATTGCGTAGACTGACAATTAATTTCTAAAAATAACCCTACGCTGAAGGTATCCCTAAACAGCTGCGTATGTTCGCTTAATTAATGGCTAAGAAAGTACACAAAAGATACTGCGGTCTAAGAAAAAAAAAGTTTTTTGCTTTGGGGTGGGGGAAGGGCCGAGACAGACTAGGAGGAAAAAGAAAGGGAAAACGATAGATTGTTCACAGGCGCGCGGCTGGAAGGTTCTGTTAAAAGTGTGTGTCTGTAGACAGATTGTCTAGAAACATTAAAGTGCTCGGCGCGTGTCTAGAGCCACGGGTTTTCAACACTCACTCCTTAGCCATACACTGAGCCCAATTACTGAATGACTCCGACATAACTTGCACGTATCGTGAACAAATACGCTGAGAAGGTGAGCTGCAATAAACGTGCTATCAGGTTTTTTATGGTAGAGTTAAAATTTATCGAATTGTGCTAGAGAATTTTTTCACAAGCTGCCTCCTATGGAGTGACAAATAAAACAAACCCGTAAAAACAAAGTTTTTGACTATAAATCCCTTATATATGAGTCATAACTAACAGTATTGATTATTTTTAAACGCGACAAGCATTTACAGATTGAATCTGTCTTAACTCAACTTTTCTTTATAACCCTAGGGGGTGGGAGGGGGAGAGGGGAAAAGTCTGGTCACCGATTTGCTTGACCGAGCTCAGCGAGACACGTAAAATGTAAACAAAAGCACCCCGGTTCTTCGATGGGTCAACTCAAACTTTCACGTGGGAAAAAAACAATAACAAACCGTGAATTTGAATTACAAACGTTATATAAGGAAAAACTAAACATGCATTAATTTAATTACGGTACCATCGATCGATCTGAAATTTTAATACGATGCATTGTTAGGTGAGACGGGTCCGTGTGCTAAATTTCAGCTCGATCGGATCACTGGAAGTGGGTCATTTTCGACTTTTGTTTTTCCGCCCGCCCGCCCATGAGATGATGAGATGACGACAGAGACGGCCGCGAAGTTAATATAAGGGATTTAAAAATATGTTAAAGATACGTGATCTGTTATTTATTTATTACTTTCACTAGAGTTTGATGCGGTGTTACAATTTTTACACCGTCCGTCTTGCAACTACAATCCTCAACAATGTTCCAATTATGTTTCGTTGGTCCGTGTGCAAAATAACAAACTCGTTGCACAACATGATTTTGCAAAATTTTACACCCCACAAACACAGATATTATAACTAAGGGTGTAACAGATTTCGGCTCCAGCTCCGGCAAATCCTGAATCCGACCAGTCTTACAAATCTGGCTCTGGCCGGATTTCATAAAATTTGAATCCGTTACAGCCCTAATTATAATATACTTTTCAAAATTTGCTGCGCGGTCATTCTAAGCTGCTGCGCGGCTTCGGCCCTATATCTGCTCGAACATTGCACCCCACCCCCTTTTTTTTCACGCCCCCACCCCCACTTCCAATGGATACAATTTTTGGATCCACAATTTCCTGTCCCGTGAACCTTGTATAACTAGATTTCCTGCTGCTTGAGCATCACTCAAATTTTGACAAACAATAATTTTGTGTTAACCCTAGTCTAAAATGTATGCTGAATGCGCTCCATATTGATTGATGTAATACAGGGTTCTCCAAACTGCGGCCCACAAGGCCCCCTCATCAGGCCCCTCGAGACCTTTTAATCTAAAAAAAGATACTATTTTTACCGGTAGTTTACCACAAAACTTCGCGAATAACACTAGCGAAAGCAAACACCGCCATTGAAGCAGATGTGGCCAGTTGCTCAAATGAACTGCAGCAGGAGGTCATTGATTTGCAAGCAAATGACCTCCTTAGGGGCAAGTTCAAAGAAGGAATTTTGAAAATTTACCAGTTTTTGCCCAAGGAAGACTTTTCTAATGTCAAAGCTTTTGCATCAAGGTACCTTTCAATCTTTAGAACATTCTTGAGTGAACAGACATTTTCGAGGATGAAATACGCAAAGAAAAATTTAAGAACTAACTTGTCTTAGGTCACTGTTGATGTTAGGGACATCAAATGTAAAGCCGGAAATATCTACTATTTTAGCATCCAGGAAACAATTTTACCAATCCCAATAATACAGGTGTCCATGTGCAGTGTATCAATGTATTATTAAATAATATTGAAAAATATTAAATAACGAGCAACCAAGCCCGTCCAAGGACGTTCCGCCACCGTTCGGTGGAATGTTGTAACTCCCCTCCAACAACCGTCTTGACCGGCATACATGTACATGACGTCAAAAGTAATATTCATTATAGTTAAAATAAATAACTCGTAAAAACAGAGCTTTTGACTATAAATCTCAACGCGCATAACTCAAAATAAAGTCTTCGAAGAAATACTGCACCAAAAATAACTCGTTTTTGAACGTCCGCGTAAACGTGTTCTATATGATTGGCTGTAGGAGTCACATGTGTTTGAGGGACCAATCGCTATCGATGACCGGACAGAACATTGCCTTTTATTATATAGGATATTAATATTATAAATATAATGATATTAAATATATAACTAAAAAAATAACATCTATGTTTTGATTCTTTCTAATTTGGACCTCTAGTGTGTAGTCGGCCCCCAAACTGCTTTTTGACATTTAATGCGGCCCTCAGGCAGAAAATTTTGGAGACCCCTGTTTTGTAATACAACACAGCCCATGTCGACGTTCGGCTCATGTTCTAATATAAAAAATAAAGGCTGCTATGACGTCAATGCTTGAGTTGTTAAAATGAAACGTGACAGTGTAAAAGAATTTAGAATATAGTACTCTGCGGTCAGAAGACGTTTTCACTCCTTGCCGACCTAATATGGCAAGGTCAGTGATAGCCTATCCGGTGGTGCGTTTGAATTGCAAACAAACTTTAATCAAAAGTCTTTTTGATCAGGAGTCAGCAGTAGGATGACTCACATTCCGAGGCCACGGACTACACTGTGTTGACCTTCGTGCTGGCCTAAAGCACCAGTAAAACAATAAGATCATACGCGACCTTGACCTATCCAAATGCCGCCATCCATCATCAGTTATTATGTGCCCTGACAAATTAACGGGGTCGGGGGCGGGGCCCGGCTTGATAGTTTATCCCCCTTTGGTTTTTACCTTTTGGGTTACAGGTTCTGGTAGTGCAAAGGTCGAAATTTTGGCAAATATCTTATTAAATATTGAAGACCACAGACGATGAAAGGGCTAATTCACATTTTTTTTAGTTTTAAGATATTCATTATATTGAAAGTTCTTTAGTCTACAGTGTACTTACTTGTAACCAAACCAAATTTAATTTTAAAAAGTTTTCTTAAAGGTATCCATTTTTATTATACATGTAATACATACACATTGTGCTGGAATATAACATCTTCTTTTTTGATGACTGTTGAGAGTAAAGTCAAATGTACTTTTTCGTTTCTTTCCATTTTACTTTTTAAAAGGCCTTTTCATATAAATAACTATAAATGTTTACTATTTTACAATGCTTTCTTTTAAACTTCAATACAAGTTTGTATTTCTTATCGTAAATAAATTTAGGGTTGGAATTAAATTAAAAAGTATATGGGGGAGCAACATTTTAGTCCCTAGTGTCAGTCACTCCACGAATGCTGCTCTTATACCGCACCGGACAAGAAATTGTGACTTGATTCTTTGAGCAATGCGCCTACACAATAGTCGTGCAACCGCGTCGTCCATCCTTCACACAAAGCACAGCCCAGCAATCCCCAGACAAAAGGTCCAAACAGAGATAGCTTTGTTAGCCACTCCCCCATGGTGATCTCCCTTTGAACAGCATCATAGACATCTAGAAAAATCCTCATCTCTTGTGCTATTTCTTAGTAACGCGTATCCTTAAATTTTGGTATCCGTTGTCTCCCTTGAGACTGACGTTCGGCTCTTTTTCAAAATGTGCATTGATGGATTGTAGGAATTTCCTTTATTTATAAAGTCAAGTGCTAATATATCATTTTATTGATAACGAATAAAGGGCGGAATGTTAGCAACTCTATCATTGAAGAATTTGTTGATTCGAAAACCGAATATCTCCCGGGTCTCACCATATATGCTCCATCCTCTTTGTTTGTAGTCTAACTACTGTTGAAATTCTGCATTGACGTATTTATTGTGTTTCTTTTCTTTCAAAATTTGTAAACATTAAAATTATAAATTCACATTTTTCTTGCAGGATAAAATTACTGCATACTGCTTTTGGTTTTTCGTAGTTTTTTTTAATAAATTGTTATATTTTTATCTAGCGCATTTGGATCCTTCAGACACCTGGCCACCTGGCGATTTGTTAAGCACAGTTTATTAAAGAATCATTTGAGTTCATTTCCCTCAATTTCTAATCAAAGTTAAAATTGCGGCTTTTAAATTAAATTAACTGCATTGTTAAATTTAAAACCTTATAACTTTTTAAAAGTTACTAAAAGACAACTACGTTAAGTTTAAAGCCATATAAGTTTTTAAAACGTACTTAAAGACTTTTTTTTTGGTGAAATTTAAAGCTACAACAATTTTTGAAAAGTACCAAAAGGCTTCTTTGTTAAAGAAAAAAAAGTAAAATAAAGTAAAATACAATTACACACGGTTTGATTACCGTTTGATGATCACAACCCACAAGAGCATCCAATGCAGAGCACGGTATTCGCCCTATTGTTTCCCCCCCCCCTTTTTCATGTAAATTGAAGTAATTCCATGCAATGATTTCCCCCTTACGTTACAGAGAGCGTTCTGACGTGCATCTATAACCATCAAGAGTATTTGAATGGTCAGGTCTGGCAAACGGACAACTGTAAGACTTGTGAGTGTAAAGATGGCATCAATAAGTGCACGCGTAAGGCATGCCTGGAGCCCAACTGTTCTTGGATGATGATACCAGAGGGGGAGTGTTGTCCTGTATGCAAAGGTCAGTGAATAGACATCTTAATTAAACAACCCCGTAAAAACAAAGTTTTTGACCATAAATCCCTTATATATGAGACATAATTAAAAGTATTGATCATGTTCAAACGCGACAAACATTTACAGACTGAATCTGCCTTAACTCCCTTTTGCTTTATAACCCGGGAAGGGGGTGGGGGTGGGAGAGGGGGAAAGGTCTGGTCACCGATCGCTGGACCGAGCTCAGCGTGACACGTAAAATGTAAACAAAAGCACGCTGGTACATCGATGTGTGGCGTCAATGCGTCAACTCAACTGGCACGTGGAAGAAAAACAATAACATACTGTGAAATTGAATTGCATTTGTTATAGACAGATAATCTAAAAATGCATTAATTTAATTAAAGTACTTTCGATCGATCTTAAATTTTGATACAATGCATTGTTAGGTAACACGAGTCTATGTGCAAAATTTCAGCTCGATGGCTTCACGGGAAGTGTGTTATTTTTTAAATCCCTTATATTAACTTCACCGCCGTCTCTCTCTGTCTCTCTGTCGTTCTGTCGTCATCTCTCTCTGTCTGTCTGTCTTGGGCGGGCGGAAAAACAAAAGTAAAAAATGACCCACTTCCCGTGATCCGATCGAGCTGAAATTTGGCACACGGACCCGTCTCACCTAACAATGCATCGTATCAAAATTTCAGATCGATCGAACGTACCGTAATTACATTTATGCCTTTTTAGTTTATCTTTATATAACGTATGTAATTCAAATTCACTGTTTGTTATTGGTTTTTTTCCCACGTGAGAGTTTGAGTTGACGCGTTGACGCGACCCATCGAAGTACCGGCGTGCTTTTGTTTACATTTTACGTGTCACGCTGAGCTCGGTCAAGCGATCGGTGACCAGACTTTTACCCTCTCCCAGCAGAGTTATGAAACAAAGTTCAATTAAGACAGATTCAGTCTGTAAATGTTTGTCGCGTTTGAAAATAATCAATACTGTTAGTTATGTCTCATATATAAGGGATTTATAGTCATAAACTTTGTTTTTACGGGTTTGTTTTATTACTTTTGTTTTTCCGCCCGACCGACGTACGGAAAGATGACGACAGACAAGATTTTGAAGGGATTTAAAAATATTGACAACTGAATAACGTACCACTTGGTTCACTTTTCCAAACACACACACAAATATGTATTTGCGTTACGAGTCCATATTTTTTTTCTTCTCTGTGATTCATGTTTATGTGACTCAAACAAACTTTTCTTTAACAGGTTGTGTATCAGACTCTGGACAGGTTTACAACGAATCTGAAGTCTGGAAGGAGAATGACTGCACGACGTGCACTTGTAAGAACGGCTACCCTCAATGCCAGTCAGAGATGTGTGAAGTCCCCTGCCTTAACCCTAAATATGTTCCGGGTCAATGTTGCCCAGTTTGTCCCCCAGGTACAGGCCATTACATTTTTTTTTGAATGTGTGCTATATGGTTGTTGGAAAGCTGCCAAAATATTGACTCCATATGGTCAGTCTAGCATTGAACTTCTCTTATCATTTTTTATAGGACATATTCTGCATGGGAAATAAGATTTTTAAAAAGACGACTGAGCTCTAGTAATAGTAATTGTTAAAGTTATTTTTTTTTAACCGAAATTTCTTAGAAAAAATATTTTGCTTAAATGTTTACTTCCACGCGGAGTAAAACTAATATTGCCAGCGTAGAGACAAAGAGTAAGACCGGTTTTAACTAAACTCATTTTCGAATGTCTCTCAAGAAAAGTGCCAGCTTACCTGTCCATTCGGACTCAAGTCTGACGTGGAAGGGAACACCGTCTGCGAGTGCAAGATGGCCGAGGACAGGTGCCCAACCAAGGACGAGGAGCAGTGCGGCAAGAAATGTGAATATGGGTTCAAGAGGTCACGGGACGGGTGCATCAAGTGCAAGTGCAACAAATGCCCGCAGTTCAACTGCACCAAGCGCTGCACACACGGTCACGTGGTTAATGACGAGGGATGCCCATTGTGCAAGTGTAAAGGTAAATAGAAGAGAAGAAGTGATAGATAAGAATAGTTCTCTTTCAACAGTAATTATAGAAAATCATGCCATTTATTTTATTATAGTATGCATTGGAACAAACGTCTTAAGTGACCTGATGGGGCACTTCCTAAATTGACGAGATTAGACCAAGTCTTTTACACCAGTACATACAGTATCATACTATTTATTTATTTATATATTTACATTTGAACAAACTCATATTTGACCAGACATGGCTCTTCCTGAACTGACCATTCCTCGAGCTGAGATTGAGGGCATGTCTTGCATGTCACGCCAGGGATCTCGACATGAAAACGGTGAATCCTGGAACGACGGCTGTCGAGAGTGTTACTGCCACAACGGTGTTGAGATGTGCTCCCTGATTGCCTGCCCGGCCCCTCACTGCTCTAATCCAGTGTTTGAGCTGGGGTGACTGCTGCCCCACATGTCCAGGTACCGTTTTTTTTTCAATTTTGTCTGGATTGATTAAAAGACGAGAGAAAATATGAAGCCAATAAGACTATTCCAATAGAGCAAGTTTCCAAATAACAGCAAATTCCAACAGAGCAAGTTCTCAACATCGATTCATATCAATCAAATAATGAAGATATCATGTTAAATTATTGTAATGACACAAATTAGAGGAAGGGAGGGGGTGGAGTGTCCGGTAAACCCACACTTTACAATCTATATAGAGGGTGACAGGTTTGGACTTTTGCAGAGTTTTTCAATACATGGAGTAGAGAAAATACTCGCCCACTAACCCCATCTGTGCCAATAAGTCGATGATGAACAAAAATTACATTTACATTGGCGTGTTACACTGTTCTTCTTGTGCACGTGATCACTGATCTCTTCTGAATGAATGTATGTGTTGGTACAACATGGTAGACAATGTATGTGTTGGTACAACATGGGAGACAATGTATGTGTTGGTACAACATGGGAGACAATGTATGAGTTGGTACAACATGGTAGACAAATACCATCTTGGCCTCACTTTATCCTTCTGAAAAGATCTTGTGGTCCAACAATAATTATAGTGCATCTATACGAGGGAATATATTATTTTATTTTATTTATTTTTTAAAAAGAACTTTTACTGATTTGAACAAAAAAATTCTAACTCTTACCTGAGTTATCTAACTAATCCATCCAACTAAGCTAAGTAGCACAAACGCATCCAAGTTCTCTTGTGATTTCTTCTGTATTTTCTTCCATTGTCAATTATCCAGATAAGGTTATGAAATTCTTTCAACTATTCATTTTTTTTAAAGTTTAGATAGACGAAGGTTGATAAAACTTTTGATATTTAGGAATCAAAGGCAAGGAACAATCTTGTGAAAAAGAATTAACTCTCACTTCCGTTTATAAATTGAAAGAGTCTTCTCACGAATTTTTTAAATTTTTTTATCAATTAATAATTCTCTTTCTCTCTGTGCTCAGGATTGACAATAGTTTCCCCAAATGGAGAAAAGGAGCTATGCCAATCCTCCCAGGGACATTACTATGTTGAAGGTGAGACCTGGAAGATGGACGCATGTACACTGTGTGTGTGTCACGGTGGAAGCATCCTGTGTCAGACTCCCACTTGTCCTCCAGTCTTGTGCCATCATCCTGTGAAACCGGAGAACCAGTGCTGTGCCACTTGTCGGGGTAAGAGTGAATAGGCGTCTCCAAAGTTGGTATAGAATTGCCTGTAATATAGCTTGACACATTTGTTTATACAGTTGTTGCATTGCGTTGCTATATAGATCAATATTCTAGGTAAATAAACTGACCACTAATAGTCCACTTTATGAAGACAACATTGTCACTGTGACTAACTTGGCCTATTGCAGGTGATGATTTGAATACGTTGCCTGTGCTGGGACACCACCACTGCAGGTCGTCCACATCAATGATGTACAAACACGGGGACGTCTGGCGATCAACACCATGTCAGAGCTGCACATGCCAGGATGGTCAGATTCACTGCTACAACCAGATGTGCCCGCCTATCAACTGTAATCGGACTGTCCTGAAGAAAGGACAGTGTTGTCCTACCTGCGTGGGTGAGTCAAGCCAAGAGAGTTTCATACCATCAAAGCAAAGTAGGAAAGCCCTTTGTCAGTTGGATTAGATAGAGATAGCAGATTGTGGAGATTTCATTTTCCTATTTTTGAAAAAACAATTGCCATCAAACACATTGTTTATAATAATACTAACACTAATAATTTAAAAGACAATTACATAAAATTAGGCAAATTTATGTGACATAATGCAAGAAAAAACGTCTTTTCAAGTCAATGAATGACTTGTTTATGGACCACTTTAGCCAGGTTATTTCTTTCATTTCTTTAAAAATCTATTTTGTGATTAAGATCAATTTGATAACTAGCACTGATTACATAATAATAATATTTTTTGTGATTAGTAACAGCTTCAATAATATTATTTTAAAGTAATATATATATATCTATATTTATATTTCCTCATTCCTTTCACAGAGTCGTCCAGACCAAAAATTTGTGTCTATAAGAAAGTAACATACGACTCTGGAGAGAAGTGGCAGGGAGATAACTGTACTCAGTGTTTGTGTTTTGGCGGACATACAGAGTGCTTTCCCATGCCATGTCCAAATCTCGAGTGCTCAGAGTTGGTTAGAAAAAGTGGTCAATGTTGCCCAGAGTGTTTAGGTAAACCTATGTAACTAATTAATTAATCATTCATAATTATTTCTTATTCTAGGCTAAGAAAAACTATCCAACTATTCGCAGAATTATTAATGCAATTCTATTAGTTAATTAAAATCTGTTTTTTTAAATTTAATGTTCTTGACATATTTTTTTCCAACTGAAATATGGAGCAATTCTTTATAAACATAACTATAAAAAAATAACACTATACTATACTATAATTATTATTTATGATTTAAAAAAAAAGAAATGTTTTATTCAGTTTTCTAAAAATATAAATATATATATATATTCACGTAAGATAATGACAACAGTCAAGCGCAACTGGCTTTTAAAAGAATTGTATTTAATGTAACAAATCAAGCAAGTTTAAGTCTCACACCTTTTTTAATTTTCTAATTTTTTACAGTACAGTGTTAATTAAAATGTTGAAAATAATTATAATGACTGCCAATACATAAAATTAAGATGTAACCACATTTTGCCATTATTAAAGTAAAGAGGAATCAAGGTTAGGGCTTACAACAAAGTAGGTTAAAGAGATTTGTACCTTCAGGAACAAATAAACATACTTAAATAAAACTTTGAAATATTTCTCCACAGATCTTTCAAAGTTAAAATCTCAAATCAGCAATAAACAAGAGGAATTACAAAATGGAAAACTTATCAATACTACGGGTAAATATTGATAAGCTTATTTTAAAAAATTATTTGGTCTTGCCTGCAAAAAGAAAAATATAAAATAATAGTTTATTAAAATAAATGTATAAAAACCTTAGTGTTTACAATTTTCATTTTTTAAGTTAATGCCTTTTTTTTCCTCCACAGCTCTCTCCACAGACAGTTCAACTGTTCACTCAAACACAGTGGCTTTTGCTGTCCTTGGTGTCTCGACTGTTGTTTTGGCCATCTCTGTTCTGGCTCTGGCCTTTTGTCTTTTCATGCGGAGGAAACAGAGTGCAGTGAAAAAAAGACCCAAATCAACTAACCTTGACCTCCAGGGACAGATGCCGTTTCTTAATGAAAAACATATAATGAACGTGGCCATGGAGAATCAGTTCCTTGAAAAACTCCGCCCTGGGATAGCATCAGAGAAAGGGAAAGGGGACAGAGCAAGCAATGATTACACAGAGATGGTTTTCAAAGACTCATATTTGTCTTCCATTAAGTCATGAACCGTTGGAAATTAATTTTGAAGTGACTAAGTCTGATATGTTCTTGAATGTGCAAGGAGTATCAGATACCATTGACCAATGGGCGAAAGCTATTTCCAAGATGTGTCTTTTTATGGATAGCATTTGTGGGCTGACATACATTCCTTACTTCATTGGTTTTGATGTAACTGTAAAAAAAATTAAGCATTTGTATTGAGCTATTTGATTTGTGAATAAAAAAAGAAATGCATTTCTTTTTCATAGCAGAAGCATTATATCCAATGCATTTAAATTTTGTTTTCAAAAATTATATAGTAGTTTTAAACTAAGAGTTACCTAACACTACCAAAATAATAATAATAAAATGACCTAAGTTAGGTCAATTTATGCTCTTCTAAAATTTTAACAGTTATCAAATTTAACATATCAACTATCTGATGGCTAATATTTTTTTTATTCCAATAAATGAAGACCACATTTTCACATTTTTTTCCACTATTCTGAACCGAATGATTATTTATTATCATTAACTGTTTTTTCCTATCTCAAGCCCAAGATAGAAATAATATATATATATACATATATCTTGCTTGAGGGTTAAAATTTAGTTTTTATAATTTAAAATATACTATTAATACAGAACAGATTTACTTTAGTCAAGTTAAACACACATTTTTCTGGGTACTTTTTCTTTATAAATGAAAACTTCAGCTATAGTATAGCACTTATTATTCATCTTTGATGAACAGGGGCACATGACTCTACCAGATGTGAAAATGAAGATTGACATTTCTAAACATTCAATTTTTTTACACTAGCTGTTATTTTCAGTATTTTTTTTACATACGACAGACATATCGACTGTAAAAAGAAGGGACTTGGTTGTAAACTCAGCCTGTCACCACACAAATGATAATGTTATATTTTTGTTTTTCAAGATTCACTCAGCCACCTTAGAAAATAATAACAAAACTTAAATTTAGTTGCATCAAAAAACAATTGACAGGAAACACACACACTCACGGAAGTCGTCCAGTCTATATTTTTAAATATTTTTAAATGCTCAACTACCCAAACATTCTCTAGAAGAACTTCAAAATGCTGTAGTCTTATATCTTCACATCAGAGACTTGAAAAGCAAAACAGCTTCAATCACCCTTTTTCCTATTTATATATATTCTTTTTTGTATATATCAATTTTTTCATGATTTTCTAATTAAACACAATTTTACTTTTTTATATTGAACTTCTTAGGCTCTTTTCTTTCTGAGCAATAAATTGTCTAAAAGAACAATTTATCAACAAAATTTTACACTAAGTTACTGCTAAAAGTCATCAGCAATCGAAATATCATCTTAAATGGCATACAAATGGCAACTGGATTTATCTTTTAAGGAGTATACACATTTAACAAATATATTATAAAACTCAAAAATAATGTAAAAATTATTAATTTTTAAGAAAATGACCTTAGCTAGAAGAGTTGATTTCACTTTTTGTATTATGCATTAAAAAATGTTCACATACATCTTATTTTTAATAATGTCACATTTTGGTAAAACCTGTAACTATGTCAATATTATTTCAAAAAATAATGATGCACATTTTATTGATGTAAAGAAAATTTTTCAGACTTCATAACTTAAAGTAATTCACTTTTTAACTCCCTTGTTATCATTATTTATATGAGATATGTGAAAGTAGCTAAACAATTTGGAAAATATCAAATTTAAAATATCAAATTGATTATTTGGCTTATCCATTTGTGAATATGAAATGATTATCAATATTCGTTCTTAACTTAACTTTGAATATTATAATTGTAAAGTTTTAGAAAATTATTCTATAAAAAATTTTTTTTAAATGTAGTTAAAACTTAAGAACAGTATATTTTTGCCGTGCTATAAGAAAAAATATTTTAATTTCTCTTGAATCAACCCAAGACCTTTTAAAACTTTGAACTAATACACATTTTTCAATGGTTATAATTAATGTACGTACAATTTATTAATTTATTAGACATTATAGTAGAAGATCTATAAATTGTTAATTTTTAATGGTCTTATGAATATTTATATTTTGAAGCTTTTAAAATCCTCGAGTCATTGTGTTATGCATTTTTCTCTCTCCCCAGCTTTTACATTTTCTAAAATCTAAAATAAATTTAGCAAAGTCAGATACGACACATTACTACTCTTAAAGTTATCTATTGCTACACATATTATCTTTTTCTATTATGTTTTAATTGTTGCAACACAAATTGGATGATATTGTTTACTATTTATATTGTTTAATGTATTGGAGTGTTTTATATATGTATTCAAATATATTAAGTTGTTGTTTTGGAATAAGTGAGATTAGGACTTTGTTTACTTGAATGTTAAAAAATTAAAAACAATATACAAAAATGCCTATTACAGAAGACAGGCACTAGTCCACTGTTGGCTACTTTGCACAATAAGCTTGTGTAGAAAGTAAGGTTCTTTATCATAAAAAGCCCAGGATATGTTGTAAATATGGTTCAAATGACAGAGAGATGTGATACTTTAAAAAAAAATTGAGTTCAACTTATTTTTTCATTGCTCCAACTGTCTCATTTTGCCCTTTTAACTAGTTTTGAAACATTTATGTGTGATTTTTTGTTTCAAATATATTTTTATTTGTATGTAAAATATATGTACTTGTCTATGTTAAGCCTTGTGACAAAAGAAAGTGTAAACGTCAATATTTTTATTTAATTATTTTATATTATTTATATGAGGTTATTTCTAAGTTAGGTAACCTTAGCATCAATTTTAGTTTTAACACATACTATATTTCCCCACAAAAAAAAACTTCAAGAGATTACTTAAATTTTAATATTAATAATACTTTCTTGAAACTGTATTTTGATAAAGCCAAAAAATGAATATCTGTTATAAAAAGATGATAGTGATATTAATTATCTATGCTATTCACTATTTGCCTAAATAAATATTAACTAAAAAAGTAAACTTAAGTCACCTTCACAAATGTAAACCAAATTGAAATAATATGAAAAAATTAGTATTTATTTGGCTTCTAGTATTTGATTTAAACAGAAATTTCTTTCAATAAACATATTTATGGCATATGATTATGGTAGTTACTATTAGATTATAATTATATGTAAAATTTCAAAAATGGAAAATCATAGAATTTAATTGTGTGTGTTATAATTTGGACTTAGCAATCATTAAAAATTAATATGGATACATTTATAATCTTACCATGTCATTACTTCTTTTATTGACACTTGTGAATAATATTCAAACACTGATTTGTGAAAAAAAGAGACCTTTGCATTTTTTATTCACTTGATTTTCCATGGCTTAAGTAAAACAATGATGCATTTTAATGAATGTTTATTTCTAACAAATTGTACGATAACACCCCATTGATTTTGTAAGTAATTTTTTAACTAAAATGGTTATTTTCATTTCCATTAGAGATTGATATGTAAATAAGAACATCCTTAATGGCTGATTAATGCAGACATCTTAATGCAATGCATTATTTGTTTTTTACTGTTTTTATTTAATGCATTTTTAAAAAAATGTTTTTTGTATGGCAAAAAATTGAGGTATGATGATTTTAAAAGAAATAGATGATTTTAAATTCATAAAATTGTGGGTTGTCCTTAAGATTTTCTATATTTGTTTCCTGTGAATCATCTGACAAATATCCAATAAATATTACATTTTTAACTTAAATATAAACTTCATTAAACATAGCATGTAGTCATCATGTTGAGATTGTAAGATGTGGCACATATTATGAATTATTCTATGACGTAAATGGCTTCTTATTGTAAACCTAATATTTATTGAGGCTCTAAAAGAAAATAAATATCAAGATATAAGATTCTCAAAATATATTTTTATATTATGTTGTATGTTGAAAAGAAATCATTTTAGGGCACTGAAATTTCTTACATTCAGACATGATTATTATCTTAATCAATTATAAATAAATTGTAGCAAATCTTTATTGTATCTTTGAAATGAAAGTCCATAAAACATTTTTGAAAAAATCATATTTTTTTTTGCTTTTTAAAAAAAATTTGCCAGCAAAGTTGATGCTTAAAAAATCAATTGTCTTGTTAAATTCCAAATCATTAACTTATATAAAAGTCTGAGCTTCAAAAATGGAATTTAAAAAGAATCACAAAAAAAAATTAAAAAAATAAAGCTTGTATATGCCTTTTTTGGTTAATTTCTTGTAGCTTTATTATAAAAATTAATTCACCTAATTACAAACAGTCAAGATTTTTTTCAGTAAATTTTTAAAAAAAAGTGTTAGAATCTCATTTGCTTTGAATAAATAGATAATCCTTTCTTTCTTTTTAACCATTAAGAACGTCTGACTGAAATTAAGATTGTTTGCTAAAATATCTGTATTAATTTTACATCTATGAAACTGAAAAATGAATCTCTTATTCTTGTTTAAATTGAAAACATAACAGTTTCTTATTTGTATATGTACCTTTATAATTTAGTAGGTTTAGTTTTAATGCATTATTATTTTTGATCTTGACCGTTCATAATGTATGTAAGTAAATCTAAATTGAATTTTTTAAATTAAATTTGCATTTATACAAATTTTAAATGTTTCACAAATAAAAATATAAAAAAATTGATTATGAAACAACATACATCCATACATTTTCATCTCCATTCTATTGAGTTTAGAGTACTACTTTTTAAATCTGTTTAAAATGTGTGTATAATACACATAATAAACTAAAATATGTGTCCAAAACTTGCACCATGCAGGACTGTAAATAAAATATGGGAGTACATATAACAAGGGAGATAACAATTACCCTGGGGAACAATAATTCACTGCTTGGCCCCAATTTCGTCTTTCACTTTTTATCTTTTATATTCACTAAATATTTTTTTTTGGTCTAAAAAAACATCAAATATACCCATATTTAGAATTCTTCTTTTCTCTGATTTCGTCTTTCATAAATTTTAATAAGAACACAAATGAAACTGATTTTTTAAAATCAAAATGAATTCTTTTTTTAAAACATTTTATATTGTTGTTTTTTATTTAATTTACTTATTTATTTTTTATCCTTAAAGCATTTAGATTTACAATGATGAATCTTTTTAACATCACAGATAACATGTTTTAATTTAATGTTATGTTATGGGGCCGTCCAGAAAGTACGTCACGCCTTAGAGAGGGGGTGTGTAAGAAAGTGTGACAGTTTGGGGAGGGGAGGGGGTCCGGCCATGAGTGACGTCACGGTGTTTTCTATTAAATTTTAAGTATGTTGTTAATAAAAATGAACAAATTTGTTCGAAAGTGTGACATACTTTGGGGGGGGGGTCTGAGATTTGTGACAGGGGGAGGGGGGAGTTAAAATGGTTTTAAAAAATAGCGTGATGTACTTTAAGGACGGCCCCTATGCTTTTTTTTTCTTTCATGTTTTTGTTTTTTAATGCATATTTTTTTTAAAAATCCTGTTATAACTACAAAATTACACCATTATGTATTTTATTCATCAGCTTTAATGAGTGGACAAGTTAGTCAATGAGTTTAAGATCAAAACTGTACATTGTTGTTTTTTTTCTTTCTTTATATGAAAGTGATTGCTTAATCATGCTTTATCATAGTGATTTGACAAGAGTACCTGGTCTGTGTTTAAAAAAATTCGTATTCCTACAGACTTTCAGTAATTTTTTTTCTGAGTTTACTCATAAGAAATAAAAGGAACTATTTGTTGACAATATAATATAAATTATAGGTTTGTTTTATCATTTCGTTATAGGTTTTACTTTGACGTCATCAGAAAGAAAAAATTGGAAATAAATTTCGTCAAGTAAAACCAACTTTTTTTTCTTTCCTTAAATTAAATTTAACGATAAAATAAAATCTGGATTGTATACGCACTTTAATTTGATTCACAAAAAAAGTGATGCATTTTAAAAAAAAATATTTAAAGAAGAAAGAAAGCCATGAATGTGAATGAGACATATTTACGACCCCCATTCTGTATATAACCAAAACTGCTTTCATTGACCTGATCAAATAAATTTTGGAAAACCCACAACTTATGATCTTTTGAGTTTCTTTGTCTTTAGAAATAGTTTTTGTTCCTTTTAAAAGTTGTGTGTTCCTTGTTTCTGTTTCTTTTTCCCGTTGTCGTGTGTTTTTTTTATTTTTGAGATATCCAATCCATTTATTATCACATTCTAAGTTAAATTTTGGCATTTGCCGAGTATATATATATTTAAAAAATATCGTTTAATTTTATTCCTGCCCCCGCGATGGTCGATCCGGCTGTCTACAGAGTCTCTGACATAAAGTTGGTGTGGGTACGAAGTGTAGCGCCAGCTGACTGTATGGTCTGTAATATGACTGCAAAGTGCCGTCTGACCTTCTCCCACCGTGCTGGCTCCTTCTCAATCTCGAAAAGTAGGTCAACGAGTCCAGGGAAGCTGCTCCCAGCGTAGGCGTCGTTAGCGCTCTCGGCAAATATCAGGTGTCTGGGGAACAATGCAGATATTTTATTTTAAAAATCATCTCTTGACTGAATCAAGAATAGAACATTATTACCGTCGGAGGAACAATAGAAGAACGATACCGTGGGCTGTGGGGAAACAATAAAAGAAAATCATGCCTCGGCCTTAACATTTAAATTTAAATGTTTTTCTAGTAAGTTAGAAAATTATGTTATTTTCATCAGTATTTGGTTGAGAGCTGCATTGGCCCTAGCCGCCTAGCCAATTTAAATAATAACGCCATCTCTAAGTAAAGTACCTATGATGGGAGTGTAAAGATGCGCATAGCCCCCGATGACATCATCAAGTTGATGAATTATTGTCTATTTTCAGGCTTTCTCATAATTCGTTAAACTTATTTCAATTTTGTTTTCTGAAATTGATGTCTACTTGCTCAAATAGAATATTAACTATAACTATAATAAAAAATGTTAAGTTTTATCTAAAGATTTTAAGGAATTTTAAAAGTAATGGCTCTTGAGCTAATAACCAACCAGTTCAACTATTTAAACTCTTAAAATGTGTGTTTTACAGGAAATGTGTTATCTGAACTCATAAAAAAGAGGCTCTCTACAGGCAGTCAACAATGTCATTTGTAACTAAATCTTTCAATCGTAGGTACCCCACTATCTCCACCCCCTCCCGGATATTAAAACCAGTCTTCACTAAATTCGATTATTGTTGTTTGTATTTATATTAATTTCTTTATTTTAAAGAGCACAGCACAAGTGGAGCAACATATTTTTCTCCCTTTGGGGCGCTAGCATGATAACCTCACATAGAAGATTCAAATAGAAAAGGAAGGCCATTTTAATGAACCATTCATACGTTAACCTTGCGACTTATTTTCCATCTTTCTATAATAGTTACTATGAAGCCTTTATTGTCCTACTTTATCAATGGTCGAGACGGGAGACCATCAGGGCTTAAAAATGCCCGCTCCAGCAACTGTATCTGATCATTGATGGCGCGTATTGCTAATGGGCTTGAAGGGGAAAAAGAAAAGAGAAAGAAAATAATAATCCATTTTTCAACTTACAATCTATAATCGTTAAAATTTAATTTTAAATAACACTGCTATAAACTGAAATCAACTATCGTATTCGTCAAAAAACACAGGTACATACACGTGTGTGTGTGTGTGTATGTGTGTGTGTGTGTGTGTGTATGCACGTATGTACAATGCACGTCAATCAATCAGTGAAAAGGCGGTGTGATTTGATGTGCTAGTTGTTTTTAAAAAAGGCAAATCATTAAAAGCACGTGTGACAATCTCATGGCACGCGGGATACATCAGGAAAAGAGCACAGTTACATAAGGCAGGAGAGGTCATGGCCGGGGTACAATTATATCAGCACCGAAAAGATTTTTAGGCAAATTTATTTTTAACGCCCCTGCGATATTATGTGCAAATCAAAACTGATTAAGTAGATTTATCCAGTTGATCAGGTGGTCGAGGATATCTCTCAACTCAAAGATGGAAAGTAAAAAAAAACAACTACAGTTTTTCTAGATAAAAAATGTAAACTTCCGTTGGCGGTTTTTTTATTTTATTTTTTTAAATATTATTTTTTTTATAAGCATTCATCTCAACGACTAGAACCTGCAGTTTTCAATAATCACTGTTATGTTTGATGCAGTGATGAGATGTTTAATCCCATATATACTTACCTTTTACACGTGAGCATCTAGCATTTTTAGTAATGTCAATTCGGGCGCAAGTATCTAGATTTGATGCTGTCAGTTACCGTTATTGCAACTTCTATACAGCTGATCCGCTGGATAGCGAAGTCAATAGTGCGCTTGCCTCACAAGCTGAGGGGCGTGAGATCTAGCCCACGTTAAAGCAACAACAAAAAATGTTGATGAATGACTATCGCTAACCTGGAGAGGAGATGGGCGCCACCAAGGTCTACCAAGCCCCGAGAAAAATTATAATGGAAACATTAGAACCCCCTACGACCACGAGGTTATGGGACACCAAAAAAAAATACAACTGATCAGTACTCATATTAATAAACAAGTATCAAAACATACCATCGCACACTTACTTCTGTTTATCAACTTCCTCTTTTCTTGTTTCAAACTGGGAGACATCTTCGGAGAAGCCATTAATAACTTTTTCCAACATTTCTGATTGACAAGATTATATATCGTTTAAACAATTTGGTTCTCTGAACTTTACAATTTAAATTTTTAGATAAAATTACTTAAATTTCTAGAAGATTGTAAAAAAGACTTTGTATGGAAATCTCTCACCACACACGACAACAATCCAAAAATACTATTACTCTTGGAATAAATGCTTATTTAAATGTACAGCAATTAGTCAAAATTTAAACGTGTCATAGTTCGCGAGATTAAAATGGATAAAATGCGATACGTTTCAGCAAATAAAATGAGATACCAGGCTTGCAAAAGAAGACCTTGTTTTAAAAAATGAGACAAATGTAATTTTGAGAGAGCGAGAGATTTTGAGCCTGGTCTCAGTCAATGTTCCCTCTAAAGTGCGTTGGTCCGTGTACCTAGTGCAAAGTTGCTCTCCATCCATTTTTATGTGCAATAGTTTTACAAAATTCGCTGCGCGGTAATTCCAAACTGCTGCACGGCTTTGGTAAGATATATGCGTGGTCTCGCAGCCGTGCAGCTTAAAGGGAACACTGGCCTCGATAGTGGCGTGTGATGATCCAGGCTAGAGCCAACCCACAGAACGTTGAATGTTGATGACTACGTCAGGCTGCAGGATGTCATGTACCTACCGTACTTGGGAACATTGGCCTTTAATTTCGCCCCGTGATCCGTATGGAGCGACTTCCTGAGCGCTTCCAGTCCCTTGGCGTAGTTGGAGATGTTGTATGGAAGGATGAGTGAGTCAGCCAGCCATCTGGCCATCTCACCACTCAGCTGGGCGATGGCGACGTGGAACTAAAATCAAAATTAAGTTTACGTGGATATCTTTTGAGGGTATGATTGTTTTAGCTCAAACGCCTCATTATTTGAAAATTAAGCAACGTTCAGGGCAAAAAATTGTGTACCAAGATTTTTTTTTAAAAGGGAAACTTTGCATTTATTATTATTTTATTTTAATACAAATAGCAGAGACTTGTAGGTTTATCCTCTATATTTTTACAACTGCTTGCTCTAAGGAGATTTTATAAAAATTTAAATGTTACACTTCATTCATCCGACAAAAAAAAACCAAGCCCCCCTCCCCTCAAAAAAAAAGTAAAACAAATAATTATATTAAAACAGCATAGCATACTGACGAAATTCGGTCTCTCTTTTTATCTGTGTCGTATCTGCAACAAAAAGGTTTCTGCCGTAGATTAAAACTTAAAATAAATTAGTATTTCAAGGTCTACGTTAACTCTATCCCAAGCCTCTCTGTCGTCTGGTGTCACAAAAGTTCAAACACAAAATGCAGTGATTACACCTCAAATATGGTAAAAACATGTGCATCAAATACTCAAGACAGCAGCTGGTGAACGAAATGTGAGTCAAGACACCACGTCACAGACATACAATTTATGTTTAAACTAGCAGCAAAGCCCGTCCAAGGACGGGAATAAGTATAGGGTGACCTTTGAAGTTCATGGTAGACATCATATTATTACACACCCCCGTCTGTCCAGAGACCCTACTTACCCCCCCCCCACACCGCTGTCTGTCCAGAGACACTAACCCCACACCGCGGTCTTTCCAGAGTCCATACCCCCACACCACGGTCAGTTCAGAGACTTTACCTCTCCCCCCCCCCAACCAACACCGTGGTCTGTCGCGAGACCCTACATCCCCTCCACCGCAGTTTGTCGAGTGACCCTACCCCCCACACCTCAGTCTGTCCAGAGACCCTACCTCCATCCACCGTGGTCTTTCCAGAGACCCTACCCCCCCCCACACCACGGTTTTTCCAAAGACCCTACCCCTCACCGCGGTCTGTCTAGAGACCCTACCTCCCCCCACCGTGGTCTTTCCAGAGACCCTACCCCCCCCCCAACACCGCGGTCTGTCGCGAGACCCTACATCACCTCCACCGCAGTTTGTCGAGCAACCCTACCCCCCACACCGCAGTCTGTCTAGAGACCCTACCTCCCCCCCACTACGTGGTCTTTCCGGAGACCCTACCCCCCACGTCGCGGTTTTTCCAGAGACCCTACCCCCCCCATACCGTGGTCTGTCAAGAGACCCTACCTCCCCCAACACCGCGGTCTTTCCAGAGACCCTACCTCCCCACACCGTGGTCTGTCAAGAGACCCTACCTCCCCCAACACTGCGGTCTTTCCAGAGACCCTACCTCCCCTCCCCCCCCACACCACGGTGTGTCCAGAGTTATAATAAATGACCCGTAAATACAAAGTTTTTGTTTACAAATCACAACGCGCACAGCTAAAAATAAACTCTTGGAAAAAATGCACCAAAAATAACTCGTTTTGAACATCGTTCAATATGTAAATGAGAAATGGTTTTTCTCCGCCAGTAATTGGCTGTAGGAGTCTGTATGAGTTTGAGGGACCAATCGCTATCGATGGCTGCACAGAACATTGCCTTTTATTATATAGGATATATATAATTCTCTACGTCGTCCAACCATGCGGGACACCACGCACGCACCTAAACGAGCATGTGCAAGTAAGCATAACGAATGACCCTCGCTGGGATCAACTAATCACAGTTAATGGTTGGCAAGCGAAGGTAGTGGAGGGGTGGGGGCATTGTCACGTGTGAATCACGAGTTTGATGACGGAGAGGTCACGTGAGTGAAAGCGCGGGAATTGAATTCAGAATTGTGTGCAATGGCGGATTGTGTGGCTGAGGACATCACGTTGTATAACCTCAAATTATATATGTTCTGTACATAGTATACATATTAAAGTTGTTTTATTGAAACCAATTCTTCAGAGGATTATTGGATGCAAGGTTATGTATTGAGAGAACGCCTACAAGATATATTAATAAATAAAACATAACAAAGAGGTTACAGGCATGTCTTGAGACCAGCAATGGTTTTTACATTCACTTTCGTTGTTCCTTCGCAGTGTGCATGTATTTCGTAGTGTATTATTACATCCGCGTGAGATGCGGAAGGTCTTAGGTTCAAGCCCAAGAGGCAACATTTGTTTTTTAAATTTTTTTAATGCGTATGCCCGTTTCCCCATTTTTCCTAGTGAACATAAACACCGCTTCGCATGTCATGTAAAAAAGCTTCGTTCAATGTTATAACAA
The DNA here is from genome assembly GCA_944989445.1 of Ampullaceana balthica. NCBI lineage: Eukaryota > Metazoa > Mollusca > Gastropoda > Lymnaeidae > Ampullaceana > Ampullaceana balthica. Next base: position 2,860,719 of record CALYLW010000004.1, on the reverse strand, counting down.
TTCCTTCATCATGTAACTGTCTGATTTTATTGGTCGCATATTTCTGGGAAAAGTTCATGGACGAAGTTGTTGCTCTCCAACTTGGCTTCATGGCTGTAATATTTGTTTCTCAAATTTGGGATAACTTCGGCGACGAGCTCTCCGTTGTTCTCAGTGACGGAAACGTAGTCATACACTCTCAAGAATACGCTCAGTACATGAATACTTCAGGAGTATATGGTGACAAAGCAGAAATTGTGGCGATGTCCGAAATACTTCCCAAAAATGCTTCTGTGGTCCCCCAACGTTCACTCGCATTCTTCCCATTTGTTCGTGCTACTGTTTGTGTCCGTTCTCCGCCTCCTTTTTTTCTTTGGACTATCTATGAGGAATTCTGCGGCGTATGCTACGCCGCGGGGCGTCTAGTAGGATATGTTTCCCATGGTAGGCGTCCTGTCAAAGGTTGTTCGTGAACCAAACTAACGATTTAAATTCTGTACAATGGTAGCAATAAATTATTTTAAAATTTAAAATTTAATTTGATACAATGATTGCTTTAAACTGTTTTGCATTGTGGCGTATGTATTATTTCCTTGTTGTGTATTATTACCTTGAAATCTCTGTCTATTTGATTCTTTACAACCTCAAAAGTTTCATACTCTGTGTGATACAATGCGTATGTCGATACCTTGTACTTTTCCTAAGTAGATAAACATGGACTGATGTTACAAGCGTATGTACTTATTAACTTCTAACTATTTCTCTTTAATAACAAGTAATATCATCAATAGCACAATAAATTCTATATTCCGTAAAAAATAAACGCGTGGTGGTCTAGCGCGCTGGGCTGTCAAACCGAGGCAAATAATCAACATTAAAAACACTTTTTAAAAACTAGTCTTATATTAAAAATGCACTAATTTTCTACTTTTTAGTCTACGCATTTTACAGTAAGTGCAAAGCCAGCTTACCGTTTGACTATAAATCTCTTGTATATGAGACATAACTAAAAGTAGTGATTATGTTTAAACGCGACATTGACAGACTGAAACACAATTATCTCCCCTGGTTTTAAAACTGGGCGCAGGACGGTAGGGGGTGTGAACAGTGACGGTCGGCATCAACGCGTGAACTGGGCACGTGAAAAAATTATAAACAAATAGTGGGAGGGTTCCGATTAAACTTACAAAGCAAGTTAATATAAGACTAGTAAAAAGAGTCACGGGTTCGAGCCTCGGTGCTGGCAGGCCCCCCCGGGGCATTGTGCTAATGGTGGCTCAATGAAACTTGTGAACCCTACTTCACGTGCCCCATAGACCGTCATGATCTGAAAAGGGGTTGCTATTATTATTATTATTATTATTATTATATAAAAAATTAAAAAATGAATTTTAGATTTAGAAAAATTTAATAACGCACATAAAACTGCCTATTAATAAAAAGTATTTTATTTGTTAAAATTGTCCTCACTTTCCGATTTACGTTTTTATATAAATTAACAACAAAACATTTGAAATTCATGACTTTTTCAATGGATTACTCTCTTAAGATACACGTATGCCACTAAATAAGATTTGAAAGTCGTTATTATTTTATAGCCCTCAAGATCTAAATCAATTTAAGGAAATACCCGGATCATTAGTTTAATTAATTAAATGAAGTTGTTTATAAAAATTTAGGGTATACAGTGAAGACTTATCTCAAGAGAAATCTGCTGATTCTACGTTGAGTAAGATTAGTGGACGTGAACAAGGCAACACTTTATTATACAAACTTTACAATGTATTATTACTTATGTATTTCTGATGAAGAATTTTGCTACATGAAATTCTTTGTCTTACAATAGTAAACTTGCAAGATGATATTATAAGTTTTCCGTTCTGATAAACACAAAAGAAATTGACGACTCACTTTGATCACACTGCCCTGACTATGTCAAAAGGTCACCCTTTGGTGTTATTTATGCTCACCCTGTTGAAGGTGTAAGTCGTGTCGACGGCAGTGACGCCAGCTCTCTGGAGGAGGGGAGCGAAGTCGCTGCCTGAGCCGAGGCTCTCGATTCTATTTTTTAGAAAAAAATCAGCCACGAATGTATATAACGAGAACAATGGGTAGATGCAATGGTCAATGGTGACCAAATATGAGTCATGCCATAGCGATTAAACTGAGTTTGTGGTTATGTTTACTATTTAAAGTTATTCACAAATAGCACGAGGCTCTCAGTGGGTTCTTTATTGAATGCAGGAAAGAGTAATGACATGTGTAATGACACAGAATATACTTCTCATCACAATTAAATTAATTCTATTTCATTGAAATAACAGGTAAGAAAGGAAATATAACTTTTCAATCGCATTTTTTAAAATTCTATTTTTTAAAGAGATTCACTCATCTTTTTCTTATGAAAGTTTAAGTTTTACAAAACCTACCTTCCTAAATGTATGAGTTAAAATGTGATTACATGTTATTTATTATAATATTCTTAACATTTTTTACGCAAAGAGAATATGTGAGAAGGACTGTATGGAACCTCACGTAATTTCATTCAGAGTACATGTCGATAAAATTAATTATGTTTCCGTCTTATTTTTTGTTCCTGCACGCATTGACGGGATCTATCGTACAGGTCACGTGTGTCAACAAATTATTCTACAGAACTACAGAAAAATAGGAAAGGTAAGAAAAAAGGAACTAACGCTACAAATTAGACTAAGAATGTTGGAAATCTCTTTTTTTTTGCTGGCGAGGTTTTGGCCATGTTAACATCCTCTACTAAAATGCACCCTTAAGACAAGAGTGTATACGTGACAACTCACACAGGAACGGATTTGACCTTGTCCTTGACTTCGGGTGTTACGTGGAGCCAAGTGTCGTAAACTGTCTTCCGACCCGCCTTTATCTCGTCGAGGTCAGGGTTAGGTACCTGGGGCAGCGGTGAGTAAACAGAACTGGGTTAGGTACCTATGTATCAGTTAAGATCACTGAAAGTCAACAATGCCCTGCCTAACACAATGGGAACTTTTAGAGTTAGTGTCAAGGTAATCGGTGTTGAGTTAAAAGCATATAATGACAATCCATGCTCTGTCCAACGGCTGCTGTTTGTAAAGTCCTCTAACTCTAATTGTGTGTATCGATTTTTTTAGGGTAAAAAAGACACACACAAAAGTTAAAACTCTTTTTTCATACATGTTTTTTTTTCAACTCGTATCCCGAATATCTATTTTTGAATTAGACAACGAAACCCTTGATAGAAGTTTGTTTACCTTTTTACTTGATTCGTATAAAATATTTTGCATGAGAGGAGTCGCCCCTGCCATTAGTGTGTCATTACCTGGTTGGAAACACATCGTTAGAGATAGATCAGACATTGGTGCACGCAGGAGGACACCAAGGGATATAATACATGATGACAATTTAAGATTTAGACCTTAAAGATTTTAAAGCCATTTTTTATCTCTTAACAAAGATTACCCCCCCCCCAAAAAAAAACACACAAAAAAAAACACACAAAAAAACCCTGACAAGAAATAAACAATGTTTCGTCTACTCTGGGTATTTAATGCCAGGGAGGAGAGGGATATGGTTAAGAATATGATTAAAGGGTTATGAATCATTGGCTAAGACGGGGCTAGTGCTGCCAAGATATTTCTTTCCCCCTCCTCCCATTACAGAAACGTTCGCAGTTGTTGGCTGAACAATGAAACTACTCTAAACACATGAAACTGTGCTGCCCGGACAAACCACACATGAAACTGTGCTGCCCGGACAAACCACACATGAAACTGTGCTGCCCGGACAAACCACACATGAAACTGTGCTGCCCGGACAAACCACACATGAAACTGTGCTGCCCGGACAAACCACACATGAAACTGTGCTGCCCGGACAAACCACACATGAAACTGTGCTGCCCGGACAAACCACACATGAAACTGTGCTGCCCGGACAAACCACACATGAAACTGTGCTGCCCGGACAAACCGCACATGTAACACCCCATTCCTAGCCTTCTGTTTCAGATATATATTTAAGCTAAACGAAATTTCGTATTGGCATTGCACTGAGTTAAAGATTGATATTTTTATCTTAAACTTACCCAGGCACAATAACAAAATCAATAAAATTTATATAAGTAAATGAAAATAGTAATTAAAAAATATGTTACTATAACAATATCTTGTGTATATTCTTAAGCGATCAAAATGCATTTCTTTAACAACTCCTTCCCAAACAATTACTTCCCTTTTCTCAATCTGTCAATTCAGACTAATCAATTCTTTGAACTTCATGTCATAACCCCACATCCCGCCCTTCCACTTATCTCAATTACCGTCTACAGCCACGTCGATGTTGATATATCCTACGGCTCGTTCTCTCAGGGTAGCCACGTACTGCTGTGTGTGGAACAAGACAGAGACATTTCAAAATCAGATGATCCATTTCAGTAGCACCAAAAATTTATTTTAAAAAAAAGATAATAAATGATATTTAAAAAAAATAAATTATGTGAATGCATGACAGGAAGCAAAAATGTTATCTTCTCTGTGTCACCCAAAAGTCACCCCAGATTACCCCCATGATTAAATATAACATCTTACTTGACAAAACGAATGTCTCACTAACCTCAACCCATTCTGTCGATCCGATAAGTCCGTACTCCTCGGCTCCCCAAGAACAAAACATAATTGATCGTCTTGGTTTCCACTGACCTAAAATGGCATTTAATCAGGAAAGTTGTTACGCGTTTTAAAAAAATGCTACCACGTAAATCGTTAATAATATAGCTATAGCTGTGGAAATTAACGATTAATTTCTCGATTAATCGTTAAAATTTTTTATCGATTAAAATTATTTTAATCGATAAAAATTCGATTAAAATTAAAGAAAATATTTATAATATTTTTAAAACATTTTATTAATAAATAATTAATTATTAATAATTAATAATAATTTATATATTTTTTTACATACAATCTTCTCCAGCGTAATATAATTTATTTTATTACTTTATGTGGACCGGCAGACGTCAACTAAAAATGGCTGACAGCATCAGTGCAGTTAAATTTAAACACATAACTAGAAAGTTGAGCAAAAATTTTATTTTTAAGCTAACTGGGGATGGCAAAGTCGAAGATGGTGAAAAAGTTTACTGTGTTCACTGCCATAAACAATTCTCTTTTAAAGGATCAAATACATCGCTGACGTACCACCTTCAGCACAAACATCCGATCAAGTATCAACACATTGTCATAAAATTTAGTTCAAAATATTCTTAATTTTCAATGTCCATGAGAAATGTTCAGTAAAATGACGTCAAAAATGTCTATTTTTGGCTTTAATCGAAATTATCCATTAATTAATCGATAAGTTTTCAAAAGTTAACGATTAAATTTAAATTAATCGATAACAGCCCTAAATATAGCATTACAGCATTATTATGTAACATGTCCGAAGGTCAATGAAACTATCAATTTTTTTTTAAAAAGACTATTATCTGCGCCGAATAAGATTTTTTTTTAAACACAAAAATGTTTCGCAGAAAGTTTTTTTTAATAATTTAAATAGTTAGATAATTATTCGAAGTGTGGGTGTGCATATTAAATATAAATATAGTTCAGGGCCGTAAATTAGTTTGGGAAGACTCCTTAAGGATAAGTGTGGCACTTAGGAATTTTAACACTTGAATGCATATTTGTCAAGAAACTATACGAGATGGGGAATACATGACATCGCTTCTTTGGATTTGAATGATCCAGTGATGTGCTTTTCGGTTGTCAAGTACACGCAAGAGACACATTTTTATGTAAAGCACGGTGTATAGCTGGGGTACCGCGCTACATAATTTCTCAAATTATCATATTTCTATTATTAGTTCTGTTATGTCTCATTTAACTACATCGTCTTAACTCAGTAGTCAGAAATATGGCAACTTAATCAAAATCTTTAGATCGGTTGACCTCCCTTAGACTGAGTACCTACAACTATTGCTAAATTTGAGCGTTTTTTCGCTTTGACCATGTATCGTGAAAAGATTTTTTTTTAAAAGCAACATAGATTCTGTTAGATGTCATCTCCAGTGGCGTAGCTAGGTAGGGAACAATAAAGGGTGGGTCATGGAAAATCAAGTTTTCTTTATAGCGAGGCACAAGATTTCCAGATAATTAAATGGGTTTATTTAATCAGTTATTTTTTTAATTAAAAAAATATTATCTAAATGTTCAAGGGGAGGTAAACTAATCTACACCCTAACAGGCTTGATACAAAGCATTTAATAAAAATGACAAGCATTTATTATTGTTTGATTTGACAAAGGCCTAATTGAAGTAATCCACTAGGATGATTACCAGATTTGACCAAATCTCCCATGACCCTTGCCAACTCCATGATGACAGCTGTACCACTGGACGGGTCAATGGCCCCGTAGATCCAAGCGTCGCGGTGGTTGCCAATGAGAACGTAACGATCTGAAAATGGGTCAAGTCGTCGCAACCACTATACTTGAAGGGTTGCTCTCAAGTGATTCCACCACAATTACAAAAGACAAGAATTACCGAGGATAATGTAGGCCAGCTCTAAAATTAATGTCTACATTTCAATAGACTTAGAACCGTCAACAGCGATGGATCTAGAAATGAACTCCTTCAGAACGGAACAACGAGCTACTGCTCTAACGCTTGTTGGGGATTACGTGGCACATGCACGCTATAGTATGCAGTAGTGAAACTGATTAGCCAGGAAGTGCAATACGCAATAATCCTGATTAATAGCGGTTTAATAACAGAATCCTTTATCATCAAAAAGATCGCATAATAACAATAATAACCTTTATTATCAAAAGTCAATGACTAATCCTTTTGATGTTACTGCACTTACGTATCATTGATAAGTCCTCTCTCTCTCTCTCTCTCTCTCTCTCTCTCTCTCTCTCTCTCTCTCTCTCTCTCTCTCTCTCTTTGTTTCTCTCTGTCTTTCTCTTTCTCTGATGTATATATATATATCTATCGTCACCAATAACAGTCTCTCACATTGTTCTCTCATACCCGAATTCATTTAGGATAACACAATATACTCAAACTCTAACCCCTACATATATAGCAACGTAATTATTATATAACCGGCTATAGGCGCCCGGAGATAATCAAACTGTGCTTTACTGATTTGTATGTTCAATCTTATTTCTTCCCTGCCCTACTCTTCTTAAACAGTTTGATTGAGGCTACAGAAATAAAAGGTACATGTATTACAATTTTGATGTTCATTACATAAAAATGAATGGGAATTCAAGTACGTGCTCTCTGACTCTTCTCTGTATGAGAGGCTCGTTTGATGTAATGTATAATCCTAAGTTAAATTGACATTGAACAGACCTGGCTCAACAGTCCCTTTAATGATTCCAAACACATTCTCAGCTTTGGCTCGTTCATTTCGACAGGTGACATTCAGAAGAATTTTCCTGAATATATGTTATATAATTATACGTACACACATAGGTAGTTGATATTTTTTCAAATTACAATAAAATTAAGCTTTTATAAAATTGTCTGGCCTCAACGCTTGTTTAGAGAGGGGGCTGTGTTTCTCACCAAGGTGAGAATATTTTATACACACATGCTTTTTTGAGGCCCCTATCCTATTAACTCGTGCACGCTTCCGGATCTGTATATGTCGTCAACTTTATCAAAACGCTCGTAAACACGTTTTCTGACCATCCGTGACCAAAACTTTTTTTCCGTTTTACAACAAAGGGTATTTAAGGCAATCTCAGTTTGTAAATGTTTGTCACGTTTAAGCATGATCAATAATTTTTAGTTATGTCTCATATATAAGGGATTTATAGTACAAATTTTTTTTTATTTTACGGGGTTGTTTAATTAAATCCCTTATAATAACTTCACCGCCGTCTCTTCGGTTTGCAGTCGGTAGGTCGGGCGGAAAAACAAAAGTAAAAAATGACACACTTCCCATGATGCTATTGAGTTGAAATTTTTCACATAGACTCGTGTCACCTAACAATGCATTGAATCAAAATTTCTTTCAGGTTTTTTCTTTCAGTTCTTTTTGAGGCCCCTCTCCTATTAACACCTGCACGCTTCCAGATCTGTATATGTCGTCATCTTTTTCAAAACGCTCGTAAACACGTTTTCTGACTTGCTAGAGTGCTGAAATTTTCACAGTAGGTTTGGCTTGTGAGGAGGATTAAGCTATTAAAGTTTTAGCCGACTTAACTGGGGTCAATCCACCAGTTTTGACCGATTTCTGACTTAAGCTTATAGACCGATCCATTAAATTATTTTAATAATAATTGAACGAATTATTTGGCGAACGTTTCAGCTCAAGCGCCACCCGACTGCACAGCCCGGGCTTAACTCATTACCATAATAAAACAACCCCGTAAAAACAAAGTTTTTGACTATAAATTCCTTATATATGAGTCATAACTAACAGTATTGATTATTTTCAAACGCGGACAAGCATTTACAGACTGAATCTGTCTTAACTAATCTTTGCTTCATAACCCTAAGGGGGGGGGAGGGGGGACCGAGTTCAGCATGACACGTAAAATGTAAACAAAAGCACGCCGGTACTTCGATGGGTCACGTCAAAGCGTCAACTCAAACTCTCACGTGGGAAAAAAACAATAACAAACAGAGAATTTGAATTACATACCTTATATTAGGATAAACTAAAAATGCATTAATTTAATTATGGTACGTTCGATCGATATGAAATTGTGATACGATGCATTGTTAAGTGAGACGGGTCCGTGTGCCAAATGTCAGCTCGATCGGATCACGGGAAGTGGGTCATTTTTGACTTTTGCTTTTCCGCCCGCCCAAGACGGAGAGACAGACACCGAGAGATGACGACAGACAGACAGAGACGGCGGTGAAGTTAATATAAGGGATTTAAAAACAACTCAACGCGCTGACAGAATAAATTACATTCTTAAGAACCTGTTCTACAGCGTGACTGTAGCAGGTTCACGAAAAATACTTTGTGAATGGAACGTGTTGATGAGGATTTTCTTTATGGTCTTTTTTGAATCTCTCTTATCGATTCCATCCCAAATCTAATAAACATAAGGTGAGTTTAACTATCTACTGAAGTTTTCAACACATCTAAAGAATATTAATTTCAGTTAAATCTGACGGAATTCTAAAACAAAAGGAACATTGCCAAATGATATTAATTTGAAAGTTTATCCGTTTCCTGCTTTTCATCAAACAAGAAGAGAAATAAATAAATAAGGAAAGGAAAGGAGTTAAGAATGTGTAAGCTTATATTTATAGAAAATTTCAAATTTTGCTCACAAATTTCGTTCTAGATGAACTTGGCTAAGAGGACATTTAACAGGACTTTATGTCAAGAAAAGTTTGATAAAATCAACAGTACCACCCCATGACGATGTCTAAGCAGAAATAAAATGGCAAACAATTTACCATGAATACAAATTTTCAATATACATATGATCGCCGGCTTGATTTTCGATGTCGAGGAACAAGAAAGAAAAAAGTAGTGATAATGCAATTTATCGTTTAAAGTTGTAAATACTTCAAAAATTGTTTCGGAATCTTTATGAAATTGAAAAACTATTTTAATAACATTTTAATGTTAAAATTTTAAATTTTCATGAATGAAATTAAGTTTTACAAATCTTTTGTTAACGCGAAAAAGTAGGAAATAAATTGAACTAAAAAACTTTTTAAAAAAAGATGAGGCCAGCTGCAGTGTGGAATGTAGAATCTCGCATGAAAAAGCAGAACATAATTTTTAAGTCACAAACTAAGTAGTCACAGGGGGACTCGGAAATTTTGTGTCAGTTTATCAAATTTTATATCTCACATTAAATCCCACACTCGATCACAATAAATATCAATAAAACTTAGAGTTACCTCTTGTTACATGCATGAAACGATTTTGCCTTTGATCCTTTAATAAATTCCAAATATTGTTTCGTTATACTTTAAAATAACTTTCAAGTGAATAAGAAATAATAGAGCCAATTAAGCCCTATTAATAATTAACACATTAATAGCTTCAATAAGCCAGATCCTCGAAACGTTAACTTGATTTGTGTTGTATCTAAATACTGGGTAAACGGAGAATTAACAATTTAACGAGGTTTGCTTTAACTGATTAACATTTTTAAAACATGTCAATTAACTGATGGACACATACATACATTCCCGGTATTATAAATCCTGGTCCAAGTTTATAAGGAATATCGATCCCGCCAACCCAATCCATTGGGGCCGTCATGCCATTCAGCTGTCTGGAGAAAAAAAAGTAACTATTAATGATCGGCATTTCACACATACTTAAAAAAGGCATCTTCTCTTATCTTATGCATTACAGACGCTACTTATATAAAGAGATAAGTGCGTCCTACGCTTGTCTATGGTACAGAACAGGGGGGGGGGTTGGTGGTGCATCCTGCACAAACTGGAACGCTTTCTTCAAGAGGGAGGCATATTATTTCAAAATATTTAAGCCGCGCGAACAGATTAATTCTATGAAATAACGGAAAGTAAGTTTTCCTTGTTCAGTAATCTTGACTATATAATAATGAGAGAAGGGAGGGGAGTATGGGTTGCGCTATCAACGAGAAAATCATGACTCAGCACGGTGAAATAATTCAACTGTATGACGTAATATGACCATTAGTGTTGCGCGGTGAGGCAAGTTATAGCTCCTCGTGTGAGCCACACAGGATATATGTCAATCTCTGGCGTCACTAACGTTTGTATCATTCACAATTGTCCCATGTAAACTAGTTTTAACCCTTGCATTATTCATTGGTATCTTATCTTATCTTATCTTATCTGTTAAAGACGCTCATTTTTTACAGAAGATTATTGCGTCCTACGCTTATCTATGGTTTGTGTTTAGTCCTGCATTTTTATTAGAGTATTAAATGTTGAAAAAGTGTTGGTTTTCCTGGTTTCATCAGGCAACCCATTCCTCGCCCGAATTCTGGACGGGAAGAACAAAAATTTGTATGTGTTTGTTGCATACGGAATAAGAAAGGTGTTTTTATCCTTATGTCTATCTGAGGGTTGTATTAAGTTATCTTCGTGTTGTATTACTGGTAAATGAATTTAAAGAGTGTTTTTGTTTTACCTTAGTATGTTTTCAGCAGCACCATAGCCAATAGTGTGTGAGGGAATCTTAGGTAAAGGGGGCTCCACTTCTTCTTCAGAAAAACGATATGCCAAATCTGAAGCGAAAAAAATGTCTCTATTTTGCTTTCAAAAATACTTCAATTATCAGAGAACACAATCATTTACTTATGACCAATGTCCCTCTACGGTTCTTTTTCCCGTTTGCAAAGTAAAAAAAAAGCTAGTGTACAAAGTTGCACAGCATACTTTTTGTGCAGTGTTTTACAAAATTTGATGCTCGGTAATACTAAATTGCTGCGCGGCGTCGGTCAGATATGTACACGGCCGCGCAGCTTAAAGGGAACACTGCTTTTGTCGTATGGCTTTGAGGGTTTTCTGACAGCCCTGCCTCAAAGCACATGACGTCATTACAATCCTTCAACAGCTGGCTGGCCTACTTACCATTGGCGGGGTACCCTGGTGTCAGTGGATCACCTGCGCCTGTAAAGACAGTGCCCCTCTGGGCCCCCGTGGGGGGCAGCCACCAGGTGTCGGGATACACCCTCCGGTCACCAGATTTCATCCCTGTGTAGTCGGCAGGGTCAGTAAACATGATGACCCCTGTGGCACCATTAGAAGCTGCGATATCCACCTTGGGAAACGGACGGGATGATGAGAGTTAAACTAACATTGTTCCCACATTTCTCTCTCGATTAGTGTTAAGCTTAAAAAAATGTAGACTTTGCCTCAATAAATTAAAGAAAGATAAACGTTAATATCAATTCTTCTGTTTTATTTCCTTTACCATTCGAGTAATGCGACTTACCCTTAAGTTTCTATGAGAAGTTATAAAATACCAGTTAAGTATTTTAGATTTTGAAATGTCAAGCTAAAGTACTAGTACTAGTATTAATTGGTCTATTTTCTTTAGTCAAAGTCAATTAGCTTAAAACTGCTTTGTTGCTGTTGAACTAAGTATCTTAATTGACTGTTGTTTAATGATAAGCTGTTACGTCTTCCTGGTGTTAAAATCAAATTCTTGAATTGAACATTGTTTAATGACTTAACAACTTCATCAACTTAGACTCCAGAAAACACAACTCCTTCGTTGACCCTGTCTTCAATACAAAAAACATTGACACCAATCTGGGATGATGTTAAGTTTAACCCCACCCAAACTTGACAGCATTAGCTTTCATATAATTCAATCTATTTATTTGAATTTACTTTGATTTAAATGTTTCATTAGTGCAGAGTACAACGCGTCAGTTTTACAAAATGTCTTAAACCAACACATTCCAAAATTTAAACTTACATAAATTTTTTAAGATAACCCCCCCCCCACCCCAGTAATCAATCAGTAAAATTGAAGAGTTTAGTTAAGTTTATATGCATTTTGAGATTATCAAGCTTTCATAATTTGATTTTGTTGCATATTTCAAAAAAGCATTTTAATTTTTTAGGCTGTTAAAAATTGGACTTTGTTACGTTATATTGTTTCCAAATTTATACAGTAGATCGGTCTAGATCAGATGTTAAAATTCACTGTTAAGATTGAATTGGATAAAAATGTGACTTGAGTACTTTTAGCACTGGGAGTCTTCAATTTTAACATAGCTGTTTACCACGATGGTAAATTCTTCGGGTATTTCTAGTTTATTTCTCCTGACAAATGAGGTCTTGGGACAGCGGTACCAAATTAGAGGATCCAACCTTTCACTTGCGTTCCTCACATACATGCATTTAGTTTCTAAAATCTTTCTTTCCAGGAATGAAATTATTTGTGTCAATGATTGAGTTAAACTTGTTGCTTTAATTTACTCTATACACTCACAGCAATGATTTAATCCCAACTGACGGACTTAGAAAATATGAAAAAGAAATTTTAAAGATGTTTTCAAAATCACGAAACAATCGAATATCTTTAAAAAGATGAACGTCAGTTACTTTGTCTCCTCTGAACAACTTGCCATACTTGACCAGGACGAGGTGACCAGTTACGTCAATCTCCATTCTTCTTAACGCGTCGTAGTCAGCAACACGTCCATAGCCGGCAAATACGATTTGACCCTTTTGAACACACAATATAATAATTCGTTCACGCAAGTAAAAAATTAAACGTAATAGCTTTTACAAATAAGTATTTTTTTTCAAGCCGAAAGCCGCCAAAAATTGACGGATGAATCCAGTTAGCGTGCTATCCACTAAAGTTCCTTAAGAAAGGACACATTCAAGTATCGCAGTCTACGAGAATTACACTTACATCAAGCTTTATTGATTTCTATTTCTCGCGTCTATTGAATACTTACACATTGATCTAATGAATTATTATTTGTTTATTTATCCTTTGTTAAGAATGAGTGCATGAATAATGTTAGCTGTCTGACAAAATTAATTCAGAAATCACCTTCACGAGATAAAAAGAAATCTAGATATTATAAAACACGTCCACTCGCACCCCCCAAAAAAAATAATTATAAATTTTTTTTTAAAAATCACTTACTTAAATGTGACATCGTATCAATACCAATTACTTTCACTTCTAAAGAACTCAGTTAACGTATTTATTTTTAAGGCCGATGTTATTTTATTTTATTTTATTTTATTTTTATTTTTTTGTTGTGTGTATCTTCCATTGTGTGAAGACGACTAAGAAACCGTTAACTCTGTATCAAGAAAAAGAAATCAACTTTACCACCGCAATACAGTACAAACATCACGTGTAAATAAATTGCTCTCTGCGTGATAACCAGAATCTACAAACGGCACTGCTAAGATAGATTTTTTTTTAAACGTGGAGTTTAGGGAAAGCTGTATTTCTGAAAACAATACCGATGGAAGTATTTTGATTTTCAAACCAGAAGCAATGCCTTATATGTATGAGAACAGGCTTATTTATTTTGAGAACGCTATTGAAAAATTAAGAAATAATCTCCGAAAATGTTGTTTTTTTTTAAAAAATACAAGCTCTATTCATTCACCTTATCCGATTGATCACATTACCTCAACCAGTTTATTAGGTGAATAGGCGGTAAACGGGGGAACCACGTCTTTTAGTTTTGAGATATCGCTCTCATCAGCTCTGGAATCGTAAAAAATTAGCCCACTCTCGGTAATGAGTCGGACACTGTTGGGCGTGGTTTCACTAGGATAGGACAGCAGTACGTCATAGGGCGTGGTTTGCACGTGCAGGCCATTGTCTTTAAAGTGTTTCTGTAGAAGCGCCACCAGATCGAAGTCGTTCTTTCTTCCAGCAATATGTGGTTTTTTAGTCAACGCTCTGTAATTACAGAACAAAAATTAATCATTATGATGATTTATTCTGCAGCGCCTTTATCTATGCTTTTCTGACATGCTCGGTGTGCTCTAATGGTTTTTTAATCTTCTTAAAGGAAAAGCTGTTTAAATTGTTCTTGATTCTTTGTCGTTGTTATACTTTCTCAAGAACGGCGGAAGACTATTCAACACAGGTGCCATTACATTATTCAGTCCTTTTTCTCCCACTCATATCAAGTTCGGCTCTATAAATCTATTAATTTTCTCCGAAACACATCAATTCTCAGTCGTCACCTTCCTGCAACTCACATCAAGTTCTCCTCTATAAATCTTTTCATTCCCCCACTCGTGTCAAATTCAGCTCTATAAATTTATCAATTTTCTCTGAATAAAATCAATTACTCAGTCCTTCCCAACATACATCAAGTTCTCCTCTATAAATATATCCACCCCCCACTCACAGCAAGTTATCCTCGATACATCTATCCTCCCCCCCCACTCACATCAAGTTCTCCTCAATTAAGCTATCCATTCCCACTCTCACATCAAGTTCTCCTCTATAACGCTATCTATTTCCCCCACTCACATCAAGTTCTCCTCTATAAATCTATCCATCCCCCCCCCACTCACATCAAGTTCTTCTCTATACGTTTCGCATCAATGCCTTTCATGATTAGATCTGATATACTGGGGTCAGCCTCTTTGACCAGGTCCCCCAAAACTCCAGGCCTGTCGTCACACTTCTTGGCCTCCCCCTCATCCCCGTAGGAGATCTTGCCGATGATCAGCCCGACCGACAGTCCTGCCACGGCCACCACCAGGACAGCTACAACCAGGGGCATGATGCTAGCGTCCACACCTGTCGCCACGCGTAGATTAGGTTTCCTTGAATGGTGTCTAGCTGGTCTGGCAGGGCAACTCATTCTGTGCAATTATTGGCTGAGAAGTTATACCAAAAACATATTCCTTCGGCTCCCCCCCCCCATTCGAAGAAACAGCATTATGCAGAAAAAAATAATTATAACACAAATAAAAATATTTTTTTATGCGTTAAATTGTATTTGCATGGAAATATTTCGATATGCATTATTATTAAATCCTTGCTAGTTACTATTGTAAGTATTATTATTTTATCAGCATTATTATTATTATTAATATTTATACTGCTATACGGTATTTACATAAAAGGAACAATAATGACATAAATAATGATCAGAATATTTATCATGGGCCCTAAATAAATAGAGTTAGCAGGTTATTATAAATATTTTTGTGGGATGTTACTAGTACTTGTCGAAGAGCTATCTAAATTATTGAAGTACAAAGTAGCACCTACCCTACAATTCCAAACAGACAATCTTGATGACAATCAACTAAAACTAAGCTTGCAGATTTGTGCTTTCCATAACAAATGATCGGTTCTTCCTGTTTCTCATAATGATGCCCCTTGACATTTTCTCAGAGCAGTCCAAAAAGTGTTTCAAATAATATTACGTCATCAAACAAAGCAGACAAAATTCGCCCCTGCACCTATCCGTTATTCGCAAAGATTTAATTTCATAATAATAAGTATAGCAGTTGGGATATAAAAATAGTTTTTTAGACATCCTGAAAAACTAGTAGACCCATAATATTGTAAGGCCGGTATCATGTAAATGCTTGTTCCTTGGCATGTTTCGCTTTGCTTAACTCTTTTAAAATAATTATCTCCCTTTTCATGATATTAAGATACGAAATACATTTACATTGGGTCGCATAAAGTCTTCCTGGTCATAACTTACTCATAACAGTTAGTGTTTAAAATGACGCCCCCGACTCACCCTTACCTTTAACCAGGGCCGGCCTTAGGGCAAGGCGAACGAGGCAACCGCCTTGGGCCCCGCTCTTTTCGGGGCCCCGCGCTTTGAAGAAACATTTTTTACTACTTTTTTCAATTTTACTACTATTTCGCAATAAGTTTTTAAAAAATATTTTTTAATACAACGATATCAAGAAAATTTAACAGGATAAAACGATTCGAAAAATAAAGTTTTAATATAATAAAATATTATCAATTATTATCATCATAAATCCTATTGCAAAAAGTATTTTTTCCTAAGCATTTAGTAAGCATTGATGGATTCAGGCGAACATTTTAATTTTTTTTAAACGCGATTTTAGGCTTTAACTTTCTATTTAAAGACAATTTCCATTTAAGGACACCCTCACCTCAACCGAAAAGTCTTATATATTTAGCACCTAAGAACATAATGTTTTGTTTCCGTTGCAAACCTTTTGGCAACAGTTTGTCTGCTTTGAGATATGACGAGATTTGTGCCTGGCAAATTTTGTTCAGGAATAGCCACACTAAAAGGCTCAAATAATAAAACCTATAATGATAATGAGACTAAAGCTAATATCCTTAACACATATTTTGCATCATCTTTTTCTGCCTCAGGCGACAAGGAAGTTTTAATAAATTTAAATAAAATGGAGGAAATAGGTAACATAACTGTAGATGAGATAGGTATACATTCACTCCTAAAAAACTTAAAAATAAACAAAGCTACTGGCCCAGATGATTTGCCTGCAAGGTTATTAAAAGAACTAAGCAATGAACTGTCCCCAATCCTTGTAGTTCTCTTTCAAGCCTCTCTAAACCAGGGTAAAGTGCCCCAGGATTGGAAATTAGCTAACGTAACTCCACTCTGAAAGAAAGGGGATAAATCAGACCCTGGTAACTACAGGCCTGTATCACTTACTAGTATCACCTGTAAATTACTAGAACACATAATATATAGTAGAATAGTTAACCACCTTGACAAATATAATGCCCTATGCCCACATCAACACGGCTTTAGAAAAAACAGATCATGTGAAACACAATTAATAGGTTTAATAGATGAACTATCAAAAGGCTTAGACAAAAATGATCAAATAGATACAATATTACTAGACTTCTCAAAAGCATTTGACAAAGTTCACCACCTTAGTTTACTTAAAAAACTTAACTACTTTGGAATCTCAGGTTCCTTACATCACTGGATCCAAGACTTCCTTTTGGGCAGGGAGCAAACTGTAATAATTAATGGATCTAAATCTGCACCAATAAAGGTTAACTCAGGAGTTCCACAAGGAACTGTGCTAGGTCCCTTACTCTTTTTAATTTATATAAATGATTTACCCAACAACATCTCAACAGGTACAAAAGTTAGGTTATTTGCTGATGATTATATAATCTATAGAACAATTAAATCAGAACAAGACAGCAAAATTTTACAAAAAGACTTAGATGAATTGATAAAATGGGAAACTAACTGGAGTATGTCTTTCCACCCAGAAAAGTGTCAACTGTTAAGAGTAACAAAGAAAAAGAAACAAATAAATTCAAAATATTACATTCATGGAAAAGAACTGACCCAAACTAAAGATGCAAAATACTTAGGAGTCTTAATAAATGAGAAACTATCATGGAATCCCCATGTCAATGAAGTTATTAAAAAATCAAACAAAACCTTAGGCTTTATAAAAAGAAACTTTAACAAATTTACAAGAGATATAAAACTAAAATGCTACCTCACTTTGGTGAGACCTGTACTAGAATATGCATCTTCTGTATGGGACCCATCCACCAAAGAAAACATTGATAAACTAGAACAAATTCAAAAAAGAGCTGCCAAATTCATTACTGGAGAATATTCAAAACTGACAAGAATAACACCATTAGTTAAATCATTAAACCTTGAAACACTAGAGGATAGAAGAACCAAAAGCAAAGTAGTAATCATACATAAAGCAATTAATTCTAATTTAGAAATACAACACAAAGATAACTTAATACAACCCTCAGATAGACATAAGGATAAAAACACCTTTCTTATTCCGTATGCAAGAACAAACACATACAAGTTTTCCTTCTTCCCGTCCGGAATTCGGGCGTGGAATGGGTTGCCTGAAGAATCCAGGAAAACCAACACTTTATCAGCATTTAAATCTCTAATAAAAATGCAGGACTAAACACAAACCATAGATAAGCGTAGGACGCAATAATCTTCTGTATAGAAGGAGCGTCTGTAAACAGATAAGATAAGATACACCTGCTTGATATCTTACTATTGGAACTGACAAAATTTGCTTAGATGTTTCTGAAATCAGCGGTCAAGGATACGACAACGGTGCGAAAATGAAGGGGAATAAGTCAGGCGTACAAACTTATCTTTTACTATAAAAATCCTTGGGCATTTTCTACCCCTTGTACCTGTCACAGTTATAAATTGCTGCTATGTGATATGGCAAAAGCTTGTCCTGATGCAATGACGTTTTTGATATAATTTAACAAAATTATGTTATTGTTATATTTTCTGCTTCAACAAAGCGATAGGCTATCCTGTCCAAGTGTGTTCGAAATATGTGTGAAACAAGATGGGAAAACTGTGTGGGAAAGTTTAAAGGCAGTGCGATATCAAGTAGCCGACATCTATGATGCACTTTTTGAAGTTGAAGAGCAAAGTTGTGATCCAAAAGCTCGAAGTAAAGGAGAGTCATTGTGTAAAGAATTAAAAAATATTTCAGTCGATCTAGCAACTGCAGTTGACAGCATAGAACATACTTGCAACTGGTTTAAGTCTTACATAAATGACGGTTTTGAAACAGCAATATCAATTGCAAAAGAAATTGCCACGGACTTACAATTTGAAACCATTTAATTTTTCAAAGAGTAGAGAATACGAAAAAAAAATACAAATGAAGGAGAAGATGAAGGATTTGTAGATGCACAAGAATATTTCGCACAGTTTTTAAATTGTATGTCGATGGACAGTCGCTTTGAACAATTGCGAAGGCATCATGCCTCGTTTCGATTTTTAAAAAAAATTCATCAATTAGAAAAAAAAGATCTACTAAATTGCAGTATGAATCTGGAGAAAAAAGCTAAGAGCATGCGAAAATTAGGATCTTGATGCATGGTTTCCTGGTTTCTGAAGAGTTGCAATCATTGAGTTCCATAACTCCTGCAGTCACCTACAGCTATCTTGTTTAGATTGTGCAGTTTCTTACAGTGACTTTCCTAACACACACATTGCACTTCGAATACTTGTATTTTTTGTATTCCTCTCACTATGGCTTCGGGAGAAAGACTCTTCAAAACTAAAACTTTTTAAAACCTATGTGTGATCAAAAATGATTCAAGATTGGATCAGTTACTTGGCAATAATTTTGTCAATTGAAAATGCTATAGCTATGGATAAGACTATCATTAACTTACTTCAGATTTTGCAGCCGCCAAAGCTCGCTAGTGTATATAGTTTATAATGTTAAGTTATATATATCTATATTTATAAACTGTCAATTATCAAAACAAAACAAAAACAACACTTTAGTTATTAATATCTTTATCAGTTTTAGGATCTTCAATTAAATGAATAAAACTGTACTAACTGATGTGTCAGTGATATTATAGAAGAGAAATTTTAATAATTTAATTATTTATTTCCCATTATTTTAATACTAGATACAAGCCGCGGCATAGCTTACGCCGCAGACTTGCTCATAGATAGTGTAAAGAACCTTGGGAGGAGTGGGGAGGAAGGACACAAACAGCAACATGAAGAAACGAAAACAATGTGAGTGCACGTCGGGGGGGGGGTTGGATCGCAGACGCATTGTTGGTCTCGAGATATGCGCTCTGAGGTTATTGTTGCCTTCCCCCAGCCCCCACCATTTACTAACATCGCTTGCCAACTGTCAGGGGTATGAGAATCACTGGGAGTGAATGCTTGATGGCTCGTGACTACTTTTCACGAAGATAATGTTTTGAGTGAGCCCTGGTCACACGGGATATGTCAGGGACATGACCAGAGGACACGCCAGGGTCAGTTGAGACCAGTTTGGGGGGGTTTATAAGAGAGTAGTCGAGACGAGGGGAAGGCAGTTGCAGAGAGCTGGGTAGTTCGCACAGTGTTGTGCGGTCAGACAGGTCAGGGCAGACCGGGGAGCTGCAGGGTTGCAGTAAAACAGAGTTGAGTTTAACGTCGCCCAGAAGCGGTCGGGTCGGACCGAGGGCATGCTTGAGCATACAGCAAGTTATATACAGATGTATTTGATGTCAAGGCAGGACAGCCAGTTTGTACAGTTGTTTATAGCAGAATAAACATTGCATTGTTACACAGACTTGTGTCATCTCTTGTGTGTTGTGTGTAGCGGAGAGCAAGGCACAATCCACCATAACATCGAGACCTAACACCAACCATAAAGTGAGAACTGACTCACCGAGGGTCATTCTTCATGCTTATTAGCATACGACTTGCTCTTGTTCTGGTGAATTATATATATAGAAGAAGATTTGTAGAAATGCAAATATTGCATGGGTCTCGATCCTCGTCTGCTGCCTTGGGGCGATCCATAAATGACGTCATGCAGCTACGGGAGGAAGGGGGTCACACATTTATGACGATGTGTGACGAGGGAGAGAGGGGTGTATTGGAACTTTGAAATCACGTCTAAACGTGCAACTTTAAAAACAAATAGCAAAAAACAAACAAACAAAAAGTAAACAATAGTTGCACTTAAATTTTAATATTTGATCTCCTACAATTTATTTAATGACGTTTTATATGGCTTCACACGTGTTACGATAATACAATTCTTGCCTACACTAAATAAATACTTAAATGACAATAAAGTGATTTGAAACATGCTCATTTTCAAAAAGAAAATAGGGCTTTTATGGGGGGGGGGACAAAACTTCATGACGTCCAACTCTTTGTGACGACGTGCGGGGAAGGGAGTAAAAATTGGCCAAAATTCCATGACGTCATTTATGGACCACCCCTTGGGCCCGGGGCCCCGCTCATCTTTTCTGCCTTGGGCCCCGCATTCTCTAGGGCCAGCCCTGCCTTTAATCCTTGTCTCTACCAACACTTGCTAAGCAATTTCTAGCTACAGTGGCGTAGCGAGGGGGGCAGGGGGGACGACAGCCCCGGGCGGCACTTTGCCAGGGGCGGCAAATTCCTAGTAGTCTATATATAGAATTTCTAACAATGAAAATTTTATAAGAAAGGGGAGCTTTTAATCGAAATAAAATAACAACCAAATAAGAAATTAATAAAAGAATTAAAGGAAATATCATCAAGCATGTGAACGTATCAACTGCCAGAACTTCTTAAATTCTTCTGATACTAATGCTACTGTTCTGAAAAACCAGAGCCTGATGTGGTATCAACTTAATTGGTTCTGAAAATTTGACAGATTTTCCCGTTGTAAATGCAAATCTTACTGTACCCTATCAATTTGAAACATGAGCGAATAGAATTTTCCGAGCGGCACATTGTTGGGGGCGCGGGGGTGGGGCGGCAAATTCCTCGTTGTTAATTAGCTTCTAAGAATAAATAACGTTAAAATAAAGTTTAACAAAATTTAAAAAAAAACAAGATACTTCTTTTTTTTTAAAGGAAGAAACTATATTAAAATACGTAGACTTTTCTAATGCCAAAATTTCAAACTCCTATTCTTTTATTAATCTAAAGACTTATAAAACAATGCTACTGAGCTAAAAAAACATTGGAGCTGAAGTAGTGTACCAACATGACAATTATGTGCTGGTACATTTAATAGATTTTAACGTAGGTAAACTACTGGAACAAAGTTGTTGGCGTAGTTAGTTATATGGTCTTTTCTTTCAAAGCAAAATTATTTTAATGTTAATGTCTTTTTTGTGTGGAATAAATAAAAATGATGAATAAAATTGCTTATTAATGGAATTAAAACTTGACACACACAAACACAAAAAGTAGCCAATCAAGTGCTTAACATTACCATTTTTAAAAATAATTTATTTTTATTTTTTTTTGCAATGGAAAGAATCATAGATTGGATAAAAAGAATAAACTATTAATAAAGAACAAAACAAAAGTTGCAAGAGGTTCTTACGACATTTATAAAAAGATTTTAAATAATGATGATCTTAAAATAATGGACTGCAGAGGCCCAACGTGTGTTAATATTTCTTCATGGCTGAAAAGTATGCAGGAGTTAAAGAAAAACGCAAAAAATTAAATGTCAATGTCAGATCTCGCACAAAAAGTTCATTTAACTAACCAATTTTGTTTACATGATACTCCTACTGAAACGAACTCTCTAACTACTGTTTTAGTACACTAGAACGTTGTTACGCATTCTTTTCATGTCCATACTTCGTTTGGAATATCAAATTGCTTCTACAAGCAATGCATTAAACAGAATTCAGGATACAAAATAGTGAATATACCATGGTATACATTTTGAGGTTATTTTTAAAGCTATAGAAGAATTGATAGATGCAGACAAAAAGCTCAACACACGAACAGACGCAGGAACTTTGATAGTCACAATGAAATCTTTTTTATTTTATAATTTATAATTTATATCAAAGATGCCCGAAATTATTTACAAACTTATAGTGTTCAACAGAGGCTTCTCACAGAGAAATAATGAAATACTAAGGGATGCTTTGACATTTAATAAATTGTTATGTGGAAAGTTTTATTCTTCATAATAATAACATGAGATTACTGTAGAAATTCATGTGAGTTTTTGGCAGTTATATCGAATTTAGAAAACAGATAAGATTTTCATACACCAGCTAATATACTGGACTTTGAAATTTGCCTTCAAATTAGAGTATACAAAATATCTCACGTGTCATTGTCAAACAAGGAATATTTGAACCCCACGGGTAAAAAAGAATAAATGAATTCAAGACCAGTTAATTTATTCAATTTTTTCACCCCAGATATTTAGGCTAGATTTAACCTGCCTAAAATAGTATCATTAATTCGAACAATGTCTTAAATAATGCAATGTGTTAAAATAGATTCTCTAAAATTAAGTTAATAAAAATTAATTAAGATCAATAATGAATACACCAAGATGATCTAATCAATAGTTTATTTTGGCTATTGAGCATGGTATGGCTGAAAACCAATTGTGCAATGAGGAAAAAACATAAAACGTCAATTTTATTCAAGAAATGAAGCTTTTTCTCTTGATTTATAACACAAAAATGTATTGTGTCCTTATTTTTATTTTCTAATAAAAACTACCTGGTACTTTAGAGTCCGTCCATAAATGACGTCACGCGATTTTGGTCGAATTTTAACCCCCCACCCCCTCGTCACACTTCGTCACAAAAACTTAGACCTCCCCATCCAATATGACATCACAAAGCTGTGACCCCTCCCCCTAAAAGCAATATTTTCTATTTGAAAATGAGTATGTTTCAAATCAATTTATTGTCATTTTAGTATGTATTTAGTGGAGTGTTTCTCAATTATTTTCTGTCATGCCCCCAGGAAGAAAGAAAACATTTCGCAGCGCGACTTTAAATAGTATCATTTGTCTATAAAATTAATGAACGGTCAAACGAACTCCCTTTTACGGAGCCTCGTGACCCCCGGGGGGGGGGCGCTCCACTATTTGAGAACACTGATTTAGTGTAAGACTGCACTGTAATATCGTAACACACGTGAATCCATGTAAAACGTCATAAAAATAGTAAGAAATGGAATATTTAAGTGGAACTTTGATTTAAAGTAGCTTGTTTTCACGTGGCGTCAAAATTCTTACCCCCCCCCCTTTTCCCCTCGTCATACATAGTCACAAATATAGGTGCGTGACGTCATTCATGGATTGGATCTTATGGCATTAACATAGTTTTCCGCAAATTTGGGTTCTGCCCCGGGCGGCACATACCCACGCTACGGCGCTGTCTAGCTATCAAATTTTTTAAAATCTATTTAAATCTTAAGGAAAAGTAGATATTATGTAAATGATTTACTTTTAAAAATTAAACAAACTCGAACGATTATTCAAATGAAATATGTTGTATCAGATTTTTTTTAAATCGAATATTACATATTTGTCTTTAAATATACCGTACACAAAATATTTTTTCATACAAAAATTGTTAGATATTAGAAAGAACAGGCGAATATTTAATTCACTTGTATATACGAATAGGACAACATGGCAGTATTAGTATAATTATACGAAAAAGCTATGTATTATGGTGTATTATTAATACATATTACCACTTAGTCTTTATGCTTGTCTCAATAAAAATAATAACAAATTAAACTGATACATTAATGGGGAGTGACCGAATGTTATTTTCTGGTTTTGACTGAAACCAAGCCAAAAGTTAAAATTATCAAGAATTTCCAGAGCCTTCGTTGTATTATATGCAAATAGATTAACTACACATGGTTGTACGAAATCGTACTAAATGTAAATGTCCGACTTGTGTAAAGTGTAATGGTTTAAGCTTTAAATGAGAGAATTCTTATTGCTTATTACTTATTTGACAAAATGTAAAATATGTAATAATGATTTTTTTAAAATGCAGAATGCAAAATTAAAGATGTTTTATTATTGTCTGTCTTTCCAATTGTGTATGATGAGTGGTGTATTCTCATCTTATTTCTTTGCCAATCATTACATATTTAAGTACATGATATCGATGGATAACCATTAACGAAATTGCATAACTAGGATTCCATTCATTTTTAAATCCTTTATATTAACTCGTGGTGTCTGCGGCCGACCGACCGACTGACCGAACGACCGACCGCCCTTGTCGCCAAAACTTTTGAGCGATTTTTAACCCACTTGCTCGTAAGCTAGCGAGCTGAAATTTTGAAGGCAGTTTTGTACCGATAATAAAAACAATGTATCAAAATTTCAAATCAATCGCAAGTACCGTAATTAAATTATTGATTTTTTAGATTATTTTATTTAATCCTATGTATCATGCTATTTTTTGAGAAAGAGCGTCGCGGTGCGTATTATATTGAACAACCTTTCTGTCGCGCAATAAGGTGAGTATTTTATTGACAGCTCTTTTTATAAACATATTCCTGATCGGTGCGCATTATATTAAACATGTTTTACGACACAACTGAAATTTTGTATTTCTGGATGGTCTGGCGCTGCGTATTATAATGAACATTCTTTTAATTACTTCTCGTACATAAAGGATTTATAGTCAAAAACTTGGTTTTTTACGGGTTTTTCTTATTATATACATGAAAACACAAAAGTGATAAATTTAAATGTTGCTTTTTTTCACATGGATTTTGTTCACATACAAATTTTGTTTCACAAATCTTCCGTGCTTTATATTTCTTCTTCAAGGTACATTTTTTAACAATTCATTTGAGTAGAAAGAGACTTAGCATTATTTACTAATTCACAAAAATGTTAGAAAAGCATCATTCTTTTGGTGATTTTTTTTCTTCCACATAATTATTAACTTTTTTCAATTCCTAGGAGCCATTATATTTATGGAAAAATCGGATAAATAGTTCTTCATGTGGTTGTGAGCTTCGTTCCCAAAGGAATTATCAGGTATACGACATTAGCCTTTCAATGACTATGAATATCAGGCATATGACAGTAGCCTTTGAATGACAATAAATATCAGATTGTCAGTGTGGAGAAAACAAAAACATTTTTAAAAAAATATAGAAATACGCACTACAGCTTTTCATGCTGTGTCTTGAACGAAAATTAATAATCAAAGACAAATAATATTTTAACCATTTTAGTGAAAAATTATAAAGTTAAGAAAATATTGAGCACAGGCTTCCATTGTTGGTCTTAAAAGAATTTATCATAAATTTCACATTTCAGGGCATTGAAATACAAGTAAACGGACGCAATAAAGACATGTCGTATGTGTTTACAGACCATCGGTGCATTGAATCTGGTTTGGTCTTTAGAAATATCCGGTTTTAACTTCCCAAATGTGATACTCCAAAATCAAATCATTGTAATTACCGTATATACTCGATCGCAAGCCGACCTTTTTTGGACAAAATCTAGGGGGAAAAATTGGGGTGGGGGGTCAGATTACGAGCGGGTCATCAACGTATTTCTGCATGGATATTGAATATAGGTGCTGTTATTGTAGATCATAAAGGTCCTTCTCTACATTTTACAAGATTCGACTGCTCTACCAGAAGCTATTATTATATATATCTTCAAACACCTGCACTAACCTTATTTAATCATTTTATTTATTTTTGTGAACATTTTAATAAATTGTTTTACAAATTTTGTTTTCAACAACGAATTTTAATGTACGCGCTTTCGTCACTGTTTACCAAAGATTTTTTTTTAAATACCGGTAACTCTTGCCTAACAAAGAGCACAAAGACAAAAATAGGCAGTATAAAGTAAACAATCATAATGACCAATTTAGCTTGTAGTTTTAAAAAAATGTGTACCATTGTGTTTAAGCTGTCCTATTATTTTTGGGGGGTCGGCTTGCGAGCGGTTTATACACTTTTAATACTTTTCTCTTCCAAAAGTGTGTGTCGGCTTATGAACGAACGGGCTATAGAACGAGTATATACGGTAATGATTTCTCTCAATACAAGTTTTTAAAAATATCATTTGCCTTAATTAATATAAGAAACGGTGCTTTTGAATTTCTAGAAAATATGAATCCTTGAAAATGTTTTTTTTTCTTTTTTTTTAAATTATTTTTTTAAAGTGAATTATTAAAAGTGGAGTTCTAGTAATTTAATATTTCCTTTCAAAAAATGTTCAATAATTCCAAAGTGTTCCAAATTAGTTGATAGTTTTTAAAATGTGTTGTTGGTTTTTTTATTTTGAAATTTCAAACAATTTTATAGGCTTTCCCATTTTCATATTCCATTAATGATAACTATTGTCTCTGGTTGTTTGTGGGGGGAAGGGGAAACATCCCGCCGAGATTTTATTTTAAAAAAGGAAATAGATTTCATTTAATCCCCTGACCCCTGAGACAGTAACAGGCTTTCATCAGTCTCACTCTCGACACCGCTAGATGGCACCATTCTACAAGGTCTCGGACATGAAGCTCGTGGTGTCACGAAGGGAGGCGCCAGCTGACTGGATGGTGTGAAGTATAACAGAAAAATGCTGTCTGACTTTCTCCCACCGTGCTGGCTCCTTCTCAATCTCGAAAAGTAGGTCAACGAGTCCAGGGAAGCTGCTCCCAGCGTAGGCGTCGTTAGAGTTCTCGGCAAATATCAGGTGTCTGGGGAACAAGCCACAAGAAGCGTCTTGATACAAAACTTGATGACGTAAATTATCAATCATATGCTCGCGATAAAATGCAGCCTGCTATTAAAAATAAGAGAAGGTACCTAAATGAATAAATTCTAGTTTTGGAAAACTACTCAACAAATAACGTGATGTTTTGTTTTGCGATCCACATTACTATAAGGACATGATTGATTTCTCGTTATATTTATTTCATATAATGACTATAAATGCAGTCATGGCCGTTGACAAATTTGTATCAAAAGGTTGGTTAATTAAATGAAGCGGATAAGATACTTTTTTGTCCAGTGATAATGGCAAATGGCTAATAATAAATTGTAGCACTTAAACTACAGGTTAGAATTAGTGTTATAAAAACACTTAAATTCAGTTAACACTAAGAGTAAAACAAATGAAACTCCCGTATCTTATAGGCGTATGTTAAGAGTGCAATCAGTGGCGTAGGGAAGAAGTCAAACTCGGGTTGCAATTTATTCACCCAGCTACCAATCTTTTTATTCTTGTGAAAGTGAAAGAAAAAAAATGTCGTTTTAGGAATACGTTTGTTTGATTTCTTACTTTTTCAATGGTCGTGTGGGGAGACCCTCGGGGTTTAGAAAAGCTCGCTCCAGTAACAGTATCTGGTCATTAATTGCACGTATAGCAAATGGGCTGTAAAGAAATTTAAATTGATCAAAATGAAATGTTTAAACAATTCGTATAGCATTTCGAGGTTAGCAAACATGCAATTTAACTATTTTTGTTTTAATTCAAAGATACCGTAACACGAATGTGGATCTCAGATGATGTTCCAGATTAATTGTGCATAAAAAATGTCAAGTGGTATTCAAGTTATTCAGTTTAATAAAGTAATTGTTTTGGGTTTTTTAAATTCTTTTTTTCGAAGCTAATTATAATAAGTTCATTTACTTTTTAAATAACATAAACAGTTGTACAAATGTCAGAACATTTTAGTTCAATTTCACATTTTTAAAGTTTTTTTCCCTCCTTAATATACTTTTTTAAGAAAATGTAATTAACAAAATAGTCTGGTCATTAAGACAAATAATTTTATAGAGTGGGAATATTCAGACCAGGTAACGAGATGGTATATTTACATAATTTTAAGACCCTCTAGATCAGTGCTTCTCATAGTGGTGGTTCT
Source organism: Ampullaceana balthica (assembly GCA_944989445.1). Lineage (NCBI taxonomy): Eukaryota > Metazoa > Mollusca > Gastropoda > Lymnaeidae > Ampullaceana > Ampullaceana balthica. The sequence continues at coordinate 2,832,156 of CALYLW010000004.1, read as the reverse complement.
CGGACCGGTGCCGGTCCGTGGGCCATCCGCTGCAGGTCCGCAGAAGTTATCAAGAAAGGACATAAAAAAAAATTGTCAGTACAGGGAAAATAGTGCGCCGGTCCCCTGGTACAATGGAAAAAATTCCTCCCGGTCCGCCATACTAAAAAGTTTGAGAAGCACTGCTCTAGATGATTTCACAAGGGGATAACTGGTCAACACTGGGTCACTTACTTGTTTCTGTCCACTTTATGGATTCTGGCTTCAAACGTTGCTACGTCTGCGGCAAACTCTTGGATAACTCTCTCCAGGGTGCCTTAAAGAGCAGACGAGAGACGTTACACTTAGCATTAAACTTTAATGAAAGGTAAACAATAGTACTTGTAACTATGAACACTACTAAGCATTGGTGTGCGAACAAAACACCCAGAGAAGCCAGCAGACACATTTTAATAATCAGTAAATTTAGTTAAGGTAGACATTTCTGTGCCTGAACTTAGCCTGGCGCATTTTAGATGACGTCATATGACCCACTGACGTGATACTGAAAAGCATGGGCTTAGGGAAGGGGGGGCAAGTGGGGGCATTTGCACATTTGAGAAAAAAGTTTTTAATTTATTAAATGCATTAATAAATGTTGTATTTTAGCTATTACAGCACTAATTTGTATAAGTCTTATTAATTTCTAAGGCTTTTTTCAACCCTTATTTTATACTGAACTTGAATTTAATTGAAAATTGTACCTGTATGGCATTGTCAGTTAAAATTAAAAAAAAAGTGGGATTTTTTTTGCCCCCCCCTGGAAAAATTCCTAGCGACGCCCATGAATGAAAAGTCTTCCCATCAACGCACTACCTTAGTACATTAGCAGTTATTATCAATGTGTCTGTAGTGGATACTACATTTTTATATGCTATTATATTACAATAGACGCACCGCGGCGTAGCATACGCCGCAGACTTGCTCATTGAGAGTGCAAAGAAAGTGGAGAAAGAACGGACACAAACTACAGCACGAAGAAATCAAAACAACGCGAGTGAAGTCGGTTGGGAGGGGGGGGGGACTGCCAACTCATTGTTGGTTTCGAGACATTTGCAGGCGAAATTCGGTACACCCCTAACTTCTATGAAGTCAGCTATAAAACGATAATCGGTTTAAAATCGGAGTTACATAATCGATAATCAATTTTCCACAAAAAAAAAGAGAAAAAAACATGGAATTAACAACCCTAAATTTGACTAACCCTCGCTAGGGTCGGCCAATCACAGTTTATGTTTAAGACATGGTAGTATTAAATGGGAGGCGGGTAACAACAACCTCAGTGTGCATGACTTCACGTTTACTAGCTATTTTTTATTTACTTAGTGCTGCTTTTTGTGTCTGTACTCTCACACCCCCCCCAAAAAAAAACAACAACAACAACAAACGTTCTTTGCACTGTCTGTGATGAGCAAGTCTGCGTTTTATGCTACGCCGCTGGTCTCTCCAGATTTCCTTCTTTTCATTCACTCACAGACGTTTGCCCAAACCCACCCCATTTTGACAACTGTCTTTCAGGAAGTCTTCACTAAATCATTAGCGACGTATGCTACGCCACGGGTCAGCTAGTGTTGGCAATAAAGGGATAAAAGAACGGGCACAAACATACATTTTTAAAAATAAAATAAAATAACAATATTTTCGCTGGGCTTGAACCCAGGACCTTCCCCCGTATGAGGCGGACGTGATAACCAGTACACTACGAATCTCACGTTTTCTGTGAAGGAACAATGCAAGTGAAACGCAAGGACCATTGTTGATCTCGATACATTGGTCGACCCCAGCGAGGGTCATTCGTTATGCTCAGTTGCACATACTTGCGTCGTGGTGTCTCGCATGGTCCCATGAAGAGAATTATATATGTAGACGATCTTATAGTGCTGTGGCACTTTGACATCAACTTATAGTAATGTAATATTTTGACATTGCTTTACGGCAATGTGATACATTGCCTTAACAAACAGCTCTTTGATACTTTCCCATTAACTTACAGTACTTTTGCTATTAAGTTACTGCACTGTAGTACATTGCAATTAAATGACAGTACCAATATCCAAATAAATTCCATGTCATTTTTGTGCATTGTAGTACATTGAATATTATCCAACAGCGCTGCTGCACATTTCTTGTCTTTTTCTTACCGCTAGCGTACTGTGGTACGTTGGCTGTTAGGTTCTTGCCGTAATCTTCATCGAGCACCTTTCTGAGAGTCTCCAGTCCCTTGGCGTAGTTGGAGATGTTGAAGGGGAGGATGAGTGAGTCAGCCAGCCATCTGGCCATCTCACCACTCAGCTGGGCCATGGCAGCGTGAAACTGCATCACATTTTATTAGTAAGTTTCATATATAGAATCTTTATGTTATTTTATGGCACCAGATTTTAAGGAAGGGAATAGGACTTTTGTTTGATAATTTTAAATCAAAAACTTTCCTAAATCTAACTTGTGAGTAACTGCTTCCCCCGACTTGCTAATTTTTTTTTCAACTTTCAAATGTTGTTAAGATGGTTATTTTAATGTTCGACGTCTGTTAAAATATTTTAGAATATCAAAGTATTTTGTTTAAAATGGAATTCAAAGAAGAAAACGATATGTAATTTCCTATTTTCTGTCCATGATCGGGGCGGGGGTGGGGTGTGTTATACATCTCAGGTCAGTTCAGCACACCAGCAGATCATAGTTGCTTTCAAAAAAATGTTATGCCTGAATGCACTACTACAATCTTAAAAGAAGATACACCAGTCGTCGATTTGCTTACATTGTTTTCTTACCTTGAAATCCTTGTCAAACTGCGTCTTGACAATATCAAAGATTTCATACTCTGTGTGATACAGTGCATAGGATGATACATTGTATACCTCCTGTAAAAAAATATACAATTGAAAAAGTGTAGACATTAAACATTTCTTTATACAACTATAGTTAAATTATATCACTTGTAGTTATCGACTGAAGTGTATTTGCATAACCCCAATACGTGAGAATAAGTGACTGGTGAACTTTAAAAAATAACCAAATTCTCCCAGAGTAGCAAGAGTGTACTAGCCCTGTTGAATGTGTAGGTCATGTCCAGAGCAGTGATGCCAGCTCTTTGAAGAATCGGAGCAAAGTCACTGCCTGAGCCAAGGGCTCCGATCCTGTTTGACAGAATGAAGTCATAATACTTAACTTAATTTATTGTTTTCACATTGAACATTTAAGATAATTATATAGATAGTTACATGATTGGAAAATAAATTTAAGTTAAGTTTAAAATAATCAAGCTTATCAAGAAATAATGTTTATATTGAAATAGAAATCAAAATTATTAAAGTCAATATGATTATGATAATTGTATGCATCATGTTCTTAGCACCAAAAAAAAACTTTTAAAAAAAAGGAATTCATTCTTAAAATTGTATAAATTAATGACTTGTTTGATTTACACTTTACGTAGCATCCATTAATTTTGTTATAATCAATTCAAATTCACACCTGTATGACATTAAAGATTATAACAATCTCATACATCAGTAAGATTTTGAAATTTCTATCTCTTTGGAAATAATTCTATAGATAATAAGAAAATGAAAGTGTCGTCTCTTATCTTATCTTATCTGTTTACAGACGCTCCTTCTATACAGAAGATTATTGCGTCCTACGCTTATCTATGGTTTGTGTTTAGTCCTGCATTTTTATTAGAGATTTAAATGTTGATAAAGTGTTGGTTTTCCTGGATTCTTCAGGCAACCCATTCCACGCCCGAATTCCGGACGGGAAGAAGGAAAACTTGTATGTGTTTGTTCTTGCATACGGAATAAGAAAGTTGTTTTTATCCTTATGTCTATCTGAGGGTTGTATTAAGTTATCTTTGTGTTGTATTTCTAAATTAGAATTAATTGCTTTATGTATGATTACTACTTTGCTCTTGGTTCTTCTATCCTCTAGTGTTTCAAGGTTTAATGATTTAACTAATGGTGTTATTCTTGTCAGTTTCGAATATTCTCCAGTAATGAATCTGGCAGCTCTTTTTTGAATTTGTTCTAGTTTATCAATGTTTTCTTTGGTGGATGGGTCCCATACAGAAGAAGCATTTTCTAGTACAGGTCTCGCCAAAGTGAGGTAGCATTTTAGTTTTATATCTCTATTACATTTGTTAAAGTTCCTTTTTATAAAGCCTAAGGTTTTGTTTGATTTTTTAATAACTTCATTGACATGGGGATTCCATGATAATTTCTAATTATTAAGACTCCTAAGTATTTTGCATCTTTAGTTTGGGTCAGTTCTTTTCCATGAATGTAATATTTTGAATTTATTTGTTTCTTTTTCTTTGTTACTCTTAACAGTTGACACTTTTCTGGGTGGAAAGACATACTCCAGTTAGTTTCCCATTTTATCAATTCATCTAAGTCTTTTTGTAAAATTTTGCTATCTTGTTCTGATTTAATTGTTCTATAGATTATACAATCATCAGCAAATAACCTAACTTTTGTACCTGTTGAGATGTTGTTGGGTAAATCATTTATATAAATTAAAAAGAGTAAGGGACCTAGCACAGTTCCTTGTGGAACTCCTGAGTTAACCTTTATTGGTGCAGATTTAGATCCATTAATTATTACAGTTTGCTCCCTGCCCAAAAGGAAGTCTTGGATCCAGTGATGTAAGGAACCTGAGATTCCAAAGTAGTTAAGTTTTTTAAGTAAACTAAGGTGGTGAACTTTGTCAAATGCTTTTGAGAAGTCTAGTAATATTGTATCTATTTGATCATTTTTGTCCAAGCCTTTTGATAGTTCATCTATTAAACCTTTTAATTGTGTTTCACATGATCTGTTTTTTCTAAAGCCGTGTTGATGTGGGCATAGCGCATTATATTTGTCAAGGTGGTTAACTATTCTACTATATATTATGTGTTCTAGTAATTTACAGGTGATACTAGTAAGTGATACAGGCCTGTAATTACCAGGGTCTGATTTATCCCCTTTCTTAAAGAGTGGACTTACATTAGCTAATTTCCAATCCTGGGGCACTTTACCCTGGTTTAGAGAGGCTTGTAAGAGAACTACAAGGATTGGGGACAGTTCATTGCTTAGTTCTCCCTCGATCTCCAGACAATTAAAATGTTTAAAAAGAATGCTCTTTTAATTATCATTTAATAGGTTGATAAAATAGTGTTGTTTTTTTATAAATTAAATTATATAAAACACATGAACATTTGGCTGCAAGCAGTGACATCTGAGTTACTGCCCTTGGACACGCTTTTTAAATGAATTGAGAATTCCCTGATCTTATTTAGTAATGCAAAAATAAATTTAGACCTAAAACTAGTCCTGTAACAGGTCCTACAATTAATTATTTTCTTACTAATGTTTACTACCATGGACACGTCATTACTCACTCAGGCACGGGATTGGCCTTGTCCTTGTCATCAGGTGTCACATGTAGCCAGGTTTCGTAAACTGTCTTGCGGCCTGCTTTGATCTCGTTGGGGTTAGGGTTGGGTACCTGTGGAATTGATGTCAAAGATTGAGTGGGCTTATTTCTCATTGAGTGGGCTTATTTCTCATTGAGTGGGCTTATGTCTCATTGAGTGGGCTTATGTCTCATTGAGTGGGCTTATGTCTAACTGAGTGGGCTTATGTCTCATTGAGTGGGCTTATGTCTCATTGAGTGGGCTTATGTGTAATTAATTGGGCTTATGTTTGATTGAGTGGGCTTATGTCTCATTGAGTGGGCTTATGTCTCATTGAGTGTGCTTATGTCTCATTGAGTTGGCTTATGTCTCATTGAGGGGGCTTATGTCTCATTGAGTGTGCTTATGTCTCATTGAGTGTGCTTATGTCTCATTGAGGGGGCTTATGTCTCATTGAGTGGGCTTATGTCTCATTGAGTGGGCTTATGTCTCATTGAGTGTGCTTATGTCTCATTGAGTGTGCTTATGTCTCATTGAGGGGGCTTATGTCTCATTGAGGGGGCTTATGTCTCATTGAGTGTGCTTATGTCTCATTGAGTGTGCTTATGTCTCATTGAGGGGGCTTATGTCTCATTGAGTGTGCTTATGTCTCATTGAGTGGGCTTATGTCTCATTGAGGGGGCTTATGTCTCATTGAGTGTGCTTATGTCTCATTGAGTGGGCTTATGTCTCATTGAGGGGGCTTATGTCTCATTGAGTGGGCTTATGTCTCATTGAGGGGGCTTATGTCTCATTGAGTGTGCTTATGTCTCATTGAGTTGGCTTATGTCTCATTAAGTTGGCTTATGTCTCATTAAGTGTGCTTTATCTCATTAAGTGGGCTTATGTCTCATTGAGTGGGCTTATGTCTCATTGAGTGGGCTTATGTCTCATTAAGTGTGCTTTATCTCATTAAGTGGGCTTATGTCTCATTGAGTGGGCTTATGTCTCATTGAGTGGGCTTATGTCTCATTGAGGGGGCTTATGTCTCATTGAGTGGGCTTATGTCTCATTGAGGGGGCTTATGTCTCATTGAGTGGGCTTATGTCTCATTGAGTGTGCTTATGTCTCATTGAGTTGGCTTATGTCTCATTAAGTTGGCTTATGTCTCATTGAGGGGGCTTATGTCTCATTGAGGGGGCTTATGTCTCATTGAGGGGGCTTATGTCTCATTGAGTGGGCTTATGTCTCATTGAGTGTGCTTATGTCTCATTGAGTTGGCTTATGTCTCATTAAGTTGGCTTATGTCTCATTGAGGGGGCTTATGTCTCATTGAGGGGGCTTATGTCTCATTGAGGGGGCTTATGTCTCATTGAGGGGGCTTATGTCTCATTGAGTGGGCTTATGTCTCATTGAGGGGGCTTATGTCTCATTGAGTGTGCTTATGTCTCATTGAGTTGGCTTATGTCTCATTAAGTTGGCTTATGTCTCATTAAGTGTGCTTTATCTCATTAAGTGGGCTTATGTCTCATTGAGTGGGCTTATGTCTCATTGAGTGGGCTTATGTCTCATTAAGTGTGCTTTATCTCATTAAGTGGGCTTATGTCTCATTGAGTGGGCTTATGTCTCATTGAGTGGGCTTATGTCTCATTGAGGGGGCTTATGTCTCATTGAGTGGGCTTATGTCTCATTGAGGGGGCTTATGTCTCATTGAGTGGGCTTATGTCTCATTGAGTGGGCTTATGTCTCATTGAGTTGGCTTATGTCTAATTAAGTATGACATTCACCACGTCCCTATTTTTGTCATTGCTAATGGCTATATACTGGAAGAGGAACTGTGCATCCTTAGTTATCATACATTCGTGGTTTTTTTTCACTTGCATACATTTATCATTCATATAATAATTAGAAACATTTATACAACTGTTCTCGGTTTGAACAGAAATCAAGCTGTTATTCGTATTATAGTTGATTTTTATTTGCTTCAGTGTATCCCAAACTTGTGAGTCTGGTGCATCAATGAAATTTTCCAAATTCTCTAGGGGAATTGAGCCACTTAATAATTTTGCATTGACATCAACGTGGGATACTATTTTAACCATTTTTCCAATTTGATTTAACTCGTACTTCTGAGTATCGAAATAGGCTGTTTATTATATTTTGATGTAAAGAATGTTTCGAGATGTTAATTTCAACTTAGGTCTAGTTAGAGCATTAATTCTGTGTAAAAAGTCAACATTTCTCTAGTTATTACCTTAATTATTAACGTTACTAATTGTAATTTAAACGAAATGAAATCCTGTAAGCTTACATGCTGCAAGAAACGTTCGCTTGTTATTGTTGGCTTCGAAAACAGAATCTATACGGTATGATAATAGACTTCATAATTTGTCATCGATCTTCGGCAAGCGGTCATATTTAATCATTACTTATAAAGCATATGTTTAGTTTTCCATTATTAACGATATGCATGAGACCTTTTTTAAACATTAATGTTATCGTGTGTATATATAAATAGCCAATAACAACCAAAACGACAAGAAAAATCAACTTTATAAATATGTCCTTTGTTCGGGATTTTGTTTTGTTTTATTTGTGAGCCCGGATTGAATAAATTCCGCAAATAAAAATTATAAACGGCTATTAACGGTTAAAATATATCGTATGATTTGTCATTAAAAGAAAAGTAGCATTAAGACAAATCTATGGAAAAGCATCTAGATCTGATCTACAATACAATACAAGTTCAGAAATGTATACAACATGTCTTACTTTTTTGCTGGCTTCATACACAATGTTGTACATGAGGGGTGTGGCATTTGCATCAAGCGTGTCGTTACCTGGCGAAAATTATTGTTTGTAATATATTCAGAAAAAGCCTGCACACGTAATGGCAAGATTAACGACAGAGGATAGCGGCAGAAACGCCATATAGATAAGCAGGAATACCCCACCCCTTTTTTTACACACACACGTCTGACAGGGGAACTCTGATAGGAAACTTTAAACAAAATAAACATGATTTGAAGTAATTTTGAATCATTATTTGAACTATAAATCTAAATAGCTTAGAATCAGTGTAAACCATTTTTTCCCCGATATCTCAATTTTCGCTTTATGAATCTTTCACTTCGGCATAGTGTCTAGCTCACATTTCTGGCTATTCATGTTTTTGTGTTTACTTTTAAACAATTTTATTTTAATTTGAAGGAGTCTTTACTCAGCCATCTATGTTTTGTTGTCGTCTATATAGTCATCTCCCATGTCATTGTATCATCTATGGTAGTCTCCCCTGTTGACCCCTACCCTGTCTTCGTCTCCTATGTACGACTTCCATCTGGCTGTCACACTTCTTCTTTCTCACATTCTTCCCTATATTTTCCTTATTCTTTCATTCCCTCTATCGCTTTCTCGTCCCCTCCCCCATTCTCTCCACCTCCCTCTTTTGTCATGTTTGTCGGATCTCTCCTACAGTGAGTCCCTATTATCTATCCCACATGTTCTCCTCTTTACCATCTACTGCGATGTCTACGTTGATGTACGCCACAGCTCTCTCCCTTAGAGTGGCAACGTATTGCTGTTCAGGGGCGGGGAGATAGAGGTTAAACAATTAAAAATAATAATACAATTTAAAACTGAAAGGAAAAGAAATAACACATAATAAGCAAAAAAAAACAAAAAACTAGTGTACAAAAAATGCTAATTATGCACTAAACCTAATTTGTGGATCCAATGTTTCTCTTCGTCCAAACTACAATCTCACGCGGACGCATTTCTTTCCCAACACTTACCGATATACTTATACCAATAAAGAAAATAAATTTCTCACTTACCTCAACCCATTCTGTTGATCCGATAAGTCCGAACTCCTCGGCTCCCCAAGAACAAAACATAATTGATCGTCTTGGTTTCCATCGACCTGTTTAAATAGAAATACACACGTAAACTCAAATGTCGCGCCTAGTGAAAGAAATCTCCATTCAAAGAAACAGTTATTCATTACAAATAAAGAACTCATTGGTTTAAAAATTAAATAATTAATATAATTTTTAAAGTATGGTTAATTTGACTTTAAGCGTAAGTTTTCTTTTAAATATAGAATTATTTATTTATCTACGTGTTTCTTTCAGAGCAGATACCAGTTTATTATTTTTTAATATTCTCTTCAATGAAATTAAACTTTCCGGCTAAAAAGACAGTGAAATGTACAGTTTTCTAATTTATCCATTTCTAAATCTAGATTTAAATAAATTTATTATAGCATAAGTGAACGTCCCCAGTCCCCATCCTTAAATTTAAAGCTTTTAAGAAAGTGGCAAGGAAGGCACTCTAGTATATTAAATATATTCGTTTATCTTATTCCACTTTATGTTTCAGATACTTTTGACTACCCAGTGTATTACTTTATTCAAACTGGTATTAGTAAATTACCCGATTTGACCAAATCTCCCATGACCCTTGCCAACTCCATGATGACAGCTGTACCACTGGACGGGTCAATGGCCCCGTAGATCCAAGCGTCGCGGTGGTTGCCAATGAGAACGTAACGATCTTGAAACGTTATAAGTCAATAAGTAAAGTAAAATCGTTTAGGAAATAAGAATGTTAGAAAATGGCGCACAGGATTAAACAGAGAAAAATCCTTAGGTTATAAAGGATTAATATTAAAGCAATTTAAATTACCTTTCCTAGAAAGTATCTCAAATGCATGGAGAACCAAAAAAGCATAAAATGGTTACATATTTATTACCCGCAACTTTATATTTTAACCATTTGAAAGTACCTGACAAATTAACTGGTTAAAGACAGTTGAAATGTACAGCACATTATTTCACTTACATTGGGTTCAGAGAAGTAAGGTCAGAGGCGGCGTTAGGTACGCGCGAGGCCTGGTGCAACAATGACCCCGCGGGGCCCCCCTAGATTAGATCAATTCTTGCGCAAACAGTAGTGCAATATCTGCAGGCTCTTTTGTTACTAAAATATAGTCTCAAGTCTGAAACGCGGGGCCCACTTAAGCGCGGGGCCTGGGGCGATTGCCCCAGCTGCCACCCCCAAAGGCCGCTCATGAGTAAGGTACCATTATAGACTAGTTCAAAGTAAGGGATTGCTAAGAACTTTGCTTGATGTATAATACTCGAGATACTGACAAAGTATTTCGAAGAAACTCCATGAGCTGCAACAAAAGTCTTTAAAAATTTTTTTATTTAAACAATTAAAATTATTGTGCAAACCCAGTGGCGTAGCTAACTAGTGGTGTGTAGGAGTGCGGACTGAACCGGATGACGCAATCTCCGGGGCTGACACCAGCTTCAATGATTGCACTTTTAGGGAGCAGAAACTGTTCGGTCTAGACTCGACGAATTTCATAAACAGAATATCGTTCATACTTAGCATTTCCAGAGTCGTAACCAATCCAGTCATATTTTTTGTGTTTTTTTTTAAACTTCAAGGTTGAACTCGAAGGAGGGTCAGATAAACTCACTTTTTACCATGATTTTAACGCCGATTTCATAACAATAAACTATATTTTACTATATTAACTGAATTCTGATCAATCCAGCTTTCCATAAATACATAACTAAGGCTATGTGGTCGGGAATTATTGAAACAAAATACATCCCAATCCCTGGAAACGATGTTACAACAATCAAGTGCTAAAAGCATTCGATAAGACTTAAGAGACGTACAGGTATCATAAAAGCATTCGCATCTTACCTTTCATCAAAAAGCCAAAATGAAATTAAACCTGACTTGGCAAATCACACGTGAATGAGGCTGTTCTTACCGTAGTATGAATTTGCGTATTTGATTGTTCATACGTTCCAATATATAAAAACATGCTCATATGTTTCCAAAAGTCACATACATATAAGAATCACATTTTGTTCAACTGTCATGCCACAGACCTGGCTCTACAGTCCCTTTGATGATTCCAAACACATTCTCAGCTTTGGCTCTTTGATTTCTGGATGTAACGTTCAGTTGGATTCTCCTACAAACAAAAATCGTTAAAATATACAACAATAAAATCAAGCGAACCTTACACGTTTAACTCATTTTTGCCTTCGTTTAGTAAAGACAAATCACAAATTATGAATTCTAAATCATTTTACAGATTAAAGAATTAATTTAGTAAATTTATAGAGCTTATTTGAATAGCATATCCAGAATACAGCCTAATAAAAAAACTGACAGATTTAAATTAATTAGTGAAAATTGTAATGGTGAACCCTGAAATTTGTGGTTGTGAACGTAAAATGAGGCAGGAAAAAAAAACAATTTTTTTAAATAAAAAGAAACTGAAAAAAAAACGTAGCTATACTTAAGACATTTTATTAGAGGACACAGACTAAGTCAGGGGATATGAAATGTGTTTGAAATAGTTCGTAAGAATGAATGAGAAGATTTTTTTAATAATACCTATATATCATAACCAATATGATTTTAATTTCACAAAACTTTAAAAAAATTACATTTTAATATTTGACCACTAATTTTAAAAAAAGGAAATTTCAGTTTGCGTTGGAAAACTCAAGCATGGTTTTTTATGATTACAGAAAAAAACCATCCTTCATAAAAATTATCAAGTATATCTAATTTCACCCTAAACGTCTTTAATAAAATATTAAACCAGTGCTGCTGTGGGAGAAGGATAATGTTATAAGGGAGAAGTGGGTGGTGATAAAATGGAGTTAAATTCAGATGATCTCTCTGGCTGATATATCAGAGAATGGTAAAAGTGCCAGCGGAGTTGAGTGAAGATACATTAGAATTACGTACATTCCATCTTGGTTAAATCCTGGTCCAAGTCTGTAGGTCACGTTGATGCCACCCACCCAGCTGTTGGGTACCTGTGAGCCGTTTAGTTGCCTGCAAAGATATATATATATATATATATATATATATATATATTACATTTTCTCAACTATTGAGACTAAAAAGACTCTGCAGTGATGAGACAGACTTTTTGGAGAAAAGTAATGAAAAGCTTGATTTTTTTGCGAAGCAGGTCATACCCGGAAACAGTTTTAATATCCGCCTTCAATCGAATTAAAGGCATGACCAGACACGACACATTTACATCATCTGTTTTTGATGAATGTGATTGATCCAATTTTATTTTAAATTTTCATCCCCATAATTTTAAAGCCCACCAGGTGATTCTCAAAAACCGACCAATCCTCATGGCTGACCCTCTAACTCAGAAGGTCTTCAAAAAACCTCCTCTTTTTGCTTTCCGGAGAGATAGAAGCCTCAGAGAAGTCACCTTCCCACAATGAAAGCAGATATTGGAACAAAAGGGTACAAAGGTAACCGCTGCATTACTTGTCTATATGTGATGGAAATTAACAAAATTTATTTCCCTCTTGAAAACTTCATAATAAAAGATTGATTCACTTGCACAAGTCGTAACCTGATTTATGCAATTATTTGCAAGAGGTTTAATAAAATTTACGTGGGTGAAACAGGTCGTGTTCTTGGAGATCGGTTTCGAGTGAACCTGTTTAATATAAATAAACAGGCTCAATGTCCTGTATCTAAACATTTTAACAGTGTTGACCATGACGGTATTTCAGATGTTGCAGTTACTGGTATTTTTTTATGCAAGCAATACCCATGATAGACTTGGATCATATGGAAAATAGACTTATAAAACGATTTGGTACGTTGGCTCCATATGGAATTAATCAAATTCATAATTTTACTTAACTGCAGAATCTTTTTCCCGTTGTGGTTTTAACTGTAACTTTAGATACTTCCTCCTTTTTCCTATATCCTGTGTCCTTGTTTGTTTTTTTTCTTTCATTTTATTTTACATAAATATTTTAAATTATTTTGTGATATAATATGTTTGAAGAATTTAAATATATGTAAGTACCTATTTTATGTTATTCTACTGATGAAGGCATTAGCCGAAACGTCTATTGCCGTGTTAGTTTAAAATAAAGCTCAAATTTATTGTTTTCATTGCATAATTTGTTTGTGTATTTTGTATTTTATTTAAAAGCTTTATCGCAGTCCCACTCTGTATGATATTTTAATATGTTTGGACTTTGAATGAGAAGATACTGTAAAAAAATCTTATTGTTAATCAAAATTTTCTTATCATTAGTCTACCAAATGTAATTAAACAATACGTTCTCTTTACTTTTTTTTTCGCCACTGTTAAATCTGATATGTAATTTTCTCTTCTTTGTAAAAGTCTTGAATCACAAAATAAATATATGTTTTATCTTACAATTCAACCTTGCAGATAAACAAAAAAAATGCTGCTTTTAAATATATTAAAGATAGAGTAAATTGAGTAAATGAAATTCATGTTACTTGAGAATTTTTTCGGCAGCTCCGTAACCAATCGGTTGCGAGGGAATTTTCGGTAATGGTGGTTCTACTTCGTCTTCAGAAAAGCGAAAAGCCAAATCTGAAACCAAAGTTTTTATAAAAATACATTTATTGTTTGTAGTGGTATTGAAATTGTTGGGGGGAAAATTGTATAGCATACATGGAATGAATTTACTTTTCTTTTTCGGAAATTTTTTGTAAGAAACCTTTGTTATGAAAATTATATTTCAAAATGTATTTATATTTTATTTTATTTTTTATGGGGGGGGGGAGGGGGTGGGGCTAGTATCCTTTATAGGTTTCAGTAATGAAAACGTTCAGTGAGAGAGAAAATATTCTGTAAAAAACTTTGTAAAACTTATCCATGGAAACAACAAATCAAGAGATTTGTTTAAAAATAAAAAGTTAGGTTTATCGAAAATGCTAAAAGTTACTTCCGAGTCCATATAATATTTAACCTTATAAACATGTCAAAGTTAAGTAGATTTTATGTTTTATCTATCTCTATTTATAATTCCCTAGAAACTAGAGCAAGCAAGACGAAAAAGTCTAAACACACCTCAACGCGCCGGCCGCAATATGCGCACGGCACTGAGACGCACTATATTGAAGAAAGTAAAGAAGTGAAGTGAAGAAAGAAGGGTCTAGCAATCACAGTTTATGGTTGGCAAGCGATGGTGGTGCAGGAACGAGGACGGTCTCCATTTAATTATTTTTTTTCACTATCTATAAGAAATTCTGCGACGTTTGCTACACCGCGGGTCGTATCTAGAGTTAAATAATTTTATACAAAAATATCGACCCATTTTCTTCTGAGTAATTTAAATAAAATTGAAAAAAATAAGAGTTTAAATGTCCTTTCTAAACTTTTGTAAATACAACCCTGTAAACATTAACTGGAACAATATTTAAATGGAAGCCACATCACTCTGAATCTTCAGTTCTGAGGTGTAATAAAGCGCTTTCTTTTTTTAATATTTTATTGACTTGCCATTGGCGGGGTATCCAGGAGTCAGTGGATCCCCATCACCAGTAAAGACAGTGCCCCTCTGTGCTGCCGTGGGGGGCAGCCACCAGGTGTCGGGATACACCCTCCGGTCACCTGATTTCATCCCTGTGTAGTCCGCTGGGTCGGAGTACATGATGACCCCTATGGCACCATTATTAGCGGCTATGTCTACCTGATGAGTAAATCAACATAAGGGAAAGAAATACCTTTTGGAATACGTCTAAACATTGTTTATTTAACGATATTTTAGTGTTTACCCCCTTTTAGATGTTAAACACTTGAAATCTATGACGCAATGGCTTTAATGACTGAAATAATTCAACTTTGCTTTTCAAATATACTACAACAAATTTTTAATGAAAGGTATATTTAAAGTGCACATATATTCCTGAATTTTTCATTGTTTTCAATTTAAAAACGATAAAAATTTAACAGAAGAGTCTTTAAATATAATTTAAATTTTTCGTTAGCTTCATTTCAATTACCAATCACACCCTTTTGTTTTAAATGGAACATATTGTGAGTTTAGTTTCACTATTATTCCCATTTATCAGGTTTTAAGTATATGAAATTTGGTTTAACTTTTAAAAAATTAATTATAGAAATATGATGGAATAGGAAAGTGTGGTGTTATTAATTTTTGTATCTGGTTAAAAACAAACAAATCAATGAAAATATTAAAAAGTGTTGTCTCCTCAAACATATATATACATATAAACTTTACTTACTTTGTCTCCTCTAAATATCTTCCCATACTTGACCAGGACGAGGTGACCAGTTACGTTAATTCCTAGATTCCTTAATTCGTCATAGTCCTCAACCCGTCCATATCCTGCAAATACGATTTCACCCTTTGGAAAAAAATATATTAACGTGCTTTACTCATTTAGTTACTCCTAGCTATCCTATTTTACAGTATACGTTTAAATTTGACAAAAAATGTTGCAGTATATGTTTAAATTTGACAAAAAATGAATGCTAAAACTGAACTTCAGAACAATTTACTTTATTTTTAGAAAAGCGATTTTTTTTTACATGTCCCATATATGTATGGCGAATGGAAAAGAGTTCATTCAAAAGACAATTCTAACCTCAACTAGTTTATTGGGGGAGTAAGCGTGGAACGGGGGCACAACATCTTTCTGTTTGGAGATATCACTCTCGTCATCTTTGGCATCGTACAAAATTTCCCCAGTGCCGTCGATAAGTCGTACACTGTTTGGCGTGGTTTCACTAGGATAGGACAGTAGAATGTCATAGGGCGTGGTTTGCACGTGCAGGCCATGGTCCTTGAAGTGTTTTTGCAGAAGGGACACCAGCTCGAAGTCGTTGTTTCTTCCAGCAATGTGTGGTTTTTTAGTCACAGCTCTGAAATGACAAGTCAATGCTGACCAAATTAAGTGCTTGAAAAAGAAATTATTTGCAGTAAATATTTCATATGTTTATGTACACCAAAGCTTTGCTGAATTATCACCACTGTTCATTCCTTGTGTCAATTTCAATTGTTTCGTAACATCGAATGTAAGTGTATTAGTTACATCGCATACTGCTTTCTACACGAAGAGCTTCTTACTCCAAAATTATCCCCCAGTCTTATAATATTCATAATTCAATCCCTCTTTACTCAAACTTTCCAAAACTCTTTCTTCAAAATAACCTCTTGTTAACCTTTTGCCTCATTCGTTATCTTTCCCCCTTTCCATCTCGCATCACCAAAAGCATTTCCACAATATGACCCTTATTTCTAGTCATGATCATTTCCTACACAAACGCTAAGCGTATTTCATCTCATGGACGCTTCTTGCCCCATTCGGCCAATCAAAGAAACAAAAACTCACCTTAAATTTTCCTCGATGTGTTTCGAATCGATCTCATCGATAATAAGCTGGGATATGCTGGGGTCAGCTTCACTGACCAGACCCTGCGGCGCACCTGGAAGGAACACGCCGTCCCTGTCGTCGTCTTCGTCACAGAGTCCGAACTTTCCCGCCAACAGGCCTATTGCCAGTCCCACAACGGCCGCCAGGAGCAACGCCAATACCAATGGAAGGATGCGAAGGCCGAAGCAATACTTTCCAGGGAATTTCCCGTCATCAGAATGATGCAAGTAGGAAGTGCTGGTCGAAGTCATTTTGTAGAATTTAGCCTGTTTCTGATATTATTGGGCTTTTTACTGTTCATGAAGTAAACAATAAAAAATTACATAATTAATGTTTAAAAGGTTGAACATGAAGCATTTAAAGCAGCCGTCATCCCTCCAACCCACCCCAAACCCTTAAAACAATTTGATCAAAGCAAATAGTGAGATGGCCAAATGACCCTGCGCCCCAATACTTATAAAAATAACGTGTGAATTTATTACCAGCTATCTTAAAATATGGGATTAATAATATATAGACTTTTCTTTCTTTTTAGTAATCTTTGTAGGCTGAAATATAACACATTGACCAGGTTATTCTATGTAGCTGACATAAAATTGAACATTTTATTATTTTTTGTATTGAAGGCAAATTCATTTAATCTTTGATGTTGATGTATTTTTTGTTATGAAAGTATACTCTTGAAGCTACGATTTCAGTTTACATTATGGGACATCTCGCAAAAAAGTGTTAAATAATACCTGATTCTATTTCTGTTTGACCTAAATGACCTCATATATTTTTTCCATCAAGGATTCAGTGCGCTAAATACGAAAAATTTATAAACATTAATAAATTGTACATACGCACACACAAATAGATAGAAATCCTACCTCACATAGAATGTTCAAAATTGAAAGATGACCTGACAGTCTCGTAACTTACTATCGGTAGTTATGTCTCAGTCAACAACTTTCGGTAAAAGATTGTCTCGCGAAAAGGTCTATTGTATGAGACGCGTGCGTATGAAGGGGAAGGTTCGCAGGGATGTGTTTGGGAAAGGGGAGAAGTGGTGGGTGATGGGTGATTTTTACAAAACATCCGGGTTAAGCCAAACTTACACGCAGGTACAGTTCCGAACTTTTGAGAGGTAACTAAAACTAGTTCGAGTGTCAATAAAACCAAAGATGGCTTTCAATGGTTGCACAAAGCTTTGGCCAACACGTACAGTTTTTGGAACAAAGTACATAACTTTTGATTTTGTAAGATTAAGTTAACTAAATAATAAATTCTATTAATCGTCTACGATTGTAGTATTTAAAAATTGTCATTGTATGTGTTGGGATTTAGGAAATTCCAATGTTTGAAACTCGAAATATATGCGTTTTTGTTTACCTAAAACTATAAGAACAAAGGTTAAAATGATTTCATAATTGGCACACACACAATGGCAGTGTGATATCAAATACATATTCCGATGTCGTACATAAGTTCAATAATGGATCTGTTATTAAACAGCATCACCATAATTAACGTTACGTCGTTAATGTTAAGAGCAATTCAAAGTTATAAATAGTTCACAGCCTATTCTGCCTATACACAAAATTATTGCGTTGAAAACCAATGACAGACTTTTTTTGGGGTCTACCCTATTTTCCCAAACCGGCAAGAAAAGAATGCGTACTCTATTCATCGCAATGAATTTTGATTTTTTTTTAGTTTGTCACGAGGACACTTTTTTTTGGTACTTCATATTGTTGTGTGTGTTCGTGTGAATGTGGGTATATTTTAAGATCCCTTATATTAACTCATGGTGTCTGTTTGAGCACTTGCTTGCTTGCTTGTCGAAAAAACTTTGGATCGATTTTAAACACACTTCCTCGTAAGCTAACGAGCTGAAATTTTTCAGGTAGTTTTGTGCCGATAATAAAATTGATGTATCAAAATTTCAGATCGATCGCATGTACTTTAATTAAATTATTGAATTTTTAGATTATTTTATTTATCTCTGTGTATCATGTTATTTTTTTAGATAGAGTGTCGCGGTGCGTATTATATTGAACGACTATTTTAATACTTTCCTGTTGAGCGATTCGGTGCATATTATATGGACGATGATTTTTAAAATATATTCCCGATCGGTGCGCATTATATTAAACATGTTTTACGAGACATAACTAAAAAAATTTATTTTTGGGTTGTAGTGCGCTGCGTATAATAATGAACATTCTTTTAGTTATGTCTCGTACATAAAGGATTTATAGTCAAGAAATTGTTTTTTTTACGGGTTTTTAAATTATTATTTTTGCGCTTGTGCACGGTCGCGTATGTGGCTATGTGCTCAAGTGCGTGTTTGTGCAAGCGCATAAGCTTGTGCGTGTGTGCGCCTGGTATAAAGGTAAGGAAATCGTACTTTTATTTCAATCCATACTAAGGTTTCTCTTTTCCCCTTTTTTTTTAAATCCCCAGGAATGAAAATAATGTTTCTCTCACACGGACGCTTCCGAAAAATCCAGGCGCAAATTTAATTATACAAAAAAATAAATAAATAACAACCTGAAATGAAAAGATAACAAGCTATGTACTTTACAAAAGGGATGTTGCCAAAATTAATTTCAACTTGCATGGCACCTGGCGCTATACCGCTATCTAATTATTATTGTTATTTTTAAAAAAAAATTTTGTACGTTACAATATAATTATTAACAGTGCCTTTGAAAAGCAGGACATATTTTTCCAATGACCTTTAAACTCCAGTTTACAATTCTTTAAAATTCGGGCATAGTGAACTTCCCCAAAGGTCCCGCAAACTAGTAGTTCCAGCATGTCGCTCTCAGGTAGACAACGCAACGCCTTTGGCTATATATCGCTTGATTCTTCCAGTATGTCGCTCTCAGGTAGACAACGCCTTTGGCTATTTATCGCTTTATTCTTCCAGTATGTTTCTTTCAGGAAGACAAAGATTTATTTCTGTTGCATTTAATCTAGGGCGTCACTTAAGGCTGACTAACTTAAGGCCTTCAATCATTGGCAAGTCACGTGACCTGAGCAGACGATCACATGAATTTACAGTGCGAAAATGTGGTTGCTTTAATGTTATATTAAGCTCAACGTCTGTTATGTATTTCCCAAACAAGTTTAAGCTAATATTATTAGGTCCTAAACTTTATATATTTGTATAAAACTTGTTTCATACAGTCAAGTGGATATCACGTAAACAGGGTATAAGTTAGCCTGACATGTTGTAACAAAACAGCGAACGTTTCGACAAAGAGCCTTCCTCAACGAACAAACAGTACACAAATAAAACGAATATAAAGAAATACATCCAAAGAGTCAATGAAAGCAATAGTAAAAAGAGAGTAGTGTGAGCTTATATATGAAAGGAGAGATTGAGTTTGGCAAAACGGGTGTGTTTTGTTACGTCCTGTCAGGCTAACTCATACCCTGTTTACATTTTATCCATTTACTAATCCGTAAGCCTGATTGCAGTATCGCCCACATTATGTTCACTTTCATACAGTCAACCTTCTCTACCTATTTTTTGTGCCCTTTGAATTTGAAATATTTGACATATCCTTAATCACTTACTTATTAAAATGAAATAAAACAATATACTTTAAATCTAATTTTAGTTTTAGTTTCGTGGCAAAAAGAAATCAAATGTTGTGGCTTCGAGGGACTTATACCCATGTTGAGAAACGCTGAATTAATATATACCATTACTGAAACCTACTCAAGATTATAACACGTCCTCTCCACTCACCAAGTGTGATAAAATGTATCCTCTTCTCCTCAACTTGTCGCCTACTAATCTACTGATATAACACTAGAGCAGGACGAATCCTCTAACGTGGTATAAATTAACTGAAATATTTAACCAGACCAAATAACGGCATTCACTTATCCGAAGGAAATGGAACTTGATTATCATTGTCTGTTACACGCATGTTTCATATCATGCTAGTTGTTAAAGATAATAAACATTGCAAAAAATATTAATGATAACGAAGACGAGATAATTTCAGACAATCAATGCTTCGTGAAAAAAAACAACTTTTGAAACTCTTTATTTTCTTGGTATTATGCTATAACTGGGGAAAAAATTCAATAAAATACACATTTGAGAAAAGAAATTTAATATTGATTTTCCCCAGAAGTCCAGCAAGCGGAGAAATGAATGAAAATGTAGATTTATCTCAAGCAAACACCATGTAAAAGTCAAAACGTATTATGTACTTAATGTTTTGAGCTTTATATTTCAGGTCCGGCTGCAGATTCAAAATCCCGGATTTTCATTGGAAAATGTTTTATGGTTATTTCTTGGAAACGGTTTACAGTTTTTATAATAAATTCTGTCTAATGTTGTTTATTATAACGTAAATATCACGGATTCTGTTTTTAAGTCTTTTATATTAACTCGTGGTGTCTGCTTGCGCCCTTGATTGCCTGCTTGCTTGTCACCAAAATGTTGGATCGATTTTTAACCCACTTCCTCGTAAGCTAGCGAGCGGCAATTTAGCAAACAGTTTCGTACCGCTGATAAAAACAATGTATCAAAATTTCAGATTGATCGCATGTACCGTAATTAAATTATTGATTTTTTAGTTTATTTTATTTATTCCTATGTATCATGCTATTTTTTTTTAGATAGAGCGTCGCGGTGCGTATTATATTGAACAACCTTTCTGTCGCGCAATAAGGTGCGTATTTTATTGACAACTCTTTTTATAAACATATTCCTGATCGGTGCGCATTATATTAAACATGTTTTACGACACAACTGCAATTTTGTATTTCTGGATGGTCTGGTGCTGCGTATTATAATGAACATTCTTTTAGTTACGTCTCGTACATAAAGGATTTATAGTGAAAAACTTGTTAAAGTTATATCTTTAATTTTTATATACTATTAAAGGGTTATTCCTCATTCGTGTGTTCCTACTTGTTGCTTCACCTTGTCTCTAACATTAAGAGACATGACTCCAACGCTAGCCGTCAAATTGAAAATAACACCCGGGACAATGGCGGATACTTATGTCAATGTTCCCGATGCTTTAAGATAACATATTGGAATAAAAACTTTAAGAACTGCTGTGCAACCCTATCTGTACCCAGGACCATTTACCCGGCAAACATTCTATTTACAATAATCATTTATCTCCCATTATTCACTTGTTTGTTAGGGGGTTTACAATAACAAGGAACTAAATGACGATATCAGAAGTTAAATTATTACATAACCTCGTGCCCTTCCTGCCACAGAGAAAACTTGAAACGATTTAGTGGGCCTCAGGAGATGAATGTATGGCATAATATATCATCTGACATAAGTAATTTATCACATCACGGGTAAAGACTACCATGGGTGGATAGTTAAGTTATGGCTATAAACAAATAATTACAATTTAAACAAACGAGTTTCATTCTTATTTTCTAATCTTGATCAATGAAAACTTAATCTTCGTAACTGGGATCAAATTTTACACTATATTAGCTCAGCAGTTATCATATTTATGCACTGTAAGTGAGACTACAATTTTAAAATTAGGTATAATTTAAGATTTTCATTACTGATAACATTGGTGTCTGTTATTGCTGATGCCACGATATACGATATTATTGATGTGACAACGAGGTGTTCCCGCCCCCCCTTTTTTTTTCTTGTGTTTTCACTTTTTTTTCTAAAAGAGGGAAATCAATAGACCATAAAAATTAATAGAAAAATCTTTAGCATATGTCAAGGCATTACTTGAAACTAACGCAGTGTTGTAGTTAAGTTATAACTTTAGTACACGCATCTTCTATATAAATTTGGTTACTTTCAGCTTGCTTTAAATGACGAGGTTCTTCTGATATCGTATGCAACGTGATTATTTTAAAGTGAGCTGGCATTTTTAATCGTTTTTAGTAGACAATTTAACGAATGACGACGAATCCCTGTTTAAAAGCGTACTGAAGTATTTTTTTTTAATTTATAAAACACGATTGATTTTAAAGTTTGATTAGCTTTTATGTTTCCTAAACTCAAAACGTTTTGGACAGACTTGAAACCTTTGAATTTTTTCTTTCCCTTTATTCAACATCATTAAAGTTTTGGTGTCCTATAGAACTTGAGCCTAGTATCATGTTTATTTATAGATTTACTGCGCCGTAAACGGCTTGAAGAACTCTGCTTTATTTATTGCGATGGTATTTTGAAGTTGCATCGTGATAAGAACGTGGACACTAAATGAAGGAAAATTCTGCAACGTTCTTTGCAACAGGAATGTGATCTGGAAGATTCACAATCAAACGTTATTGATATTTTAAAAGCGTTTTTTATTTTAATCCTTGCGATTCTACTTGACACGAGTGTTGTCTGTAAATATCAGTTCGTTGGAGAGTATGGTTGAGTTTGAACATCACATAACTGTGCAAACAACGAAAAATATTATTAGTTGGAACACCATACACTTAATTTTTAATATTTAAATTATTGCCATCTAAACTCTAATGTGAAAAACGAGAGTAACCATCTTGTATCATGTCATGCATTATCCCTGGAGATTTTTTTCTAGAAATAAAATACAGTTGTTCAATAGTCAGAGTCAAAAATAATTTGACGGAACTCTTCAACAAATCTTAGCCTTATTAAATGGGGCGAGGGAATGGTAGAATGTTACCCCAACTATCTGGTGGTGACATGCAACCAAAAGTTCAAATGAGGTAAGAAATGTTACACTGAGATGGGGCACAACACCAATGTGAACTCAAAGAAAACACCGGATCCCATATACTGAGTATTCCCTTATTGCTTTCCTGGAACCACTGTTATAAATATTTAACTCTTACAATATTAAATTTTCTAAAACAAATATGTCAGCATCTGAAAGTTATTGCATTGAACAATGCCTGTAACACACTTGTGTATCACATTACACGATTCAAGGGGGGTCACATGACGCGATTCAAGGTGGGTCACATGACACGATTCAAGGTGGGTCACATGACACGATTCAAGGGGTGTCATAACTTAACAGGCTCACTCCCTCTAAATTCTCAGTCTGGTAGACAAATCATTTCATTTCGCTTTATAGTCCATTTGAATGGAGTGGTCTTTTAGATTTTATATTTTTTTAATTTAATTTTAAATAATTTTTATTTTTATGTGTTTGATAAAACTTGCCATCAAATATCATCACATTTTTCATAACTGGAAAATAGTTGCCTCTAACTATTTATCACGAAGGCTATGAAGATAAGTTTTTTTTTAAAGACTCATTAAAATGTAAAACCTTAACAATTGTTTACGTGCTTTGTAGTCATATGTCTGAATGCTTTAATGTTATAAAAATTATAGTTTAGTTTAGACTTGAACTGACATCCTTCCAAAAAAGAAGGCAAGTATTTCACTCATTCGATCAACTGCCAGACAATTTTTCAGAAACACATTTTGCGGCTAAAAATTTCCTTGCGGGCACATACATTAGTATGTTAGTAAATTGAACCTCAAAACACTAAATTGTTTTTGACAGTTTCGAGCCTTGGAAGAGGTAAAACAAAAGGTTGGTTAAATACCATAAATGCTTTACCGTTCTTTATATATAAACTAGTGTATCACCGTCAAAAATTAAGGAAGTTTTCAAAATAAATACACATCAGATTTAAAAATAACGTAATACAGAACTTTCATTTATTTTATTTATTTTAATTTGATACATTTATTATCATATTGAACAATTTTATGCGGAACGTTCGAAAGTGTTATTTTTGGTGCAGCACTATAAAACAAAATCGATCGCAGCGCCACCTAACAGCATTATAATTACATCCATACATACAGACAACTGGAATTATATATATTGATTTTATGTGTGGCTATTATCTATAAAATTGTACGTCATGGTTTATATCATTATCTCTGGTAGTAAAAATTATAACCCCAAACTTCATTACTCCATCACAAAAAACAGTTACAATAACATCAGGGGGAATTCATTATAAACATTAAAAATAATAAACAAATTTGTATTTCAAATTGTCATTACACGCAAACTTAATTTTAATCTTCTTAAATCTGCACTGAAAATGTCACGTATCTTAAATAATTATTCAAATCTGCAACCCAGCTTCAATCATAATTCTTTGTTAAAAAATAATTTAAGCGTGTACACGGTTCTCAGGTACACAATCAAGCAACATCATTGCACCAAACAAAATTTGAACTGAAGAATAAAAAACAGACTTATCTATTTTTATCCCGCATTAATTTTACTGTACCGCCCATTTGACAAAAACGTTGTTAGCCCGATTATCGAACCCGTCACCATCAGATCGGGTTACGATTCATCATACCACTCGGCCACAGTTCCACAAAAATTTCTCTAGTTTAAATTTGTTGCACTCTCTTACAGCTCCTTAAAAAGGTCACATATCATGCTAAACCTATCAATTAGCGCAGCCGCAAAACTCCACCAAATAAATAGTTTTTAACACCGAGACCGACAGTTCAAAGATTACATTATTATTCGGGTCGCTTCTATCTTCTTTCTTCTTATAGATTTTTTCTAGAGCTGCGGAAATGAAAGATTAGTTTCTCTATTAATCGTTCAAAAATTTTATGATTAAATTATTTTTAACGATTAATCGACCCATCACTTACAAATCATTGGAAGTCAAAAGGTAAAAAATAATTTTAAAAAAAAATAGCGGCCGATAAATAATAAATTTCCTTACGATTACACGAACAATTTGGTTTTAAACTATTGACTGACGGGAATGTTCAAAATGTTGATAAAGTTTGCCTACCATGGTTCTAACACTTCGACTGCTTATCAAACCAAATGAAAAGCTATTAAGCTAATGGCAGTAATGGAGTCTGACTCAGAGACAAAAAATGACGACAGCTCTTCTGATGAATTACTGTGTTACAAAATGGAGATAAAAGTTCCTGAATCCATTAAACCCCTACAATGGTGGAAACCTAATTAACACCGATACTCGATAATGTCATTCCTTGCCAAAACCTTTTTGTGCATACCAGTTACCCCAGTTCCATGTGAATGATTGTCCAGCTCGGCTGGTTGTATTGTCAATTATACCCGCTCATCACTTGAACCAAATAATGTCAACATACTTGTCTTTTTGGGTAGTTGGTTAAAAGATGACATATAAAGGAGACATCCCAGTGTTGTTTAGATTTTTAACAAGAACATTTAATAAGTGTTACTTATGACATCCTAAGTTTTATTTTTTGGCTTTAATCGAAATTAACGATTAATTAATCGTTAATTTTTTTAAAGTTAAGTATTAAAGTTATATTAATCGTTAACAGCCCTAATTTTTTCCCCTTCAAACTTTGTCCAATTGTTTAGTAAATGGTTCAACGCTCCCCCCTGCCCCACCCACACATCACAGGATAGAAGAAAAAATGTTAGCTAAACTCGACATTATGGCTACTGACCTCACTCCTCACAAACTATAGCAATTGTAAACCGAGACTGTCACTTGTGATATCAATGCACATATTTGCTTGGCTTTTCTTTTCCATGTCAACATGCCTGGTCGTGGCTGCACTTGTGTGTCGTTTTAACCCGGCTTATTATTCGGCTGAGCATGGTGTGACAGGGCCTGGGTGTTTATTGG
Source organism: Ampullaceana balthica (assembly GCA_944989445.1). Lineage (NCBI taxonomy): Eukaryota > Metazoa > Mollusca > Gastropoda > Lymnaeidae > Ampullaceana > Ampullaceana balthica. The sequence goes on along the minus strand of CALYLW010000004.1, from coordinate 2,805,932 downwards.
ATGTGACACTAAATATAGCGTAATGTCGTATTCTATTCATGTCATGGTTGTTTAGTTACGTGCTTCTATATTTCATTTTGCTTAAACGGTTGTCTGCCAATAGCTAACTCTAGGTCCATATTCAAACCAAAATATTTTATAAAATAGACAACAGATTCGAACATAAAGTTTGTATATAAGGGGTTGAGTGGAGAACGTATATAAATAATGTTGAGTAACAAGTCCTATTCATTTCGCAGGATGACATATTGGTGTTCAAAAGTATCTTACATTTATTTGTTTATTATTCACCTCAAATCTTATGCTCCTCACAATCAATGAAGAAGCCAGTTCTTAGAAGTAAAAGAATTGTACAAGACAGACAATTATGACATAGATTCACCTAATGCTATGCGTGTAGGCTCTTGTTTATTATTCATATATTCCAGGATGTTTCTAAGTCCTCCGATCCTCAAACACATTAGGACGATAGCTATCGACGTCAACACCATTAACAATCGTGTCAAATCCTATCTATTACAGACGCTCCTTCTATACAGAAGATTATTGTGTCCTACGCTAATCCATGGTTTATGTCTAACCTTGCATTTTATTAGAGTTTTTAAATGTTGATAGTGTTGGATTTCCTTGATTCCTCTGTAGCCCATTCCACGTCTGAAATGCGGACGGGAAGAACGAAAATTTGTAAATTTGTGTGTTTTTATTCTTTCATATGGAATAAGAAAGTGTTTTATTCTTATGTTGTATTTCCCAGTTAGAATTAATGTCCTTATAAATTATTATTTTTTTGCTCATTGTTCTTCTACCCTCTAGTCACTAGTGTTTCAAGGTTTGATGCTTTAACTAATGGCGTTAAAATTGTCAGTTTTGAATATTCTCGAGTAATGAATCTGGCAGCTTTTTCCAGAATTTATTCCAGTTTATCAATTTTTTCTGTGATGGATGGGTCCAATACTGAAGATGCATATTCTAGTTCATGTGATGTAGCATTTCAGTTAATAATTATCAGATAATTATTGATTTTTTAAAAAAATGATAATTTAATTGATGACTCTAACAAACGTTTCAAAGCAACTGCCCGCTACGTATCGTCCATTAAACACACGGATAAGCTCTGCTCGCGGAACAGCAACAAATTAGTACGCTACGATGATGGAAGAGCGTTAGAAGCTTTCAGGCATGAACTTTGTCACGTCACGAAGGGTGGCACCCGCTGTTTGGATGGTTTGTAAAATAACTGAAAAGTGCTGCCTGATTTTCTCCCATCTCTCTGGGTGCTTTTCTATCTCAAACAGGAGGTCGACGAGGCCAGGAAAGCTTGTTCCTGCGTAATTGTCGTGGGCGCTCTCAGCGAAGATAACATGCCTGGGGAAGGATAAGTAAAGTTAAGAAATAATATTTGCATATCAACGTTTTTGATAGGCAACTTAAGATGGGGAAATATGTTACATGATCCTTGCTTCAAGCTATTCTGTTTAATAGCACTATAAACAACAAAGGAATGTGGATAATTACAACCACTACCGATAGAAGACCTTGTGATGTAAAAGATAGATTTCATAAATCAGTAAGTTTAAAGCTGCATGAATGCTTTATGGCACAAATACAGAATAATTTGTATTATTCTTACTGGGTTCTTTTGGCATGTGTAGTGGATACTTTTTGGTCTGCTCAACGGATATATTATGACATGCTAACTAAACATTGAATGACATGCTTACTTTTTTAACGGTCTTTCGGGTAAACCCGCTGGGTCTAGAAATGCACGTTCCAACAGCAAAATTTGGTCATTGGCTGCACGCGTCGCCAGTGGACTACAAAAAAAGCATCAAGTGTCTGTGTGTCAAATGTGACATTGATACAAATTTGTGTTTAAAGTTTGTGATGAATTATACGTTCGAAAAGGTTTTCAATTTTTAAAAGAAAACACAACTTAAGTTTATGTATATGCTTTACAGAACAATAACGGTGAAACTTAAACACTTTCTAGTCTACTATTATATGTTTTCTATCTTTGAATTGGAAATAACCGGAAATGATATCACACTTGGTGAAATTAATCTTATTGATGATATTGGCCTAAACTTTTAAAATAAAAGTCTTTTCAAAATGTTGTTGTTTTTTAAAATTATATTTTCAAGCCAAATAACGCCGTCTAAAACAATACGCAGATAACAGCTGATGTCTCAGCAAACCGGAGTGCTACTGACTGCAATACCACTAATGATGATGATGTTATTTTTTCCTTTCAATTATGTACCGACTATTACATACCCCATCTGATAGAACCTCGTTATTAAATGTACATTTTCAAGATCTCTTTATGAAATTAAATGTTCTCCTGGTTTTAGATATAATATAATATGCTTACTCTTTGGTGTCTAAGGTCTTCAGCCTCGCTTCAAAGTTTCGAACATCGTCTGTAAATCCTTGTACAACTTCTTCAAGGCGGTCTAAATCCAATACGATTAAGAAATAAAGTATAGAAATATGTCAACGTCATGCAGTTTCTTTGTTAAATATTGTGTTTGGTGTAGGTCAAGCTATTTTTACACTTAACATTTTGTGTCATTTTATACTTTGGCCTATGCCCCTCCACGCTTTCTTTTGGTAGAAATCATTTGTTGATCTTATGTATTTAAATATATATTCTCACAATTGTGGAGGTCTCTAAAAAAACCACTCCGTCTATAATATACGTCCTGTAAGGGTCATTTAAATAATAACACCGACGTTCAAATAGTGTGACTACTTCTGACATTGTTAAAATAACTCACCGTAATTTTCCACATGTTTGCTTAGTAATGAGCCGTATTGGTGGTCTAGAATCTGTCTCAGGGTATCCAATCCCCAGGCGTAATTTATAAGTTTGAACGGCAACAGAAGCGAGTCTGCAAGTGACCTTGACATTTCACCTACGACCTTTGCCGTGGCAGCATGGAACTGTGTACATCAAATCATGTAGGACACACTTTACAAAATGTGGGGAAACATGCTATTTAAATATCAATATTGAAAGAAGCTTTTAATTATGTTCGTGTATTATTATTATTAATTTTCTTAAGCATAATACCACATTACAACAACAAATTTAAAAGATAATGTGTATGTAGCACTAATCACCACCACCCCCACCCCCACTCCCACTCCAAAAAACAGCTGAATTATTAACACGGAAAACAAATAAACCATGAACTTTCGTAAAATAATATTTTAACTTCTATAAACAGTTTTATCTTGTTAAGAGTAATGTTAACGTTGTACGCTACTGAAATTCTTCTTTGGCGTGTGCGTGATGGCTGCTACTCACTTGAAAATCTCTGTCAAATTGTTCTTTGACGACATCGAATATTTCGTATTCAGTGTGGTACAAAGGATATGATGGCACATTGTATAGCTTCTGTTGTATAAAAGATTTGATATTTTATCAAAGTGGACATGTAACAAATGACATCAAACGTGGAAATGTAACAAATGACATCAAACGTGGAAATCTAACAAATGACATCAAACGTTAAGAAAAGTTAACACTGATAAGCTTCAAAATTCTGATACACTTGTATTTGAAGAAATACATATTTTCAGTAGACATAATATAACGTACATAAAGTCTGCACGTCAGAAAAAAAGAGGATAAAAATGACATACTAATAAGACGATCTGCTCTGTTATGGACTTTAAAGGGTGGGAAAGTGTTTTGGCTATGGGCAGTACACGGTACTTCACATGCCCTTTCCAAAGTCTACTTTGAGACTGACGTTTTGGGCAAACTGTATGTATATTTGGAGCGGTGGGGACAGGTGGCAAAAGCTTGGTCCACACGCGTGGCAATAGCCCTTACTACGCCCAAGTTTATTTGTTTGCTGGCTGTTAAAAGGATCACTTTCACCACTGCGATAAGCTACTTAATTATTTTTCCTCCACTACCCTTGCCTCTTATTCAGATTTGTGTTAAGCACCTTTGTTTTGTTTTTCTTTTGTGACAAATCCCGTTGAAGCACTGAGTTCAAAAAAATCTAAAGCTTATATTTGTGGATAATTAATTCTTAATAAAAATATATTCATATTCGCATTTTTTGTTACTTTAGTGTGCGTGTGTATGGGAGAGGTAGTGCATATGTGTGTGAGTGTGTGAAAAAACACTCAGGTTTTTAAAATATTAAAATTTAACTATTTAAATGTTTTGGAACAAAGTAATGAGATTATTGTATATACAAAATTAATATATATATATATATATATATATATATATATATATATATATATATATATATATATATATATATATATTTATATTAGGGCTGCGGAAATTAACGATTAATTTCTGCTTTAATCGTTTAAAAAATTTGTCAATTAAAATTGCTTTAATCGATAAAAATTCGATTAAAATTAAAGAAAATATTTATAATATTTTTAAAAAAATTTAATTATAAATAATTAAATATTGATAATTAATAATAATTTATATATTTTTACGTACAAATTTCTCCCGCGTAATATTATAATTTATTTTATTAATTTATGTGGACCGGCAGACATCAACTAAAAATATCTGACAGCATCAGCGCAGTTAAATTTAAACATATAACTGGGAAGTTCAGCAACAATGTTGTCTTCAAGCTAACTGAGGATGGCAAAGTCAAGATGGTGAAAATGTTTACTTTGATCACTGCCATAAACAATTCTCTTTTAAAGGATCAAATACATCGCTGACAGTACCACCTTCAGCACAAACATCCGATCAAGTATCAACACATTGTCATACATTTTAGTTCAAAATATTCTTACTTTTCAATGTCTGAGAGACAGGGGAAATAACTCAATTTTTAAAAAAAGTCAATTACCTGTTTTTGTTACTTCCCTTGAAATGTTCAGTTTAATGACGTCATAAATTTCTATTTTTGGCTTTAATCGAAATTATCGATTAATTAATCGTTAATTTTTCAAAAGTTAACGATTAAATTTAACAGCCCTAATATAGATACATATATATATAGATAGATATATATCCATACATATTTGATTAAATCTAAATAAAACGATATTTTATGTCTTTCGTCACTAGGAGATTGTGAAAAATTATTAAAAACATACTTCATTGCTTATCTATATTATATATAGTGTATACCCTGTCGTAGGAGTATCTTAAATCTATAGCAGTGATGCCAGCCCTCTGGAGTAACGACGCGTAGTCACTGCCTGACCCCAGTGTGGATATTCTGAGAAAATAAAGAAGTAAACAACTTTCTATTTTATTTGTATAAAATATTTTATGGCTCTCTACGGTAAGGGAGATAAAATAATAGAACGAATGATAATCCGTAAAATTAACAAACACATTTCAAGATGCTCTTCATGTGACGTTGTTCATTGATTTCCCTGATGTTATAGACTTGTGGCAGTTTAATTGCCTAGTTTACTCACGCGGGAACCAGGTCGTGTTCATGGTCCTCTTGTGGGGTCACCTGCAGCCAAGTATCGTACACAGTCTTCCTTCCGGCCTTGACCTCAGCAGGGTTGGGGTTGGGTACCTGCGCGTGGAATGAGTCAGATACGTGACATGCGGGTCAACGAAACAACTTCACCGTTATTAAATTTAACGGTAATAAGATTTATTGTTAAGGAGGGTTTAATTTATTAAGGAGTAAAAATAAGCGCGTCCGATTACCTGTTTGCTGGCGTCGTATATGACATTGTACATGAGTGGCGTGGATGAGACCCTCAGTGTGTTATTACCTGTATAGAAATTTACTTTTGCAACATTTCCAAACCGGGTTATTACTCTAAACATGGAAACTAACTCTTAACATTAACATTATCTCCCTTAATTCCCAAGACGTTTTGCTCGTCCTTCTATGTAAACAAATTCGGCATGCATTTTTTCATGACCTATACAAATAATGTGAAATGTTGTGATAAACGCAATAAAAATTTTTAAAAATTTAACTTCTTTTTTTTAAAAATTAATCATCAATTATTTGGTTCTCTACATGGAACAAGACCTTCATTGGAGTCTAAAAGTGGGCCATGCAGGCATTAGTTAAGGTAATTATACTTGCGAAATAAGTGTTTTCCTCCACTAATTCTGAGATCAAATCGCCCCATCCGCAAATCTAACTGAAATTAGCCGTCCAAAGTGATGTAAAGATCGTATATAACACTATTATTGTAGCTACTTCATTAAGATTAACCACACTCTTTGACTTCAGGGCTTTTAGATATGTTGCTATTGCAACTAACCTTACTTAACACATACAAACTGACTCATTTCATTATTTGGTGAAGTGTCAAATTTAGTTAATTTATAATAGTACATTATAAACCGTTTATACTTAATATTATTTACGAAGAAAAATAACTCCTCTATCCGAAACATTCTGCACCTCGGGATCATAGGGAACATCAATTTGAACAACGTAAATATACACTGTGAGAAACGGTTTTACTGTCAATGACAAGCGGTGGGCAAAAGAGCGGGAAACGGTTTACAACACGATGACCAACCTTGAACAGCGATGTCCACATTGATATAAGCAACTGCTCTCTCTCGTAGTATCGCTAAGTATTGCTGCAACAGAGGAGTTAGTTTATTGTCGAAGTACTTACTCCTACGCACAATTTGATCACATACGGTTTCTATATTGATATCTTTACATAATGTATTTAACATGTTCCTTATTAGAAATTTTAGATTTATAGCAAACCTCAACACCATCAATAAAAAAGTAACTTTAATTAAAATTGTATCCTCCGATACTTCAATTTAACGACTGTTTGTTTTCAAAGAATCTTTCAGGGTTGAATTACCTATAATCACTCAATACATTATAGTAAATCTTCACATAATATATCACGGTAGACATACCTCTAACCACTCGGTAGATCCTATCAGGCCGTACTCTTCGGCTCCCCATGAGCAGAATACTATCGACCGTCTTGGCCTCCACTTGCCTTAATAAATAAGAAAAAAATATCAGTGGCTTGATGCTTTAATGTTTCAAAGCTTATATAAAGATTGCGAGAAAATAAGTCTTAGTACTTTACCTAAGCGTCCTTAAGGCAATGTCAACCTGATTACACGTCTTTAAATCCAAGGTATCTGCATTTTCTCTTACCAAACCTTCTCAGTTACTCATTGACAGGTGTTTAACTAGCACAGAATCACTATCGTTGAGATCAAGCAGACCATACAGCAATAATAGTAACAAGTCGTTCTCACCTGACTTGACCAGTCCGCCCATAACCCGGGCTAGTTCCATAAGAATTGCGGTACCGCCGGACGGGTCAAGGGCTCCATAAATCCAGGCGTCACGGTGATTGCCAAAAAGTACATAGCGATCTGAAATTCAGGATATGTTTCATTTAACAAAAAATGTAGATGGAGGAGTTAGAAAGGTAAAATATACTTTGTGACAGGGTGTTGGATAGGTGACAGTGTTTTAGCAAGTCGACAAGGTGCTTAAAATGTAACAAGTCATTAGAACGGTAACAGAGTAGTTAGAAAGTTGACAAAAAAATGTGACATTGTGTTAGAGAGATGGCAAGATTTTAGCGCGAGAAAAATCATCTAAAGCTGTGTTTCGAGCCGGTTGTAATATTGGTTAATATCTATATCAAAAATAATTAGCTGGCTTGTCTCTATAACATTTATTTGTTTACAGACCTGGCTCCAATGATCCCTTAATAATACCAAACACGTTCTCAACCTTAACTCTTTCGTTTCTAGAGGTGACATGTAGCTGAATCCTCCTATGGAGAAAGAATAGCTTCAAGGACATATATACTTTTTGTAATCTACGTGTAACTTTATTATTGTTTTGAGAGTAGACAATAAGTATTTAAAATGTAACTCGCCGCCTTTTTGGGTATTCGCAATATATTGGCAATCACAGATTATTTATTACTAGATAAATATGTTGCATCTAACATCAGCAATTCAGGTATATGTATTTCATTACAAAGTATCTTTAGGATATAATACTATCATTTGAATTGCACAAATATTAAGTTATCATTGAGTCATAGGAATACAAGAAACTATTTGGGACGTTAAATTAAAGAGTTATTTTAAGCAATTTATGTAATACGAAAAACGCATACAAATTATGCTTTGCGACGATGTATTTTCTAATAACTGATAAGATTGTGTAACAGTCTGTAACTTACATCCCGGGTTGTGTGAATCCTGGACCGGTCCTGTAGGTCAGATTTAAAGCCCCTTGCCAACCAGAGGGTACAATGGACCCATTCATGTACCTTTACAGATATTATCAAAACTTTTCATAAACTTTTAATTTAAAAAAATGGTTTCGGTACTGCAAAAATCCATAATGATTTAAGTTTGGGTTGCGCAAGAATTTTATATAACAGACAACTGAGTCCTCAAGGTAGCTAACTGCAAGGCTTCAAAACAATTATAATTGGAGTTATTTACTTGTGATCAACAAGGTAATTTGTTCAAATAAGACAACTTTCTATTGTTAGTATTTTCTTCATATCAACAGATGAGTTAATGGGGAAACGTGTGTGATCAACAGTTTAATTCATTTTAAACGGAAATATTTTGTATTATGATGTTATAACAATGTTTGTATTGTTTGTTTATTGGTGCTTGTTCGCTAACGAAATAAAAATGTTGCATCAATCGATTTTGAAAGCAGTTCTTAAAAATTATATTTACATACCTGATAATATTATAGGCTGCACCGTAGCCAATAGGATGAGAAGGGATTTGCGGCAAAGGTGGGTTCACCTCATTTTCAGGGTAACGAAACGCTAAATCTGAGAAGAAATATCGTGGAATTAACTAAAGCTCTCTAAAATAAGTTTTTTTCCCCATTGCCTGATCTATGATGGTTTTTTTTTATATTTCATTAATATCAATTTCGCCCGATAAAAAATTTTGATTTTTAACATGTGTTATTAAAAACTACGATGAAGTACTTCCATTTTTTACACGCTTTTATTTAAGTCACAATGTTTGTATGTTGTATCCATCCATCCTTCCATCCATCCATCCTTCCTTCAAAACTTGAAACGTAAAATTATACCACTTCTGACGGTTCGAGAGATCTAAAAATTTTACCACAGATAGATCTTGGATGACAATGCATTGTATCAAAGTTTCAGATCGATCGAATGTACCGTATTGAAATTATTGTATTTTTAGTTTATCTATAGTCTATATATAAGCATCGGTACCCGTCTGCTTTGTTGACATCCATGAGTTCACCACGTGAACACCACACAGTGGTATAAAACGTTGGGCGGGCGCTTATGAGGTGTTTTGTATAAAAAAAAATAGTGGTAAAAAAGATGTGTAGGCTTCAGACGTGAATTTTAAAGAGTTTTTATTATAAGTTTTAAAAAATAGCTGTAAAAACAAAGTTTTTGACTATAAATCCCTTATATATGAGACATAACTAAAAGTAGTGATTATGTTAAAAGCGTGTCCTTTTTAAAAAAGATTTTTAAAATATGTATTCCATTTATAACTGCATAATGGCATTTCACGTCCAGTATAAACGGTAGGTAATGTCCCCCTTAAATTTTAGGAAAATGGCCGCCTCTATAATCGTTAGGTAAGGCTTTTATCAAAAGTTATGTAATGGCGACCATAAATTTTAGGCTGTCGACTCGATTAACCTTTGCGCCTATATAACTGTTAGGTAATAGCCCCTAAAACATTAGACAATGGCCTCTATAAGTTACACGATTTTTTTTTAACTTAATAAATTTTAAATTTCATTCGAGATCTAAAATGACATTTACCAACTGACCATTTGCTGGGTACCCTGGTGTGAGCGGGTCCCCATCACCCATTAAGATGGTGCCTCTCTGGGCTCCATTGGGTGGCATCCACCAAGTTTCAGGGTATACCCTAGGATCCCCAGACTTGATCCCTGTGTAGTCGTCGGGGTCGGTATACATGATGACCCCAATAGCCCCATATGATGCAGCAATGGCGACCTGAACGGAAAAAAGTAAATATATCTCTGGAAATAGTTTGATTTATAAAATTTTAACTACTAAATACAAAACTACAAAATAAATCCTGCAGTCATTAATATTATTGTCAGTTTAGGTGGTATTTTTGTCCAGTATATATTTTACGTGATCGAAACATGAGGGTAAAACGCCCTATTTAATTAAAGAAGTAACGCTTGTTGAAAGTTAATTTTTATTATTCAATTTTTTTTTGAGTATCTTATTTTACTATTAGTCTTAAGTGTTAAGATGGACTGCAGTGCGTTGCTGAGTAAAATTATTTCTAATATTTAATAGAAAATGTAAAAATATAAGCAACTAGATACGACCCGCGGCGTAGCATACGCCGCAGACTAGCTCATAGTAGTGCAAAGAAAAGGGGGAAGAACAGACAAAAACTAAAGCACGAAGATATCAGAATAACGCGAGTGAACCTCGGGAGGGGGTGGGTGGAGGGACCGCCGACTGTTGGTCTCGAGACATGCGTACTGCAGTTAGCTACCTCCTGCCCCAACCCTGCACCACCCTAGCTTGCCAACCATATACTGTGATTTGCCGACCCTAGCGAGGGTCATTCGTCATGCTTATTTGCACTCGTCTTGTGCTTGTTCTGGTCAATTTTATATATAGATTCCAGAGCCTAAATATTATGTCTAAGTCATACAGTCATAGCAAGGTTAACCAAATTAAATTTTAAAAAAGAGAGCACGTTAAATATAAGCATCTTGCAATCTGTGGCATAAATTAGTAGTCTATATGAAGCGCTTCTTTAAAAAGTTTAAGCAATAAAATATGATTTTCGAGCGTGATTCACAATGTCTCTGTATGTACATGTATATGGGAGTAAATCCCACGAATCGAAATGGCCTTCGCGGCGTGTTTCGAGAGAACGCACATTTTCATTGTTGCAAGAACTCACTTTATCACCTCTAAACAGCCTGCCGTATTTGACCAGGACGAGGTGACCAGTCACGTTGATGCCTTGTTTCAGAAGTCTCTCATACTCCTCGTGGCGACCATAGCCAGCGAAAACAATCTGTCCCTGTAAGTGAGAACAAAGTTTAACAAAACAATATAGATAAGATCCTTCACATGTTAGCAACACAAAAACTCTTTTATCCTGGAATTTTTCAAAGTAAACCCAACATCTAAACATAATATCTTAACAACGTCTAAACATGGCATCCAATCAAATTTTGCATTTAGTAATTAAAACTTAAAATTTTCTGTTAAAAATAAATCAATTTATTCTATGACAAAAAGTTAATTTAAATTATTAATCAAGTCATATTTGAATGTTAATAAAAATGAAAAAAAAAGTTGTTTCTCTTTTAAAGATGAGGCCCAGCTGCAGGTGAGGAATGTAGAATCTCGCATGAAAAAGCAGAAAATAATTTTTTAGTCACAACATAAGTAGTCACACAGGGGGACTCAGAACTCAGAAGTTTTATTGATATTTATTGTGATCGATTTTGGGATTTAATGTGAGATAAAATTTGATCAATTAACACAAAAGTTCTGAGTCCCCCTGTGTGACTACTTAGTTTGTGACTAAAAAATTATTTTCTTATATCTTAGACATAAATAAAAAGTATTGATCATACTTAAACGCGACAAACATTTACAGACTGAGATTGCCTTAACTCCCCTTTGCTATAAAACGGAAAAGGGGGGGGGGAGGTATGGTCACGGATGGGTGAAATTAACTCAGCGTGACGCGTAAAATGTCAATAAAATCAGTTATATAGAGATAAACTAAAAATGCATTAATTTTATTACGGTACATTCGATCGATCTGAAACTTTAATAGCTAAATCCTCCCCACAAGCCAAACCTACTGTGAAAATTTCAGCACTCTAGCAAGTCAAATAACGTGTTTACGAGCGTTTTGAAAAAGTTGACGACGGATCCGGAAGCGTTGACGACAGATCCGGAAGCGTTGACGACATATACAGATCCGGAATCGTGCACAAATTAATAGGATATGGGCCTCAAAAATACTATTCCATAAGACAATTGATCTTGATTCTAGAAACTCTATTGACTATTGAGGGTAATCACCGCGGATCCCTATTGTCATTTTCTGCGTTTTGAAGATGGCGCTTTAACCATCTCAGGATAGATGCGGCCCCTTACTAATCTTGAATATGACTTAAATAAGGACATGCCGATTATGATACGTTCACTGACTTTAGACTGTTGGACTAAGAACCACCGGTCACCAGGAGAGACAAATTATCACAGTAGCCACTGACCTCTACGAGTCTGTTAGCAGAGTAGGCATGAAAGGGCGGCACAGCATCGGGTGCATGTGATAGGTCACTTTCGTCAGTCACAGAGTCGTAGATCACGTGACCGGTCTCGTTGATGAGGCGAACACTGTTGGGTGTGGTTTCGCTGGGGTACGACAACAGGACGTCGTAGGGCGTGGTTTGCACCAAGAGACCGTTGTCTTTGAAGTGCTGCTGTAGTAGTTTGACCAGCTCAAAATCGTTCGGTCTCCCGGCGATGTGGGGTTTTCTGGTCAGCATTCTAGACGTCGAGTTGTGGAATTAAAATTCATTAACTACTAACAACATTGAATTACAACTTGCAATGAGTTAGAAAGAGCACACTGTAGGCGCTGACAAATATTTAGCCTGCGATGTTTATATAGATAAGGACAGCTTTGCAATGGACAATGAGCTTTGGTGTATTTGTTAGTTTCAATGTGAAATGTTACGTTTGATTAAGGGTGTAAAATAAATTGTTCAGTTCCCAAATTTTCAGGAAAGTAGGCTAAGATGCCTTCCATAAATTACGTCATTTTCTGAGGGAGGAAGTTGGTCTAAGACAGTTAAAGTTTAGGACAGGAGACGGGGTAAAAATTTAATGTGAGGTCTGTTTTTTCATGCATATGCTACAGAAAAATTTGTTTGTTAGAGATAGCGATGCCTTTCACGACTATTAGACACATTTTACGGATGATACCATAAAACGTGAAAAAAGGTGGTGGCGAGGATTCGTGGCGCATAGTGATGAAGGGAGAGTGTGAATTAAAAAATACAAATAGCAAAGAGAACTGTATGGACGTCTCCATAGATACTTTAAAAAATTAAGTGATAAAAAAGTTACACATCAAATAAGATTTACTTTTAGCATATTTCAAAATGTCATTCCATCTTTGACGAACAATTTTTTCACCCAAGATACCGTTTCCTATCCTTGTCTTATTTGTAAAGTAAATTAAATGCCTAATGTATTAAAATTGTTCTTACCCGCATTGCATATTACATACGACAATAAGCGCAGGCTGTCTCTTGAATGACCTTGAGCTACAACTCTTTGTACGAATTTGATCAAGACTCACCTCAAGTTCTCTTCTATCCTTTTAGGATCTATCCCATCCATGATCAGCTGGGAGATTGCCGGGTCAGCCTCACTGACCAGCCTGTTCTGTACCACTGACTGGACATCGCCACCTGTCTTGCCAATTCCAAACTTGCCGACCAGTAAGCCTATGCCCAGTCCAGCGGCAGAGAACAGAAAAATGATGACGGCGAGCTGCACCTTGTTGATCCGGACGCCGGGCTTGTGTCCAATAATCTCATCTTGTGATCCGCTGAGGTAAGTAACGTGCTCCTGTGTCATTGTTTAGATCGCCAGGTCAAATTTCTGCGGAAATGAACAAAACCAGGCGTAAAATAAAACCGTCGTAGTGTGTGTGAGAGAGAGAGAGAGAGAGAGAGAGAGAGAGAGAGAGAGAGAGAGAGAGAGAGAGAAAGAGAGAGAGAGAGAGAGAGAGATAGAGAGAGAGAGAGAGAGGAGAGAGAGAGAGAGAGAGAGAGAGAGAGAGAGAGAGAGAGAGAGAGAGAGAGAGAGAGAGAGAGAAAATAAAGCTTAACTGTGCTCAATATTCAAAGAAATGCCTTCTTTTCTCTTCAACTATATGATGTACCGCCACCTCACGTTTTCAAGATATTAAAGAAATATTAAGATATCTTAAGGGCAGTCGCCACTCGCCACAAGTAAAGCGTAGACACAATTATGCAGAGGAGGATACACACAAAGATGGAAAGATGGAGTATTTATAGAAACAAACACATCAAAATATCATTTAAATGACGATGTTCTGGCTTTATGGTCCAGCTCCTGATGATGTCTCGGGGTCCAATGAAAGAATCCGCGATTTACTCCTGTACCTGACTCCCAAATCTTGCTCCATTAATTTAAATGAGCCTACCGAAATTGATTTTATTTTCATGTCTCTAGATAAATTTATAAATTTATTAATAAAAACAGAAAATTTGAAACTATTTTGATGCCTGTTGAAGCCCCTATCCTATTAACTCGTGAAGGATCCGGATTCAACGCATCCGGTTCTGTTGTCAACTTTTTCAAAACGCTCGTAAACACGTTTTCGGACTTGCTAGAGAGCTGAAATTTTCACAGTAGGTTTGGCTTGTAAGGAGGATAAAGCTATTAAATTTTCAGATCGATCAAATGTGCCGTAATTAAATTAATGCATTTTTATTTTATCTCTATATGTAGCGACAAGCTTTTGTTGACATTTTACGCGTCACGTGAGTTAAGTTCAACCATCCGTGACCAAAACGTATTCCGTTTTACAACAAAGGGTATTTAAGGCAATCTCAGTCTGTAAATGTTTGTCGCGTTTAAGCATGATAAATACTTTTTAGTTATGTCTCATATATAAGGGATTTATAGTCAAAAACTTTGGTTTTACGGGGTTGTTTAATTCAATCCCTTATATTAACTGCCTTTGTTTTTACGGGGTTGTCTAATTCAATCCCTTATATTAACTTCACCATCGTCTCTTGGGTTCGTAGGCGGTCGGTCGGGCGGAAAAACAAAAGTAAAAAATGACACACTTCCCGTGATGCATGGTCGTGTTGTGTATATGATATGTGTAGTGTGTATAGAAAATCATTCCAGATAGAACAATCGAAATCATAGAATGTCTTACATAGACAATCCATGTGTTTTGAAAAAAATATTTTCTCTGCTAAGTGGATCAGCGCACATATGGAAAGGAGTTAAGAATGTGTACGTTTATATTATAGAAAATGTCAAATTTTGCTCACAAATTTCGTCTCTAGATGAACTTGGCTAACAGGACATTTAACAGGACTTTATGAATGAAATTAAGCTTTACAAATTGTTTGTGTTAGTTGATCAAATTTTATATCTCACATTAAATCCCACAATCGATCACAATAGATATCGATAAAACTTAGAGTTCTGAGTCCCCCTGTGTGACTACTTAGTTTGTGACTAAAAAATTATTTTCTGATTTTTCATGCGAGATTCTACATTCCTCACTGCAGCTGGGCCTAATTCTTTTTTAAAAGTTTTTTTTGTTTATTTTATATATATTAAGATCCGAATAGTGTTGGTGAAACTCACGCTTACAAACGCGAGAAAACAGACTCAAATGGCCCATATTTTTCTGTTCTAGCGGGAAGATCAACTCATAGTCTTCCAGTTTTTTTTTAATGATGGAGGGTAACTTAGAGCTACGAGAAAAGTTGGGCGCACATCTATGTCAAAGGTGCATAACTTATAGATCAAAAAGACTTAGGTGCACAACTATTTTTATCAACAAGAGAAGATTGATTTAATCTTTATAGAGGCATATTACTAAAAAAAGAGAGAAGAGTGAAAATATCTTATATATCTCGGTGATAGCAGCATTTCCATGGGACAAAACCAGGCAATCAAATATCCATTTAACGTAACAGATCACAAATTTAATAACACATCTAAAAACGTATTGCTCATCGTAAGAAAATATCGCATGGCCATGGCGAATGGGGAATTAGGTGACGCCTTTGCGTTAGGGTTCTGTTGAACAAACATCATTATCTAAGCTTGAATTTTATAAGTGGCATTTAAAAACGTTTAAGTGATATGGGTCGCAATGTGTAGTGCTGGAATATTTAGATTATAATATTAATGACTGGAATGCGCTTTATAAATATGGACATTTATCTATAAAATGTTTATATGCATATAACATAGAATATGAGGTACTTCGTAATTTTGTTTTCAGATCCCAGCTAAATAAATGCGAACGTTTCAATTTTAGCAAGTTTACTAGATTTGAGAAATACTTCTCTGAGAAGCTTGCAAGCAAAATTTGAAGACAGATCGTTGTAAGTGGGAGAAAAGGAAGATATCTATGTAGTCTAATTAAGTGAAGAAAATAAACATACTGAGGAATATAGTAGAAGAATGCGCTTGAGTTATTAAAAGAAATAAACAGTCATAGAGAGCGGAGTTGTACAGTGATAAATAAATACAACTATGTAGGCCTATTAACTGAGAATCCAGAAGACTTCAACTATTATCTTTTAAAACACAATACCTTGACCAGAGGCGTAATTTTGTTTTGCCATTACTTCTATTTTGATTATATTACTTCAAGAAACTGGATTGTTTTATCTTAGTATTACCGTGATAATTGTTTATCATGTAAAGAAACCGCAGGCTAATTTTATGAACGCAAACGTTCTTGTATTTTGTAAATGAAGAAAACCATGACATGTTTAAGTATGTCATTAGGTGGGACGCTCTCCGGCATTAGAAATGTTAAATATCAAAACACACCCATGCATCAATTTAACACGTCCGTGCAGCACTTAAACGTTAAGTTTATGTCCTAATTAGTATTCTCCTTAGCTGTCATCTGACACAGCTTTAAGTTGACAAAGTTCTTTAACGAGGCAGCCTATGGCCCTTGATCGACTCGTCTGCATGGAGACCAAACTATCCACATCCACATTACTGGTTGATACCTTCACGCCAACTATACAGTTGTAACTAGCTTAGTGTTTCTTTTCCTTGAAAGTGGTGTTTGTGTTCATGAATATCCTTCTGATCTATATGTTACAGGCAAAGTGTGAAATTCAGGCATTCTATAGAATGCCTAGGCAATGAATAGAATGCCTGATAGTTTCAGGCAAAGTATGAAATGATTGATATTTCATACATTGCCTAGGCATTCTATATAATGCCGAGTTGTCGTCCGGCAAAGTATGTAATTGGCCTATCCCGCCATTTTTCCAGCCACTGGTGTTGGCGGTGGCACTTTGGTCGTTGCTTGATCATGGCGATCGAAGCCTGTGAGTGTTGAAAGTTATTGTAAGACAGCGTTTAGCCGGTACGAGGTTCCACTTCCAAATCACAGACAAATATTGGCAAAATTTTTCTCACGACATCAGTTTATATCATCCGGCTGAGATTCCACAGACGTTCTCCCATACCGTTTCCCCTTGGATTGCTGTGTGACCATGTCGAAAGAGAAGGTAGTGCTGGGGAAAGGAATCACGCCATGTTGACATGCAACGACGGTTCTACGATGCATTATCTAAAGTAAGAGTTAATGATCATAATAAAACAAACCCGTAAAAACAAAGTTTTTGACTATAAATCCCTTATATATGAGTCATAACTAACAGTATTGATTATTTTCAAACATTTACAGACTGAATCTGTCTTAACTCAACTTTGCATCATAACCCTAGGGGGGGGGAGGGGTGGGTGGGGGGGGGAGAGGGGAAAAGTCTGGTCACCGATTCGCTTGACCGAGCTCAGAGTGACACGTAAAATGTAAACAAAAGCGCCCGTCGCTTCGTTGGGTCGCCTCAATGCGTCAGCTCAAAATTTCACGTGGCAAAAAAACAATAACAAATCGTGAATTTAAATTACATACCTCATATAAGGATAAACTAAAAATGCATTAATTTAATTACGGTATGTTTGATCGATCTGAAATTTTGATACGATGCATTGTTAGGTCAGTGTGTGCCAAATTTCAGTTCGATCGGATCATGGGAAGTGGGTCATTTTTGACTTCAGTTTTTCCGCCCGCCGAGCCCAAGACAGACAGACAGAGAGAGAGAGAGAGAGAGAGAGAGACAGAGAGACAGAGACGGCGGTGAAGTTAATATAAGGGATTTAAAAAACAAACCCGTAAAAACAAAGTTTTTGACTATATATCCCTTATATATGAGACATAACTAACAGTAGTGATTATTTTTAAACATTTACAGACTGACACTGAGTGATGTCCCTTGTCTTTAATAAATGGGGGTGGGATGTGAGGGGGTGTCGGCACGACGGTCGTCGTCAACATGACGGTCGGCGTCAACTCAAACTCACGTGGAACAGGAATTTAAAAAAAAACAGTGAATTTTGAATTACATACCTCATATAAGGATAAACTAAAAATGCATTAATTTAATTATGGTACGTTCGATCGATCTGAAATTTTGATACGATGCATTGTTAGGTTCGACGGGTCCGTGTGCCAAATTTCAGTTTGATCGGATCATGGGAAATGGGTCATTTTTGACTTCTGTTTTTCCGCCCGCCGAGTCCAAGACAGACAGACAGAGAGAGAGAGAGAGAGAGAGAGAGAGAGAGAGAGAGAGAGAGAGAGAGAGAGAGAGAGAGAGAGAGAGAGAGAGAGAGAGAGAGAGAGAGAGAGAGAGAGAGAGACGCCGGTGAAGTTAATATAAGGGATTTAAAAACAGCGTTTTTTAAGCCGAAACTGTTACCAACAATTGGTGGACGATGTGAAAATGGCTTAGACCACCATTAAGGAAGAACCACGGGACTATTGGCTGGTGAAACACTATGATGTAATGATGTTAGAAAATAAGAGTAAGTTGATCTACCCTGTTAAAGAAGGCGTGAGTGCTATTCTGTTTTACGTCGCGGATTCCGTGATATTTGACGTATTTCATAAGGCCCATTTGGCCATTGGTGATGGAGGACGGGACAGAATGATGAAAGAACGTTCACCCAAATACAAGAACGTTACCCGTCATGATATTGAACTGTATATTAGTCTTTGTGAACATTGACAGAAAAACAAAAAGGCGTCAAAAAAGTCATTGTGGTCTAGCCAATGGCTTTTCCTGAATTCAACTCTCTTTGTCAGGTCGATCTCATCGACTTTCAATCACATCCTGATGGGGAATACACGTTTATAATGGTGTATCAAGATCATCTCACCAACTTCGTAGTTCTCAGGGCATTTTTTAAGACAAAAAGGGCACAAGAAGTAGCATACCAGCTCGTAGACGTTGCTTGGTGCTCCAATGATTCTACAGTCCAATAACAGCAGGGAATTCTAAAAAAAGGTGGTAATAAAGCCGCATAAAGGAGTACTGGCCAAGCTTAGAGATCGTTCATGGTAAACCGCGCCAAAAAGCCAGGGAAGCGTCGACAGAGCTAACCAGGACATCGAAAATATGATGTGTGCTTGGATGCAAGATGAAATAACTGGCCACTGGAGTGAGGGGTCACGGTTCATCCATCTCAAGACGAACCGAGATTTTCATTCTGGGATTAAACGATCACCATACAAAGCTCTCTTTGGCTGCAGAGCTAAAGTAGGCCTCACAATGTCCCTACCTGGCGGTGATTTACAAGAAGTTGAAACAGAGGAAGACCTCGAAAAAATAATACAGAGCGTACATCATGTGCTTTATTTTGTAGAACTTCCACTTTAAAATACGTAATTATCAATCAAGTCTTTTGTTGTGCTCATTTTAAACTTTGCCTAAACAAAATCCGGCATTCTATAGAATGCCTAGGCATTCTATAGATTGCCTAGGCAAAGTATTGAAAAGTTATTAAAATTTCATACTTTGCCTGAAACCATCAGGCATTCTATAGAATGCCAGATTTCACACATTGCCTGTAACATATACACTTATAGATACGGTTATGTGGGGACGTTGGGTAGGGGGGGCGGGAATTACACAGAGGAAATAACAGAAAGAGCTGAAAAAATGATGTCATTTGGAAGAATTAATTATTTAGATTTCAACCTTAAACTGTAATTGAAACCACTATCTATAAAATTATTTAAATGATCCCTTTCT
Organism: Ampullaceana balthica; assembly: GCA_944989445.1. Taxonomy (NCBI): domain Eukaryota; kingdom Metazoa; phylum Mollusca; class Gastropoda; family Lymnaeidae; genus Ampullaceana; species Ampullaceana balthica. The sequence continues at coordinate 2,786,049 of CALYLW010000004.1, read as the reverse complement.
ATGTATTATATCAGGGGTTGCCAGATCTGTAGTAACTGAGAGCCATTTTAAAATATTTAAAAAATTGTTGAGACCCACATTGAAGCACTTTGGTTGATTAAACCGGTCTTTGAAATCTTTCAGTAATCCTTGTAACATATACTTCATAAATTGTACGCGAGCCGCAATGTGAACACAGAAGCGCCGCATGCGGCTCACGACCCGCGGTTTAGCCACTGTTGTATTAGATGAATCAAGAGTTTATTTTGATTAGCACTTTCAATATAACAGTAGTGTCTAGAAACGTCATATAATATCGTTGAAATAATCAAAATCTATATACCTGAGGCGCATACAAAATATATATATTTACACGTGTACAAGATACAATAAATATGTAAAAATGTTAAATGCGAATAACAAGCTAAAGTTCTTTGGTTCAAAATAACAAGACTGATAATTAAAGATCAGTAAAGTATGGAAGTAGATAAAAAGAAACTAAATGTGACGTCTGGACTCTCGTACGCGGTCAATGTCCTAGGAAGGACCACGGACAACGATTAATATAGAATGCTGTTACTCAAAGACGAAAAGGAAGAAAAGGAAGAAAAAGAAACTGAAAAGCTAACAACACATGAGTATGTGTTATAGTAAACTATCAACAATTTATTTACGAAAACAACTGGTGGATTTTAATTTTAAATATTTTCATAAAAATAAACTAAAAATAAATTATTATTTTTAAACGCTTTTATTTTACACGCTTTTATTTAAGTCACAATGTTTGTATGTTGTATCCATCCATCCATCCATCCTTCCATCCATCCATCCTTCCTTCAAAACTTGAAACGTAAAATTATACCACTTCTGATGGTCCTAGAGATCTAAACATTTTACCACAGATAGATCTTGGAAGACAATGCATTGTATTAAAATTTCAGATCGATCGAATGTACCTTATTGAAATTATTGCATTTTTAGTTTATCTATAGTCTATATATAAGCATCGGTACCCGTCTGCTTTGTTGACATCCATGAGTTCACCACGTGAACACCACACAGTGGTATAAAACGTTGGGCGGGCGCTTATGAGGTGTTTGGTATAAAAGAAACAGTGGTAAAAAAGATGTGTGGGCTTCAGACGTGAATTTTAAAGAGTTTTTATTATAAGTTTTAAAAAATAGCTGTAAAAACAAAGTTTTTGACTATAAGTCCCTTATATATGAGACATAACTAAAAGTAGTGATTATGTTAAAAGAGTGTCCTTTTTAAAAAAAGATTTTTTAAATATTTAATTGTTATTTCTTAAGTTAAAAAAAAATCAAAGATGGCTAATTACATTTATAAGTTCTCTAACTCACACACGCCCTTGCAACACAAACTTACAACATACGCGTGTGCACGCGCACACGTTCATTATGTAGATATTAAACATAACATTTTAAAAGTAAATATTCACACTCAAAAAGAGAAATGAATGCAATGCATGCATACACAGTAAAAAAAAATATTGTTATTCCTCTAAGTACATTTAACTAAAAAAAACATTTAGTATTTTCAAAAAAAAATAGTTCGAAAAACTTTTGCGTGATATGGCATTAACCTTTTTAACCTGTTAAACAAATCAAATAGAGCGGAATTTCACGCTTGCAGCCATCTCTCTGTGCGCGAATTTAATTCATATTTCTTAATAGAGCTTTTTTTTTCATTAAAGTTGTGGCTGGTAGCAGCACTTCTATGTTAACACGGAAACGTAAGCCTAACAATGGGATAGTCTTTTTAAGGTTATGATTATTATGGATAAAATCGTTGGCATATCTTTATGCACGTATGTGAGTCACGTTATTTACCTGACTCGGTCGACGTAGCGTTGAGTAGACTTCGACTCTAACTCTTGTAAGCCGTAATGTCTGGCAGTAATGGATCCACTAAAATGAATACATAACATAAAATCCACGAAGAAAGCTACACAGAGTAGACACTAAAAGCACAAGGCCCATAAAACAGCTGTAAAAAGCGGTGTCAGCCATGACAACTTGGAGTTTTATTTTCGTTAGGAGTTGGAGAATTAACAGTGGGAGTTGTTTTGCGAGCTATGCTCTCTTTAAGCTGCGCGGACGTACAGGTGTCTGACCGACGCCGCGCAGCAGTTTAGAATTACAGCGCAACAAAGTTTGCAATATATTTCACAGAAAATGGGTGCTTTCCAAATCTGCACTAGAAATTTTTTAGTAGTTTGCACTCGAAACAACGAACTTTTAGAGGGAACATTGTTTGCGAGTACAAAATGATCTGAGCAGGCACCGGTTCGCGAATGGTAGTTCACATGGTCCAAGAAAACATGATCAAATGAAACTGTCACTCTACGTTATTATCAAAACGTTGCTTCATCTAGTGGGATTTTTATTTCCCGTGTTTTAGCTAATGGGGCTCTACTTTTCCAAATGCCTGGATCCTATTGTAGGTGATTTAAAATTAGATTGCAAGAGTTGAAGCACGCGTTCTCCTTAAACACATAAACGAAATGATGCTGCGACTACGTAATTATCGATTACGTAACAGAAAAATGACAACTTTTCACACTTTATCCCCAGTCATATGGTAAAAAATTGTTTTATTTGTCGAGTCTTTCATGGCGTTACTAGTGACCCGGAAGTATATTATAATTAATTTGACCTAGTCGTTTATTGAGACGTACTGACCGAATAAGTTTAGTTAAAGCTGAAATATAAAAATAAAACTTTTATTGACCTCATTAATTTGACAGTGAGCAGAGTCCTTACAAACTTGATCTGGCTGCACATACACAGACCACAAGCGATGTTTCTGATAGCACATAGTCTTGTGAAGATAAGATGACCTGTTAGCCCCTCAACTATGTTATAAACAGCACAGCTATAGTGACAACAAAAACAAAGTCAATGCATAGATTGTTCGTTTGTTACCCATTGTGGGATTTTCCGTGACTAAAATTAGATCGTCTGTCTTTTTCTAATTATTACAATAACAATACCCTTTGACAAAAACGTTACTTAGAACGAAAACCGATGTTTACGTCACATTTGACGAATCGTTTCATTCACTATAGGCGTGTTGATGGTCCCGAGAGCAACACATCCCAGCAGTGAGTCGCCACACACCACCTGAGAAAACAAAAAGCAAAACAAACAATAGCAAACAAACAACGAGCTAGAGAGTCGGATTTTGTATCCCACAAATTTGCGTTTAAAGAAGAGCTTTTTTGAAATCTGGTGGTGATGTTTCAGATTTGAATTTGTTTAGCTTTTTCAATAGTAATAGTAAAACTTAGATGGTGAATATTATTTATTGACTTACTAAAATTTTTAAAATTGACTGATACAGTACACAATTATAGCTATAAATATCTTAGAGATGTAACCGCCTCTTCATGACTTATAAACGAAAAGGTAAATAATTTTTTTTTAAATTGAATTAAAATTATTTTTATTTACCTTTTCATCATACTTAATTCGTTATTCAATGAATTAAATTTTATTTTTAAGAAAAAATGATTCAATTTTTTTTACACATCTGTATTAGTTAATGCAATTTTTTTACAAATTATTTGTGCATTTTATAATGTTTTTATGAGGTATAATTTTGAGTTAGCGCAGTTGAACTGAGGAGCCGTAATGAGCGATTTTAACACCAAGATGAAAATAGTGTTATTAATATTTATTTAGACATCCCTGGTCAAACTAACAAAGCTAAGAGCATAAAATTAATCCACTCGTATGATGTCTTTCACATTGTTTCCTTGTTCAACTTCTATAGTTATTTTCCGTGGAATTTTCCAAGCCTATCACAGTGGTGTCTGTCATATAATATATACTGTCGTGACGCTGTCACCTGTGTTTTTAACCCCATAAATCAAACACAGGTGAGAAGGTGAGGTAAGGGATTCCTTTCTGGACGTTGTGATCACTGTTGAAAAAAAAAGAATTGTGAAAGCACTTGCCTCGTGTCTTAATTCCTCACTCGGGGATAAATGGCATCGAATATTTTCGAGTCCCTCGTTGTCAATTCCTCAAAAATATGTTGAAGGCCTGAAGATAATGAATCGCCGATAAACTAGTATCGCCGATTATAGTTAACCCAAAACTCTTTGACTTTGAATCTGATGTATGTAACTCTATTGAAAGCCCTATCCTTCTACCGGGTGTAAGGACATGACATATCGATAATTTTTTGAGATCTGGATTTCATCGAAAATTATTTTTTTTATTTTTATTTTTTTACTTGTAATGTTTGTCTGATTAAATTTTTTTTTAATTTTGAAGTCTCGTGCCAATCTTGATAAGAGCCACGCGGGTGTGATTCTACATGACTTCAGATAGGAAGAGTTCATACTCGAAGTAACTTCAGCAGTGTTTTCCTGGTTAATAGTAAACATTTTATAACAGTTTGAGAAATGGTTTGATTTTATAGGCTGTAGAATTAGAAAATAAAAAATATACACTAAATATATGGATTGCTATGCAAATGGAAAATATCTTTTACAAATGTAGGGCTAAATGTTTTATCAATTTTTTTTTACAGTTTCGTGTTTTCTTATTTTAAGACAATACAATACATAAATTTCGGCATGTGTGAACATCTGTGTCGTTAAACGACGTGATCAATTTCTATGTTGTGTGTTTATCTATTTATGGAGAATTTTTTTCTTTTATGTTACAGTTAAAGCAATTGTCCTAGACTGGCGGGCCAATTAAACAAAGAGGTATTTAATGAAGAAGTACCTCACTTGACCTAATTTTGGAAAGAGACGGTCAGTATAGACAGTGGCGAAAGACTTAAATAACTAATAAGAAAATAAATTAATTAAAAAAGAAAAAAGAAATGGTCTTTGATTATTGCTTATAACATTGTAAAATAGTAGTATTTTAATTTTTTGACAGTTTTTTCTTCCGAATTTAAATTAATTAATCTACATCATTTCATACCCGACGAACAATTTGTAAATATATTACTGTATTACACGTCACTTGAGTTGTTTTAGTTTTACAACCTAATGTCGTCCTTCTTAATCTAGGGAAAATTCCAAATGCATTAACAAGGATTTTTTTAAACTTTGAAACAAACTCGTTAAATATACTTCAGTGAGTAAGATTTCTTACTTGCGTAACCTGATTTCTACTTATGTTATAGTTAGATCTTTCTGATAAATTATCATTGTATCATAATTTCAATTCAATTTTCTCTTCATATTTCTTTATTTCTTTAATTTTAAATTGCTCAAGAATAGTTGCTCAGTTTTCTATTTGCTATCTAGACTGCCAGAAAACAATTATACACAGCATCAATGAACGGTTTTTAAAAATAAATAGTTTATTAAATCTTTATCTTACGTGATAACTAGACTGTCAGAAAACAATTATACACAGCATCAATGTATGGTTTTTAAAAATAAATAGTTTATTAAATCTTTTTTTTCTTGAATTTACAAAGTATACTTACATATATACATTAGATAAGAGTATATTAAATGCAAACGATTGTTAAATAAATCAAGACACAGAAATGGAATGTAATATATTATTTTCTTATTAATATTAAAGAGTTGGAATGTGAAATCGAATTAAGTCTTTTTAACTGGCAAGGAGCGTCTGTTTAGTAGGACAAGATAAGACAAGATAATATTTAATTTTTTTAAAAACTTGTTAATTGCAGACATGGGAACCATAATCCAAATTTCATCTTGAGTAAATGACCACATTTATTAAATCATTTTAAAACATACACTAAATATAATGTTTCAAATGCACTATTTTCTGTTTATGATACGAGAATTATGTCTCTTTCACACATCAATTAAACTGAGTTTCTGGAAATCCTTCATGAAAGTCCAGATTTACCCTTGTCCCACAACCCCAAAACAACCCTTTACACTGATAAATACACAACATAACAGTTTTATTTCTCTTCAGTCACATGTGATATTTTTTTTTACTGTAAACGTGTCCTCGTTCATGTTTTTTAAATTTTAACATTTCCAGTACATGCGAAACTATTACATTGGCTAAACCGTGATCTTCAATGAAGTTATCACAAGTCTTAAGAATCATTACTCATTATGTTGTATTTATTTATACTGCCAAAGGCTGATACATATATATATATATAATTAGGGGACTTTCGTTTTAAAAAATAATGTTAGTCTTCTACTTAGTTTTCCTCCATTAAGGCATATTAAAGGCCCTGGACTCTCATATTTCAGGATTGCAATACACTTTCATATCCTGAATGACAAGGAGAGCATTGGATTAAAATACATCACTTATTATTCAAGTGCCCTGATTTTGATTCAATCCTCTTTTTGACTCAAAATTTATTTCCACCGATGTAATAGCCCATATGATGTCAATGATACTTTATACCTCAAAAAAGTCTTATTTTAAACTTTAACATTATGGCTGCATTAAACGCAAAAAACTGGCTGAAAAATTTAGTTTCAATTTGCGTCTCGAGCTCGGTACGAGTCCTCAGAGAAGAGGCTCTCCTTTACATCGCCGTTGTCTCTGCTCTCTTTATTTTCTTTAGAATTCTGCAAATAAAATCATATCGATATATAAATTGGTTTTAGATTAAAAACATCAAGTAATGTGATATTTGGAAAGAAACGAATAATGAAAGAAATCCTGGAATAAAATTGGTTTAAAAAGGGGACATAATCTTATAAATTGAACAAATAATAGAGCCAAGCGGTTTCTAGAGTTGCAGACCAAGTGATCACTAGGACCCAGAGTGTGGAATGTGACTGAAAGAAGAGGAACAAGCTAATAAGAAATTAAATTAGTTGGGAAAATGTCGTGTTTTGGAAGAGGGTCTATTTTTCGCAATAAACCTATAGGATAAATGATAATATATAAGAGGCTTGCCATTTTGGGGAGCTGTGAAAATAAATAATATATATGTACACTGATAAAAGAACATAATTTTCATATATGAATTATCTATCCCTTTCTCACCCAAATCTACAGTTTGCAGTAATGAAATTAGATTTTTTAAAAAAATTTGGAGACCAATGAAGTATTATCATATTTCAATTTGGCTATCGTTATTTTCATAATTAAACCTAAATTTCCATCTTTCAACTTAATTTTTTTTAAACTTAAATAATAACTCTAAAAAAAAACAACATCATAACTATCAATCGCTTCCAAGTGATGTTCTCTCAACTTACTGTTATCTGTTGTAAAGTGTATTGTAGTTCCATCAATTCCTTGTGAAGTCTTGCTGTACTTTCTGCTTCCTTCTCTTGCCATTTCCTCTGTGCGGCCATTTCTTCTTGGGTGCGCATTAGATTTTGTCTGTTGAATATGTCATACTCCTGTCATCTACTGGATATTGTGATTTTCACTATGTTGCAATAAATTTCTTTTTCTAACTTTCTTTTGTATAATTTTGAATGCAATCGTTTTTGTGTGTGTGTGTGTGTGTGTGTGTGTGTGTGTGTGTGTGTGTGTGTGTGTGTGTGTGTGTGTGTGTGTGTGTGTGTGGATATAATAATTAATTGATGCAAGCATATCTAAATCACAAAAAGTCTGCTTTTATTTTAATAAGTCTATGTAAATCAGGGGTTCCCAACCTTTTTGTACTCTAGAGCACATTCTAAACTATCGGTAGGGTGGCGGGCGCCACCTATTTTTAATCGACAAACTCCTTCCATAACTTCTCATTTTCCCATAATTTATTTTCTTATATTCATAATTTATTAATAAATTAATTAAATAATAAACAAACATGTTTCAAAATAATTAAATTATTATTCAAACTGCATACACACAGAGAAATGTATTTATAAAACGTAAACAAAGTAAACAAAAACACAAATACAAAGAAAACATTTTATAAAAAAATATAATATCATTATGTCATTGTAATCTTTGGCATTGCATATCATTGGCCAGTGCCTCATAATTAGGAGAGTAAGAGGATAATCCTGTTAACAAACAATCATAAAGATGCTCATCGGTGAGTCGAGATCTATATCTTGATTTTATTAAGTTCATATTTGAAAACAATGATTCGCATAAATATGTCGAACTGAAAAATGTTTCCATTTTATATGCCTTTTTTTAAAAAATGAGAACTTTTCTCTGTCCACTGTATTCCAAAAGTCACCTGATACTAAAGATTTTAGCAAAATATCATTCTTAAAGTCCAACATTTCTAACTCTAGTTCTTCTGTCTTACCTTGAACAAAATCTGCAATACATGCGGCCATTTCCATTACATTTATTTCTCAAGTAAAAGGATTGATACAGAAGGACACGATTGGCTCGATATGTGTAAACTGCAAAAATCTCTCTACAAACTGTTTTTTTAACACTTGAAGATGCTTAATAAATAATGCCCCGTTTAGTTCATTTTTATCCAGCATTTTCTTCATATGTGGGAAATGCACGAGAGAATTGATCTGCAGATGTGATATCAACAAATCCAATTTAGCTTTAAATGACTTTACAGAGCTATGCTTTTGTCTTTCCCCTGCAACTCCAAATTTAAAGAATTCAATTTTTCCATATCTGTGAAAAATCCCAAATCAATCAACCAGCGACAGTCAGCTAGTTCATCATATTTTTCCTTTTTATTGTTTATTAATGTTTTTATTTCTTCAATTAAACTCAAAGCTCTTGTAAGGACCTTTCCTTCACTGAGCCAACGTACTTCAGTATGCAGAATAAGATTATGTTCTTTATCTTCAGTATCTTTTAACAGGGCCTTGAAAAGTCGGTGTTGCAAATGAGCTGCTCGAATAGAATTGATTATTTTTGTAACTATTTTCATAACGTGTTCAAATGGCAATATTTTACAACACAGAGCTTCCTTGGTGATAATACAGTGATAGGACATAACGTTTGAAAATGATTCATCCTTCTAGCAGAGGGCAATAGATCCTTTGTTTTTACATACCATTGCTGATGCCCCATTAGTGGTTATCACAGACAGCTTGTGCAAAGGCATATTTATTGACTTGGCGTATGTTCTGAATGTATTATAAATATCCTCATACCTTGCCTGTCCTTTCATGGGTAATATTTGTAACATAACCTCTTTTACCGTGAAGTTACTAAATACAATTCTCACCATAACTGCCAATTGTGCAGTGTCTGATATATCTGTTGACTCGTCAAATTGTAGCGAGAACCAGTCACATATTTACAAGTGAGTCTTTAACTGAGTTTGTATGTCTTTTGAAATTGCATTCATTCTTCTTGTGACGGTGTTATTTGACAACTGTAAGTCTTGTATCGCTGAGACAATCTCAGGTTTCTTAGAAAACCCATCAAACATGTTACAGGAGGGTTCCAGGCTAACGTGAAGAGTGCAGTCTTGCTCGCCGCTAAACAAGTTGCGACAAGTACTGTTAGCAAAGGAAACACTCATTCATACATACAATATCCCAAACATACGAACGTATTTTATAAACATAGGCCTAAAAAAATTAAAATTCTAAATAATAAATAAATTTAATTCACATTTTTAATTAATGTTTATGAAACAATTCCGTCTCTGTGGCGGGCACATACGAATCGTTCCGCGGGCACCACGGCGCCCACGGGCAAGGGGTTGGGAACCTCTGATGTAAATGTTCTCACCAAATTCTAACACTAGTCACATTGTATACTGATTGTATTTGAATTATACTTGTTTTTAATTTATATTGGTTTTCACGGTTAAATATTTTTTAGAAATGATTACTTATTTAAAATTGAGAATTTAATCAATTTCTTAAACTATGTTGAGGTTTTAGTGTGTAAATTACAATCAAAACTATTTTGGTGTAATTATCTATTTTAAAACTTTGGATCCTTTAAAGTCGTTCGTGCAAAAACCCCAGGATTTATTATTTTTACCAAAGATTATTGTTTTAAATGACCATATTTGTGAGACAATCTGTGATGTGCGACCATACAACATAGATATCTACTTGTATTCAGCTAAAGTTTTCACAACAGAATCCTGTGTCTTGGTGATTTCCCCAAGGCGAGAGACTGCTGAGCTTGTTTCCATACCATTCTGTAAACATTAACAAATGTTATCAAAACTCAACTGTTTGTATATATTACCTCATTAAAAAATATCTACAAGAAAAAAAGCAATGAAAATAATTTCGTTCTAAAATCCGGCATTTATATTATTATTATTATTATTATTATTATTATTATTATTATTATTATTATTATTATTATTATTATTATTATTATTATTATTATTATTATTATTATTATTATTATAATCTTGTAGGATAAATATTTACTATATGTATATCACATTAAAACTTTCCTTAAAAGAAACAGACCTCATCACTGTTGATAAGTGTATGTATGAATTTTAATGTCCAGTATATCTAGAAACAGGTAAACTATTTTAGGGGGTGTAAGTGAACAATTTGTTTAGTGTTACTTATTATTATTAGTCCAACACAAAATTACCAGTTTAGAATTGAGCAAACTATACAGCTCTACTGTCTCCTTCTTGGCCTCCTGAAGTTGTCTAAGCTGTTTCTGAAGCTGCCTCTGCTGTTCTTCCTGTCTCATAGCTTCAGCAATCTTGGCCTTCTGGAAGGTTAGCACCTGATTTCGGAGGTCTTTCTGCACATCCTGTAGCAGCGCCATCTTTATCAGCGTATCTTTCTGTTGCTGCGCTAGAGTTTTGACATCGTCAGGGGATATCTAAAAGAGAAGAAAAAAATGCTTTCCTTCTCGGTTAGAAAGTTTATTGGTTTGTCAAAGTCCTTTAAAATTTAGCTAAATAATTTATGGTACTGTTTAATAATAAAGCAAAAACATATTCCAGAAAAAATGGTTCACACTAATAACCCAGAAACATTTGCTGTGCATATTCATTTCAGTACATTTTATAAATGAAAAGGAACTTATAGGCAACTTCTTTGACTTCCAACGATTTTTGGTCAAAATCTAAGATCTATAAAATCTATTCATAAATTTTAAACACTACGTGATATCAATTGCAAAATATAAAAAGAACTATATTTATGTGTCAACTCATTTGAATGGAAGGTGTTTCACTATCATACGAATGTATTATTAAGTTTCGGCACCCCGTACTCACACTAGCCGACATGGAGTTCTGCATCTTGCGGTAGATTTCCGTCAGCTGAGTCTGCAACTTCTTGAGTGCAACCTCCCCCAGCACCCGCATCCTGTCTCTCTCGATCAGTTCCTCGTGCGTCTTCAGCAGGGTCATCTTGTACTTGACCAGAGCGTTCTGGATCTCCACCTGAGTATCTCGCAGCTGTTTGAGGCTTCTTAGGGCAGCCACTTGTCGATTAAGTATGTTGGTCACAAGGCGCCCTTTGGGCTGGATGGAGAGATAAACTTTACGTAAAAAAACACTAGGCGTTTCTCATAAACTTAGTTTTTGAAGTTTATTTTTAATCTTACACACGAACTTTTTTTTCTGTCCCATTACCTCTTTTTTTCGTGGTCGTATGAGGTTCTAATGTTTCCATTAGAACATTCTCGGGCTTGGTAGACCCTGGCGGCGCCCATCCCTCTCCAGGTCAGCGGAGGACTTTCTAAGCGCTAGTCATTCATCAAAATTTTTATAGTGGCTTTAACGTGGGCTCGACCCCACGCCCCTCAGCTTGTGGCACTATCGACTTTGCAATCCAGCAGCCGAACTTATAAACGTTTAATTAAATAATTAAAATTAAAATTACATTTTTCTAATAATTTTTATATCTGTGATATTACGTGTTGACTTGGGCTTGGCTCTGTTTAAAAAATAGTCTAAATATAATTCATGAATAAGGTAAACTATTTAACTCATGACATTGTAATACAGAGGCAATTATTTTAATCAACCAACCCCGTCAATGGCCAGTTTTCTAAGGGTTGTCCGGAAATTCCTGACCCCCATCTCTAGGTTGACCACTTTGTCCACGATTGCTTTCCTGGATATTTTAAGACTGGCTAGTTCCTTGTAGAGGTGAGTCCGGTCTGTGATTTCCACTTGAATTTTAAAAAAAATTGCATTTATAACAAAAGGAAATAATGAAGTCTAAAAAAGTTCCAAATCATTTAAGTAGTCTTGATACTCAAAAGATTAAAGAAAGACATAATTTGTAAAATTCAAAATTCAAATTTAAATGCGATTATTTGCAAAAGCCCAAATATTGCTTTTAATTTAATTATTATATTAAGTGTAATCCATTAAATTCCTCACTCTGTTAATTGTGTATTATTTTCCATTGTTTTGTGGAAATTTTGAAATAAATTTCAACAGTTAAATGGAATTAAGACATTCAACATCAATATAGTCTAGGAACTTTCAAAACAAATGCATAGTGACGTATCTGTGAAGTCTTTAGTTTTAAATAGGAATCTTATATATCCTGAATTGGTTTGAAGTTTTGCGCATTGGCGCACGGCATTGTTTCACGGGTGTTTTTTATATGCCATTATTTGACCGTTTTTTGCTCTAAAGATAATATAAACTAAATGCGTTTGAAAAGATGTAACACAGGCCCGTTTATAAAACAAAATCAACACAAACTCGTGACGCTGCCTCAACAGAATACAATCAACACTATATCCGTCATTAAACAAAAATCTCTACTACATCTGCCACCAGACTATAAAATCAATAAAACATCACCAAGCAGAAAACCCCACATTAACAACATCTGTAACCAGACAACACCACCCGCACAACATCTGCCATCATGCAATACCACTACCACAACGCCTGTAAGCACACACAACCATACACACATTATGTGCCACCAGAAGCACATCATATCGCGAGAAGACAATCTAGAAGACAATTACCCATGATATCACTCTCAATTCTCTTCTGGTTGTCCTGTAAGGAGGCCACTTGACCACGGAGGTACGTCATCATACGACGTTGTTCCATGTTTAACTTTGACTGAAATGATAGACAATAATCATTACTGAGTTACAGTATATGCTTTCCTTTATGAAATGTGTTATGTTGCAATGCTATTTTGGATTTAAACAATTAATTATTTCTTTTGCAACATATATTCAAACATTATGCGTCCTCCATTTATTCATTATGCATCATTTTTTCCGTATTTAATTAATTCATGAATCTCCAATGTTTCTTAATCATACCAAAAGTGAGTCACCTAACTTTCCCTTCAGCCCATTATGCGAGGCGTTGGGTCTTTTGATAAAGATATAACTTTCTTATTGTTTAAAGATTCACCCAATCGTTTCTTTGTTTCTTCCAAATAAAATTACTTTTTAATTAGGTCTAATGAATCATTTGGTACTGGCGTAGAGATTTAAATCAACGCTCCAATCCCTGTATTAGAAAGATAACATTCTCAGGAGTACATTGAAAGTCAAGCACTAAAGCTGACATCTGTGTCGTTATCTCAACCCCTAAATAATGTAAGCCTCAACACTCTCCTACCATGAGTGGTATTGAAAGTTAGACCATCAAGAATGCCTTACCGCAGGATCAATGACTTTCCTCAGCTGTCTTTCTGTGAAGCGAAGTCTTTCATTGAGAAACTCCACTTGGCCGTCAAAACTCTGTATCTTCTTGTTGACGACGGCAAACATACCTTCGTTCTTGTTGATCTCTTTCTACAATATAAACAAAATCATTGTTGAAAGTAATGGTATATTTCAATCACAACACATCCCTGACAATTTTCTAGATTTAAATCAAAGAAATTAAATGTCGATAAACCCCCCTTTTCAGATGTATTCTTGCCCTCGGGGCAGAAAAAGACATACGCAATTATGACATAGCAGGAAATTGTAATTTTTCAGATAACCACCACCATCACTTCTATTTTTAAAACCTCTGTTAGAGTAGTATCTCTAACATTGTTGAAGTAAATTATCTAAAAATTTGGATATAAAGTCAATAAAATTATGGAGACTAAAATTAAATCTATTCGGGTTGAAATGATCCTTTCAGTGGTGAGAATCGCAGATAGGGACACATTTTAGTGAATGAGTCCTGGTTTCAATAGCATTTGTTCTCATTTCATCTTTAGAAGCGGTCATTAGTGTTTGTAAGATAGTCAGATGATATGCTTTTAAGACAGAGGTAACCTTTTATTATTCATTTTTTGTATGTGTCCCATAACCTCGTGGTCGTAGGGGGTTCTAATGTTTCCATTAGAACTTTCTTGGGGCTTGGTAGACCTTGGCGGCGCCCATTTCCTCTTCACGTCAGCGTAGGACATTTTAGCGATGGTCATTCATGAAAATTTTTATTGTAGCTTTAACGTGGGCTAGATCCCACGCCCCTCAGCTTGTGAGGCGAGCGCACTATTGACCTCGCTATCCAGCCGCCAACCTTTTATTATGGAAACCTTAAAACAAAAGCCCACCACGTTACCTGCAGTGCCGGGATTCGGGGAGCAAACGTCATGATCTTTTTGGTCAAAGTGCTCAGGGCTTCGGCCAGAGTCGTCTGCGACTCGCGCATCTCCTTGAGCTCTGGGCCAATCATCTGTGAGAGAAACATTCAACAGATCAAGTTAATGAATTGGAGTAGTGCATTATCGTATGAAGTCGTATAAATTAGATTTGATATAGGAGTTGAGTTATTGATGCACACATTTAAAACAGCTATATTTTATGTTTCCTTCTATAGTGCAACCAAACACATGGCTCACAAATGATCATATATAAATATAAAATTTAAGCTAATACGATCTATATTTTGCTTGATTTCGAGGATTGTATTTCAGTAATATCACAAAAGAATAGCCATTTTAATACTTTAATCCCCATTTTTTCATGCCAAGGTTAAAATTTTTCCTAAAGAATTTCTAAAATATCTCAGATGTTAAACAATCCAAACACAAAAAAACCTACCGCGTCTATGCTGGCTACTTTCTCCATAACGTCAGACGAGAGTCCAGCAAACCTAACCTCCAGTTCAGCAGTGGTCTTCTTCACACTGGTCAAGCCGTTTTTAAGTTCTGTCTCCTGGGTACCGAGCTCCCTGACACTGGACCTAGTGTCCTTAGAAGATTGAGACAGCTGAAAATAGGAAAAGTGTAGTTAGTAAATCATTGATTTAAGTTGAATGTTTCCTTTCTGTGAATGTATGTCTAACCAATGTATTTTTTTTGTCACCACCTGGCTAAAAATCTCAAACACTTAAATCTTTGTAAAAGTTCTTTGAATAAATTTAAGTTTATTTTGAAAGTCCACGAAGCAATATTCATAGAGCATATTTCCCTTTTTGTCAGCCAATACGTTATTCTTACGAACTAAACAAAGTTTTGATTTTAGCTGACATACTCTTCAGGGTCAGTACTCCCTGAATATCAAAAACAAAGAAACATCAAGAAACCTTCCATTCCACTTTCATGGTCAGTACTCCCTGAATATCACAAACAAAGAAACATCAAGAAACCTACCATGTCCACTTTCACGGTGAGTACTCCCTGAATATCACAAACAAAGAAACATCAAGAAACCTACAATGGCTACTTTCAGGGCCAGTACTCCTTGAATATCACAAACACAGAAATATCAAGAAACTCACCATAGCCACTTTCAGGGTCAGTACTCCTTGAATATCACAAACAAAGAAACATCAAGAAACCTACGATGGCCACTTTGAGGGTCAGTATTCAATGAATATCACAAACCAAGAAACATCAAGAAACTTACAAACTTACCATGGCCACTTTCAGGTCAATCTGTTTTTCCGCCTCATTTATTTTCCGGACCTTTTCACTGAATGTCTTCTGAAGCTCCCCCAACGTCATGATGGCGTCCTCAACTCTCTTAGTCTCAGACTTCAGCATCTCTGTCTTCTCGTCCTCAGCTGTCAGGTAGAAAACACTTTAATTAATTTTATCTTTTGTGTTTTGTCATTAGGAATTTATTTTATGATTATGAATATAGTAATTAAATGGGTTAAAAATGATTTTCCAACTTTAATAGATTATAAATAAGTTCATAAGTCAAACAGAAATAGTAAACTTCTATATTATTATAGACATCCAATAAACTTTTTTTCTATAGGTCTGAAGTGGCTGAATGTAATAAAATAGCTAAATATTTTAATTAACATTTATGGTAGAAACAGCCCCTGCAATCACATGTTGTAGTGGTGATGGTTGGGATAAGAATTATCTTTAAGGACCTGGGACACTAACCTGATGTGAGTCTGTATAAGAAGCTGGTGTCGTGATGTCGCAGTGGATGTGTCGAGCTCGATAGACGGTCTTCAGAGCTGCAATCTCTGACGTTGGAAGCCAGGGGTAAGGGTATCCTTGTGGATTGTTATGTTCTGTTACGACAGAGTTGAGTTTATCATAGGAAATGTGCGAATTACGAAAGCATGATTGAATAAGTGGTAATATGCGATAATTAAGAGAGAGAGTTGAATGAGGTGCATGATGTGGTTAAGCTATAATAGTGCAAAAGACATGATGGGTTATTGAAGGAGTCGGCCATAGTGTGAGGTCATATGGATGAAAGATTCACAGAAAGACTTTTAAATTGTTATCTGCCTATATACAGCGTAATATTTCTACAACTCAATCTCATGTTTTCGCGAACATGTTTAAGTCGCTAACAGCTGTGAGCACCAACCTTTACGTCGATGTTTCTCTGCTCCAAAGCTAAAACACGCGCCTGTAGCTGCTCTATCCAAGAGGAGGCTGGTGTCTTTATAGGGCCAATCTCTATGGATTATAACGGAACAATGTTTCCATAATGATATTGAAAAATGTATTTGAATTTTTAAAACTTTTTTTTAGAAAAAAAGGTTGTTAATGTTATGACGTTATACTTCTTATGCCTGGTCAAATGGTTTCAAAACATATATCTTTTGACTTGACTTCGGAGCCAAAAAATATACGAATATTGAAAAACTTTCACAAATACAAGTCATTGTGCAAAATAGTCTCTTTGTTTCAGTATTATCTACATACTTGGACTGGAAACCTCAAATGAAAACTTAATACCCGACTCAAACTTCCATAGAGAAATTTTTAAACGATATCTGCTAGCTGGGTTCAATAAAAAATTATTTGAACAAAGGTAACGTTTTTGTTTCTGAACTAGTCAGCTTTTCGATATTCCCTTCTCATGAATTTCAAGGAACACTGGTTTTTTAATTTTTTATTTTTTTAAAATAAAATTTTTATTGTTTTTTTTATATTCTTTTATGCTCAAAATAATATCCTATATTATTTACGTGATCTTTCTTGTGTTTGGAATCGGTTCGTGAACAGTTCGTCTTGGACCAACGGCAAGTTACAACCCTAATAGCTACCTGGCTTATCTACTTTTCTCATGTTGGGTATTGTCCTGTCCTGATCCGCTGAGAGCGTACAGACGTCCTTGCTCTTGTCGTGTTTGTAGTACCGGCAGTCAATCTCCCGCTCCTCGATGCACGCCTTGGCACAATCCAAGTCTGAGCTGCCCGGCTTTGTTATCAGGGTGTTACACACGACAAGGTCTACAATGTGAAGCATTTAAAGAATAAAAACCGTTTTTTAATACCTTTGTTAATATATAGTTTTGTTGTGTATTTTTCTGGATTTCTAATGCTGTGTTCAATTCCTGATTGCAGTCAACCCACTCTTTTTTTAATATTTGAAGATATTGTAAGCAAAGAGCATATATTTTCAAGAACTCCTTATAACCAAAGATTTGTAAATACCTACGGAAAAAACTAATAATTCCTTAACATAAAATGAAGGTACAATTTCCACATAGTTCCAAATATTTATCATGATATATTTCTTTAACCCTTTAAAAACTAACTACAAAACGGTAACAACCTGCATACATGTTTCTTTTATTTAATATTTATTTATTGCATTTATACACATGAAATATTACATTACCTGAAATTATATCGGCCAGTAGTATTAAAAGCAACAGTGTACGACCCGGTTGTGACATTTTCACTGGCTAAGAAAATGGACAGACTGTTGTAAATAACATATCTAATCATGAAATATCACTCTGATATATTCAGACGTCCTGGGATAAAGTAAACGTGTAGAGGCTAGCGTCACATCCTTTTATATTTTGAAAGTGATTTTTATTTTCCTAAGTTTAAAAAAAATGTTGTCAATAGTCCTTTTATTTTAGTCACTGTAAAGTCACAAATTAGAGACTATTTTTGTACACTTTTCTGGTATTGTGTGGCCGCCGGCCTACAGGGTCCATTATGAACTCAGCTATCAGTAACCCGGGTTTTGTTCATCATATAAACTGTTGAAGTTAAATAGAACTCTAGTATTTTGCAATAACACACGTATCTCAAATAAAATTAATATATTTCTTAGTGATAAAATAGAGATAATGAAGGTCAACAAAAGAAAATGCCAAACAAACACGTAAACAAGTTATCCTTAAATCATAAATTTGATCCCAAAACTATACTTAACATCATAGTTATTAACATATTATTGTGAACAAAACCTCTTATAGCCTTGCTTGTGCCAATGTTATATTTTGCCATTTTGTTTTTCATAAAAAAAATTATCAAATTAAGTTATTCATGAAGAGATATTAATATCTTGGGTCAACTTCTGGATATTGATGTCATAATAAAAAAGATACATACCGCGAAGTAGTTGAATCTGAATAAAATACTTGTATGACAGAAGTTACCTTTTCGCTGAATATATGTGTCTATTCTAATCATTCTTGACAAAAACACACAAATCTTTAGAAAGTTAGTTTACTCTCAATTCAGGAAGTTATGATTAAGCTACAGATTTATAGTGAATAGGACTTTTGAGATTTTCCGAAGTACATTTATAACTCATGCGCATCTTACTGCTGCGTATTATCTTACTGCTGCGTATTTCTGCACAAGCATGTTTTTTTTTATGGAAGGGTGGAAATACTGTATCTCACAGTACCAAATGCTTTCAGATTTTGACATTTTATTTTCTTCCGTTGAACTGATAATATAGTTTATACTTTTTTTAATTTGGTTAATGTTAAGTAGGAGATGTTCACACATGTTACAAGAAAAATAACTACATTTCGTAGCGTCTCTTTATTGGCGATTTTATTAAATTTCTCTTATTTTTTTAATCATTAAAATAACAAAGCGTTTGCCCTTCTCCAGTGGTTGCCTTGTCGTACTGATGTTTATAACATGGCTCATATCTGCCGTATAGACTTGTCTCATCTTAATAGGGTACACCAGATGGTTCAGTACAGCACTATGTCTTTAATAATGACGCGGTTAAAATAGCAACATTTTAGGTTTCAGAAAGAAATTAAAATTGAACACATACCCTGCTTAAGAGAAACGATTAAGAAAACAGATTATTAAATTTTATGAAAGAGAACATAGAAATCTTTAATAAAAGCTTTCTTTTAAAATGAGTAGGTTTGTTTATTAATTTCAGTTATAATGTTTATGGCGAGTTTGTGATAATGTTATATAAATGCCCACTCTGTAAAATTCTAGATTAAATAAGTTCCCCATTCAACTAATCAAATTTAGAAAGTTTAATGCGATGATAGCCGAAATATTTTTTAATATTATTATTTTTTAAACATTAAATCCCTGCTCTCCCCTTCACGCATTAGTAAATATGTATTTAAGATTTATGAACACGGGCACTAGCATGTGTTAGGGCAATATTTGTGAACACGGGCACTAGCATGTGTTAGGACAATATTTGTGAACACGGGCACTAGCATGTGTTAGGACAATATTTGTGAACACCTGTACTAGCATGTGTTAGGACAATATTTGTGAACACGGGCACTAGCATGTTTTAGGACAATATTTGTGAACACTAGCACTAGCATGTTTTATGACAATATTTGTGAACACGGGCAGTAGCATGTTTTAGGACAATATTTGTGAACACAAGCACTAGCATGTGTTAGAACTATATTTATGAACACGGGCACTAGCATGTGTTAGAACAATATTTATGAACAAGGGCACTAGCATGTTTAAGGACAATATTTATCAACACCTGTACTAGCATGTGTTCGGACAATATTTGAGAACACTAGCATGTTTTAGGACAATATTTGTGAACACCTGTACTAGCATGTGTTAGGACAATATTTATGAACAAGGGCACTAGCATGTGTTAGAATAATATTTATGAACACTAGCACTAGCATGTGTTAGGACAATATTTATGAACACGGGCACTAGCATATACAATATTTTTTTTAAATGTTGAATTCTAGAGCCTAGTCAGGTCATCCTTTTGATTTCTCTTGCTTTGATTTTCTATACTTATTGCCCCCAATGACTTAGTGGCCTATATGGCCCACAAATAGACCGTGTGGCCCATATATATATACGTCGGCCAGAGGGGCCCTGAAGCCTAAGAGGTTTATTATAAGTTGGTCAGATTACCGCTGATAAAGTAAAGGTTTAGTTGCACTCTCCTTTGAAAGTTCTGTCATTAAACTGTTTTTTTTACCTAATAATATTTTGTCTCAATTTTTTCCACTTCTTTTTTTTCTCTTTTTTCTGTCCATATTCCATGTTTTAACTTATATGCGGTTTTCAAGAGCACCCTAATCGCAAATAATTCTTCTTCTGAATATTTCATTACTTTTACATAATTATTAATCGTATTGAGATTGGTTATGTTCGTCCATTGGTAGCAGCAGATATCTGAAAATTAGTTCCCTAGCTGTGTCTTTTATTTTTAAATTAACAAAAAACAAAGAGCGAATGAAGTGGATATCTCAAACTTCGATCTATGTCATAGTCCGTTTGTTCTTTGGGCTATTCCCGGAAAAACTGTAATGACTGGCCGGCCAGCAAGCAAGAGCGGTGTAAGTGCCGTGCATCTCGTCCAAGATGAGTTTAAATTAAATTTACGCATCAATGATCTTAACATGTAATGGGCTAATGGATCAATGCTGTCATTTTTCTTACATTAGATCAATAAATATAATTGAAACTTTTTTCTGTAATGAACAAACAAAGTTATTTGCTTACATATTTATTTATTTATCTTTATATCTAAATACGAAAGTAAGTGATATGCGATTAAAGCAAACTTCAATACTATTAAAGAAATAAAGAGAATTTCTCATTATTTACAAATTAATAATATGCATATCAGTATTACAGCAAATTTAAATATATGTGGGTTGATTTGACAGAGCAAATATATGTTAAATAAAAGATTAAAAGTCAGTAGTTATTAAAAAATAAAGTAATATTCTAAATAATTTTAAAAATTGATGTTATAATTCATAGCTACATAAACATCAAAATAAATTCACCTATCTCCCTTCAAGTGTCATTTTCCTCATTCTTGAAGATTCTTCCTTTTATCACATTCCACATTTAAACATTATTTTGTCAATGCATATTATTACAACGTTTACGTAATTCGTTTCAAAAGACTGTGAATAAAAACAAACATTCAACATATAAATGGAGTTAGTTCTCTGCTGGCATCAGCTCGTATCGCGAGCTCCGGTTCTCGACAGCGTTTACGGAAACTTCTGTCGTAAAACTCCCACTGCTCCTGACGTGGCGCCACCAGATGTACCCTAAGAGGCCCATGGTGATAGCGGCAATCAGAACAACACAGATCAGCCCGGCCAGCAGACCTGAGTTCACCGAGGCACTCGCAGAGCTTTTCATTACAGCACCTGTCTCTGGTTCTGTGGGAATTATTTATGAAATTTTATCAGGCGCTTTATGCAACGACTGTTGTTAGATGTAATGTTAGCAATCAGATAAAGTAAGTCAGATGCTTGGATATTACGGAGCATTACTATTACTTAAACAAATTTACGTTTTTTACATAGTTTTATAATTAACATTTATGTTAGTTTTAAACGAGTTAATTATGAATGCTAAAAGAAATTTAATAATAATCGAAATACATAATTACATTGGTAACATTAAGTAAGACAGTTTTGCTTCTATAATCAACTCAAATAAAATTTCCGATATCCAGGCTGAGTTAAATTATTTTCTAAAAACACCAAAATGTGCGTTAGTTGCGCATTATTTGTTTATCCACGCGTGAAGGCCAGGAGCTGGAATTTTGGTTGACAGAGGCATTAAGAGACGCAAGCCTTTTAGGGCATTTCTAGAGGAGTGGATGCTTATCTTCCACCCCTGCCCTTGCAATGACAACCTTGGCTGAGGATAGGTCCGCGTGGCGGGCTATAAAGAAAGAAGGATTACTAAGGGCCGAGGAACAAACCAGGGCGCAAACAGTTGAAACAAGAGAGAGGAGGAATGCCAGGCAACACTGGCCCACTGCATTCGTGTGAGTGACATACAGAAGAGACTGCCACTCGAAGATTGGTTTCATAAGCCAAACCAAGAGCAACAAACAATAAAGATTAAATCTATCATCTTCAGTAGATGGACAGATGCCATACAGTTTGCTTTTCCTAAACGGAAATTTAAATATCTAAAAATAAATTTGTAGCGTAAATGAGTGAGACATTCAATAATAATTATTAACGCATTTCAGGGGCATAAAAAAAGTGTGATTCGACAAACCAAAGGTGGATTGGACTAAGTCTGATTTAAAAAAGGTGTAGTTTTAGTTCATGTTTTTTAAATGGAAAGTTCTGGCACTGCCGCCTGCGTTATAGTCGGATTTTCCCATGGCAACAGCCAACTAGTGTGCATTAGAACAGCATTAGAAACGAAAGAAAAAAATTAAGTAAATAGTTTCAACCAGTAATGATCTTCATAGTATATAAATGAGAAGGAAGTATTATTAAGACTCTAATTGACTGATCTTTAAGAAAGCTCTAACACTACTTTAGAATATTATTTAAGCCAGTTAGTAAGGATTTGAAATCAATTATTATCTTTATGTCATTAATATTATTGTATTATTATTATTATTATTATTATTATTATTATTATTATTATTATTATCATTATTTGGAATGAATTTTAAAGACTACTTAAAATATTTGAGATACGATTTTTTTTCCTTTGTTTCGAATTTATATCACATTGCTGAAGAGGAATCAATCGTTAAAAAAATTTAACTCCAGGACAACCGGCAGAAACTGAGCCGTCCTCCCGGCTTCAGAATGCACTTGATCAATATCGGAAGACCAACAATTCATGAAACCCATCTGAAGGCAAAACTCACCCTTGGAGATGTTGCACATCAATCCGTTATGACCGTCTATACAGCCGTTGAGGCAGGTGCCCGTCACACTGTCACATGTTTGTGGTTGGGTGCCGTTGACTTCTGCACAAAATTGGCTGCAGTTTTTGACACAATCATGGCCATACGTGCCACCGTTGCAGTCTAAGGACATTGAATAAGCGGATAGTGTTGTTTAGACAGCGAAATAGAGACACTGTTAGGTTGGCTATCATTCCTATTTCTCGTTAGCCTATACAGTAGAGTGTGTTATAAGATTGAGTGGCGATGTGTATCATAAATAAAGCTGGTTACATTGATTTGACAAATGCTTGTGTCAGCACTGAAGAGTAATTAATAAACAAATTTGTAATGTGTTGTTGAGTAAAACGTCTCACATTTTTGCTTATTTTAGTCACAAGGGGCTAAACTCTTTGAATGTCTCTCACTTTCATATATTTCGTTTAGAGCGTTCGGGTGCAAAAATTAATTTCCAATGAAAATAAAAACAATATTTTTCAACAAAAAAAAAGCTCTGTGAAAATCAATGTTAGGTAGGTTATAAGAAAAAATAAAACATCAAGACAAAATGACTAAAAGAAACAAGTGTTTTGGACTCTGCATCTAAAACAAGACTTTGGTCCCAAGGATATAT
This sequence comes from Ampullaceana balthica, assembly GCA_944989445.1. Classification (NCBI taxonomy): domain Eukaryota; kingdom Metazoa; phylum Mollusca; class Gastropoda; family Lymnaeidae; genus Ampullaceana; species Ampullaceana balthica. The sequence goes on along the minus strand of CALYLW010000004.1, from coordinate 2,762,320 downwards.
AAACACGTTTCAACATGTAAATCTTCTCTACTGGGAACAACCAAAATCCCTGGACGTCAGTTATTATATTTTACAAGTTAACATTTTTTGTGACAAGTACATATTTTCATTTCACAGAAATAATTTTCTATTTAATTTTGTGTTAATGTGTTATTTATATAAGGAATCCTGTGTTTATGGGTGGAGCATATACATTAAATAATAGAATGCAATGACATAAACACTTTAGTAAAATTAGAAGTTATCTATTTAGAAACCCGTTCAAAAATGAATTTCCCACTTCATGAACACGTGAGCCAACTGTAAACTTACGTCCATCTGAGTTTTTAACTTTTAATCTTCTTTCAATATATAGTTGTAATAGTTAACATGTGTATTATCATTCCTTTTTTTTACATATATCCAGCAACTAACACACATATTAACCTTCCGTACGTACATCGATTTAATAGTTAACATGTATATTATCATTCCTTCTTTACATATATCCAGCAACTAACACACATATTAACCTTCCGTACGTACATCGATTTAATAGTTAACTCACGTTCGAAACAAAAGGGTAGTGTGAATCCTACTCTGCACTGGAGACATTGGCCTGTCTTTACGTCACACTCTTTGTTGTAGCAATGGGAGCTGCAAACCTGGATACAGTTTTTTCCCCAGCGGTCTAGTTCGCAATCTGAGATTAGAAATGTTTTAGTCATAGCCAAATATATATTTAAGTAGTCCACACAAAAAAGTTAATGTTTTCACATACGTTCAGGGATGTACTTTTGAGAGGGAAAAAATATTTACCTCACCGATAGAAAAGGCTCCTGGAAAATCATTCTCAGCATTTTTCAGGGTAACCCTAATTTACATCCAGCACACCAAAATAAGCAACTATTCTTTTCGGTGGTAATTTTGGCAATCATCAGATTATATTTATCACAAGGAGCCCTCAAATCATGACAACTTTAAACAATGTGGCCTCTCACTAAAGCATTTTTGAATGTCACAAATTATAGATATAAAAAGGATTTTGATAATGTCATTTTCTTATTTAACCGGCCTTCTAGGAGGCTTCCACTTATTAACTATACACTTAACTTTAGCCATTGACATTATTTTTTTCAGCGTCTCATATTAATTGATGTAAGTAATAGGCAGGAGCCTATTGTTCTTCTATACCTTGAACCCTAAATTGAATTACAACATTTAACCTTTGGACCTTTAAACCAAGTCAACATTTGAAATATAATCTTCTAGATTTATATGAAGTATTCAGATTGGAATTGAAAAGATAGAAATTCGATCATATGTGAGGTAAGATGTTCAAGCCGTGTGAAGGAATTAATAGAACAATAAAATCTTGGAGTTAATATGTGCTATTTTATTATTAAGGCTAGTGATTCCCCCCAGGACAATGAGATATAATTCGCTATAAGACTTTAAAAGAAACAAATCGTAAAGGTGAGCTGCTTCCCGTTGAGTGATAGCTGCTGCACCTAACAGACCAGTTTCTTCAAATAATTTCCTTATTAACAAATAAAAAATTCTTAAATGTGTATTTAAATGATTTTATGAGGCCCCTCTCACCCACAAAAAATTAATAAATTAATCAACGGACATACTGTCTCAAAAAATAGCTCACTATTGAATTCAGTCTATTTGATTTGGTTTCATCTATCTACATTAAATCTACAAATATATTTAAATAATAAAGCACGGAAATGTTGAAGGTCCTCTCTTTTTTTTTAGTTTTTATAGAAACAGGGTAAATTCCCACATCAAACTAGCATTGACGTAGAATGTTGATATAAGCATGAAAATAATATAACCTTTATTTACATTGGAAACAGTGCTTTATCATTTCTGCACAGAGTGGCCAATTTAACTTGTAATTCATGTTTCATAATTGGAAAAAAAATTCGCATATCGGCGTATTCCATGGCATCAGGGAGCAACTTGTAAGCGGATTACTTTCTAAGTCAAGAGTTGACCAGCAGCTCACCTTCCTCACAGTGTTGACCACGATACCCCGCTTCACATTCAGCACAGTTGCCAGTCACAGGGTCACACTGATGACCGGCGCAGCGACTTGGGCAGGGTGAGGCACAGTCGTAGCCGTGGGTCCCTTGGTTACACGCTGTTGCAACATCATATCAGTTGTTAGACGTTTATAGAATCATTTCAATTATTAAATCTTATAGGACTATGTCAGGTTTTAGACGTTTATAGGTTCATGTCAGTTGTTAGACGTCTATAAAAAGTGAATAAGGATAGAGTCTTCCACTATTAAAAAATGCAGCGTATTTTTAGAAACTAATATTTTTGTGTACTTTTGTTTGATAAATTTTGAATTAACAATTCTATGATTACATTGTAGCTAAAATATTTAACAAACAAAACGTTAAATATATCGGTGTGTGTTTTTTTTTAGTTAGCATAGTTCATATAACACAACGAACAATAATCCGTATGGGAATGCTTGTTTCTGATATTTTTATCATTTAAAAATAACAACTTTGTATAGCTATATAATAATATAGTGCTGTTTTTAATGTCTAAACATTTTTAACATAATTTTTATATGGCTGATCCAAACAACATTGGCATCTTAGTTCCAGGAATGCTTTTACATAATGCGAATGAGGCCCCCGACAAGCTACAGTCGCTGACAGTAGTGTAGAGGCAACTCACCCTGACTACAGTCTGGTGACTGATAACCGGCCTTGCAGCCAGAGTGACACAAACCAGTCGCAACATCGCACTTCCCGTACAGACAGTTCCCTTTACAGATCTGTGTACAGTTATCTCCCCATGTACCCGGGTCACAAGCTAAAGATGTAAAGATGCTTTAATGTTAAGTTGAAACAATTTATTTGACACTGGGTATCAAGCTTTTGATTACCTCGGCCTACCTCCTGTGCAAATTTTAAGTTATCGTGTCACAGTTACTACTTAATATTGATAGATAACGCCAAGGAAGACAATTATGGACAGCGAAAGCAAGCATTTTTGTCGAACTTACAGATATATTTGAAGGACAATATCTGGGTAATTTATTGATCAACAATGAAAGGGGCATTTTATAAAATAAACATTAAAATCTATTACATATTTGTTTAATTTATTAATTTGTCCCCAAAGTATGTTTGCACACATACGATATTTGGGGGGTTAAGAAATTTCATAATGCAAATAGACGGATCATGATGATGTTAAAGTGGTTTTAATTGAAGGTTTCTTGGTATTAAACTATTTTCGAACTCTTCTTTGTTTTCTATTACTTTTTGCTAAATCTTGGCGAAATCTTATATTTTCACTTTGTTTCAATCTAAATCATCTCTTCTTTAAAAATCATTTGCTTTTACTCCAGTTATATGATCACTTACATTCGGAGCACATTGGTGGTTTGTAGCCGGTTTCACAGCCTAGATGGCACTGACCACTGACACTGTCACAGGACTTGTTCACACATTTCTCAGAACATGCAAAGGAGCAGTTTGGTCCCCACGTATTGCGTCCGCATTCTTTAAGTAAATGTATAATATAAAATAATATAATATAAAAACAGGGTATTAGTAGGCCTGACAGGACGTAACACAACAGCGAACGTTTCGGCAAAAAGCCTTCCTCAACGGACAAAAAGTACACAAATAAAACGAATAAATCGAAATAATAATTTTATTTTTAAAAAAAACACTTAGCGGTGAAATCCAAGTAGTCCATTTTCCGCATTCTTTAACAATGTTACACATTCATTGTTTTAGACTTTCGATAACAATAATACGAACAAATGTTTAGGTGATTTTTAGATTAGCCGATAATTTTATAAGTACTGGTCAAAGTTAATCTTAAGATACCTTCATCGCATTTCTGTCCAAAGTATCCACCACGACAAGAGTAACAGCGTCCAGAAACTGGATCACAACTGTTGTTAAAACAATAGTCTGGACAAATCTGCTTACAATTGGCGCCATAAAAACCAACACTGCACCCTGGGTGCGGGGGATTTTAGAAACAAAATGCTGAGATAAAATCACATGGATCGTACAAGAGGGCTTTGCTGAACAAAGCATATAATAATATGACAAATTTCTATCCATTTCATATAGAAAATATGTAAGTGGCTGGGGCTAAATTTTTAATTTTAAGTTCATTGACGTGATTTATGCAAATGCATTTGGAATTACACCCAAACATTTTCAGAAAGTTCATAAAAGTCTATAAAATTAAGAATTGTCTAGTTATTACATTAAACATATATATATGAGTCGCCGTTAGAAATCATTACAACCGCATTGTCGCTGTTATCAGTCTGTGTTAATCACGGCTGAACCGGATTCAAATTTTTGAAATCCGGTCTAAGCCGGAGCCGGAATAGGGAAAAAGGTCGGATTTCGGATGTCCTGGAGCATCAGGGCTGCAGAAATAAACGATTAATTATTCGATTAATCTTTAAAATTTTAATCGATAAAAATTAATTTGATCGATAAAAATTAATTTGATCGATAAAAATGCGATTAAAATTTAAGAAAATATTTAAAATATTTTTTTCCGTTTTATATGATTTATATTTGTTATTACTTACACTCTTTTCAATCTTATTATTATTGTTTATTTAGACGTGCATACGTAAACAAAAAGGTTTTTCTTCCTGATTCTTTGCATAGCAGAACGAATTCGCTGTGTTACCTCACATTGAATTACCGCGAATTAACCGATTTCTCAAAATAATGAATCACAACTTAACGGCATCTATATATGCGTTATAAAAATATAATTAATCGAAATTAATCGATTAATAGATTTTTTCTCGATTAATCGAACCATTTTTTAAAAATTAGTACCAGGCATAATCTATATATATAAAAATCAAAGTATGTATGTATGTATGTATGTATGTATGTATGTCCTTTATAGCCGACTAAACCATTCATCTGATCACCATGAAACTTTTGGAGACTTTTGAGTACGCTCCTGGGATGGTAACTGACAACTTTTTTTTGCAATTTTTAACACTCATGGGTAGGGCTGTCAATTTTGTTGAAAAAAGCTGCCCGGGTACCCGTGAAAATTTCCAACGGGTACCCGGGTTACCCGTTCTAAACGTCGCATAATTTTCCCCGTCATGACCGCTATACAATACAACCTAGCCACCATCCATGCACCTCATTTCACACAGTAGTAGTAGCCAACGGCTTGCTTCCAGTAACATACTATTACTAATGCACTACAATTACCGGTTTAACTATAATGCACTAAAAACTGTACTGTTATTCAATTCCTGCTGTAAATGCATTCGTCATACTCATAAACTAAAAATTCAGTAAACTGAACATGCAAACAAAATGTCAACAGCAATGACGTAACGTTCAGTGTCATACCTTGAATGTTAATATCCACTTGGCGTCGGTAGTCGATGCTAAGGGCGATGAAGGACGCAATACTGCGGTAAATCTCAAGTGATCGTGCTTTGGTCAGTGGTACTGCTTTTGTTGACACCAAAAATTTTCTGATATTGGGTGGATCGGCGGTTTGTTTATCAAAATCAATTTTATGAATAACGTTCAGATGGCGTTTTATTGCGTTGGTTGCAACCCTTCGCAGACACAATTTCATTACAACGGTTGCATTTTGCCGTGTCGCTGTCAACTCGATTGCCTGATTCCACACGACGTCTTATCCATCTTATTAACTTTGGGTGTATTATTAATATCAATTTTTGGGCTAGGCAAACACGTGTCAATGAACACAAGAAACACAAGCGAATGCAAGGGGTGTGGGTTTGAGCAGTGCCTCTCAAAGTGGGGGTCCGCGGAAGTTATCAAGAAAGGAGAGAAAAATATAATTATAATCCTACAATTGCTACCAATAATACCAACCCGTATAGAATTTGTCCTTTTTGACAATAAGAGAATAAATGAAAGAAATAAAAGGAAATAAAATACATTTTGCTACCATGTAAGTACCAGGGAAAATAGTGCACCTGTTCCTAGTGCAATGAAAAGATTCTGCAAGTCCGCCATACCAACATGTTTGAGAAGCACTGGGTTATAGGATGGAAGAGAGGAATTGGGGGGGGGGTAGAAAAACCGAAATTAGATAGTATCAATCGGTGACCAACTGTCGGCTATTTCAAAGCAAAGTTAGTTTCAAAGCAAGGGTGTTTTAATGAACAAAAAACAAACACGGCATCTTTCATCTCTATGCAGTCCATCCTCACAGCCGAAGTCTTACCCATCTTACACTGTTAGTAACTATTTAAATTTATTAAATTTAAATACTGACGACCTTGTAGCATTATTAACATCTGTTTTTCTAGGTCACCACGTGTTAATGAACACAAGAAGTAGAAGCTAATGAATGGGTGTGGGTTATAGGAGTGAAGGGAGGAGAGGGGGAGGGGTGGATAAACAACATTAGCTAGTATCAATCGGCGTATTTCAAAGCAAAGTTAGTCAAAGCAGGGGAGTTTGTTTTTTTTTAATTAACAAATACAGCGTCTTTCATCTCTAAGCAGTCCATCCTTTTTTTGGCAGAGGACTTTTGTTTTCTTTTTATGATTCTTTTAAAGAACCATAACGTTTTTGTGTTGTGCGATTTCTATTTCACATTGACAGATATTTCTCCTTAGATGTACTTCTAAGCCTATTTTGGAAACTAAAATTTTAATTTAATAAATTGTTTCGCGAGCCACAATGTAAACACAAAAAAACCGCATGGGAGCCGAAGTTTGGCCTACGGTTAATATAGACCTTCAAGCCACATTTTCACGGGTACCCGAGCGGAATTTTATTACCCGGGTAATCACACGGCAACGGGTACCCGGGTCCCGGGTACCCGTTGACAGGCCTACTCATGGGGCGCCGGAGGCCCATAACATGATTTTTTTATTATATGAGCTATATAAAAATTACTTTAAGCGTTAGCTATTAGGTAAATTGGTGGATCTTAACCAAACTTTGTATATAACAACTTGGTAGCCAATATTGAAATACTATAGGGCACTAATTTCTTAATGTCCATTTCTTCGGGGCCGGGGGACCAAAATGTCTTTTTTAAATAACCGTTTAAGATTGTATTCCCCATTCAAGTATTAAAGATCTAGATAAATATAGAGAAATATATCCACTATGAAATTGATTGAAATAAACAGGTGTCTTGAACTTGACATCTTGCACTAATTGGGACCTGGGGCCCTTAATGTCATTTTTTTGCTTATATGAGCTATATAAAAATTAGTTTATGTGATAGCTACTGAGTAAATGAATGGATCTTAACCAAACTTAGTATATATAAAAACATGGTAGCCTATATTAAAATAAAAAAGGGCACTGCACGTCTAATGTTCAATCGTTCAGGGCTGGGGGCCCCAAATGTCTTTTTTTCGTATATGTTTATGATATTATTTGCCATTCTATTTTTAACGGTCTTGAGAAATATATCCAAGATGAAACTGAATTAAAATGAACAGCATTTTGAAATTTACATTTTACATCGAATGGGCCGGGGGCCCCTAATGACTGTTTTTTTTGGTATACTCTAAGATATTATTTCCCACTCAGTTTTTGACGATTTTGCGAAATATATCCATGATAAAACTGAATTTAAATGAACAGGTTTTCAAAATGTAAATCTTGAACCGAATGGGCCCGGGAGCCCCTTAATGTATTTTGTTTCTTATTTTAGCTATAAAAAAATTCGTTTAATTGTTAGATAATGAGAAAAGAACTGTATTTTGACCAAACTTGGTAAAAGAAACAACTTAAGAGCCTATATTAAATTACTATAGGGCACTGAACTCCTAATGTCCATTTCCTCTGGGCTGGGGGCCCTAAATGTGTTTTTACTAAACTTTTAGTATATTGTATTCCCCATTCAATTTTACATGATATTGAGCAATATAGATATATATATTTATATATTTGTAATGAAAATAAACAGATTTTCGAGCGTCATATGTTAAACTGATGGGCCTGGTGATCCTTAAAGTAATTTCTTTTTTATCTATATGTATTCCTTTTTACTGAGATCGTTGCAAAGCACGATGGGTCTGCTAGTATATTTATTTATATTTATATATATATATATATATATATATATATATATATATATATATATTATATATATATATATATTATGGCTCTACCGGCTAGTCGGATTTGGCCTGATTTATGAAGTTAAATCCTGCTAAAACTGGAGCCGGATTTGTAAAATGTCCGGATTAGCCGGAGCCGAAATTCGGTACACCCCTAGTGTTAACACGGAACTCTGATCTACACATGCTTACATTGTTGACAGTCTGCACCCAATCGACCAACAGCGCATCCCTTGTCACAGTTACCCGTCAACTTGTCGCAACTTCCGCCTGAACAATGGTCACATGACTTGTTACAGTTCTCACCCCACCAACCAACATCACATGCTGGGAAATAAAAAGAAAAGAAACGGTGAGGAGCATACTGATTTATTAATAAATTGAAGTAAAAAAAAAGATTTTTAAAAACCACGTTTTTATAAGCGGACTAAAAAGAAGAAAATAAGTTAAAACTTATTTAAATAAAATGTCAGTAATCAATATTCAAGTGGAACTTTCATTTAGTCCGCTTATAAAAACGTGGTTTTTAACAATCTTTCTTTCTTTATCAATAATCAATAAAGTAATTTATTTGATGTTCAAATGCTCCATTTAGTATGTTACATGGTATTATATACGAATATTTTCTTGCAAGGACTTGCAACTCATCAAAGCATTCTTTTATTTTCTGTTATGATTCCATGCATGGATAAAAACATTTCCTGTTGTACTTATCGTTCTAAAGATATAACCACGTCTTCTTAATTCTCACCACTCATATTTTTTTCTCCTTCTAACTCAGCGTTCAGTTGATATCTTTAACTCTTCACAAATTGTTTGATTGATATAACAATGTTTTGTATTAGCACATCTCTTTGTTCCATGCAATTTTTTTGCATTAATTTAAAAAATGACGGTTTCTCATAAATTTAGATAACATAGATGATAGAAATGAATAAAATTTAAGCATCTTATCTCGTTTTTCTAGTTAATTCTTCAGACGTCAATTAAAAAGTATGTCTTTTTCGAAATTATGTATGCCTGTTGTGGTGTTTATTAACGGAGAAATTTGAATATTTTCATGTTCTTGCATTAACTCTTAATAATTTTCCATAAAATAGACGAATTCCAATTATTTATGCATTACATAAATTGGATAGGCGCAACATTTTTTAATGAATAACAGGATTTTAATGAAAAACACAAATTATTTGTGCTACTTTAATGCAATAAAAGCAAAAGAAATTTTATTTTTAATAACGTCCCTTACAGTAATTTTCTGAAAACTCAAACGCTAATATAAATTGCCAATATTTTATATAAATTACTACTTGCAAGTTAAACACAATATTTGAACCCACATGAATCGTAGGTACTTGTTCGCGCATCATTTTGCGAAAGTCGAAATTCCACGCAAAAACGATCGTGGCGATATTAATATCACATTATTGGGCCCAGTAAAAGCGTCATTTGGTCGTACCGCATACCGCTTAAATTTCCAAACAAATCGATACCTTTTAGCGTGATTTTAAATTTTTGAACTGTTTTGCGGTACTTATAACATGCACACATCCACTATGTAATTAAACAAATGTTGTGGGAGTCCGTTAATTAGGACTATAAATTACGAATATTTTTTTTTGACCTTGGTTTTCCCCCTTCAAAAGAAAAAGGGTCTTTGTCGGAATAGGTTGCACTTTTCAAATGCCCAAAAATGCCGCCCTTAAATGTGTGCCACCCGGGGCGGACCGCTCCCACCGCCCCCTCTAGCTACGCCACTGAGAATTTGTTATCAATAAATGTTTACCTTTCCAAAAATAAACGATCCAATATAACTCAGAACAATCTAGTCCTACCCAAATTATTACAAGCATTTGAACTACAATAAAATATTGTTTCTAACAATAGTAAAATCATTATCTCCAATATAATAATAAACTCAGCAAACCAATGTACACATAGCTCTTTGCTCTACTTAAATTTGAAATCAGAAATTGGGTCAAAAGTTTGATGCATACCAACGAATACCAAATCGTGAATAGTGTGACTCAACGACTTTTTCTTTCATGGACAACCGTAATTTTATTTTACTTCAACTTCCATAATCTAGTTCAGGGTTGGCCCAGACCTGTAGCAACTGAGAGCCATTTTAAAAATAAAATAAATTATTGAGAGCCTATAGTCTATATATAAAAACAATGACGAAAATCTGCTTTTAGAAAATGATTTTTTAAATTTTTAAATAAAAATAGAGTATATCTCCGATGTTGAACAGACAAAAACAATTTATGGCATCATTGTCCAATATATTTTATTGTTCTATTAGTTGTAGACTCAATAGAGTAATAAAAATTCAATAGATTCTTTTAATTGAACGACAAACTGGCAAATAAATAAACAAATGCCAATATTAAGAACTTACTAAGTAGGGCTGCGGAAATTAACAATTAATTCCTCGATTAATCGTTAAAATTTGTATCGATTACATATCGATTAAAATAATTTTAATCGATAAAAATTCGATTAAAATTTAAGAAAATAATAATAATATTTTTCTTTTCAATTTCTTAAAAAATAATTTATATATCTTTTACCGTAAAAACTTCTCCCGCCCATTATTATAATTTATTAATAATGCAGACGTGTAGATGTAAACAGAAATGGAGATTAGTGACAGCTTCAGAAATCAGCATAGTTAAATTTAAGAATTTAAACGGAAAGTTGAGCAAACATTTTGTTTTTAAGCTAACTGCGGATGGCAAAGTAGATGATGGTGAAAAAGTTTACTGTGTTCATTGCCGTAACCAATTCGCTTTTAGGTGATCAAATACATCGCTGAGGTAACACCTTCAGCAGAAATATATTAGACAGGGGAAATAAGTCAATAAAACAAAAAAGGTCAATTACTTATTTTTGTTACTTCCCTAGCGATGTTTAGTTTAATGACGTCATAAATTTTAATTTTGGCTTTTATCGAAAATAACGATTAATTACTTAAATTAATAGTTAATTTTTCAAAAGTTTACGATTAAATTTAAATTAATCGTTACCAACCCTATTATTAATATTTTTACACAATAAAAAATTATATTTATTTATCTTTTTACAAGATAGGAAAGCAACATTATTATTTTTTTATACTCGATCAAATATTTCAGACAACTACTGTAAATAATTACCATTTGTGCACGATGGGGGCTTAAAAGGCCCGACACATCCCATATCACAAAGGCCTGTAGAAGTGTTACAACTTTTGTTCACACATCTGTCGTCACATTTAGAGGTGCAGTTTGGGCCCCAGAAACCGACTTCACACGCTTGAAAATTTGATAACATATATAATAAAAAGCCATAAAGTTTTTTTTCCAAACTTATAAAGTCAGACTCATCTTGATAAGATTCATGCTGCGCAGAAAAGCGTCCCAGCAATTTTCAATGATAAAAATATATGAAAAATCAAAATTTGTTAAATTAAAGAATTGCTGAACAATAAATGATGTCTAAATGAAATTGAAATTGTGCAAATCGATAAACCATTACAGCCACTGAATGAGAGAAATAACAATCAGATTCATTTTGATAAGAAAACTTTCAAAATTACGAAAAATCTTACAGAATGTTATGGTATAAAAAAAATGTTTTTTTTCAAGTAGTCCAAATTCATTCAAACATTAATGTTTGAAATATTTCAGCTTAAAATGAATGTGTAGAAATGTTATAAATTAGTATATAAATTGTTTTGATTAATTTTATCTTACAGCCAGATACAATAGAAGTCACAAATATTATTTCTGTAAGAAAATGCTTCATGTAACTTAATTTAATACAACTTCAACGAAACGTGACCAAAATATATAGAGGGGAAGATAAAATCTTTCTGCTTTATTATAATACACCATTTTATTATTTTAAAGATGATCTAAAATAAATAAAGAAATCAATTCCTTTATTGGAAGTTAAAAAAGTACTTGTAATATATACCATTTTTTATGTGCATGAAATTTATAAATTCACGTCAAACTGTTTTTATTTCTGTTTTCAATTCTCAGAAAGTAGGACAGTTCTATAATTTTAAATCGTTTTTGTTGTATCTTTATCGTAATGTGTTTACTAGTAAATGGCTTACAGCCTACATATCTCAGTAGTATAGATTAAGCTAACCTTCGAAAAGATTTTATTTAAACACTTTAACTTTAACTCATATCATGGTAGAAAACTCAACATACCTCTGTCACACTTTAGTCCTTTGTAGTCACCCATACACCCATACAGGCATTTGCCCGTGATGTCATCGCATTGCTGAGCCATGCAGTTGATGCCGCAAACATCTTGACACTCAGCGCCCCAGTGAGTGGGAGAACACCCTTGAATAAGGGTGACAGAATGATAGTTCATCTTATCTATCTACTTCAGACGCCTCTACGATACAGAAGATTATTGCGTCCTACGCTTTATCTGTTTTTTTTGTTGTTTTTTTTGTTGTTTTTTTTGGGTTTTCTTTGTTGGTTTTTTTGTTGTTGGTTTTTTTTTGTCAAGCAACTAATTTACTCCAGAATTTCATACGGGAAGAAAGAGAAAGTGTATGTTTTTGTTAAGATAGTTATGTGTATCCCTATGTCTATCTGAAGTTTTATTGAATTAAATATGTGCTATATTTCTTAGTTAGAATTTATTGTCTTTTGTGTATACATTACTACTTTGCTCTTTGTTCTTCGATCCTCTAGAGCAGTGATGGGGAACCTTTTAGGGGCCACTTGCCCAAAATTCATCATAAATCCTTTTATTTTTTAGTAAAGTGCCAACACTTAACACGTTGATATGAGAGATGGGATATTGTTGCAGAGCCTCTTGCTATACTTTTTACAAACAGTTGCTGCCCCAGACAAATGTTTTTAGAAAAGTGTTTTATACTTTCTTATGTCAAATGGCTCTGCACATTGTTATAAATTAAAAGCAATGTGAGTGTTAAGCACAAAGAAAAAATTAAAAACTGAAATTATCCCATTGCTGATGGAAGGTGGAAGTCGTTTTTTTAGTTCAAGATTCGTCCTATCATCTTTCTCGATGTAGCGACAGCTTTAAAACAACATACCCAACTCACTTAGTCTGCAGCCTTCTCCATGGTAACCAGGGGAACAACCTGATGTGCAGCCTCCCGTGCTAACAAAACACGACTCGTCCTTCATGAAACAGTTACAGGAAAACTCACAGTCACGGCCGTACTTTCCCGGCGGGCAATCTGAATCTGCGGGTAGCAGACATTTTAAAAATTGATAAATTTTTAAAATATTTAAAAACTAAAATTATTGTCCGTCTTATATAAAATTAAATATTTTGGAAAAACGGATTTGGAAAATGTTTAGTACCACGGACCAGGTTCTTAAAATGTTTTAAAATATTTAGTGGTTGGTTCATCTTTAACGTTCCCTTCCACCTTACTGCCAAACACTTTTATACCTCTAATCATTCTTTGAATTGGGAATGTACAGTGTTTACACTACAGACCTCCATAAATGGCCACGTCCCTAATGTTGGTAAACGGAGCGTTGATGGCTTCTGCGGCTCTTATCTTCACGACGCCAATAGGTTCACTTAGTGTTGGGGACACGATGCTGTAGCTGATTTGGTCCTTGTAATTCTCTTGAGTGAAAGCGATAGTCCCGTTGGCAGTGTAACTCGTCAACACAAAGCCGACGGATCTTTTCTTTTCATAATTTAAAACTTTTGAATAAAAACAAATTGAGAATGAAAGTTTAAAATAATATTGTTTACGTTTCATTTTTATACATTTTTTTTCATTTATAGGGTTTGTATTTTCTGAGACATCAAAACGTCATTCCTCATTGTGTAATGCTACTATTTTTAGATATAGTTTTTGTAAGAAAATGATTTTCTTTATGAATTTAGCTGTAAAACTATATCTAAAAAATCTTTACTATAAAAGAACTGCAAGCAAGGTTTTGTCCTGGTTTTGTCAAATAAGCTGACTCGGATAATCGTAAAATTTACAGACAGATAAGTCATCACAGAATACCCGGATATTTCATTTACAATATAATAAAATAAGTCGCACTTAATGCCCCGGATATTTCTATTTATAGATCTCCCCAATGAAATGACAAGGCTGGTATTATACAAAACACTGGGCTGGGTAAGACTCGTGGCGATCCAGTGCTTCTATAATTAAAATATTTTAATGACGACATGTATGTAAAGTATGTTAACATAATGTTTCCTGTGTTAACTTGTGCTCTCTTCTCTCGTTTAGGATGAAAGGGGAGGCTTTGGGATCAAGTGCACACTTACCCCAGCTCTTTGGAGCACGTTCATTTTTACTGTTCATTAGTACAATATCGTCAGCAAAAAGCAATGAGTTAAAAAAAATTCGATCTACTTTTTATTTCTAAATTCATTTGAAAGCAAGGCTTTGCAGTGCAATAAGCAGTTATTTGAATATGTTTCAATTTGTATATAGTCCTGTATTTGCTTAAGACTTTGTCAGTATCTGTCCCAAAGAGGGTCACGCAAGACAAAAGAGGGCGAATATAACTTTCAAATAAGGATCATACGTACGTCTGTTGTGGAAGACATATCGGTAGATTCTCGCAGGTGATTCAAAGCTCACCTGCCAGCTAGGCAGCGCTTTCCTCAAGCTGTGGTAGTACGTTGTTTTGTCACCTTTCATCGTGTGATACTCGTACGTCGCTCCCTCGGGGGCCAGGGTCACGGTCGTGGTGTTTTGCCTGAAGGCCAAGTTGCGACCTTGATGCAGAGATGGTATATAAAAATATATATTAAAACTTTTCAAACCATACCGGTTTGTTCATATGATAACCAAAAAGAAAAAAAAATAATTATTCATGCTACCCTGAAAAAATCTTTAACTATTAAACAGTAAAATGAAACCGTCAGAGGCGTCACTTGGAGTGGTGGTGCTGGCGTGAGTACCACACCGGGTTACACCAAAGCAAGGGGTGATACCAAAATGTAAAATTCTGTATGTTCCCGTATTTGGTATTGGCAGACACGGAGGAGATCTGGGGGGGGGGTAAGTCTTGAGGGGGTGACACCATGAGCTTCGGCACTAGATGACACCAACCCTAGTGACGCTTCATCGAAAGCGTGTTAATGTTCATTATTGAATTCATTATTCAAGATATTTAACAATAGAGTAGAGAAATTATCATTATTTTTTATGTAATAAAAAATTTACTACAAGGATTTAGCATTACTTAATATAATATAAACTCCTTCGCCTAGAACAGATCTATGCTTACAGTTCTAATCATAGCCTTTGGCTAAAAATGCATAATCTTTTATTTCTCTCCAAATAGGTGTCTGATATATGGTAATTTTATGCATATTTTGATTTTTTAAAATTATTTTTTCTTTATATTTCCGTGAGTATGTGTTTTGCAATTTAAAAGAAATCCCTGCCAAAAAGTTAACAAAACTATCCATTAAAACAGCTGTATGTCTTGTATAAACGTTTAGTTAAAAAGACGGTATGCTTTGACATTGCGGATACAAGCCTCTCTTCTACACACCGTGTTGTTGTCATTGAGTGTCTTTTTGATTGTCTGACGATTGGTTGTTTTGAGATAATTGGGTCACATTCTATCCGTTGCGTGCTCGCGCTCATGTGTGAGACAGCTTTATACAAGTGTGATTGTGCGTTAATTTAAAATGTAAACGGAACCTTAATTGTAATGGCTTTTTGTCTTACTATGCGCTACTTAAACCAAGCACAAGGATGCTTTCTATCTCATACATTTTATTAAATCAGTTGTTGAAGAATGTAACTTGTTTGGTGTATAATATTTATAATAACATAGTAGAACTTATACAGCGCAGTACTGGGCTCCATTTTCAAAAGAGTGTGGTGGGGTACATATTTAAGCCAGAACATTTATAACCTTTAAAAAACCTAGAATGACATGAATGGCACACCCAAACTACTTAAAGAATGGTCTGATTGTTGAGAGTAGAATTTCAAAATATTGTGTTGTGTGTGCAGTTTTGAAGGCATGAGTCCATGGTGCGGAACGAATGATTACGAATAAAGTAACTGATGAGAGGCTGACGAGAGGGTTAAAAGGCAATTAGAATTTTGTTTAGATAGGAAGGTCATGGGTGTGAAGAAGTTGTGGCAGAGAACGGACAATTTGTTGTCAATATATGGGGAAAAAATATCTCGCTGTAATGAAAGCACACACATAGCAACAGCACCGGCAAAAGACACAGACCTACCACCAGTGGCGTCACTAGGGGGGGCGGGGGGCGGGCCGCCCCGGGTGACACCCATCAGGGGGTGACACCCGAGCCTAAAATTTTACTGTGTACGATTTTATGTCAGAAAACAAAAGATGACAAATTTTTTAATCTAGAAAGAAATTAAGAAATACAATGAAATACGTTAAACGCGAAAATTCTTATTGAAAATAATATCAGTTAACTTGCAATAATAAAACAGTCCCAACATACGAACAACATTAAAACAAATTAGGAAAAAAAGAAAAGAAATAGTCGCAGCAGACAGATCTTTAAAAAAGGCTGGAATGAAAGAGGCAGTGTCTTCTGTTTTAAAAGATATAAAGCCATTTGGGCTTGGACACACCGACAGCATGAACGAATCCCACCTCACGACTCCCTCCACCACAGTGGGGTGGGGGGAATACGATTTTTATCATCCCCCCCCCCAAAAGAAAAAAAAATCAAAAGATGGGTTTTCTTTGTTGATGTTTTTCTTGAGGAAAATTGTGATTTAAATATCTTTGAGTTAATATTTATATATATATATATATTTATTAAAGGCGTGAAAGCATAGATATGCATGTTTATATACAGGTAGTCCTCCGGTTACGACGGTCCCATCCCAACTTACGCTGTTTAGTGCTTACGAACGCGCCCCCGTAAAGAATAGTATTACGCGTTATTCCGTATTTTAAATTTTCATGAGGTAACGAATTCTTTTCTCTATTTGAAATAACAAAAATTATTGAAAGATATGTATGATTATTATTTCAACCTACAACCTTCGTTTGTGAATTTTTCAAATGGCGAAGTTTTCAATCAAGTCAATAAAGCTGAGTAAGCTTACAAGTTCCTTTTCAATGCTCATTAGAGAGAGCATATTCAGCCTTTTTCGTCCCATGCAAGTTCTAACTCATTATATATTCTTTTCAACTTTGAAAAGGATCGCTCTCAGCTGGAGTTTGATTCATCATTGAAAGATAGATGCGAAGTGCGATGTGTACATTTGTGAAGGACTGTGTGAAATATAGCTCATTCAAAAGCAGCAAATTTTTTAGCTCTGTGCAAGTTTTTTGAGTTTCGCTTTGTGCTAATGCCTTTTCCTTACCCTGAGCCTGGGGCTGGACAATAACTTTTTTAAGAGTTCTGAAAATTTGACTAATTCTGAAGGTAAGCAGTCTTCGAAATCACTCATGAACCTACATGTGGAAGAAAATCAGATTCCCCGAGCCTAGTGCCCTTTATGGGTCTTCCCGGAAGTCCCCCTTAGCCATCTGGCCACCAAAGGGACGTAACAGCTGAGGACCCCCCCATAAAGCGGTCGCTTCTGAAGCGGCCACCTGGGCATCCAGGATATACAGTCGAAGATGCCTCCCACTAAGTTGCCCTCACAAGGAGGTGGTGGAATTTCCTACTAGGACCCACTACCACTTTGGCGCCATCCCGGCAAAGCACACGGGTCTCCAGGGTTAGGACCGCCGCAGACCGGGGGATCATCAAAGACCTACCTAGGGTGCAACCCCCACTGGAAGGTTTCCTCAGAGCTGCCGTCCAATGCGTTCTTCGCGGCACTTTTTGCTAATCCGTACTGGCGCTCCTGGCCCTAAACCGGCACCGCTCGATGGCGTTGCTAGTAAATTGAGGGGGACGAAACGGTTGCTTCGGATTTACCCGACCACTTCTTCGTAATCACTTGAATGTTTTTCCATTAACTTGGCTGCTGCCCATCGGGTGGCGAAAGTGCTGAGCTCAGTTAGGTTTGTAAGAAAGCCAAATTTCTCATGGATGTATTTATATGCACCTAACCAATGTTGTAGGGCTTAAGAAAGTTTGTCAATGATTACCAGAAATACCTCAATCTTGATTTTTTTTCTCCAGAAGAATACTGTTTGTTGATG
The DNA here is from genome assembly GCA_944989445.1 of Ampullaceana balthica. Classification (NCBI taxonomy): domain Eukaryota; kingdom Metazoa; phylum Mollusca; class Gastropoda; family Lymnaeidae; genus Ampullaceana; species Ampullaceana balthica. Next base: position 2,744,101 of record CALYLW010000004.1, on the reverse strand, counting down.
TCCCTTTATCAAACTGACGCTTTCTTTTTTTATTGATAGTACTGAAGATTGTTTACACTGTTTTTACCACGGACTTTTCCTTTCCTTTGTCTTCATAGGAATAAAATTAAGAATGCTATTTTAACAAACTCAATGAGAGACTTCCTTTCTAAAATTGTTTCCCAAATTTCAAGTAAAATAGCGACTTCCAGTTGTTCAATTTTCTTAAGAAATCCTTCTTCTTCAAGTCGGCAGTCATTTGGCTGATTTTCATTCGTTGCTAATTCTTCCAGTGCTGCGATATTCTCATGGTATGAGCTATTAACAGACCTTAAAGCATAATGTCAGGCTGACCATCTTGTGTCAGACAAGGCTTTGTTAGCATGTATCAATTTCATGTTTTTGAAGTACCTGTCAACGATGAGTAGATGCAACAAGTCGGGTATAAAGATTTTGCAGAAGACAAAAAAATCTGACCGCAGTAGGACAACCTGCTGCTCTTTTCCCAACCAAATTAAAGGAATGAGCTGTGCACGGCACATAATGAGCTACAATGCACTTCTCACGAAGAATAGCCTGGTTTTCGTTATACTTCCTACTCATTTGCTGCATTGCCCTATCCGTATGACTGTCCAAGGCATTTTCAGGGATTCGTACAATATAATGGCCTGCATCTTTATTATACACTATAATTCATAAAAAGTTTAGGGGCCCTTAAATTATTGGGGGTTTTAGCCCGTTCAGCACCCCCCCCCCTTTTAATCCGCCATAGGTGGGGTCCACGCATCTGTGACGATGTGGTACGAGGAGGGGGGTGTTTAAGAAATGTGACGTCACATCAAAAATGCGAAACTTTAAATAAAAGTTCCACTTAAATATTTGTTTGTTTACCATTTATTTAATTACGTGTTCAATGACTTCACGCGTGTTACGATATTACAGTGCAGACTTACCCTAAATACATATTTAAATGACAAAAAATAATTTGCAACATGCTAATTTTTATTGAGAAAATACGGCTTGGGGGAGGGGTGTCAAAGCTTTGTGACGTCATATCGTAAAAAAGGGGTGGGGTCTAAGTTTGTGTGACAAAGTATGACGCTGGGGTGGGGTAAAAATCGGCAACCTCGCGTGACGTCATTTATGGACGGCCCCTTCAGTCGTGAAGGGGTGACACCATGAGCTACCGCCCCGGGTGACACCAACCCTAGTGACGCCTCTGCCTACCACCAATAGCTTGACCATAAATCTAAAGTAAGTTAACATAACTCTAGATGCCAATAATAACCATAACACTAGATGTCCCTAACCATAACTACAGATCTCCCTTAGTGTAACTCTAGTTGCCCCTAGCATCTAAATGTCTACGTACCCCCACTGACGTGAAGGGAACACAGGGATTCAACAGATTTTCCCGTGAGTGTAATTCGAACTACTGGTAACTCCACATGACAATAGACATCGAGAGTCGAGTTGTTCGCCACGGATGTTTTTTGGTTGACACATCCAACTTGAGTGAATCGAGAGGTCAAAAATGTGATGTTTGGTGTCGAGTTTCGATCTGAATTGGGATAAAAAGAATTTTTTTGTCTATAAAGAGAGCCAAATGTTTTGGGTTTTTTTTTGTTTAAATCTTTAAACTCATAAACTATATCCGAGATTTCTAATGCATCTTATTAGGACAACATTTACCCATCTGTTTTCCTTGTAACCTGAGCCAGGTGAAGGGAAACACCATTCCCCACGTCAGTGTCACGGATTGCGTGTTGTGGAGGCAAGTCTGCTGGTTATTGTCTGCTGTGACGTCATAAGGTTGGTGCGGCTGTACCTCAAACACGACAGCCTTGCTGACCAGATCCTCTAGTTAAAATATTTGTAAAGATATAAAGAGATTAATTATTATTCGAGTCACTTCCCTCTTCGATTTAATGTATTTGCTATGTTCACTGTGCAAAATTTAAAGCCAAAGCAAAGTAAGGCTAGTTGTGAAAAATCAATTCAAAAATGTAATTTGAACAAAAATACTTACTAATAGTAGGGTCAGTTTTGTGAATTTCATTAAAATAAAAAAATATTATTATTCTTTAATTTTTTAAAATCCCTTATATTAACTTCGAAATCTTGTCGTCATCTCTGTCGTGATCTCTTCGTACGTCGGGAGGAAAAACAAACGTAAAAAATTACCCACTTTCCGTGAAGCCATCGAGCTGAAATTTGGCACATGGACCCATGTCACCTAACAATGCATCATATCAAAATTTCAGATCGATCGAACGTACAGTAATTAAATTAATGTATTTTTAGTTTATCTATATAAAACTATATGTAGCAGTCGGTATTGTTTACATTTTAAGGGTCACTTGACTTCACGCCAGCCATCGGTGAACACATCTCGTGTTTTACCCAGGTGGAATTCACGCAGTTTCAGGCTGTAAATGTTTGTCACGTTGGAACATAATCAATACTTTAAGTTATGTCTCATATATAAGGGATTTATAGTCAAAAACTTTGTTTTTATGGGGTTGTTTTATTTAAAAAATGTTTTTATCTCTAAACTGACCGTACTGACAGCCTGGACCAAACCATCCTTTCTCACAAGAGTATCCGTCCCAGCAGTCACCTTGGAAAACACACTTATTATCTACGCAGTGGCACTGGTATTGATTGAATGGCCCAAAACTTTCTGTTCGGATACTTTCGCCGGCTATGAAATCAACAAGGTGAACGTAATCCATACACTTATATAAAAAATTAACACTTTTCTACAGCGTTGTTCGTGTTAAATAAATTGTGATTTGGACATGACTACAATTAAAGTTTATACACTGAGCATTTTCTTCTGTGTTGGTTGGAGTCCATTGATTTTTTAAAAGTTTATTATTCATATCATGTACATGATTAATTAAAAAAGAGATGAAAGCTTTTTGAAAATACAGTTGTAATATTAAATTACAAAACCAAATAAATTAAATAGTATCATAAAAATTTGAAACTACCGAAAAGAATGTACTCCTTACCATATTCAGAAAAGTCCGAGAAAACACATCCAGGTACAATGTAGCTTAACAAAAAGACAACAAGCAGAGCCATCTTCACTAAACGCAACAACAAATTATTGCTGGAGATCATTTACTAATTACTGATAATTTAATTTCACAGTCAATGCGCTGGGCGTATTACTTCGGCAGTTATATAATAATTAATTTGAAATTCTATTCCATCTAGCATTTAATCAATGATTTTTAAGATCTTAAAAATTCACACAACTGACATGCTTTGAAAAAGGTCCTTTCAAGTTAGGATTTTTTTTAACTAGAGAAACCACTCTTTAAAACACTCCGTCTAAGTTAGATTTTGGTCCCAGCTTTTTTAAAAGAATAGTAACACCAGTGAAACTAGCTTTGTTTTTGCACGCAAAGATTTGAAAAAAGACTGTAAATTAAATTTTTGAACTACTCTTCCTTGGTGACCTTGTTTTTATTTCACACAAAAAGTAAGTGGCCCTTGGAAGACGAGGACACTTAAAAACCTTAACACAGGACACCCACAACTAGTTGAAAACTTGACCTTTGACATTGCAGAACCTTTGATGATATAATATCATTGTGTGGGCACAGTCTAGGGCTTTCTTTGGATTTTTAATGACGCTTAATTTACTTCAAAACTGCACGATTCTAAAATATCTTAAATGCTATTCTCAAATCCTTTACATCAATTCGTGGCGTCTGCTTGCTTGCTTGATTGATTGATGCCTTATTTGCAGAAAAAAACTTTTGATCTTTTTAAACCTCTTCCTGGTATGCTAGCGAGCTGAAATTTTGCAGGCAGACTCGTTCCGATGATAAAAATGATCGATCGAAATTTCAGATCGATCGAATATATTAATGAATTTTTATGTTAAACATGTTTTATAACCCTTTTCTTGTGATCAAATCGTGATGAAATTTATCAGGCAGACTTTAGAAGTTTTTTTTACTATAAATCCTTTATATATTTGAGACATAACTAAAATTGTGGATTTTTGGATTGTCGTGCGATGCGTATTATAATGAACATTCTTTTAGTTATGTCTCGTATATAAAGGATTTATAGTCAAAAACTTGTGGTTTTTTAATACTTTTTTTATATGTGTTCTTTAAAATATTAAATTTACTCAAAGGAAAACTATTTGTTTAATGCATCTTCGAACCGAAATGTATTTCTATTTGTAAATTAGTGTTATTATTTATATACATGTTTTGTTTAATTTCTGGAAAGTCATTAGTAGAAACTGATCAGCATATAAATATTGGTTCTATCACTCTCATGTTGTTGATACTGAAAATAGCTGTGTAAACGAAGTCCCTGACATTAATAACTGCAGTTACAAGGAAGAGACACAAACAATTGTGTCTTCACTTATTGTTGGCCGGGTGTGTATAAAGTGTAACATACATCAAGTGGTCTCATGCTCAGTGTTATACATTAACTCAGTGTTATAATTAACTATGGTGGCTGGATGGCGAAGTCAATAGTGCACTCTCCCCACGAGCTGAGGGGTGTGGGATCTAGACCACGTTAAAGCCAAAATAAAATTTAAAAAACATAAAAACAAAGTTTTGACTATAAATCCCTTATATATGAAACATAATTAAAAGTATTGATCATGTTCAAATGCGACAAACATTTACAGACTTAATCTGCCTTAACTCTCCTTTGCTGTATAATCGGGGGGGGGGAGGCGGGGGAGAGGGGAAAGGTCTGGTCACCGATCGCTGGACCGAGCTCAGCGTGACACGTAAAATGTTAACAAAAGCACGCCGGTACATCGACGGGTGGCTTCAACGCGTGAACTGAACTGGCAATTGAAAGAAAAACAATAACAAACCGCGAATTTGAATTGCATATGAAATTTTGATACGATGCATTGTTAGGTGACCCGAGTCTATGTGCAAAATTTCAGCTCGATTGCATTACTGGAAATGGGCCATTTTTAAATCCCTTATATTAACTTCACCGCCGTCTCTGTCTCTCTGTCTCTGTCCCTCTCTCTCTCTCTCTCTGTCTGTCTGTCTTGGGCTCGGCGGGCGGAAAAACAGAAGTCAAAAATGACCCATTTCCCATGATCCGATCAAACTGAAATTTGGCACACGGACCCGTCGAACCTAACAATGCATCGTATCAAAATTTCAGATCGATCGAACGTACCATAATTAAATTAATGCATTTTTAGTTTATCCTTATATGAGGTATGTAATTCAAAATTCACTGTTTTTTTTTAAATCCCTTATATTAACTTCACCGCCGTCTCTGTCTCTCTCTCTGTCTGTCTCTCTCTCATCATCTCATGGGCTCGGCGGGCGGAAAAACAGAAGTCAAAAATGACCCACTTCCAATGATCCGATCGAACTGAAATTTGGCACACGGACCCGTCTTACCTAACAATGCATCGTATCAAAATTTCAGATCGATCGAACGTACCGTAATTAAATTAATGCATTTTTAGTTTATCCTTATATGAGGTATGTAATTTAAAATCACGATTTGTTATTGTTTTTTTGCCACGTGAAAGTTTGAGCATTGAGGCGACCCAACGAAACGACGGTGCGCTTTTGTTTACATTTTACGTGTCACTCTGAGCTCGGTCAAGCGAATCGGTGACCAGACTTTTCCCCTCTCCCCCTCCCACCCACCCCTCCCCCCCCACCCCTCCCCCCCTAGGGTTATGAAGCAAACTTGTGTTAAGACAGATTCAGTCTGTAAATGTTTGAAAATAATCAATACTGTTAGTTATGTCTCATATATAAGGGATTTATAGTCAAAAACTTTGTTTTTACGGGTTTGTTTTATTTAAATTCAGGTTCCACGTGAGTTTGAGTTGACGCCGACCGTCGTGTTGACGACGACCGTCGTGCCGACACCCCCTCACATCCCACCCCCATTTATTAAAGACAAGGGACATCACTCAGTGTCAGTCTGTAAATGTTTAAAAATAATCACTACTGTTAGTTATGTCTCATATATAAGGGATTTATAGTCAAAAACTTTGTTTTTACGGGTTTGTTTTTTAACTCCCTTATATTAACTTCGCGGCCGTCTCTGTCTTGGGCTCGGCGGGCGGGCGGGCGGAAAAACAGAAGTCAAAAATGACCCATTTCCCATGATCCGATCGAACTGAAATTTGAGACACGGACCCGTCTGACCTAACAATGCATCGTATCAAAATTTCAGATCGATCGAACGTACCGTAATTAAATTAATGCATTTTTAGTTTATCCTTATATGAGGTATGTAATTCAAAATTCACTGTTTGTTATTGTTTTTTTCCTGCCAGTTTCACGTGAGTTTGAGTTGACGCCGACCGTCGTGTTGACGCCGACCGTCGTGCCGACACCCCCTCACATCCCACCCCCATTTATTAAAGACAAGGGACATCACTCGGTGTCAGTCTGTAAATGTTTGAAAATAATCAATACTGTTAGTTATGTCTCATATATAAGGGATTTATAGTCAAAAACTTTGTTTTTACGGGTTTGTTTTATTAAATCCCTTATATTAACTTCGCAGCCGTCTCTGTCTGTCTTGGGCTCGGCGGGCGGGCGGGCGGAAAAACAGAAGTCAAAAATGACCCACTTCCAATGATCCGATCGAACTGAAATTTGGCACACGGACCCGTCTTACCTAACAATGCATCGTATCAAAATTTCAGATCGATCGAACGTACCGTAATTAAATTAATGCATTTTTAGTTTATCCTTATATGAGGTATGTAATTTAAATTCACGATTTGTTATTGTTTTTTTGCCACGTGAAAGTTTGAGCATTGAGGCGACCCAACGAAACGACGGTGCGCTTTTGTTTACATTTTACGTGTCACTCTGAGCTCGCTCAAGCGAATCGGTGACCAGACTTTTCCCCTCTCCCCCTCCCACCCACCCCTCCCCCCCTAGGGTTATGAAGCAAACTTGTGTTAAGACAGATTCAGTCTGTAAATGTTTGAAAATAATCAATACTGTTAGTTATGTCTCATATATAAGGGATTTATAGTCAAAAACTTTGTTTTTACGGGTTTGTTTTATTTATTTTGTTTTTTCCGCCCGACCGACAGACCGACCGACCGCGAACCCAAGACAGAGACGGCGGTGGCGTTAATATAAGGCATTTAATAAAACAACCCCGTAAAAACAAAGTTTTTGACTATAAATCCCTTATATATGAGACATAACTAAAAGTATTGATTATGTTCAAACGCGACAAATATTTACAGCCTGAAACTGAGTGAACTACTCCTGGTGTTAAACATGAGATGTGGTCATCAATAGCTGACGTGAAGTCAAGTGACCCGTAATGTGTAAACAATAGCAACCGCTACATATAGTTTATAGAGATAATCTAAAAATGCATTAATTTAATTATGGTACGTTCGATCGATCTGAACTTTTGCTACGATGCATTGTTAGGTGACACGAGTCTATGTGCCAAATTTCATCTCCATGGCATCACGGAAAGTGAGTCTTTTTTTAAATCCCTTATATTAACTTCACCGGCGTCTCTCTCTCTCTCTGTCTGTCTTGGGCGGGCGGAAAAACAGAAGTCAAAAATGACCCACTTCCCATGATCCGATCGAACTGAAATTTGGCACACGGACCCGTCTAACCTAACAATGCATCGTATCAAAATTTCAGATCGATCGAACGTACCGTAATTAAATTAATGCATTTTTAGTTTATCCTTAAATGAGGTATGTAATTTAAATTCACGGTTTGTTATTGTTTTTTCCCCACGTGAAATTTTGAACTGACACATTGAGGCGACCCAACGAAGCGACGGGGCGCTTTTGTTTACATTTTACGTGTCACTCTGAGCTCGGTCAAGCGAATCGGTGACCAGACTTTTCCCCTCTCCCCCTCCCACCCACCCCTCCCCCCCCCCTAGGGTTATGAAGCAAACTTGAGTTAAGACAGATTCAGTCTGTAAATGTTTGAAAATAATCAATACTGTTAGTTATGTCTCATACAAAAGGGATTTATAGTCAAATACTTTGTTTTTACGGGTTTGTTTTATTTACTTTTGTTTTTCCGCCCGAAGATGAACGACAGACAGAGAGAGAGAGAGACGGCGGTGAAGTTAATATAAGTGATTTAAATGCGGAAATTTTGTTTGTTGAAAAGAAATCTCCGTATAACGCCGGGCGTTATTGAGAGAAATCTCCATTTAACGCCGTGCGCTATTAAGTGAAATTTTCGTATAACGCCTCCCAAACATTTTTAGTAATATGTTAATGTAGTTTTAATTTACTGTGGCGTATTTGTATGATGAACGAACGGACAGTACACTGTAGTAATGAAGGGCATACTGTAGCAACCAATTTTTTTTATTAACACGGTATATAACAAAAAATATTACAACATAAATTTAAAATAAAATGTAACCTTAAAACAAGAACTGGAGTCGTATGTTATCGCTACCAAACATATCTAAAAGTTTGTTCATAAAGTCTTTTTTGTTGCAGTTCACTTTGTCTCTGTGTACGCTTAACATGCACAACCCAGAAAGACATTCATCTGACATAGTAGATCTAAGCCATGTAAGCCATGTAATGTAATGTGCTGCACTATCGCGCCACCGTACATGTTGTTGCTGGTAATGTTAGCAAAACTAGAAAACTGTTGTTTTTTGTTGTTGTCATTTTTTTCTAACTTTTTTTTAATCAGTCAATCCGGGAGGGGCGGGCAAGTGCTCCCCCTTGCGCCCCTCCTGTGGGCGCACATGTCTCCCATTGAGATTTTCATTTATTGAAGTCTAAATTTATATATATCCTTTTAACACTGAATAAATATGTGCTATCTATATATTTCAAGATTTAATTACTCAGTTAAAAAGTTTTAATTTACCAGAAATATCAGATGCATTTGAATAAAAACAAATATTCAATTGTATTTTCTAAAAATATGTATTTTAAATATTTAATTTTACAAATTATATATTGTTTAATGAAATATTAAATCCAACCAAATATAATCTATTCATATGTCAATAATAATTCAAGAAGAGTACCTTTCAATGTATTTTATAATATTAATGTAATGACATTAAATGCGAGAACTGCTTGACATAAAAACGATGTAACAAAAAAGTTAACTATACAAAGCTATTTCAATGAAAGAAAACAAACGATGTTTAGTAATACAAAAAATTGTGAAAATAGTTCTAATTATACTAAATCTTTTCTTTGATTACATACAAACATACATTTCAGAAACAATATCCTTTAATCAAGTTATTTATTTATTAGTTCTGTTTCGATAACACAGTCGGACCTTGCTAAGTCGAACTTCCCCTGAGTCGAAAACCTTCCTATATCGAATTATTTGTTAGGTACCGGCCCAATTCTGCGCCATTAATGCCATTTTCCTTAACTTGAAAACTCCATAAGTCAATTTTTTCCCTTTGAGTTCGACTTATCGAGGTCCGACTGTACTTTTAAAAAGACGTTGACGGTGCTATTCCAATGGATCGTTTGTTTTCGCTTTTGATTCGACAAAACTCATGTGATCAGGCAAAATGTCAAAGAACATAAACCAATTATAGAAGTGTTTAGTGTCCTTAAAAGTTGCGACAATTTAGTAGAAAAATCGCATGTGCGCATTTTTCTTTTAATTGCTGGAAATGTGTATATGATAGGATTCAATGCCGAGTTGATTGGAATGACCAGTACAGCTGACCAAGAGTAGAGGCTTCATTACCAAACTTGTAGCCAGCAAGTGATATGAATCCCATTATGGCAATGGGGAACCAACACATGAAATCTGATAGGGCAACAAAAGCAAGATTTTTGGCTAGAGCTAATTCAACATTTCTCGTTGTCTTTATCATAGAACTGTATGGAAATTTATTTTTCGCAAACCAACGGAAAACTGAAACCTGGCCCATAAAAATGAATATAAATGTCACAAAGTTCAGAAGAACTAACACACAAAAGGAATATTTCCAGCCTTTGTTTGTTACAAAATTTAATGATAGGGACAAACACATGCTGTTGGATGAGTAAATATCCCATTCAAGGGGAAAAGTTGGAATCACGGCGAGTATAAAGACAGGTCAATATAAGGGTACACGTTTCACCTTTCTTTGAAAAACTGAGCTCACCAAAAGGATAACGCATGATTTAATATATGTCTATTAAATGTGACATGTGAAAAACGCCGATGATTCACTTGAAAATGTGGCTAAAAAGCCAGCAAACTTTCAAACCTTTCCGTGTCTCCATTTCGTATCATTTAAAACATAAAGACTTTTAAAATAGCTATCAGCTGCAGCAATGACAAGCAGATAGAGCCCCATAATTAAAGCAGACACACCAAGACAAGTCACAAAAAGCCCATAAGCCTTCTTTAAAATCACTCTGTCCCAAACTAATCTGTAGACAACAACGAGCAAATCGATACAAATGCTACAAGCCCAACTAACCATAAAAATAACTCTCTTACTAGAGTCACCAATAAGATCTTGACACGAAGATAACAGCGGACTTTTTGGTGAAAAACATTTTTCTTGTGGGACTTGTGGGCCTGTTACTTGTGGGCCTGTTACTTGTGGGCCTGTTACTTGTGGGCCTGTTACTTGTGGGCCTGTTACTTGTGGGCCTGTTACTTGTGGGCCTGTTACTTGTGGGCCTGTTACTTGTGGGCCCGTTACTTGTGGGCCCGTTACTTGCGGAAATCAAAACTTATAGTCGGATACAAACAACGCCGTTTGAATTGTAAGATTTTCAAAATAGTTATTTATATAATAATCTTATATCCTTTGCAGTATTGTTCCTCTCAAGTCAAGGACTTTTAAATCAAAAGAAGGTTTCAATCCTACCGACATAAAGTAGCTAATATTGGTATAACTAAGATATAGATATTTTAAGTAAACCAGTTTGTCAAAGGTAGGCGGGGGAATACTTTCAACCTCTGTATAAGAAAAATCAATTGATTCTAAATGCATGGGGAAATTTATTTCAGTTTTTATTTTGAAATACGTATTGTGAGAAAGATTTAGATATCTGAGTAGTCTCATAGAACTTACACCATCTAAGTTCTTACTTGTAAATAAAAAGTTATAACTAAGATCCAAACTAATCAGCTGAGAAATATCCAAATCCTGGAAAAATTGAAGCACAAGAGTTATTCTACAACCTGACGCATATATTTCTGCATGATCTAATAACGAAAGAAATGGAATTTCTTCAGGGTGTATTTTATAGTTACCATAAATTTTCAAAATATCAATACGTTGATGAAAGACTTTGTAATGATGCAATGTTTTGTTTTTAATAATTTTTGTGTTATGCCCTAGAATACACTGAAAACCGTGGTCACAAGGAAAATCACATACGTATCCTTTATAAAAAATGTTTGATGCTATTTGGAAAATCGTCAGTGAAGCAGGTTTGTTTAAGTATTGACTTCAGTCGCACGTTGCAATGGAAGTATTTACTCAGATGACTTTCAGCAGATTCTAAAGAATAGCATTTATTATTTGTTCCACTTAATTCTTCTCCTAAAAAAACACAGTATGGTGCTGAACATTTTATAAAATTAGCTGTACAAACTACTTCACTACAGTTGATTTCATTCTCAAACGCTGGACATTGCTCAGATACTGATCGCGAAAAAATACAATTCTGTCAGTTTTTATCCGAATCAAATAAAAAACGATTATTTTCCATAATATTAAGGTTGGTTTTTTTTTGGACTCCAACTCATCTGTGTTACGTTTTCGTTATCAGGATGTTTACATGGTACTATGCCATCCTTTTTTGAAAACTGATAGTCTCCTAATTGAAAAATACTTTCGTTTAAAATGATCGTATTGGGCTGTACATATGTGCGTGTCTCATTTAATCCATGTAAATCAATGTTATTTTGCCTATCAATAAGTTGTCCACTAATATTTACAACCTGACAGTTGTAATACTCTGTCAGCAACGAATGTTTGTAAATATATTGAACAGGTGAGTTACAAAATGATCTTCTGTAGTTATCATCTGCATGGCACTCTTGAAGGTGTCGACATAAAATATCAATACTATCGTCAACGGTGCAGTTTTTGGGTACGTAAGTAATTTTTCCAAAATGATATAAGTTACCATCGTAGATTTTCCCATCCCTTAGGAAACCATGGACATATTTTTTAGGTACTAAAGTTGGTTCCCCAAACTTTATTTTTTGGTAAGGGAGATCAAATACCAGAGGATAGCTTTTAGCATTTTTATATAATGTAAAATCAACCTCACATAATTTTAAACTTTCTAATATTTCATCACATGCTACTGGCAACAATTGGTCAGTAAAACTAGTCGCGTTTATCACTGACTATTCCACATGACGGAAATGTCGTCGTGTATTTCAGCGAGTGGACACTTAAACATCCAAACTGTGCAAAAATCTCGGTTAGGATTAAATTCATAAGCATTAGCTCTCTTTGGTTTTAAGTAATTTGATCTATGACCATTTTGTTTTATTAAAACAGCTGCCCTTAACACTCGAAGCTGTATTAATTGATTAGTTAGTACAGATCTCAAAAAGTTAATTTCTTCTTTAGAATCTGAGTCTATTATATCAAATACACCTTTGCATTCAGACATTGCATTCGACATTGAACGTTTAACAATTGAATTTCCCAAAGAATAAATTTTTTTATTCTTTTGGTCGGAGCTTTTGAATGAAATTTGATCGGAACCACAAGCGCTGCACAGAGTCCCTAAATATTTGATTAGGGGAGTTTTAGACATTTTCAGATCTGAATCGTAGATAAAAAAAAATCATTTTTATTACTTGGTTTGTACATGTTAATAATAATAAAAATTCTTAGTATATCGTTATAACGTTTTTGAGCAGTTTTCTCCTCATTTACAAAATAATAGTCAATTGATGGGCTATTCAAATTGGCCAGAATGATGACAAAAGCCAGTTTCTTTTAAATTCTGTTTAAAATATTGGAGGTAAAATATTCGTGCAACGAAGAATAAATTTCGTACTGGAAACTGATCTCATCACGACCGTCAAGACTTATCACAATGTCGTAATTTGCTGTCCAGCAATCTTGTAGAGGCAATTTGAAACACATTTCTGGAAATATAAAGATATATATATATATATATATATATATATATATATGTATATGATTACGTTTGTCATAGAATCAAACTATGAATAACACAAAGGAGTTAGAGATAGGGACAGCCGAATATCCGGAATGCCGGATATCCGGACCAAATATCGCGATTTTTGCCACTATCCGGATTCGGCAAATACTTATGGCAGATCTGGATAGTATCCGGATATTAATGAAGTAAAGAATTTATGAATTCAAATAAATTAATATTAATAAGTTTATAAACAAATTTTTAAAAAGTAAAAAACAATAACCAGAAATCAGTACATTTAGCAAGAATGGATAGTGAGAGAGTATTTAGCACAGCAGTGAAGATAAATGATGATAAGCGTTCTCGCTTGTCGCCGAACAAACTTGGGATGTTATTGTTCTTGAAAAATAATTTGGGTATGACAAACACTTAATTTTTCGAGACTTAAAAATTGAAGAAACAAACTACAAACTTAAAGGTAACAAGTACTGCTGAGTACTATGTTACAACTTACTAGTAACTACTAATTAGTAACTATTTTATTTACTCGTGTCATTAAATTATGTTAATTGTTATAGCATAGCTGATATATTAATTTTATATTTTAAAAATAATAATTTTATGTTTAAAATAATTTCAAGTTTAATTTGTAATTATTAGTTTATACTATAAACTTTATATTTAAACAGGAGCCTTGGAAACTGGGACAGGCTGAGTGTTGGCTTTCGTTTTTAACTTCTTTGTCATTGACTATTACGCTTACAGTAGTCAATTATTCAATACTTTACACTGCACGGTTACGATTAAACACTTTACTTATATGATATAAGTTATATCATTGTTCTAATTTTATAGTTGTTTTTTTTTCATTTGAACTTTAAATGACAGTTGCAATTGTGATTTGATTTGCGAACTTAAAACTAAAAATGTTGCTTGTCTCACGTGTTATATCTTATTCAGCCATATAATTTTAAAACTCTAGTCTATTGTGAATATTATAATTATACAAAATAATTTAAGTAAAAAATTAAGTTATACATTAAGTTATTAATATAGAACAACATAAACAAATTAACAAGCGTTTATTACGAAAACATTCAAATCCATGCAAAATATAGTAAAACAATAAATTTCTATACGAGAAAAAAATATTAAGTTAAAAAGTTACAAGTATAGATATTACAATATATTGTAAGGTAATAAACTAAGTTAACTAACAAAATATTAAATGTGAATCGTCTGAATAAAAGAACAGTTTTTATTATGGCTCTAGATCACGACTTCTTGTACACCACACTACACACTCAGTCCAACACTGTTCGCTTGGTACACATTACAAAGTTCGTTGAACTTTGTTCAAGTTCGTTCATTCAATTCATTGTAAAATGTTCATCGTTGACGTTGACAGTGTCACAACCCGTCATTTAAGATAGCAGCTACCCTCCATTTGTTGCATAATAAATATTTAAATAAATAGTATTAAATACTAGATATAAAGTAGTAAAGTAACCCTCTTAGCTCTTACACTTAACTGTGGAGATATCCGGATCCAGAATCCGGATTCGGCAAACATTAGGGTCAAACTATCCGGATCCGGCAAATAGTAAAAAAAACCTTTCCGGCTGATCTCTAGTTAGAGAAAGAGATTACAGTGTATGTTGTTTTGTACTTTCATTTGGTTTTGTCATTTAATTTTGTTTTTATAAATAAATTTACAATGAATGTAAATAAAATTATTAAAATATAAAGAGGGAAAAAATAAGGTTGAAGAAACGCACATTAAAAAAATATATATTTCAAACACGCTAAATAATTAACCTCAGTGTCAATACTGAAATTGATTTTGAAAAGCAAATTGTTTTGAAAAAAACACTTAAATGAAATAAAATTAACAAAAAACTTTTTTTTAAAAAAGATGAGGCCCAGCTGCAGTGAGGAATGTAGAATCTCGCATGAAAAAGCAGAAAATAATTTTTTAGTCACAAACTGAATAGTCACACGCACATATATGCACACACACACGCGCACACACACGCACATAATGTACACACACACGCACACGTACATAAAGTGCACACACACTCACACACAAGCACGCATGCATTAAGCCACCCAAACACCCACACCCACACGCACGCAAGCATGTACTCACGCATGTACCCCCACACAGACGAATGCACCCACACACACCCACACCCTCAAACCCACTCACCCACACACACACACTCACACACACAAACGCACACGCACATATATGCACACACACATGTGCACACACACGCACACATACATAATGTACACACACACACTCACACGCACGCATGCATGCAGCCTGATATGATTTGAGCTATTTTATTTAATTGAATGCACAATCACAGCTGTAATCTATAGTTAGAGAAGACATGTTGAAAACATTTAATCCGCCCTGCATGATGGGATTTATTTTCAACGAAACATGCCAGTCGACTGTCAAAGGAAAACTCGTAGTGCAGTCGCTTCAAGTCAAAGTAAAAAAAAATTTGATTTTAAAAAAATTGAAACACATTTAACAACTCTGGAAGGGATGCAACAGATCGTCGATTTTATGTCAGTCTCACTCCGTTTACATTATGACTTTTTTAAAAATTTTAAATTCCTTTCATTAACTTTGAAATTTTGAAATCTTGTCGTCATCTGTCTCTCTCCCTCTCTGTCTGTCGTTCGCGGGCGGGCGGAAATACAAAAGTAAATAAATAAAACAAACCCGTAAAAACAAAGTTTTTGACTATAAATCCCTTATATATGAGACATAACTAAAAGTATTTACAAATATTTACAGACTGAATCTGTCTTAACTCAACTTTGCTTCATAACCCTGGGGGAGGGGGTGGGGGTTGGAGAGGGGAAAAGTCTGGTCACCGATCGCTTGACCGAGCTCAGCGTGACACGTAAAATGTAAACAAAAGCACGCCGGTACTTCGATGGGTCACGTCAACGTGTCAGCTCAAACCCTCACGTGGAAATAAAACAATAACAAACCGTGAATTTGAATTACATACGTTATATAAGGATAAACTAAAAATGCATTAATTTAATTACGGTACGTTCAATCGATCTCAAATTTTGATACGATGCATTGTTAGGTGAGACGGGTCCGTGTGCCAAATGTCAGCTTGATCGGATCACGGGAAGTGGGTCATTTTTTACTTTTGTTTTTCCACCCGCCCAAGACAGACAGAGAGAGAGATAGATGACGACAGAACGACAGAGAGAGACGGCGTTGAAGGTAATAATATTAATATAAGGGATTTAAAAATGGCACATTTTCCGTGATGCTATCGAGCTGAAATTTTGCACATAGACTCGTGTCCCTAACAATGCATCGTATCGAAATTTCAGATCAATCGAATGTACCTTAATTAAATGAAAGAATTTTAAATGTATCTCTATATAACTCAATGTAGCGTCTGTTGTTGTTTGCAATCACGTGTCCCTTGCTTGAGTTCCCGCCTGCCATCGATGTTCACACCCCATCCCCCCTTCCCCCGGCTTTAAAACCGGGGGAGATCAGTCGGTTTCAATCTGTAAATGTTTGGCGGATGTTGCATATCATATTTAACAAATCAATACTTTGAGTTCTGTCTCATATACAAGGGATTTATAGTCAAAAACTTTGTTTTTACGGGGTTGTTTAATTAAATCCCTTATATTGTGGCGAACCTGAACACTTATTAATTCTGTTTAATGCTTCACTTCCTCAATTCTAGTTACTTGTTACTTAACACTAATCTCTACCGTCCAACTGTCTACAAGTCTATACTTTCCCTAGCGGTCCGTCGCTCCGAGTCTCTCCTCTCGTCCCCTAGCCTCTTCCCTAGTGTCTCGTTCCTAGTTTCTCCCCTCTAATACCACTCAGACTCCGCCCCTAAAATTCATCCCGTGTCCGGTACTATGTCAAATCTGTCAGTCAAATAAAGGACCATCCCTAGATTAAGATGGGGGTGGGGCCCGTTTGACATAACTGTCTATGGTGAGACCCCCACGACTAAACTAACCCTACCCAGACCACCTGAGCGTCTGGTCATCCTATCTACCTTGGGGCATTTAACACCTCCGGTCTCCTCGCTCCGCTACCACTTTGATTTCCCAATTCAAGCGAGATATCATTTTGTGCCAGAACGTCACATTTTGCACCTCCAGTCCCACGGACTCCCAGTCAAGGGTCAAAAGTCGGCTTCCGTTTCATGTCCCTGTCTTATCTCCAGACACTCTTACCGCCCTAGATCTAAAGACTCGCGCTCAGCTCTGCGCTAGTGACGGTCAGTCTTTGATCTCAGCTCCTGGCGGTCAATGCAAGTTAACCTAAATTCCTTACAATATTAACTTTGAAATCTTGAGTTCACGCCAGCCATCGAATACCACACCTCCCCCTCCCCCGGTTTTACAGCAAGGGGAGATCAGTTGGGTTCAGTCTCTAAATGTTAGTCGCGTTTGAACATAATACATACTTTTAGTTATGTCTCATTTTTAAGGGATTTATAGTCAAAAACTTTGTTTTTACGGGGTTTGTGTAATTTCTGGTTAATACTAATCATAATAAAGCTTTCAAAATAAATGCAAAAAAATGTTGTCAATGTAATACATTTTTAATTTACTTAGGCTGGTCTTCAAATGAAACTAATCATTTGAAATAATAATTAATTCTTATGAATATATGGCTGCATACTTTTAGTGACGCCAGTGGCGTAGCGAGGGGGGGCAGGGGGGGACATATGTCCCCGGGCGCCACGTTAGGGAGCGCCAAAATGAGTATTAAAACTCATTATTTAATTGTGTTTTGATGTAAACTAATGTATCCCAAATACGTTTGCAAAATTGAATTTTGGAGCTCCAGAAATATATTCATTACAAATCAGTTGGCAAGCATGATTTTGGCGCCCCCATTGAGCGTTAAGGGGCGCCATTCTACTCATAAATAAATGACACATCCACAGGGTAGGATTGCTAATGGCGATTTTAAAAAAATAACTGTGAGTTGCTGGGAGTAGAGAGTAGGGGAGCAGTAAGAGACAAAGGCGATTCTATTAATAGAACAGACAGAGACGACACTAGAAGCAACCAAAATGACCAAGACAAGAAATAGGAGTGGCTTAAAGCAGTAGTTCTCAACCTGTGGTCCGTGGACCACTAGCTGTCCGTGAAGATGTGCCAGGTGGTCCGCGAGCAAAGCATGAAATTTACGCACTGTATGATTCATCAAGAAGGACTAACAAGTACAAGAATTAACGCAGACTTAAAATATATTTTTGATGTGGCCTAAATAGTTTTTAAATTTTATCAAGGCTCGTCCATTAAATTCTCGTCTCTTTGATTTCTTATGTTCGAATATGAATCTTGAACATTAACAGTTACTGATGTATACTGAAGTTCGCTGGTCATAAGACTGTGTGAATTAAGTGACGACTTAAGAGAGTTTCTTGTAGAAAAAAACTCAAAGCTTGTTGATCATTTGAACCATAGTTTATGGGTTGCTGGTCTGGCTTACTTGGCTGAAACTTTTGAAGAACTCAATAAACTTAATTTGGCAAGGAAAGCAGACACATTATATTACTCTCAGTGACAAAGTGTCCGCTTTTACGAAAAAGCTTGGTCTATGAAAAAGAAGATTATTTCAAGGTAACTTTGAGATGTTTGATCAATTATACGAAATCACCGAGAAACCAGAAAATGTTGACATAAATAAACAATTGTTGATAAATTTGATTTCTAGTCATATTCAATCAATGCAGGGTCAATTTTAATTCTACTTTGGTGATTTTTAACGTTCAGTGGTTTTTCGTGGGTTTCCAGTCCTAATCTTGCACACATTGTCTCATCAAATAAAATTACCAACATCGTATTTAAACCAATTCATTGAACTGACTAGCAATAACACTTTGAATATGTTGCATCAGAAAGTGGGCTTAATGAAGTTTTGGAGTACTCTGAGCTGTCTCAGTTAGCTTTTAAAATACTTTTACCCTTTGTGAAAGTGTATTTTCTGCATTGCTTACAATAAAAACAAAATATTGTTCATACTAAATAAACTAATATAGCAGTCTTTTTAATACAAACTACTGTTTATGATTAAATTTTTTTAATAGTTAGCAAATAGAAATAAATAAGATGACTGTAAGACTAATATAAATGACATTTGTTCTTTACAAATGAAAGCCATTACAATATTGTTTTTGGAGCACGCAAAACGTAGCATATTAGTATAGTTTTACTAACTAACATGTATATTACTTATAGCTAACAATAATCTTCTGTATAGAAGGAGCGTGTGCAACAGATAAGATGTACACAGTATAATTATATTTAACTTTCCAGCACGACAGTAGCACAATTTTTAGTAGTGGTCCGTAGCTAAGACACACATTTTTCAAGTGGTAGTTGAATCTCAAAAGATTGAGAACCACTGGCTTACAGAAGGTCTCTCCTCTCAAGAGATTGTGTCGGTATGTCAAAGCTAGTTGGATTCCTTTTATATGAAACATCAGACACCGCCTCTCTTTCCTGTCTCTCTGTGATCAAACTTGATCAGTATGATCCACTGTTAGAAAAGCACTTACAAGATTCCCGAGAAAATCCAGGCTCAGTATCTTATTTATACAGGAAATACAAAATGAATGTATCCACCTACTTTCATCGACTGTAAGGAATCAGCTGTTGAGTGAAATCAGAAAAAACAAGTACTACGGTATCTTGCTTGACTCAACACCCGATCTAAGGCACCGTGAACAGCTTTCTCAAGTCATCAGATTTGTGGATGTGGATTTTCAAACTAAAAAAGAAACCATCAAAGAATCATTTTTAGGGTTTTATCCAGATACATTCCAAAGACGCAGCAAGCATTGAAAGGGCTATCGTTGAGAAAATGGAATCTAATAACATACCTCTAGCCGACTATCGGTCACAATGTTATTACAATGCTGATGTAATGACTGGGCATATATCCGGCCTTCAGCAGACAATATATGCCAGAAATCACAGAGCATTGTTCATCAACTGTGACAACCACAGCTTAAACTTACCAAGAGTACACTCAGCTAAACAGGATCCAGTTGTTATCACGTTTTTGGAATAGTTGAAAGTATAAATTTGTGTTTTCTCTCCAACAATTCGTTGGGAAGAATTAAAAAGAGTTGTGCCAATCACAATGAAGAGGGGGTCTGAAACACGTTGGAGTCCACGATCATAAGCTGTTAAAGCAATTTATGAAGGACTAGATTTCACTAGATGAACTGGTAGAGCTGTTGGAAAAATTATCAAAACATACAAATATGACGCCTGACACCAGAAGTGATAAAGGAAAATTTGCTGGCAGGTATATTAAACTTTAAATTCCTAGTTTTGTTAAATTCCTGGAACATCATACTTGGGAAAATTGATCGTGTCCAGAAACGGTTGCAGAATCCTACTGTGAATTTCAAGGAAGCAGCATCTGATCTTGAATCGCTTGAGCAAGAAATTGTCAACATTCGAGATAATTTGAGCCAGGTTGCGGTAGATGATGGAAAGGAAGATGCACAACTTTGTGAATCGAGGTTGACAGAAAAATTAGACGACATCGGAGGATGCCTGGAGAATTAACAAGAGATGCAGGACTTTCTGCAGAAGAAGAATTGCACGTGATATGAACAACGTAATTGATAGACTCCAACAGGAGATATCAATACGGTTTTTACGTCTAAAAAAATCGAAACAAATTTGGATTTTTACAAGACGTCAAAACTCTTCTTGCTGAGACAAAAGTCGATACACTTCGTTAAAAATGCTTAGATTTTGCTAATTTATACGACACTGACGTCAATGGTCACGACTTGTGCACAGAAATCAGTGACTGAAAAATGCTTCTCATCACCCGGACTGAATTTCTATCGGAAACTCCTTTGGATAATCTTGGTTTTATTGTTTCATATGGATATGACTTATTTCTGAGTCAAGCGCATTTCACTTCAAATACTTCTAACAATTGCTGTTTCAACTGAAAGCTGTGAGCGGTCCTTCAGCAAACTGAAGCTTATTTTGTCTTATTTACGTGCTTCAATTGGAAAAGATAGTCAGAGTGATCTTGCACTCCTTAGCATCAAAAGAGAAACACTTGAGAATATTAATTTTGACAACGTGATTGACGAGTTTGCGACAATCAAATTAAATCAAGGAGAATCAATTTTTTGTAGACTATGTCTAATCGTATAATTAGTAGAGTATTTTTTTCAAATAAATTGTTTAAAATCGTATAGATAATTCTTAGTCTGTATTCTATTTCATTAAAATACCATAAGCTTCGAAAATGAACTATATAAACCGTAAAATTTCAAATTTTTCTTCGGGGCTCAGTGAGCCCCCAGAATCTTTCGGTCCGACAAGGGGCGCCGATTTTGTGTCATGTCCCCGGGCGCACATAACCCTAGCTACGCCACTGACTCTACTCGTCCGGCACCACGAATCTCAGATTTTAACGCTACATTCTATTGAAAAATACACCATCCTGTTTTAAAGTGGCACAAAGATACTGTCCCAGAGGAAGGGGGATAACATGTAAACACCTGCTCCAACCTATCCATTGCCAAAGCTACAATGAATTTAATCAAAGTACACTGCTGACACATTTTTCCAACTACTTGAATTTTATTTGAAATAAAAAATCACTTTTAAACAACAGATCTAGAATGATAAAAGTTTAGGTTCACTTGTATATTTTAGGTTCACTTGTATATTTTAGGTTCACTTGTATATTTTACGTTCACTTGTATATTTTAGGTTCACTTGTATATTTTAGGTTCACTTGTATATTTTAGGATCACTTGTATATTTTAGGTTCACTTGTATATTTTAGGTTCACTTGTATATTTTAGGTTCACTTGTATATATTAGGTTCACTTGTATATTTTAGGTTCACTTGTATATATTAGGTTCACTTGTATATTTTAGGTTCACTTGTATATTTTAGGTTCACTTGTATATTTTAGGTTCACTTGTATATTTTAGGTTCACTTGTATATTTTTAGCATCTTATCTAGCGAAGGCATCTAGAATGTATAATTATCATTAATTTATTTTGTGTTGTTAATATTGATATTATTGTAATATAATAATAATAATAGTAATTATTATTATCATTTACAGTAGTTTTAGTTTGACTGACTGGCAATCTGTCCGACTGACTATTATCTACAGCAGTGCTTCTCAAGCTTTTATTCCATCGAATGTTGATTTTTCAGTAACCTTGGAAGATAAATTGCCGGAGTAAGCTGCAGATGAAGGGTTTAAAAAGAATTTTGGAACAATGACCTCTCGTGCATCCTTTTGGATTCACGCGAGTGCAGAATATCATGAACTTGCCAAAATAGCTCTCAAGGATCTTCTTCCGTTTCTTTAATCTTACCTATGTGAGACTGGTTTTTCAGCAATGAGCATTTTAAGACAAAGTTCAGGAACAGTATGAATGTTCGTACTCCGTTGCTTGTAGCATTGTCCTCAATCGGGTCACGACTTGATAAACTTCCAAAACTTACAATGGCTTATATTACCCGTAGGTTAAAGGTAAAAAAAAACAGCATAGACTTACACATGGGCTAACTATAGTTACCATAATAATTTTTAATATATTTCCATTGCTTTTTAAATTAAATGTTATGCTCTTGTTTATTAAAACTTAGGCCTTACTCAGAATACAAATTTATTAAAATACTATCAACTTAAAAACAGTAAAACAAAAACGACGGAAGCCATCAACAATACAGTTAAATACGAAATGAAGACGCTCGTAAATGAATAATAAGCAATCAAGACTTAAGATTATTCTTTTCAAAATCGTAACATAAAACAAGCAAAATTCATTACAAATGTTGCAGGGCTGTAGGCCATGTAGGTGCTCATTTCGCTTCAGTATAGGGAAAATAGTGCACCGTTCCCTGGTGCAATTACTGCAATGGGAAAATCCCTGCCGTTCCGCCAAACTAAAAAGTTTAAGAAGTACTGCTTTAGATGCTGTCCTCTTATACGAATACCACCATTACGTATTTTTTTAAAAAGCTTTTTGGACATAAACACAAGGTTGCAAATAATTTGGGAATGATTTAAATTTTAAAAGTTGAAGGGAATGATTGGCTTGTAAATTGTTGGTGATATAATATAAACTGTCACCACCCGCCCATAGGTATGCTGCGTGCCACTGAAACCAATTACAAACCCGCACCCTTTCCATTTGCTTGTGTTTCTGTGTTCGTTAACACGTTTAGGTCAAGCACACAAAAAATAATTTAATTAGACGTACAAAGTTGTCAGTATTTAAAGTTGATTAATTAAATAGTTACTACCACCGCCTAGCAGACATTAACATTCAAGCTGCTGGGCCCGTATGACCTGACTGAACGTTAGGTCATTGTCGATGCCATAATTGTTTGAATGTTCAGTTTACTGTAGTTTAAGTTGAGTTTGACGAATGCAATTACAGTTGTAATAAAAGTTTGTATTTCATTAATATTGCACAATAGCATATTCCTGGAAGCATGCCGTTGGCTACTGTGCGAAATGTGGTGAAAGGATGGTGGTTAGGTTGCATTCTATAGCGGTCATGACGGAGAAAATTATGCGGCTTTTCGAACGGTTACCCAGGCAGATTTTTTCAACAATATTGACAGTCCTACCCATGATCGGATTCAAACTGACCACCTTCTCTCCGGCCTTCGCCTTGTGACTGCTGGGCTTATTCCCCATCTCTTTCAGTCAAAAAGGTGTGGCTGCTGCTGTTCCCCTGGAGCCAAATGAGACTGTGAATGGCTCCTAGTATCGTGACAAGTGCCTGCCAGAAGTCTTCGATGGAATGCGCCGGTTGAACCCACGTGTACCCTTCAAAAAGCAGCTGTTCCACCATGACAACGCCCCTGCTCACAAGGCGAAATCGACGGTCGAGCGCCTGGAGGAGACCGGCCTCAACATCTTGACCCCACCACCCTACTCCCCCGACCTGGCACCCTGTGATTTTTGGTTTTACCGAAACTGAAGGATCCCATGAGAGGCCACACATTCAAACCAGGGCACAGCGTGTTGCTGCTGTATTGGGAGAGCTTGACAACGTGAAAAGTGAAGATTCTCAGGCCTGTTTTGCCACACGGATAAAACGAGCTTGAGAATAGGCGTCGATTACGTTGAGAAGATGTCTGTCTAGGTTCTGATAGACGAGGAACACGATAAAAATGTTTGAAAAAATCCCATGAGTTCTGATCATTGCAAGTGCGCGCGGAAAACTGTGACATTGCTCTTTTATTCCAAGGCATCGAAAACTCAACGTGGTTTATGAGAATAAAGACATAATATTATGTCATTCAACGATAACTACAAAAAAAATTAATTTCGATGAGTTTGATCGACAGTTGTAGTTTTTTTTTCTTTTTCTTCCACCAAAGAACCTCTACGCTACCGTACAGATCCGCGAAATGCAAAAAGAAATAAAGATTGTGTAATCGAAAGTCTAGCAACTAAGATATATTTAGAAAAATTATCGTTGCATTATTTGGCAAATGGTTTTCTTAATACTATTTTCAAGAACAAAAAACTATGTTGTATAACTATAAATGTAATTTAGCCTATTGGGGGTTTAAACAGGTGCCGTCCATTCTGCACAATCCATCCCCAGATCTTCTTTAAGATAATCGGAGAACAAGCCCCGTGATTGTAGAGTCATACGACTCAGGGCTTCTGGGGCTACTCTGTACTACTTTACAGACGTTGACATATAAGACACAATACTATTGAAAAGACGTGTCATCTAATGCGAAGTTATGCTTAAAAGCGAACATATGGTACCATGGCATGTCAGTTGAGTTTATCTATTGTCAGAGACAGTGTTGATGGGCCACAACGAACATTGACTTTTGAACAAATTAAAGCACTTGAAGACATGGCATTTTCAAAGTTTCCACTATCGCACCATAGGGCTAAATTACTCGTGGTTGCGACCCCTCATTAAAAATTAATTTTGTAAATTAAGGAAATAGTTATTATCTATCATTAAATAACGACTACAATATCTTCACAATTTAAATGTGTAATATGTAGTTGCGAGCACAACTGTTATTATTTAAAGTGATATTTCTACGTCTTTCATAAAAAACCAACCGGATTTATTGGTATCAACTAGACTTTTAGATTTAATTGATGTGATTTCATATAAAATAATAAGTATTTGTTTAGAGCAATGGCTGATGGATGTTATGTAAATTCACTTTTAAAAGAAAAAGAAAAGTGTAATTCTCTTTTATTTTAAATCACTCAAAACTTTATTTTAATTTTAAACAATATTTCACGTCAAAAAGATCAATTATTAATATTATTCAGGTGCTCTCTGACATTCTCTCATCGTCTCTCTCTCTCTCTTTCTCTCTCTCTCTCCCTCTCCCTCTCTCTCTCTCTCTCTCTCCACCTCTTTCTATTCGAATCATACTTGTCCTCTATCTTTCTCGCCCTTTCGTCTTTTCTTTCTCTGTTCGTCTTCCTCTCTTCTTCTCACTTGCTCTTCCATTTCATTTCTTAGATAAGATTCTCAAGACAATTTCAAGTCACGTTATGCAAAATATTGTATATTGCTTTACGAGATATGAAATAATTTTGTAATAACTGTACTTAAACAGTGAAAAGATTGCGAGGAGGAAGCGTACGGTGGATGGAATTTGGTTCGCCATTAAGTCAGTTAGTTGGTTGCATGTTGTTTTTTTTTATAAAAGAATCATTATACGTTCAGAAATATATATATATTAGGGCTGCGGAAATTGACGATTAATTTCTCGATTAGTCGTTTAAAAAATTTAACGATTAGATTATTTTTTAACGATTCATCGACCCATCACTTACAAATTAGTGTATGTCAAAAAGTAAAATAATTTAAAAAATTGCGGCCGATAAATAGCAACCAATTTTCTGACGATTACACGAACATTTGGGTTTTAACTATTGTCTGACTTGAATGTTCAAAATGTTGATAAAGTTTATTGTATCCATTGTGAAAAATCTTTTGCCTACCTTGGTTCTTACACTTCACCTACTTATCAAACCAAATGAAAAGCGTATTAAGTTAATGGCAGTAATGGAGTCTGACTCAGAGACAGAAAATGACGACAGCTCTTCTGATGAATTAGTGCGTTACAAAATGGAGATTAAAGTTCCTGAATACATTAACCCTCAACAATGGGGAAACTTAATGAACAACGATATCCGATAATGTCATTCCTTGCCAAGACCTTTTTGTGCATACCAGTTACCTCAGTTCCATGTGAATGATTGTTCAGCTCAGTTCGTTATATTTTCAATAAGGGGCTGTCCATAAAGTACGTCACGCTCCAGAGGGGTGTGTAAGAAAGTGTGACAGTTTGTGACAAGAGGGGGAGGGGGGTCGGGCCATGTGTGACGTAACGGTGTTTTATATTAAATTTTAATTATTTTGTTAATAAAAAATATTTTCTTGTTTGAAAGTGTGACGCACTTTAACGGAAAGGGGGGGGGGTCCGAGATTTGTGACAGTTTGTGACAGGGAAGGGGTGAGTTAAAAATGGTCAAAAATAGTGTGACGTACTTTATGGACGGCCCCTTAGACCCGCTCATCACTTGAACCAATTAATGTCAATACACTTGTCTTTTTGCGTATTTGGTTAAAAGAGGACATATAAAGGAGACATTCCAGTTTTACTTAGATTTTTAAAAAGAAACGTTTAATAAGTGTTACTGATGTCATCATAAATTTTAATTTTTGGCTTTAATCGAAAATAACGATTAATTAATCGTTAATTTGTCAAAAATTAACGATTAAATTTAAATTTAATCGTTAACAGCTCTCTCTCTCTCTCTCTCTCTCTCTCTCTCTATATATATATATATATATATATATATATAGTGACTTGCATGGTTTTTTTGTTAAATATTATTATTGCAGTATTAGACAATATAATTTGCAATTGTCAAGCAAGTAGTGTCTGTCATTCCTTACGCTACTAATTTTAGAAAGCAGGGAAAACCAAATTACTGCACCAAAGCATCAAAAGGTGTGCAAACTAAATATGCGCTGTAATAAAATATTAAACGACGTCATTGTTTTCGCTAATATTTTAATTTTGGAAAACGGATCAATGTAAAAAGAGAATTTGATGATGGCTAATTATAAAATTAAAAAAACAAAGGGGGCGCCGTAGTCGCCCTGCAAACCCTATTATAAAATACTTTGGGTACATTTCAGAAAGTTTAATATTTTGTATTTATCAAACAAGGACAAGTTAGTTGGGCTTTTGAAAAAGATCGGCGCCGTAGGCGCCCTAAAAAAGTGCATTTTTTTATAAAATAAATAGATTTCAGCTGAAAAAGTCCGTCATTTTTGACGGGTGATACGCTAGTTATAGATAAACTCAAATTAAAGTTTGGAATGTATTCGTTATAATTAATGTTAATGGTACATTAAAGGTGACGGATCGCTGCCGTCTTTGAATGGGGTTTGCTTTTTAGCTGTCATTTTTTGTTGGGCTTTGTCAGGTTTTAAATAAGACATTACCACCATCTTGACATTAAACATTTCCTTTAAAAAATAAAATGTTCTAAAAATTGTATAATTATTTTTTCTTTTATCAATTCTTCGGGTGGTTTTACGTTTAAAAACGGCTTTCAATCCAAACTTGTGAATTTTAGTACCATCCTCAACTAAACCAACATAAGTAAACACTACGCCAGTTACAGTTGGCAGAATATGATTTATCTACCAGACGGAAAGCCCTCAATTTAAAACTAAAATTGTTTCTCGAAGGCAAAGTGTCGAATTATGCGATGAGACTCGGTTTTTTTATAACAAAAAAAATATATATGTATGGCGATCACACAACACATAAGACTTTTTTTTTGGTTAGCACACAAAATTGGAGAATTCGCTTATAATATTCTAGATTATTGTTTATCAACTTAAAAGGCAAGTATTTATTCATTAGTCAAATGTTTATCCTCGTCATTGGGAACATAATTTTCAACTGTAGGACTGTCACTTTGCTCTGAAATGGCACCCACTTCGACGGGAGATTCTAATAGATCCTTGACGTCATTACTTTGGGGCTGGAGATCATGACCGTTGATGGCAATCCCACCAGGACCCATGTCACTGGATGGATCGTTTCCTTGGGCGTCACCATTATCTGACGCTACAGAATCTGTGACGCCCGAAGGAATTTTTTCCTCATTGTCGTGCTGATTTAAAATGTCTTCTTTGTCAGTTTTTACAAGCTCATTGGAACCTTTACGATCACTCTTGTCTGAGACAGCGACGGCCTGCTCTCTGGAAACTTCCTCATTGTTACCTTCCTGTGTCATTACATTTGTCTGCTCCTGAGCTTCCGCCCCAATACTTTTTTCATCTTCGGCTTTAAACACAGCCTCTTCTTGTACCTCATCAACCACAGCTTCTTGGATCCCATCACCCGCAGCCTCTAGTACCCCATCACCCACAGCTTCTCGTACCCCATCACCCACAGTCTCTTGGACCCCATCATTCGCAGCCTCCTGTACCCCATCACCCAGTGACTCTTTGATTTCATGGCCAGAAGAAATATAGTCAACTTTATCCCCTTTATGCACCACAATGACATCCTCTACTGACGCCGGTTTCATTTCGCTCCCCGTCTCCGTACCGTCACCCAGTTTCTTCTCATCTGATATTCCACCCAATTCTTTCTCATCCACGTTCTCCGCCCCCGACTCTTCCTTTAGTTTCGCCTCTTCGTGTCTTGACTCGCGAGGCTCGGACTCAAAGTCAGTTTCTTTCTGGTGTACGAGGCCATACACGACCTTGACCCCGCGCTCTTCTAAGGCTGTGACGTCTTCGAGGCTCTCTGTAGCGATTGGTGTACCCTGAAACGTAAGGATGAACACTAGAAATAAATGATGAGCGTAAACGGAGTCTTTTTTTTTAACATTAAAAATCCTAGCATTTAAAGATTTGGTTTCAAATACCGAATATAGTTTAAACAAAATACATTAAATACATTAATTGTAGTCTCGAAGGGCGAGTGTCCGCAAGGACATAAACCTTAAAGTTGAAACCCAAAAGTAATATTTTTTAAATATTTTTTTTATAAAACGCTCTGACAACACGCGCTTACTCTCCCGGGCCAAATTGTAGCAACAGCCCCCCCCCTTTTTTTCTCGATTATGAATATATATGGTTAGGCTAATAGCATTCTATTAGGCATTCTTCTATAAATATATAAAACACTATAAATCCCTAAACGAAAATAAGGTCAACAATATTCATTTGCCCTATTAGATATTCGAATCTATTCATTGCATAATACAGTAGAAATAGCTAAGAAGTTGCTAGTTTCTTTATCTCCAGTGGCCATGCAACAAATATCTTACGTCTCATCATCGCCGTAAGCGGCTAATCAGTACAAAAGAATTAAGTAATAATTTATTTTACTATGTAAATTTTTACTTGGGTTTAGATTAATTGCATGGTTTATATTTTTTAAGCATTATAATATAAAATATTTATTTTTTACAATTCGTAGTGAAATGATTAATTAAGCTTATGTCGATATTTTAAATTACAAATGATAAATACCAACAACCTTAAGATTTCAGAGGTTATTTTAATAACCGGCTAATCCATTTTTACCTCATGTATTTCTAATTCACTAAATGAAATACATTAAGAACTCTCCCTCAATATGAAGAAGTCGTCTGTTTAAAATGTATGTGGCGTGCACAAATTAACTTTATAGTCATTGCTTCTTTCCCGTATCATGCAAAGACAAACCCCGTAAATTAAAGATACAGGTTACTCACAGGGGAAATTATACAAAAAGAAATCTTACTTCTAAATCCAAGAGTTTGATCCCGCTGTTTTCGCACATAACGAGAGATTTTAACAAGATGGCTGCAGCCTTGACTCCGACCAAGTTGTGACCGATCTGTGAGTGAGATTCGTTGAAAATGAACTGGTTCTTTTTTACAGAAGATATATCAAATTTCATACAATAAATGCCCACAAAAGGTTAGGTTATTTTAGCCTTACTGGTACATGTATCTTCTCAACACTTACATCCGGTCAACTAAACTGAAGTAGCTACAATATTAATTTGTAGAGTTGTGTTTTTTTTCTTCAAATATTGTTTAAACATTTTAACCCCCCAAAAACGACATTTATTTGATTAAGTTTATAAGTAACTTGGTGATTCAAATAAGCAGCTTTCATTTTTTTTAAAAACAAAACAATCCCCGTATCCCGATGCTATCTTCTGGCAGCGCTTGTTATTTTAGTCTGTTTCAAAGGAGCACAGATTCAACCACGCCTCAAAGCCAACATGAACACATTTAGTATGAGCCAAAGATATCAACAGCTGAAACTATAAAATACATAATTAAATGCCCAGCATAAGCAACTATTTATTTTACAAGCCACTTTCATCACCTTGAAGTTTCTTAACGATTCGTTGCTTTTGAGGCTTTTGGCGACCATGACGAAGTCAAGGTCAACGAGCCTGTTGTTGGACACGTCCAGGTCATTCAGGCCAGTGTTGGCCGCCAGGGCCTGGCCCAGGGCCTCGTAGGGCTTTTCGCAAAGGCCGCGACCGAACGAGTTGAAGGCGAGGTTCAATGTCCTGAGGGTTATATTGTCCTGTTGAGGGGAATTCACAAGTGCACACAAAGTTAACATTTATGTCATTAATTTGTGGTTGTGGTTTTACGTTACTAACAAAAGGAACATTTTTTTTTAAATTCTAGGAACCATATACTAAATTTTTTCATAAAGGGGATAGAAATATTCTCACAATTGCGTTTGTTTTTACAATAATAGGGAGGAATAATATAGACATTCATTATAATTTGTAGATAAGTAAAGTTGGAAGTTTTACATTTGATCAATGCAACGTGAATGTTCCGTACATTTTAGATGAAAGGAAAAGTCTGGGATTTCAAGTCTTTTGTTAATGATATTCAGATTTGAGATAATGTCATGAGAAGTTAGATGCAGTAAATGGCTTGATGTAATGGATAAAAGGAGCTCAGCAGTGTAATCTTGAGGGTTATCTTAAGTTATTCCATTGGTCAATGTGTTCATAGAAGGGTCAATATTTTCTAAATATTATAATGTTATAAATGGACATACTGCAAGTACACTTTCAGATATAACAATGTATCTGTGAGAGATATAGAAAAGCAAAGTTGACAAGTTTTACAATGGGACAGGGACAATTATAGCAGAGAAAACTTTTAACAATTATTACTATGTAGTAATGGGACTATCATAAGGTAAGGGTTTAACAAAAATTATAATTGATCAACTGGACATCCAGCAAGGACAATCTTAAACAAGTAGCACACAAAGAAAGGAACCTATAGTTAGTACAATCTTTCATTAAGTATGATAACGCAACAAAGAGACTTATCACACGGAACAAAGAGACTTATCATGCGGAACAAAGAGACTTAGCACACGGGAGCAAAGAGATTTATCACAGGGGAATAAAGAGACCTATCACACGGGAACAAAGAGACTTATCACATGGGAACAAAGAGACTTATCATACGGGAACAAAGATACATCACACGAGAACAAAAAGACATCACACGAGAACAAAAAGACATCACACGGGAACAAAAAGACTTATCACACGTCTCATCATCCACTCAAGACTGGACAAGTTACCTTGACACCGTCCATGATGTCGGCAGCGCCACCCTCCCGGAACTGGTTCCAACTCAGATCCAACGTCTCTAGGGTGTCATTCTGTCCTGGTGATATGAAAATTGAGAAGTTCCCCGGGGTCGCATTCGTTTTAGAACATAAAAGATCTTATTGCAATCCGATAAAGCTTTTCGGTAGATGAATAAGCCACAATTTGTGATATCAAGAATACTGTTTAACTT
Organism: Ampullaceana balthica; assembly: GCA_944989445.1. NCBI lineage: Eukaryota > Metazoa > Mollusca > Gastropoda > Lymnaeidae > Ampullaceana > Ampullaceana balthica. Next base: position 2,712,084 of record CALYLW010000004.1, on the reverse strand, counting down.
CATATAAAGAGAATGATTTAAGGCGGTTTGACTAACAGCTTCATTAGCTCAACAGCAACTAGAAATGTTCATGAAAAATAAGTTACATGGTAACTAATTTTATGAATGATATTTTTGGAGGTGTAATCCAATTAAAAGAAATTAAAAGAAATAATGTTTATGATAACTGCATAGGTTGTTTTTTAAAATATCTTTTTGCATTATAATATTTTCCCTAAGTTTGTGTTCCCCAATAACCCCCTCTTTCCACTTAGCACTTTCTTTCTATATAGTATGTTGCTGTATTTTCCTAATATCCCTTTTTGGCCTACATTGGTGTTAAAATGCGTTTTACGTTATCAAACAGGTTGCAGTTTAGCTACATCACACTCCAAACATTTACATAGTTCATTATTTAAATATAACATATCATACAACGTGGTTCTTTTAAATTGTAATCAGTTTTACTCAACTCAAGTCCTAACGTTCAAATGTCCTTTCCTTTCCCGACCCCAAAACCCCGCCACCCCACCCCCATTTCACGGCGCTCACAGATAGTTTTCCCTGCAAGCCAATGACTCACTCAAGGCCTCTCCAAGATGTTTCCCCGTCACGTGACCTAGCCTGTTGTCTGAGAGATCCAGAGACTTGAGATGACTATTATCCTGAAATGTTGTTTTGTTAAAACGATGTTTGTAGCCTCAATGTTTGAACATTCGATCAACAAACTTGTCAAGAAAAAGTTAAAGACAACGGTTCTCATCTTTTGACGAGACAAGCCCACAGTCAGTAGTGAAACAAATACAAGAGTAATTTTAAAATAATGTGCATATAACTTGAAGCAATTTTATTTACAGACGTTGTTTTTAAATAATTTTAAAATACACACATATCTTCACAATTATCGTCTCTTCCACTGCTCGAATATGACTTCGTCTTTAAAGGTTTTAATTTCACATAAGTAGTTTGGATATGCATGGGTCTCTAGCCCATAGATTTGTAATTAAATTATTTATTTTGAATTGGCTTTGTAAGACGCATATTTAGTGTATTTGACGTTCTAAAATTTCAACTTTGATTTTTGAATTTATAGAAAAAAAACGCATTTTTGGCCTAAGCATAAAAACAAAATTTGTTTGTTGTATTTACGTATTTTATTGCCTGTTGAAATTCTTTATAATAAAAGGCTAAGTTCTGTCCGGTCATCTATAGCGATTGGTCTCTCAAACACATGTGACTCCTACAGCCAATCATATCAAGTTTACGCGGACGTTCAAAACGAGTTATTTTTGGTGCAGCATTTCTTCCAAGACTTTATTTTGAGTTATGCGCGTTGGGATTTATAGTCAAAAGCTCTGTTTTTACGAGTTATTTATTTTAACTATCTATATATATAATTCTCTTCGTGGTCGGACCCTGCGAGACAAACTGCAAGTATGTTCAACAGATACTAATTTTAGAAAGCAGCGCACCAAATTACTGCACCAATGCATCAAAAGGTGTGCAAATGAAATATGCGCTGTAAAAATATAAATATATGACGTCATTGTTTTCGCTGATATTTTATTTTTGTAAAAAGGGAACAATGTAAAAAGTTATAAAATACTTTGTGTACATTTCAGAAAGTTTAATATTTCGTATTGATCAAACAAGGACAAGTTAGTTGGGATTTTGAAAAAGGTGGGCGCCGTAGGCACCCTAAAAAAGTGCATGTTTTCAAAATAAATAGATTTCAGCTGAACACTTCCGTCATTTTTTACGGGTGATATGCCGCGCGTCTCTCCAGAGTTCCTTCTTTTCATTCACTCACAGTCGTTTGCCCAAAACCCACCCCATTTTGACAACCGTGTCTTTCAGGAAGTCTTCACCCGTCACTAAATCATTAGCGGCGTATGCTACGCCGCGGGTCAGCTAATAATGAATAGTATTTTTGACGTGATGCACATTTATGCCGGTCGAGACGGCTGTTGAAGGGGAGTTACAACATGCCACCGAACGGTGGCGGAACGTCCTTGGACGGGCTTGGTTGCTCGTTTTTAAATAATAATCTAAAATGATAAAAGGAACGGCTTAGTTTATAGTAAGTTTATATTTCTTACCCCTTGCATATTTACAACCTATGGATAAGATAGAGTATTTCGAAACGTTTATTTTTCAGAGTTAAACGTCATTCGCTCCTCCTTAATTGCGCGTTTGTCTGAGGATTAAAAAAAATTGGCTTATCTTATCTTATCTGTTACATACGCTCCTTCTATAAAGAAGATTATTGCGTCCTACGCTTATCTGTGGTTTGTGTCTAGTCCTGCATTCCTAGTAGAGTTTTAAAAGTAGATAAAGTGTTGGTGTTCCTGGTTTCTTCAGGCGACATCCACACCAGAATTCCGGACGAGAAAAACAAGAATTTGTATGAGTTTGTTCTTGCATATGGAATAAGGAAGGTGTTTTTATCCTTATGTCTATCTGAGGGTTGTATTAAGTTATCTTTGTGTCGTATTTCTAAATTAGAATTAATTGCTTCAGGTATTATTACTACTTTACTCTTGGTTCTTCTATCCTCTAGTCGTTCCAGGTTTAGTGATTTAATTAATGGTGTTTTTGTTGTCAGTTTTGAATATTCTCCATTAATGAATCTGGAAGCTCTTTTTTGAATTGTTCTAGTTTATCAATGTTTTCTTTGGTCCCATACAGAAGATGCATATTCTAGTACAGGTCTCACCAATGTGATGTAGCATTTTAGTTTTATATTCTTATTACCTCTGTAAAATTTTATTTTTATAATGCCTAAGGTTGTTTTGTTTTTGTGGATCTTTTAATAACTTCATTGACATGGGAATTCCATGATAGTTTCTCATTTATTATGTTCTATGGCATCCGTCCATCCTCATGGGATGATGGCGTTTCCTCCTGCTCCTCTACCCGCCTTCCTCTTTCTCCTGGCCCTTTTCTCCTCGCTCCTGGCTGTAAGGGAAGCTTCCGCGACTAGCATGCCCTCGCGCACTTTTGCCCGCCAGGAGGTGCGCTCCTCAGCAATGGTCTCCCACATTTTATGGTTTATCTGCGCCAGAGTCATGTCTTTCTTGCAGACATCCTTGAAGCGCAAGCAGGGGCATCCTCTCTTCCGCATACCAGTTGCCAGCTCGCCGTAAAGCAAGGCTCTTGGAATGCGCTCCAAGCTCATCCTGCGGACATGTCCCAACCACCGCAGGCGCCTCTCGCTCAGGATTGAGTGTATGCTCAGCATATGACTCCTTCTGAGTACCTCGACATTCGTGATCTTGTCCTGCCACTTGATGTGCAGAATCCTGTGCAAGCATCGTAAGTGGAAGCTGTTGAGTTGCTTTGTTTGTTTGGCATAGGTCGTCCAGCACTCGCTGCCATAGAGGAGTGTGCTAAGCACGCAGGCCTGGTACACAGTGATTTTTGTCCTATCAGTGAGCTGTGCATTGTTCCACACTCTTTGATTCAGCCTAGCCATTAATTATGCAGCCTTCCCGATTCTGGTTTCAATTTCCTTTTCCATGGAGAGTGTGCTTGTGATGTTACTGCCAAGGTAGGTAAAATCCACGACGACATCCAAGGTGTTTTTCTCAATGGAGATTGCTGGGAAGCAGTCTGTTCCTTGTCTCATAATGTTGGTCTTTTTTAGGCTTATCGTTAGACCAAAATCATTGCATGCTTCTGAGAACTTATTGACCAAAAGTTGGAGACCTGTCTCTGAATGTGAGGTAAGGGCTGCGTCATCCGCGCAGAGCAACTCTCTAATTAAAACCGTTTCCACTTTTCTCTTCGCATGGAGACGGGTGATGTTGTATAGATTTCCATCAATCCTGGTATGGATGTTTACACCCTCGAAGCAGTCCTTGAAAGCATGACCCAGTAGCATCGAGAAAAAGATACCGAAGAGTGTTGGAGCCAGTACACAGCCCTGTTTGACTCCGCTACAAACTGGGAAGGGTTCTGAGGTGGTGCCATCGAATAGCACTGTGCTGTGCATATTGGTGTGGAAGGACTCGATGATGGAGAGAAGCCGCGGCGGACATCCTATTTTTTACAATATACGTAGCAGACCCTTGCGGCTGACCAGGTCAAATGCCTTCGTTAGATCTATGAAGGCAACGAAGAGGGCTTTCTGTTGCTCCGACACTTCTCTTGTAGCTGACGGAGTGAGAAGATCTTGTCTATGGTTGACCGGCCAGCCCGAAAATCACATTGTGATTGCGGGTAGACATTATGTGCCAGAGTTTGCAGGCGTGCAAGGATCACTCTGGCAAAAGCCTTTCCCACAATACTCAGTAAGGAGATGCCACGATAGTTATTGCAATCGCTGCGATCACCTTTGTTTTTATAAAACGTGACTATTTTGGCGTCACGCATATCCTGTGGGATGTGACCGTGTTCCCAGCAATCACATATGAGTTCGTGCAGAGGCTTCAGTAGTGCTGGCTGGCCCTGCTTAAAGACTTCTCCAGGAATTCAATCGTTGCCTGGGGCCTTCCCATTGCTCAGATGATCGATAGCCCTACTAAGCTCCTCTAGTGACGGTGGAGCATCAAGCTGATCTAGAACTGGTAGATCTGGGATTATTTCTATGGCAGAGTCAGATACTACATTCTGTGTAGCATAGAGTTCTAGATAGTGCTCAGTCCAGCGCCGCATCTGCTTGTCTCGTTCTGTGATCATCTCACCTGATTTTGTCTTGATAGGAGCTGACTTTGATGTTGTTGGCCCAGTGGCCTTTTTATGCCTTCGTACATTTTTTAATATCTCCCTGATCAGCAGCATTTTGAATGCTTTTGCATAGTTCCACACAAGAATAATAATTTATTATGACTCCTAAGAATTTGCATCTTTAGCTTGGATTAGTTCTTTTCCATGAATGCATTATTTTGAATTTATTTGTTTCTTTTCTTTGTTACTCTCAACGGTTGACATTTTTCTGGATGGAAAGACATACTCCAGTTAGTTTCCCATTTTATAAATTCATCTATGTCTTTTGTAGGACTCTGGAAAAAAATTATCGAACTGCCAGTCAATGTCACCAGCTGGGTCTCTACAGTTTAGCATTGATCTGACAGGCTTGATAATAATATATGGAACATTTTGGTATAACAAATATTCTTATACATTAGAATCTGTTTTATGAGAGGGTTGCGTATTTTAATATATTTTGCGTCTATAGAGTTATAGAATTTTTTTAATGTTAAAATTATAAATAATTTTGAAATTGTGAAACACCAGCTGCTATTGATTGATATGTTTTCTTTTTAATGATGTATATTTTAAACGTGAATAGTAAGCTCTACAATTTGAAAATGAAATATCGCTTAGGGAAACAATCTTTTACAATGCGTAAAGTAGAGTCAGGTGACGTCAGAAAACAATTGTTCAGAGACGCAAACAAAACCTTGGATCATTATTCATTGCTATTTACAGCGAGAATCTGATAGTCTCTTTTTCATCAAATTCTAAAATGTTAAATCACGAAAACTCTCACCTTTAGCATTTCTGCGAACAAGACACCGTCCTTGTCATCAAACTCATTAGCTGTAGACATTTAGAAGAAGAAAAAAACAAGTTTATGTTTATATCGGTTTTAAAGGATATCTCAAACTTAACAGGAAACAGATAGCAAAACACGCGCACTTTTCTGGTGGAGTCAGACTCATTGACCCTGTAACTATAAACATTTTGTCTGCTCCTGGCTACCAACCCTTTTATCATTATTATTATGAATTTGAATAGTGTCCCGTGACTAAATAGCCCTATTGCTTTAGATGTGAACTTCCTCTAATATGAAGTTTTTTGAACCCATTAAAATAGGACGGGCCTGAATCTCTGTCACGAACAGATCGAGCGATTTGCAAGATGTGTTGAATGACAACAACAAAAAAAACCCCGATTGGTCAACCCGATCCACTCACTTTTCTATAGTGTTGTCTGAAGACAAAGACAAGTTGTCTTATTCCAAAGTCCTCTCCATAGTAGCTCATTAGAGGTAATCTCTTGTTTTACCTACTTAAATATCGTGATCCAAACCAAAATAAAAAGTCCAAAATCTTAGCCTCGTATGCGGCCAACCACGGCAGTGAATGCGCTCTGTAAGTTAAACAAGGGTTGTCTCACCATTAGACCTCTTAATGGCACTCTATCAAGTCTGTGTCCTCTGGTGATAGCCTGGTGTAGTTGCGCACTGCCACGTGTGCCTCCCTTGTCTTATTTTTACACATTGCTCACGTGACTCCCATCTGTGATAGCGATACTTTGTTCTTGCGATTACTGTTGATCTGTCACACTGTACTAGCGACAACCTGCTCTGATATGTTTTGAGTGCGATTTATGCAATTTTGTGTCTTGCCCTGTGAGGGAATTAAACAGGGTATTCCCCCCTCTCCCCCATCCCGGCCTCACAATCCCTAATGACACTACCAGGGAAGCATCACTTAAAACATATTTTAATCATCCTTCAATTTTGTACAATTAATTAGACAGCACGATATCTTTCGGTAACCTTTGTAGTATGGGACTATCCATATCACTGTATCAATGTGTCTGGAGTGAAATGAAAAGTCGAAATCAGCGGAACACAGATCAATCAGTGAAATAAAGTAAATTATAAACATTTATTTCTTATTAAATTTGGTGATCAAACTTGAGCAGAGATGACAATAGAGCAGCGAGCGAACTGGATAAGCATTGATTAGTTTTTTTAAAATTCCCTTATATTAACTTGCTTTGTAAGTTTAAGCGATCGGTCTATCCAAACATTTGTTTATAATTCTTTCACGTGACAGTTTAGTTCACGCGTTGACGCCGACCGCCGATGTTCACACCCCCTACCGTCCCTGCGCCCGGTTTTAAAACCAGGGGAGATAATTCTCTTGCAGTCTGTAAATGTCGCATTTAAACATAATCACTAATTTTAGTTATGTCTCATATATAAGGGATTTATAGTCAAAAACTTTGTTTTTACATCTATTTATTAATTTTTTTAATTTGCTTTTCTGAATTCCCCAACAAAGTTAGGATTTTTATTACAATGGTTTTACTTAATGTAAAATCAAATAACGAACCGTTTCCTTGTATGCAAAGCCGATTTTGCTTGCGCTATTGAATTAGAAGCATGTATAAACACAATCAATTACTAAAGAATAATTTGTGGAAAATCTGATCTGAGATGTGTTATAGCAGGACATCACTATTTGCCTCACTTTAGGTCACTGACCTGCAGCTTTCACGGTTCTCTTCCGACCTTGGACCAAGGTCACTCTGTTGTTTTAAGTCCATCCATTTCATCGGCGCACTGCGGGGCTACCATTATAAACAGTCTTCTTTCTCTCTCAACTCACTGAGGTGTTTCAGGGCTGTGACTGGGGGTCAGGGCACTGTTTTTGGAGTAAAATCTAATTCTCTCGGGGTAAGGGTCTGGTTTCTTAAACAAGTTGGATGCCACGATCATTATGTCGATGTTCTCGTGCGCCTCACTGACTCGTGATTCGTTTGTACTGACAGCTTCAGAGACGCTGAGGCCACAACGAGGGTTCTTAAAGCGTTGGTTGTTTTCTTTTTAGTCTGGTTCGGTGCGTATAAGTTCACAATTAATTCACTATTGATTCATTTTAAACATTCAACTCTTTGCCAATCTTGTTTTTATTTCATTTGAATTTCGTAAACAATCAAATTATCCACACTCTTCAGCCATGTTAATTTTTCTCATCACAGAAGATAAATGTAATGCAAATGTTTATACTGAGATGGATATAAAAATATACAGATATATATGTTACGAGCAGATTTCAATATACAACTAATTATGGAATTTTTGTAGAGCCATACATTGATTCATTTGATTCAAGAATTAAATTGTTGAATTTTCTTACCATAGATAATTCATGGATAAAATGCTTAAAATAAGACTCGTATTAATTATTTTGAGAACACCCGGTGTCTTGAAAACAGTGAGACCCTTCGGGGGTCAGGGAGAGGAGGTAATGATTAATATCTCTTGGCCCCACTGTTGACACGAAAATTAGGCCACCGTTTGGGACAAATCGTTTGTGTCAATATTTCTGGCGAATCCGACCAAGCGGAAAACTGGGTAGAAATGGCAATATGTCATTGGACGGGATCGTGTGGGGTAGCTGGATCTTACAACTATAAGGGAGAGGGTCATGGGTTTATGGGTTTTTTTAGGGGACGCGAAGGAATCAGATAAACTTATATAAATTTGTGTTCATATGAAGTGGTTAACACAGTTCTGAGATTATTTGATGTTAACTATATTGGAGTTGTCAGAAAAATGGAAAAATTTTGAGAACACGGTCATCGTATGAAATGGGAAGATAATCAGCAATGTTTTAGACATTTGCAAACATACACTAAAAAATTTAAAAACAAATGAGGTCACGTTTCATTTCTGTTTGGCTTGTGTAAATAGATATCAATCGAACGAAAGATGTCATTCATGCTTGATAAATACGATGTTCATGCGAATTCTGCCTCCTCACTATCTACGTACTTTTCTCGAATTTCAGTAAATAGAAATCATAATGTAAGAAGATTGGGACACATGTATTTGATTATTATCTGACGGCCATCACGATTTTAAACAGAAAGACATTACTAATATATTTAAATATTATGTGTGTCTAAAGAGATGTCCCTTGATGTTTCGAGTGGAATGAATATGAGGTCACATTCTTATCCATAAGGTAAACTCAGAGTAAGAGAGAAACCATTCCCCTAAAATCAAATAACGACTGTAAATAAAGTGGAATTCACTCTTTAGGTAGGGTAGTTGGGCTGTGATGTCAAAAATACTTCAGATCGTATGAACCGCCTCCACACGCGCACCCACACGCATGAAGGAATCACACGACCGCACAGATATATCTGGCAAGACTTACCGGCCACACATAAACTCACTATAAGTACAGATATATCTGGCAAGACTTACAGGCCACAAATGGACTCACTATAAGTACAGATGATACAGAGCCGTCTTTACACCATTTTGGGCCCCCGGGCAAAGAAATAGTGTTGGGCCCCTCCCCCGCAGGAATAAAAAATGAATATACATGATATCTCTATACATATAAGACGCATTTGTTGTCTGTCTGTCTGTTCCCTAATAACTCAAGATCCAGACAACCAAATAACATGAAATTTGGTACACATACACACAATGACATGAGAAAGCCTCTTAAAGAGGTTTCATTTCATATATATAAGAAGCTGGGGGCCGGTGCACAAAATGTACTTTGTCCTTATATGAGCTCTATAAAAAATAAAAATAAAAAATTCTCCTATTTCCCGTGTAGGTAGAAGCATGAAACTTTCGGTGGTTGTTAAGAATCATTTGGCGATGGTAACAGGTAAAATAGTATATAATTATCACTCAGTCTCTTGGAATTGCTGTCATAGACTTGCATACACCCTGCTTTTCTCATGGACAGTTGTATGGGGCCTGCTCCAGAGTTGGCAAAGAGGAAAATCTTTTTATATACACTTCAAATGGAACTGCCAAAAATGTTGTCTATCACATTGCTTTAAGTAAAATGTACCCATTTTTGCATGCAAATAAACAGTTTTGTACGCTTTTACAGAAAACCTTATTTTAAACCCTGGAAAAGCCGGGTACTAGCCCCTAGTATATAAATAAAGATATTCCCATGGGGCCCCTATGCTTGTGGGCCCCCGGGCAAATGCCCAACGGGCCTATGCATTAAGACGGCCCTGAGATGATATATCTGGCAAGACTTACCGGCCACACATAGACTCACTATAAATACAGATATATATGGCAAGACTTATCGGCCACACATAGACTCACTATAAGTACATATATATCTGGCAAGACTTACCGGCCACACATAGACTCACTATAAGTTTGTTTGCTTGCAGCACCTGGCATAGGATAGCGGCTCCTTTACTCTTTAAATTGTTACGCTTCAGGTTCTGGGGAAGTATTAAAAATAAAGCGTTTGAAGTTTGCCGGGAAAAAGAACTCCCACATGTTCACTAATGAAACCATGACGTCTCGGAAGCTTGTGCTAGTTTATCAATAGAGCATAAGTCCAGAAATCATGTCTTGCCAGTGTTAGGCATTGAATATTGGAATAAAATCTGTCGTCTCGGAAAAAGTATCGATACTAAAAATAGTTTTAATACACGCAGGTGGTCATTAAGGAGTAATAGGTCGGAGCAACAACATTCCAGAAAGGCCAATAGAGATTACAATTAGTAAGCACCGAAAATAAAAAATGTGCTTTCAATTGTGAAGTCTCGTCTTCCTGGAAGTTTGAGTTGTCCACAGAGGATGCATGGAAAAATCTTGGGAAGAGTTGAACTCTTATGCCGTTAAAGACTTGAGATTCAGTTAAAATGAGGGGAAAAGATGTTGCAACATTTGTTCAACCTTTGCAAACATAAGAAACTTTTTTGAGATTTTTTGCTCACGCTAAAAATGGACATTGGTCCTAAGAGGTTATTCTGTAATGACTTCAAACATGAGTTAAATTCATGTACGTATATACATATACGCGGTAATTGCATTGAGTGATTTAAAAGCTTAACTTTTCACTGTCTGGACTTTCTAAAGACTTTGCTTGAGGTCACGTCTTTATAGGACTTTAATAATATCATACTGAAACTTTCAGACTTTAATAATATCATATTGAAACTTTCAGACTTTAATAATATCATATTGAAACTTTCAGACTTTAATAATATCATATTGAAACTTTCAGACTTTAGTAATATTATACTGAAACTTTCAGACTTTAATAATATTATATTGAAACTTTCAGACTTTAATAATATTATACTGAAACTTTCAGACTTTAATAATATTATACTGAAACTTTCAGACTTTAATAATATTATACTGAAACTTTCAGACTTTAATAATATCATACTAAAACTCTCAGTCTTGGATCAAAGTTCTTGCGGCAAAAATTGTGTCTTGATTTAATTATTTTTTAACTTTCTTTCGACATTAAATATTAATAAGAATATTAAGTGAAACTAGCATATTCGAATAAGTCATAATACTTGTGTTTGATATTTTAAAGCGTTCTATTTATTTCAGGACTTAGTTGTTATTGTTGTTATTATTATTATTTATTAGATTAGACATTAAATATGAACTACTTACGAGATGGCTCAGCCCGCAATGGTCCATAAGCATTTCGCTCATACTGGCCAGGCCGCTGTCACCAATTCCATTACCTTCTAGGTCCAAGTGGGTCATGGCAGAGTCCAACTGTGAGATTTCAACGCGATTTATTTTAAGCTTTAGTAAGTAAAATAAACTCAGAGGTGTTTTTACATGAATTAATATATATTTGCTGACAGGGGCCACACATACCACAAGCCTCCCCCCCCCGCCTCTGAATAAGCAACTTATTATGAGTTTTGCTCTAGGCTACAGCCAGTCTGACATTTGTCCAAGACTCTGTGACTTCAACTTTAACTTTAAGTGAGATGATACTGCATCCTTGTTTTGGTCTCATTTATATAAAGTTATGCTTTGGTAATGCTGGAGTAACAATCTATGTTAGTTCCCATTTTAGTATTATAATTATCATCGTCATTATAAAAATAATAATAATAAATTGATAATTTATATAGCGCTGTATCCCAGTAAGGACCTGGGCTCACGGCGCTTTACATTATTATGTTTTATCATAAGGTAATAGGTTTTGAAAGGAAGTGCCATATAGAGAAAAAGCTGAGCCCATGGCAAGTAAGTTTTAAAAATTGAGTTTGGTCTTTGTGGAGTACATGTGATAATAGCGCTTAAAATATTTTAAAGTATGTATCTGAAGTTGGTGTTTTTTTTAAATAGTTTTTTTTAGGCAGACGATTTTAAAACTTAAGATAAATGCCCCTTCACATATTTCAAGGTCCCTAAAGACAGAGATATAAGGATTAAACTTTTGAAACACTTAGCCATCATCATACAATTTTTAACTATTATATTCAACAGGCTTCAGAGGGACATCTACTACAGTAACTTTCGTTTTTCAGACCTTACCATCAAAGGCACTGCTAGGGCCCGGGCCCCGGCTGGACCAAGACTGTAATGACGTATGCTGATCTCAGTTCTGGTGGGCGATCTGAGGAAGGCCCCCACGGGCGTGATGCCAAGTCTGCTACACTCCCGCTGGTACAACTTCTTCTTGATCTCATCCACGTCCGGCTTCTCATTGGTCTCTATCGAAATAACAGCACAGAACTGGACATGGTGGCTTATTTGACGATGGAGAGGGGTGGGTTGGGTATAGGGTTTGTACAGTATCCCCGTGAACTGCATTTCATAAAGCGCCTTGAATATACCGAGATTTGAACATATGAGCCGAGTTAAAGATTATTTCTTCTTCGGCAGGATTCGAAACTAGAATGAACTAACTAGTCGAAACGCCTCTTAGAAGTCGCGGATTTCAAATCGAAAGATATTCTCTAGAGAAAAAGTCTGTTCATTCGAACCTTGACATAAAGTGAGGCGAATCGCAATGTTTTGGCATTCTCAAGAATTTGCAAAATTAATTTTGGTTTTCTTGAAAGCTGAGGTGAGAATAATGTGCGCCTTACCTAAATTTAAACCATTTAATTTCTAACACAAATATGTTGTATGGGTTTCGTACTTAAATCATTCACATTTTAACCTTTTAAATCCTTTATATTAACTCGTGGTGTCTGGTTGCACCCTTGATTGCTTGCTTGTCACCAAAACTTTTGATCAATTTTAACCCACTTCCTCGTAAGCTAGCGAGCTGAAATTTTGCAGGCAGTTTTGTACTGATGATAAAAACAATGTATCAAAATTTGAGATCTATCGCATGTACTGTAATTAAATTATTGATTTTTTTAGATTATTTTATTTATTCCTATGTATCATGTTATTTTTTGAGATAGGGTGTCGCGGTGCGTATCATATTGAACAACCTTTCTGTCGCGCAATAAGGTGCGTATTTTATTGACAACTCTTTTCATAAACATATTCCTGATCGGTGCGCATTATATTAAACATGTTTTACGACACAACTGCAATTTTGTATTTTTGGATGGTCTTGCGCTAAGTATTATAATGAACATTCTTTTAGTTACTTCTCGTACATAAAGGATTTAATAGTCAAAAACTTGGTTTTTTACGGTTTTTTAAATTTTAAATCCTTTATTTTAACTCGTGGTGTCTGCTTGCGCCCTTGCTTGTAGCCAAAACTTTGGATCGATTTTTAACCCACTTCCTCGTAAGCTAGCGAGCTGAAATTTTGCAGGCAGTTTTGTGCCGATGATAAAAACGATGTAATAAAATTTCAGATCAATCGCATGTACCGTATTTAAATTATTGCGGTGCGTATTATATTGAACAAACTTTCTGTCGCGCAATAAGGTGCGTATTTTATTGACAACACTGTTTATAAACATATTCCTGATCGGTGCGCATTATGTTAAACATGTTTTACGACACAACTGCAATTTTGTATTTTTGGATGGTCTTGCGCTGCGTATTATAATGAACATTCTTTTAGTTAAGTCTAGTACATAAAGGATTTATAGCGAAAAACTTGGGGTTTTTTTCGGGTTTTTTTATTTTTCATAATTATATTATAAATTTATATTTTGAAGAATGACGTCATAAAATAAATATTACGTGATTCTTTTTTTCCCCCACTGACAAAAAAATTAATTAATTTTACAAACTGGTGCAGAGTTTTCTTTACAAATATAAGATTCTTTTTATTAAAGATGGAGGCTTATTCTTTTTAATCTGCAAAGAAACAATTTTATTTACTCAATAGTACTGGGTTATGGCCAATTATCTTCAATTAAATGGGAAAACGATTACAAACGTGATTGCAGGTCATTTGTTAGGAATTGGAATAATAATAATTTGTTGTTGATTTTTTTTTAAAAACCCGCTTGCATAATCTTTGAGAGACGGACATTCCCCGAGCGAGTACCAAGGCCAGCTGGGAGCGATTATGTAGTCTGGTATTTTCGCAGAGTGTGAGTGTATTCATTGAATTATTTTGAATCTTTGTTCCAATGATGTTAGTTAACTGCTTTGAATGTATTGATTGACATTTCTGTTGATAACGAGGCTTTGGCGTTTGGGGATTAGGGGAGGGGGGGTGCTGGAAATCTTGAAGGTTTCCATCAACATTATGACATCAAGGCGAATGTGTTTACTGTCACGGTAATATCTTGGGATAATCTTAGATTCTTTCGGGGGTAAGTGTGCACGTTAAAAACATAGTGTAGTTTCCTCAAATACGAAATGTCCTTATCTTAAAAATTAATGTAAAAGAAACAGGGTTTATGATTAGTTTATAAGGGTGATGAGGTGTCCTGAAAAGTTCAAAGAGGTTAATTTTTTAAAAATTGAAGAAGAAAAAAAGGCGTGTGGGGTGGGAGGGATAACACTGCCAAAAATCCGGATTATTTTGGCTAAAGTGTAAAACTTGTAATTTATTCTTAGATGAAACATGAAAAATGGTCGAAAGATAATCTCAGCAACGAGTAGCATAAAATAACCAAAGAATGCACATTTATTTTTTAATATTAAAAGAAAAATTGCTATGTACATTATTAATACAAAACTGATCTTGCCCAAAGGCTTTACATTTTTTATGCTTTAATCAAGCACCAAAAGGTTGTTTTAAAGTATACGTTTGACCTCTCAGTTACAATACTGCATCCATGTATTTACTATTTTTAGAAGATGTTCTTTTCTAAATGTAAAGGAAATATAATTCCTAGAAAATATGCTTTAAGAAAATGAAAAGTATTAATCTAATTAAAACATTGAAAAACGTTATTAAACACTCAAAACTTAAAAGAGTACTTTATATATAATTAGTCAAAAAATAGCTCTGCTCTTGGTTATAATTTTTAACAATTTACGATTGAACATCTTTTTTTTCTTTTCCATGAAAACTTTAGACAATAGATATGTTCGCGGTGGATTTAGTAAATATTAAAATATACTTAACGAAACAATTTTTCATAAATAAATAAATAAATTGATTATTTATATAGCGCTGTATCCCAGTAAGGAACTGGGCTCACAGCGCTTTACATGAAAGAAATAGCATACCTATCAGTATTAAATTAACTTTCATATCATAACAAACACAAAAATTACAGTACATTATATTTAAGCTACGTTAATCATTTAAAAGAAATGTTGTTTCATTAATAACCAAGACAATTCTGAAAGATGTCAAGTAACAGTTACAATCATTGTTCCTTTTTAGCTGCGTGGCGGCGCACATATCTGACCATCGCCGCGCCGCAGATTAGAATTACAGCGCAGAACATTTTGATAAGGATAATATAATATAAGTGTTTGTTGGCTGTGAAATTTTGCTGAAAAGATGGATGCAGTGAAACTTCGTACACGAGTTTATTATTTTGAAACATGGACCAACGAACCTTTGAATGAACATTGGATATAATGTCCCAAAGTTTTTGTCAGACATGTTACGTTTTTTTTCAAATCAGCTGTACAGGCGCAGTAAAGTGAACACAGAATATTTGAAATTAAAAGCAGCCCCAAAATCAAAGACGTAATTTGACTATCTGAAATTTAATGACCAGAAACAATTTTGCCTCCCTGGCCTAACAGGCCATCTAAATTAGAGGGTGGAGATCGCACACCCCTCTATCTTTCATCAAAACAAGCTAAATGGATTTTCTTCCGTGATTTGGACGGGATTTCCAATGCCTTTAGGACCCCTCAGGGCATATTCGACTCAAGGGTCTCTCGCTTTCTTCATTTCTTCTCTCCATCTCCAGGTCTTCTCTTTTATATTTATTTGACACCCGAGCATTCGCCGATACTCATTCACAAAAATCTTTTGCGTGTATCTGTCAGTTTTTTTTTCAATATACGTTTAGCCTTAAAGGTTCCATTCCTCACTTTACATTTGTCTCTCTATCTTTTTCCACTCCACATTTCTCCAACCCGTTGTTTTTTTTTCCCCTTTTTTTTCGTTTTTTTAATCTCTCCAACATTACCTTTTATTACCCTCTCAATGTTTGTTCATAGATTTATGAACAATCCGCCCTATGTCCTATAATTTTGAAAAACTTGTTTCTTTCATTATTTTTTTTATAAATGCTTAACTCAAAAAAAAATTATAATCCTCTCTCCCTCTCTTTCTCTCTCTCTCTCTCTCTCTCTCTCTCTCTCTCTCTCTCTCTCTCTCTCTCTCTCTCTCTCTCTCTCTCTCTCTCTCTCTCTCGCTCTCTCTCTCTCTCTCTCGTTTTTGTTTGCTCCATTCTTTTAAACAAACTAAATTAAATCCGCTATTACTACTGTCATGATGTAAAAACCAAGATATTATCAAATCATCATTGAACAAAATGTGCATTCAGCGTGGACGGCAACACTGGGCTTTAACTTGTTATTTTTTAAGGACCAGGAAAAAATGTATTTTCATTCGGGGTCTCCTATTTAAATGAAAAAAATGTATTTGTGATTGTGATTATTAATCATTTTTTATTGACAATTTTATTTGTTATAATTTCTTCAAAAAT
The DNA here is from genome assembly GCA_944989445.1 of Ampullaceana balthica. Lineage (NCBI taxonomy): Eukaryota > Metazoa > Mollusca > Gastropoda > Lymnaeidae > Ampullaceana > Ampullaceana balthica. Next base: position 2,695,560 of record CALYLW010000004.1, on the reverse strand, counting down.
TTTGATCGCTGTCATTTTCCACATAACCGGTATTATTGACGAATAAGATTTAATTCATTGCGGTCCCGCCGGTGATTGAAAAACTCGTGCAGGAATTCCGCCACGTACACATGTTCTCTTAAAACGGTCTCCTTTAAATTGTCCAGTTTTATTTTAAAATTTAGCCGACACAATAGCATTCTGCCTGATGGCCCTGAAGGTGAGCCGTTCTGCAGGAAACGAGGGGAATGCGGCCCTGGAGGATGGATACATTGAGGAGAGGAAGAAAAAAATAAAACGGCCCAATTTTTTGTCGTTTGTTGGGGTAATCGCGTTATTCTGTTGGACATTGTCGCAAGATGTTTGTTCAGCCAGCAGCTTTCTTTTCCCTTTGTATTCTTTCCGGAGATGAGACGCACAATTCCATAAATTAAAACACGCTCTATGATTATTTTATTCTCCTATCCATATTTGAGTCCACATTTTGATTAATTCGTCTTGGGGGGGGGGAATTAAAATAACATTTAATTATTTACTTTTTTAATACTCAATTGTGAATATTCTAGCGTGCAGTCAACAGTGTATTTTAAGTGTACAGTCAACCATGTATGTTATAGTCAACAGTCAACGTGTATGTTGAGGTCTACTGTAAAACAGTGTACGTTTATGTTACATCTAACGTTGGAACTCATCCCATGATGAAGTCATCTGCTTAAACCGGATCTGTTTCCTCAATTATCGTTCATAGTGTCAGTTAAAACTTCAGCGGACCCCAAGTTTAGCCACACCGGTATTGATGCCAGCTAACAAAACTAATCATGGCAAGTGAGGTATTTATTGCAAATGTTAAACCAGAAATTAAGAAATAACAATTGCCGAGGTTATTTGTGTATTTGATTATTTTGGTTCGTTTCGCCTTTAGTTGTGTTTCTTATTTTTAGGGGCGGGGGTATTTTACAGTTTATTATTTTAGAATAAAGTTTAAGCTATATTTTAGTTATAAAAGATATATTGTAAGAATGCATGTATAGCTTAAAGAACGCTGGCTAAAGACTCGTTAGCGTAAAATCTCTTAGTCTATCAACAAATCAAGTCTATCAACTGTATACCATTCTTGAAACCGCTTCATTTCATAATAATGACATTTCTTTAATCTATAGGCGACGCGAGTCAAACATTAGATTGTGCTACGCTTGCGTCCAGAACTTACCGCTTGAATAGATCTAAAGACTGTAGCGACAAGTGGTACTTGTGAAAAGAGGTTGGTGGTAGGAACGAATAACACTGTTCCCGTCTAAAGACGTCTTGTATAATACGCATACAGAGTTTTTTCCACCTCACTTCAATCCTACATAACCTACTAATATCCTCTGGTTGGCCATTTTCTGTCATAGTTTGATAAATAATTCACAAAAAGTGACGGCAAAGTTTTATCTCTACAATGAATTTCCCAAAAGGAGTTCCGCTTAGTTCTCACAGCGTTCGCAATCCCTTACTCTAATAGTAGTCGACTGGTGGTACTTTATTTTATTGATTTGAGCGCCACGGTTGAATGCAATCGATCATACTGTGGGTAATTGTAATTTAAAACTGTGCGACTCGTGAACTTACTTACTGTAAACCATCAAGAAATGAGGATGTGGCGAAGGGTGAGTGGAATCATGGGAGGATGGAATTTGATGTTTTTTGGTTTTCATGCCGACGAACAATAAAATCCTGTTTGCGCTACAGCACGTTATGGGCCTAGACGACGGCTAGTGCCTACCTGGTTCATCGTCCAAATCAAACCCTAAAGTTGGAGATGGTGAGGACTGTCTGAGTAGAGAGCCCTCCCTAGTCCGCTCTGTTATGGTCATGAACACTTCATCTTGGGTTTTTTGTCTCACGTGGTCAGTTCCGGAATCTGGGCGATGTTTACGACTGATTTTTCTCCCCTGTTTAGAAAGGTTAAATGTTTAAAAAATGTATTTGGTTAGCACGTTGGCATCATACAATTTAAAAAACAAAACAAAATTATTGATCACCAGCTACTAAATTTGTTAAATAACATTTTAATCTCCTTGTTTTTATTTTTAGAAAAGGTCTTTTAAAATCTACATTTCAAAAGCAAATATCTTTTATCTAACATAAAGAGCGCCCATAAGCGTAACTTAAGTGCGCCTTAAAATAAAACCATGTCCCTTCACAAATTTATTATAGAGTTTATAAATTTTAATATAATTATGTAATAAACTACCTTCATAGAATAAAGTAAAATTTACACCAACCAGGTTCCTGTTTAAGTCTTAATGTACGTCTGTTTTTTTAAAATAATGTTTATATTTGTCTCATTGTTTTAATACGATGTGCATCATGAAACTATATAATGTCTGGTACTTTTAAACTTAGTCAATATCTAATGTCTGGCACTTTTAAACTTAGTCAATATCTAATGTCTGGCACTTTTAAACTTAGTCAATATCTAATGTCTGGCAATTTTAAACTTAGTCAATATCTAATGTCTGGTACTTTTAAACTTAGTCAATATCTAATGTCTGGTACTTTTAAGCTTAGTCAATATATAATGTCTGGCACTTTTAAACTAAGTCAATATCTATTATCAGTCATTCAATCTGAAAACAATAATAAAATCAGTGTTTCTTATTACAATAAGAAATCGGAAATTCATAAAATATTAAACTTTAATAGCTTTAAATTGCTAGTGCATGTTACGACGTTTATATGCGAGCTGGTATAGTTTAGAAGTCCCACTCATCTTCTCCTAATCAATATAGAATTATGCATATAGTCTGTAATAATCTTAAATATTTATAGTTACCTTACATGTATATATTGAATTACTAATTTCAAAGCAAAATATTTTTATCTGGCTCTATTTATCTGTCGTAAACAACACAAGTTGTATATACTTGGTAAATCATTTTTTTCCATTTCACAGAGGAGATTTTTCATTAGAGTTTTTCCCCCTTGGGTTGATGTGTCCTGTAATTTAATTCGTCTGCATCAATTTTATTCATTTTATTTTATGCTTTTGTAGAGTTAAAGTTTTTAACGTTGGCATTTAGTATTGTTTGTTGATTTCTTTATGTTGGGCTTTTGTGTTGTATAGGATGTTGAGGTTTTCTATGTTGAGTATCAAGTTTTGAAAAAGTAATAAAGCCACACGTTTTATCACACCTTGTCATCATTAGAATTGAAGCATGTGTGTGTGTGTGTGTGTCCCATAACCTCGTGGTCGTAGGGGGTTTCAATGTTTCCATTTGAACTTTCACGGGGCTTGGTAGACTTGGCGGCGCCCATCTCCTCTCCAAGTCAGCGGAGGACTTTTTTAGGAAGTAGTCATTAATCAACATTTTATTGTGGCTTTAACGTGGACTAGATCCCACGCCCCTCAGCTTGTGATGCAAGCGCACTGTTGACTTCGCTATCCAGCCATAAAAGTTTTAAATACAATAGCCAAAGAGAAGTTCATAACATTCAGTGAATAATATAATGATGTACATCTAGGTGGACCTTTACCACATTTTTTTCAAATTTTTCACACTAATTTCTTTTTAAAAAATATTATCCACGAACCTCATTATTTTTTTGTTAAAATTAAATACGACTCCAATTTACTTTACTAAATTAAATAGAATGATTTATAGCATTTTTCGGTACCGTTGTAATTTTAGTCGATCATTGGACCTACCTTCTGTAGGACAGCATCCGTCATATTTCACTGCCGTCACTTCACTTCTTTAAAGCCTCGTAAAGCCTCTCCACTAACACACACCTCACAAAACTGGTTGAATAGCCCTACTCGTGTTTATGGTTCTTCTTTCTACCCTCGCACACCGATCAGCCCCGGCACATGCCAAAAATCACTTATCTTGTTTCGATTACTTATTGATTTCTCGTCGACCTCTGGCGCCTGTACCGCGTCGCCTCAATTATAATACCTGGGCTAAAGGCGATCGGCGTCACCCTCTGTGGTGCTGTGGCCGGGAGGGGGGTCGGTTGGAGGGGTTTGTATTGAAGAATGTACTGCTAGACTGTGCATTGAAACACGTTTGCAAGAATTAACAGCTTTGGACAGATTTGCTCAGCGTGTGTCGTCAATATCCAAGCGTTAAGATATTAACATTTACATTGTCATCCGCACACACCTGAACGTTCGAAAAGGTTGGCTAATTTAACAGGGTAGGAGAAAGAGAAGAAACGGTGGGTCGGGGACAGAGTTCATCGTGGGCGGGCGGAGTATAGAGCTGTTGATTCAGGTCTACTTGGGTAGGGCTTAATGTTAGTTTGAGGTTTTTTAAAAATTATTTTAAAAGATGAGACATGCTGACGAAATAAACTGATTTTCTTGAGCCAAATGATTGTTTTAAACAATATTAAACAACACATAGATAGATAGTCCTACACACTACGACAAACTGTGATTTTTTACAAATGTTGATTAGTTTTAAAATACCCGAGCCACTTTTAAGCTAAATTAAATACATAATTTAGGAGTACCGAGAGGGAGGTAATCTGTTGATGAGAGACAAAAGACAACTCATCAATCATTAATAGTTCGTGATTTGGTTGAAGTGAGGTTAGTGTGCGGACGTGTGGTGGGGGATATTTCTAAAATAAAATTATCAAGATAGGAGAATAGTTTCGAGATCTAGAGTCTAGTGAATATCACTACAAAGATATATAACAAACCCATTAATGTAGGTTATATTGAATAGCACTATAGATAATTAGAACACATCCTTTGGGGCCGTCCATAAAGTACGTCACGCTCCAGAAGGGGGAGAGGGGGTGTAAGAAAGTGTGACAGTTTGTGACAGGGGGAGGGGGGTCCGGCCATGTGTGACGTCACGGTGTTTTACATTAAATTTTAATTATTTTGTTCATAAAAAAGAACATTTTTGTTCGAAAGTGTGACGTACTTTAAGGTTCCGAGATTTGTGACAGTTTGTGACAGGGGGAGGGGGGAGTTAAAAATGGTCAAAAATAGCGTGACGTACTTTATGGACGGCCCCTTTGCTGTAGTTCAACTTGTATACAATTATAGTGATATATAATACACTTGCTGGTTTTAAAGTGAATAACACAACAGAGATTTAAAATACGTCCAAAAATACTTATAAGAATGCTGATCCCTTTTCGCTAAGTCACCATTTGTACAAAAGTCACGAAATTTTATGAATTAAAGCAAATGTCGCTTACAACTGGTCTAAGCTCAGGACAACAATGGGCTTACTGTATGAGAAACAATGTATTTTCAAGTTTCCGAAAATTGGCATCTATTTTTCGGAGACTGCTATTTACAATAATAATTCTGCGTCTAGAATTCTCAGGAGGAATCGTATTTAGAATAGAGTTTTAGAATGATGTAAATGTTTGGCGCTAGGATGGGCATTTCAAAAACTAAAGAGGATATTTAAAGATTATTTCTCTAGAAGAACACTAAAATTATAAAATACATAACGATGTTTACAATGCCTTGTGCAAAGAAATACCATGTTAAAATATTAATTAACACTTGGCGCCAAACAACTGGAATTTAGCCTGATGTTAAACATTAATATAAAATATTTTTTACACATTTTTTAAAATTGTGTTATATTTATATATTAGGGCTTCGGAAATTAACGGTTAATTTATCGATTAATCGTTAAAATTTTAACTATTAAATTTTTTTAACGATTAATCGACCCACCACTTATAAATGTACTGGAAGTCAAAAATTAAATATTTTGACCTATAAATATAAACTAATTTCCGGACGATTACACGATCATTTCGCTTTTAAACTATTGACTGACGTGAATCTTCAAAATGTTGATAAAGGTTATTGTTTCCATTGAGAGAGATCGTTTGCATACCATGCAAAGTTCCCTCTAAGTGTAAGCTTCGTTGGTCTGTGTGCAAAATTAAAACAAAACTCGTGTGCAAAGTTGCACAACGTCCATTTTTGTGCAATATTTTACAAAATTTGCTGCGCGGCGATTCTAAACTCCTGCGTGGCGTCGGTCAAATATCTTCGCAGCGGCGCTGCTTAAAGGGAACATTGCTACCATGGTTCTAACACTTCACTTACGTATCCAAACCAAACATCCACTACAGCATCAGAAACTTCAGTTGAGACAATCTAAAGCAATATGAACGATTGTTCAGCTCGGCTAGTTATATTGTCAATAAGACCCGCTCATCACTTTAACCAAATAATGTCAATACACGTGTCTGTTTGCGCTGTTGGTTAAAAGATGTCATATAAAGAAGACATCCCAGTGATATTTCGATTTTCGACAAGTACGTTTAATAAATGTTACTTATGACACTATAAATATCAAATTTTGGCTTTAATGGAAATTAACAATTAATTAATCGTTAATCTTTCAAAAGTTAACGCTTAATTTTAAATTAATCGATAACAGCCCTAAAAAAATTAGAACGATTCTTAATTATATTTTGTACCATGAAGTAATCTATTGAACGTCCAGCCACGCAATTTTTATAGTTATTCCGAATTCGATTCCTTGGCACGACTACCCTATTTATTTATTTCCTCTAAGAATAAAAAAAAATACAAGCAGAACGTGCTGCGGGTTTAATACTAATGGTCATTTCTGGAGGCTATGTGTGAGGCTGAGCGGTACAAAGAGGGCTCGGACACTGGTCAGTGAGCGGTTGTTAATGTCATTGTTCCCAGTGCATGAGTGTGCTTGATTTACCGGACGACAGCTGAGACGCGTATAAGAAAAAGGGGGTGGGGGAGCTGGAGATGGAGTGAGTTGAAGGAGACATAGTAGAGGCTTCCCACGCCGATATACGTCACCCCGGCAGGGTGTGGTTAGAACAGGGCTAGGAAACCATACTTTTGAACAGAGACCTAGATAACGAACATCTAGTGAGTGAACTGGGCCATTATTTGGGCAAGTCCGTGTTGTTTTGCTTTGGAAGGGGAGTGTGATTGAGAAGAAAAAAAATGTTTCGTGTCATATGTTTAATTTTTATTTTTAAAAATCCAGTTGAATAAAGACCTTTCCTATCAAGACGCATTAGAAGGTAGAAAACATTTCACGTTTTCTTTAATACGTCTAAGAAAAGTATGTGTGTGCAGAGATCTCGAATAAACTCTTTGACTAGCTTAAGTATTTGAAGTGAGTCTACATTAATTAAAGTTTTAGTATTTTTAAAGAAATTTAAAGAAAGGCTTTTCTGTGCCAGTGACGTAGCTAGGGGGGCGGTGGGGCGGTCCGCCCCGGGCGGCACACATTTTGGGGGCGGCATTTGTGGGCATTTGAAAAATAAAGCCGTTTCCGACAACCGCCCTTTTTCTTTTGAAGGGGAAAACCAAGGTGAAAAAAAAATATTCTTAGTTTCGTGTCTTAATTAACGGATTCACGCAACATTTGTTTGATTACATAGTGGTTGTTATAACTAACGCAAAACCATTCAAAAATTTAAAATCGCGCAAAAAAGGTATCGATTTGTTTTGGAAAATTAAGCGGTAATATTCACAGATGACGCTTTTATAAGAAAACTGCTCACATACAAAAAACATCAAAAACAACAACACATCACCGCTGGGCCGAATAATATGTGTTGTTAATATCGCCACGATAGTTTTTGCGTGGAATTTCGACATGCGCAGAATGATGCGCTAAGAAGTACCTACATGGCATGGTGGTAAATCAAATTTATTTTGTTTTTATCGCATTGAAGTAGCACACATAATTTGTGTTTTTCATTTAAATACGGTTATTAATTAAATTTTTTACACCTATCCAATTAAAGTAATGTGTAAATAATTTAAATTTGTTTATTTTATGGAAAATTATTAAAATTTATGGCAAGAACAAGAAAATAGTCAAATTTCTTCGTTAATAAACACCACAATAGCATAAATAATTTCGAAATGACATCCTTTAAAATTTCAAGCGTCTTGGAAAAATTGCCATCTGTAGAAGTAACTAGTTAAACGAGATCAGATGCTGGTATTTTCCTCAGTTCAAGGCAATCTTTTTCATTTCTATGTAATCTGGATTTATGGGAACCCGCATTTAAAAAAAAATTAATGCAAAACCATTTCATCGAACAAAGAGATGTGCTAATACAGAACGCTGTTATAGAGAGTTGGATATATCAACTGAACGCCGAGTTAGAAGGAAAAAAATATGAGTGGGATAAATTCAGAAGACGTGGTTATATCTTTATAGTAAGAAGTACAACGAGAAATGTTTTTGTCCATGGATGAAATTATAAAAGAAAATAAAAGAACGCGGTGATGAGTTGCATGTACTTGCAAGAAAATATTCGTTTTTAATACCATGTAACCTACTAAATGAAGAATTTGAACATCAAATAAATTTCTTTATTGACATTGATAAAGAACAGTTCAATATTGAAACAAAAAGGATCCAGGTTCTTATGGCCGTACACAGGGCTTGTCAAGGCAATTATATTGTGGGGCCCAATGCGGCTTAGTATGCGAAAAGGATTGCGCGGGTCCCAGTTTGGGGAGGGATAAGTTAGTAATAAGGATAACAAGTGAAAATTAAGATAGATAGGGGCTATGAAAGAGCGGGACTCACTGCGGCCGCATAGGTTGCAGTGGCCTAAGACCAGCCCTGGCTGTACCTACACTACAAGAAGAGGCATTATTTTAGAAAAATGGGGGAAAGGCCCCTTTGATCTATTAAAATATATTCAACAGTATAGATTGGAAAATTCTGTACCCAACATTATAATTTTGCAAAGAATTTTTTCAACAATTGCTATCAGTGTCGCTAGTATCGAAAGGAGCTTCTCCAAACTGAAGTTGATAAAAACATTATCTTCGTTCCACAATGAGTGATTTAAGACTACATAATCTTGCAATATTGTCCATAGAACAAGATATTACAAATAATTTAAATTTTGATAGCATTATACACGATTTTTCTACTATGAAAGTTATGTAAGTAAATTTAAAATATGTTACATACTAATGTATTCCATTTCTTTGTTTATAAAAATATCATATATTTATAAATAAAAAATAAAAGCATATTAATTGGTAATGTTTTTGTGGAGTAAATTTGGAATATGATTTGTCTCATTTGGAGGTGAGGGGGACCTGCGACATCAATAACTTTCTTGTGGCCTTTGAAAAAAAAATCTTGTATTTTTATAAATAATAAATGTTTATTTATAGGTATTCATATATTTATATCATCTTATGCGTCTCTTTTATTATTGCTTAAATAAATTAGGCATGCAATGGTAAAAATATTCTCCACATTTATTTCGTTTCAATTAGAATTATTTATTAACGTTAATAAATTTATTAAAAAATCCGTCGCAATTAACGTAACGGGCGTCCATAAATGATGTCACGCGATTTTGGCTGATTTTATACCCCATCCCCCCTCGTCACACGTCGTCACAAAAATTTAGACCCCTTCTTCAATATGACGTCACAAAGCCCCCCCCCCTATTAAAAACCGTATTTTCTATTTGAAAATGTCAATGTTTCAAATCAATTCTTTGTCATTTAAATATGCTTTTAGATTAAAGCTGCACTCTAATAATAATATCGTAACACGCTTGAAGTCATGTAAAACGTCATTAAATAAAGTGTCTGTTATCAATAGTTATCATATGTTTAAGTGGAACTTTTATTTAAAGTTGGGTGTTTTGTTGTGACGTCAAATGTGTGACTGCCCCCCCCCAAACCATGTGCGTGACGTCATTTATGGACGGCCCATATAAGGGCGGCAAATTGGAGACCGCCCCGGGCGGCAAAAGTTCTAGCTACGCCACTGTTCTGTGCGTTAGGCATTTGAAATATTTAAAAAAAGTTAATGGCGTCCTTCATTGAAAATATTTTTGTGATTATTAATTATTATATTTCCTAATATTTAACATCAACTTTTCAAAATCAAAAATATAAATATTCGAGTTTAAATGTGTACTCTTTACTCAAGGAAGGAGTGGTCTAAAAAGTAGATCAGACTTATCTTGCACACGCCTCCACTCAACGAAGCAAACGCTACAAACCTACAGACTATTTGAACGACAGGAACACAACACGCGGTAAGCTGGTAGTTTAACTTGGACACTGACACCTATCAAAGAAGCAAATTATATTTGAGTTATTGGTTATCTATCGAACAGAAATATTTAATAAACTTGGCCCCTCTTCTTAGTTTACAAACATTAAACATCAGGTTTTTTAATTGAAAAAAAAATGAAGTGGATTTGTGAGAAAGAAGGCCTTTTTGACAAAAAGGGAAAAGTAGTTTGAGTTATTTTAACTTTTTGAAATCTGAAAACATAATAAAGCTCTCGTAGTCAAACATTAAAAGATGCGATTTCATTGATTGTCAGAGTGTATTCGGGTGCTGACTCTAACACTATCCCCTGGCCTGCAATCAAATCATTTTTTTTTGGGTCCATCTAACGTCACAATCCTAGAATTTCAGGGAGCAATACCTATTTATTAGAGATCTTTATGCATTTAGTTTTAAAAATTAGTTTAAAGAAAATAATAGTTTTCATATCACGCGTGACCTACCGATTCTTTGTTTGTTTTCAGGATGAACCACTAATTTCTTCGACGCCCCTGGTTATCTTAATTGTGCCTTGCTGCAAAAACAAGTAATAAAAACTCGAATCAGTATTTAAACACAATTTCCAACAAAGAATTTCCTATTTTTTTATTAAAGGGAAATCATTATAGATTACATTAAAAATCATTTCAAATTAATAATTCTGAAACTAAACACAACAATATTTTTTTTAAAAACCATAAAAACACGTTTTTGACTATAAATCTTTTATATACGAGACATAACTACAATAATATTCATTATAATACGCATCGCACGACATCTAAGAATCCACAATTTTAGTTATGTATCAAATATATAAAGGATTTATTGTTAAAAAAATTCCATAGTCCTCCTACCACATTGCAACTGGATTTGATCACGGGAAAATGGTTATAAAAACATGTTTAACATAGTGCGCACGCGATACAGATTAGCAATTAATAGCATTTACATTTACAGATCGAGAATATATTTTTAAAAAGTTTCTTCCATATAATACACACCGCACAGCGCAACAGGAAAGTCTTAAAAAGGTCGTTCAATATAATACGCACCGCGACACTCTTGCTCAAAAAATAATGGAGATAAATAGAGATAATCTAAAAATTCATTAATTTAATTACAGTACATTCGATCGATCTGAACTTTAGATACATCATTTTCATCATCGGCACGAGTCTGCCTGCAAAATTTCAGCTCGCTAGCTTTCGAGGAAATGGGTTAAAAATCGCTCCAAAGTTTTTTCGGCATTCATGCAAGGCCTCAAGCAGACACCACGAGTTAATTTTTAAAAATTGCTCACTATCGCATATTTTCTCTATGACGACATATCCCCTCACGCTAAGTCACAACAAGAATGTGTCAATATAATGCGCACCGCACAACAGTCTAACATTAGCATTCAAAAAACGGGAAAACCCCATTAACTATCATTCTGGATTACATTAAAAGTCATTTCAAATCAATAATTCTGAAACTAAAAATAGCAATTGCTATCGACAAATTGCTGATAAAATTAGGGAAGTCGAACGAAAAGACATTTTTGAAAAATTCCTTCTTTAACATTGTTCTAAATATTATTAGCTATTGTTTCACGTTTGTTTCAACCCGATAGAAATTATGGTTGGCGAGAAATTGACAAAATACTTATATTTTTGGGGGGTGTTTTTTGTGTGTGGATTTTTCAGGAAATCCAGTAAACCTTTTCGGTTGTTTTTTCTTATTTGTTTGGGCCCTTGCACTTCCTTGGGGCCTCCTTAACATATTTGCAAAAGACCCGAACCCTTTATCTGGTATGGTTCAGGAGGAGTTGCTTGTGCAAGCTCGAACAGACAGCACAGACATTTCAAATATATAAACGCGAATTTTCCCATGAGCAATTGCGTAAAAAATACTCAACAAACATTTTGCAAACCAAAGCGCCAGAGTACTATTTCTTTTAGCGAGCAGGAGAAGACCTCGCGAGAAAATCTGAGAGTACGAGATCGCCGTGTGCAGCGTGAGTGACAAGAAACTCCCGACGGGTTGACACGTGACTGGTCCCACCTTACCGCTAGCCGCCATTATTTGAACCGGACAGTCATGAGTAGGAGAGTTGTATCAGCCTGGACAGTATAAAACAACGGAATAAAACAGGACTTTCTAACAGACGTCTGATATTTCATTTTTTTTAAAAAGGGGATTTCTGCTTTAGGGCCAAAGTCTTACACAACTGAAGCGTCGGTGCAAAGAGTTTCATTTTCTCTCAGTGTTCAGTTACGTTCTTGACAGCAGCCGACAGGATTACTTTATTGTAACTAAAACTTTTTATAATTTTTGTCAGGGCATTCTTTGCTATCATCAAACTCAATGAGCAAAGTTTAGTAAATTTTAGGACAAGAGGACCGTGAATTAAACACTTCAGATTTTTACGTAAAGCAAACTTTTTTGTTGAACGATTTGACCTCAGGACGGTAAGTTTTAAGTAATCATCTGATGGAACTTCCATTAAGTCATTTTTTTAAAACTTTGTTTTGTTGCGACTCTTGTTACAAAAAGAATGTTATTTTTATTTCATGGATCAATTAAATATTTTTTATCATGGGGGAGGGGATTTAAGTGGCGAATATTTTTATGTGGTAGAGTGTAAGAATAGAGGGTGTAAGGAGTTGGGTGTAAAGGGGTGGGAGTAAGATAGGGGGTGTAAGTGGCTTGGGTTTAAATAGGTGGGGTGTAAGTGAGTGGGGTGTAAGAGAGTGGGTTGTAATAGGTTGGGTGTAAGAGAGTGGGGTGTAAGAGAGTGGGGTGTAAGAGAGTGGTGTGTAAAGGGGTGGAAGTAAGATATGGGTGTAAGTAGGTTGGGTGTAAGTGGGTGGGGTGTAAGTGGGTGGGGTGTAAGTGGGTGGGGTGTAACAGGGTGGTGTATAATAGGTGGGGTGTAAGAGAGTGGGGTGTGAAAATATAGGCACTTTTGGTTCGGCGGCAGCATTGTAAACTTATTCATAATTTTTAGCGTTCTGTCGGAAATTTGAGCACATGGGTAAAAGATGGAAGTGTTTTTAATTCCAAAAAGTTTAACGAAAAGAAAAAAAAAGTTTTTAAAATCAACTCAAAAAGAAATATTGATGATTTCTTAACACGAATTTAGACTTTCTGAACTTCTTTTCTTTATTTACCATTTTTTTTCAAGGGCTTCTGTTTGTGTATAAGGTTTGTATAATTTAAAGGGATGAATTATTAACAGTTGCTTTTTTATATCATATGCCTTGTATTAAAATTATTTATAATTCTATATAAAGGTGAACTTGTTGGATAAAGAAAAATAAGTAAATACCTGAGATATAAAGATCATTGAGTCTTAAGTGCATTATTAGTTAGAAATCGATTTCATTTTATAATGCGATATACAAAAAAATGACTTTGTTTTTCTTTTTAACATTTTTATTTATATTTTCATTTATTTCTTCTGTTATACATTTACTCATAGTTTACACGCTTTTAGAAGGAATATTATTATTTTTTTTAACTAGGGCAAATTTTTTGCAACATAACCAAAGCCAGAAGAGCATTTCAAAGTCCATTCCGCTTATCCAATAACCCAGTAAATAATTGCATAACTCAGCAGTTCACTTCATAAAATCTTAGAGCAGTTGCTCTACACCGTAGATCATCACATAGCCAAAGTGGATCTTTCCAGCATTCGTGGAACATTACCTTTAGACGAGCTATGCATTTCCTACAGCCAAGCTATGCATTTCCTATAGCCAAGCTATGCATTTCCTATAGCCTAGCTATACATTTCATATAGCCGAGCTATACATTTCATATAGCCAAAGTATACATTTCCTATAACCGAGCTATACATTTCATATAGCCGAAGCATACATTTCGTATAACCGAGCTATACATTTCCTATAGCCGAGCTATACATTTCATATAGCCGAAGCATACATTTCCTATAACCGAGCTATACATTTCATATAGCCGAAGTATACATTTCCTATAGCCGAGCTATACATTTAATATAGACGAAGTATACATTTTCTATAGCCGAGCTATACATTTCACATAGCCGAAGTATACATTTCCTATAACCGAGCTATACATTTCATATAGCCGAAGTATACATTTCCTATAGCCGAGCTATACATTTCATATAGCCGAAGTATACATTTTCTATAGCAGCCGAGCTATACATTTCATATAACAGAGCTATAAATTTCCTTTAGCGCAGCTACACATTTCATTAGCCCAGCTGAACATGTCCTATAACACAATTAACCATTTCATGATAAAATAAAAACTTTCCTAAATTAATCGGATATAGAGTTTTGTCTTTCTCATTGCAACTTTCCTAGTCATGGAATCCTTTTTTTTAAAAACTCAGTAGAACTTTCTTCAATCTACACAAAACATTTTACCAACTCGGACCTTGTCGCTATGACACAAAAAATTTACTTTAATGTCATCTCCATGGCCGGAAGCTCAAATTTCCACAGCACCAGAAAACAATTGAATTGAAACGCTCGTGGCACAATCTAAAATTCTTTTTAAATAATAAATATCTATTTTTTTCAATTAATTTCCTTCTCAAGAACATCTTTGTCATTCGTTAGTCCTTGACCTTGAACGCCCCAATAAAAAGTTTCAAAGAGATAATTGCATTATTACCACTTCATTCATCTTCATTTCCTTCTCTCGCTCTCGCTTGATATTCCTATCTCTCCCATGAGATCCACCGATTTTGTTCACTGGTTGTAACGCCTTAAACATACTAAGGACAGTTATTGGGTATCTGAGCACGCCAACTGAAGCCATTGCCGCCTTTGACACGATTGTATTCCTGCAGCATTGACAGATTCTCTTTCATTACTTCGACTTAAGTGTTTGCGTGACACTGGATTTGATTAAATTACCTGGCGTAAGCGCTGTTTGGTGAACGGCGTCTGACATTTTAAAAACACTAGTTTGTCTAAGTACACTAAGGGTATGCGTCGGCTTTGTTTACACATGTTTCGTCTACCGGAAAATAAAACAGTTGATACGTGCGGAATGGTTGATTTTCTAGAATAGATGATTGAATGATACGGAAGTATACGTTTTAACCACAAACCGATGCCCCTCAAACACCCAAGATGATGACGCAATGAGGCACTATTAGTTAAGGGGGGAAAAGTGTGTGTGTGTTTTTATTTCTTGCATGGTTGTCATTGTTCATATACTTTTTCCAAATCTGATTGTAACAAACCTCTTTTCTATTCCATATATATTTTTTAAAACTTTTTTTTTCCTTTGGATCCACAACTTTCGTTTACTTCTAAATCTGGGTTAACTGGTCCAATCTTCTCACGTTTTTATAGAAGTGATTCCAATGGAGCTTCAAAACCCTTTAGCTTGCATGTGCCTGACCCGAATTATTTTTTTTTAAACGGGAAATCATTTCTTACGCTTTGCCATTACATTAAATAAAATAATGGTCAAAACGGCCGAAGGAATGTTCTTCACTTGATTGGGTATAAATTAATGTGCATCAATGCTTGAGATTCTTCAAAGACACGTTCTTTGTTCTAACGCAGAAACAAAACTTAATGAGTTTACCAGATGTAAGAAAAATGTTTAAACCCAATCATAAAATATTTAATTCCAATATTTTTTAAAAACATGCTTTTTTTACATGAAAACTGAAAACGTTAGAATGCACTTTCATTTCGTTGGCATCATGAAGCAGGGAACAATAACAAGACGGAAACTTGTATGGGTTCTCGTATCAGCAAATCCGCTGGCATTGTTCGATTTTTCTTTTACATCCCCACCAACCAGTGAATTGTATCTTAGTCTCAATTCCTTTATTCTTGATAATAGAGTAAAATATAAAATTAATCAAACCGGTGTCGTTATTTACTTGTATGCCTTATAAGACACATCCTGTTCCGTTAGAAAACCGCTAATATCAAACTCGCTCTATGAAATACAGCTTCCATATCAACGAGTACTGCAAACAAGAGCTGTCCTGACATGCGACCATACAATGTTTAAGTGGTCAGTGAGAAGATGTTGGTTGCGTCAGTTGAATCGGTGGTGACACATTCCGGAAGTTAACTGTCAATATTTCGACATTTTCTTTGGGAGATAATCTTTTGGTTGTATCTGAACAAATGTGGTGGCAAGGAGGCTCAATGACAGGAAATTTTTGCAAAGTATATGCTTGAGGAGAGAAGAGGGGCGGCTGGGGTGGTTCTTACACTTTTAAGACCCCAGGCGAAAATGTTATTTTGTTGAAGTTTATCCTGCCAATATATTCCTAAGATAGGAATGAATATTCACAAAGATTTGAAGAAAAACACACTTTTGAAATTGATCGGCCCTTAAATAATCAAATATAGAACATATCACATTAATGAGTGTCCACCTCATGGACAGATATATTAACTATCGTTACATTCTTTTAAATAGGTAATTTTAATGTTAAAACTGAAATTGAAAATTTCAATTTGCATCAGATAAGCCCATGATTGTTGTCAACAATAAAAAATATATATGTCGAGGTTTGTGTCAATACAGTAACAACTCTACAGTCTGTGTCTGGCAATTGTGTATAAAGTGGCAATTTGTCATTGAGCATATCAGAATTAAATATTGTAGAGGATGGAAAATCTTAATCGATCTAGAAATACTAGTATTATTAGCTACACTATATCAATCTATCGGTTAAACTCATAGTGAACAAAAACATTGCACTATAAAAAGCATCCTTTGTAATTAATACAGCCGTCGGAGAGAGTTTACGAAGGATCTGACCAAAAAGTATCAATGACTGTTACTCAATCAAGAATCGATTTGTTAACCCGGAGATATATTCAGAAGATGTGAAATTTTAAAGTTAAAATACGCTAATGTAATAAATTTCATTCGTAAACTAGAAATAATTTATCAGTGTAACAAATTTTACACGTTAAATTCTCTTTAGAAAGTAGAATGGACCTCTTAAGATTAGATGGAGAGATTACCTTTTTGTTTCTTAAAAATGGCAAATAATTTATCAAATACACAAGTTTAACTCGTTTCATTCATACATTTTTTACCACACAAATCAAGGAATTGATATCTGTCTGCTTTCCTTCGCCCGCTCTATGACAAAGTGATCAGTAGAAATTTTGACGTCACGATTTTATTTAAATAAACGTAACTACCTAATTTATAAACGAAACATAAATTGAGACAAACGGTAAAGTACTGGTGTAATTGAATTGAAAATTTACCTCTCTACACTCTCGTCTTTCACTCACACAGTTTATAAGTGTAAATTTTTGTTACACTCCTACACGTATTACAGACTAGACGTCCAAAAACAGACTCACTTTAGTCGTGACAGTCATTTCCATGAAAATGTGATACATCAGCGGTTCCAACATTGTCTATTTATGAGACAATCAATATTGGACTGGCGACAAAAGAAATATTGTGGGCACTCAGATTTCGATAATGATAATGACGCAATTTTTATTTGTCTGGATGAAATTATAGTTAACGACCCTTGCACCCGTGATATAATGCTGCTGTTGTCATCCCGACTGAATTCGTAATTAAGACGGGGTGCAGAATTAATGCATGTAACGACGTTGATAAACTGAGGTTGGCAAAAAAATATATCGTGCGTTCTTCCTACTGATCTGATTCCTCAAACATTACACTTTTTAAAGAGAAAAATTTTGTTTAAAAAACGCTAAGCTTCAACCCCCCCCCCACCGCCTTTTTTTCCAACTTCCCAAGAGGACATTTTATATCTCTTTTGGAATTTTCCACACATAAAGAGATATAATTTATGAGATAAAATTAATCAAATCCTTGAGACTTGGAAACAACGCAAATCTTATCTAAACCTGTCACAGAAACATGTCAAATGTGGCTAATTGAGCAAATAACACACATTGTGATGAGGGGAGAGAACTTTTCTTTCAACGCGCTACAATTAATACCAAGAAGGATTTTCGGCGGGTCAATAAAGTTGTAAGAGGAAAATTGTGGATGGGCGTGTTGGAGGGAAGACCTGGCGAACAAACATTGATGTGATAAAGTGGAGCCTCGCTAGATAATGGGCCCCCTTAAGCAGATGATGTTTAGAATAAAAATGATAATTTGATAACAATCTAAACATTAGAGTTTCTCCTCAGCATTTTCTTCTCCCTGTAAGGCAAATATATTGTTATATTTTTCAGTGTCTTTTTCTTTCTTTAGACGATTTTTCTCTCTCTAAACATGTAGTTTTATCTCTTTTTCAAAGCATGTAACAAGTTTACAAAAATAAATCGACTCTTGTAGTCATAAAAATATTTTTTTTTGTTAATTTTTAAATCCCTTATATTAACTTCACCGCCGTCTATCTCTGTCTGTCGTTATCTCTGTCTTGGGCGGGCGGAAAAACAAAAGTAAAAAATGTCCCACTTCCCGTGATCCGATCGAGGTGAAATTTGGCACACGGACCCGTCTCACCTAACAATGCATCGTATCAAAATTTCAGATCGATCGAACGTACCGTAAATAAATTAATACATTTTTAGTTTATCCTTATATAACGTATGTAATTCAAATTCACGGTTTGTTATTGGTTTTTTTTCCCACATGAGAGTTTGAGTTGACGCTTTGACGTCGACCCATCGAAGTACCGGCGTGCTTTTGTTTACATTTTACGTGTCATTCTGAGCTCGGTCCAACCCCCCCCCCTAGGGTTATGAAGCAAAGTTGAGTTAAGACTGATTCAGTCTGTAAATGTTTGTCGCGTTTGAAAATAATCAATGCTGTTAGTTATGTCTCATATAAAAGGGATTTATAGTCAAAAACTTTGTTTTTACGGGTTTGTTTTATTAAATCCCTTATATTAACTTCGAAATCTTGTCTGTCGTCATCTCTCTCTTCGTACGTCGGTCGAGCGGAAAAAGAAAAGTCAAACATGACCCACTTCCCGTAATCCGATCGAGGTGAAATTTGGCACAGGGACCCGTCTCACCTAACAATGCATCGTATCAAAATTTCAGATCGATCTAACATACCGTAATTAAATTAATGCATTTTTAGTTTATCCTTATATAACGTGTGTAATTCAAATTCACGGTTTGTTGTTTTTTTCCCACGTGAGAGTTTGAGTTGACGCTTTGACGTCGACCGTCGTGCCGACACCCCCTCACGTCCCATCCCCCGTTATAAAGACAGGGGACATCACTCGGTGTCAGTCTGTAAATGTTTGTTGCGTTGGAACATAATCAATACTTTTAGTTCTGTCTCATATATAAGGGATTTATAGTCAAAAACTTTGTTTTTACGGGTCTTTTTTTATTACGAGTTAGTACATATTTATACGTATTGAAAGCAGAACTTTTCCGAAACAACGTCCCCGAAAGCACTCAAAACAAAGTGCCATTCGGCTCTTGGTATATTGTAAGGTTGAATGTATGATAATTGAGACGGCTAAAAATATCACCAGGAATGCTGGATTCGTTTGCGTTTGATAAACTGAACTTAGCGTCTTGCAATATTTTGTAAGCTTTTAAATCTTTAAGATTAGTTCCGACACGCGGTGTAACTAAGCTGCAGAATTGCTCATAGTTCATAGATAGTGCAAAGAAGGAAAAAAAAAGGGGGGGGGGTGGGCACAAACAGCAGCATCAAGAAATCGTAACAACGCTAGTGAACGTGGTTCTAAGAAGATAGCCATTTGAAACACCTAAATGCATTTTAAAAAACACACAAAAAACAAATAAACAAACACACAAAGAAAAATAATAATAATAATAACAAGAAGAACTTGGTTTAAAGAAGAGAGCAATAAAACACACATAAATGCATTTTAAACAAACAAACAAACAAATAAAGAAAAAAACATGTATGTATGTTGTGAGAGTACCATGAGCGAGCAGTATCGACCACCAAGAGCAAATTTTGTAAAAGATGTTTTGTCAATATTCTTCTTTGATGAGAAGTGAGACATTTGATGATACCATTGGGAAATTAAAACTCGTCAAGTCAATGCAGTGATGTCATAGTGAGAGGGGACAAGTTAGCTCTCGTTTCTCTTCATAAACATATCTTTTACTTAGTTATTGTGAGGAAAATAATTAGTATAATTCCAATTTGTCCGATGAGTACTAATTGCAACTTAATTTTATTTTTTTTAATATTTGATTTCACGCAATGTGTTGTTTTAAACACGCCAGACCATGCAGGGTCTAATTTCTTCAGTTTCCGAAACTAGAGCATCAGAATAGAAGCGGTAAGATACAACAATCTGTCATTCCCTGTGTTTAACTTTCAACAATTCGTTTGCTTGCTAATCATTGAGACCCAATTCTAGTTCAACTAACTCATCCTCAAAATTAAAATATTTGAAACTCTATACGAAAAATTCCTCTTCAAGTCATGAATAACTATCTTTTTTTTCCAGAAAATCGAACACAAAAATATTGAAAACAAAGAAATGTTAAAAATTTGCTTGCTCCATTTGTACTTCAAACAAAGACAGCTTTCTCCGGAATACTTTACTGATTTAGTAGATATCAAAGACGAGGTTATCCGTTCCTAGAAGTTTCAAATTCAATTTATAAATAGGGGATCGAACAAAATGACAACTTTGACAGCCAAGTAGGACTTCAGAGCTGTGGATCAGAAAGATGAGAAATACATATTATTTGTTTCTGAGCTTGTCAAACGAAACATGATTTTACCGCTGAGTCATCTTAATTCAAGTCACAAAATTCAGAACAAATTTCTTTAAGAATAGCCTGTAATTAGCGATGGTGGGTGCATGTCCGTGAATGAAGTTCACCTCAGAAACCAAAAGAAATAGCTTTGTTTTTCCGACAGAGGGATCCTGGTGTATGATGAGGTGCATTGACAGAGCGTCCGGAAATATGAAATATGCCGATTTCTGCAACCCCCCCCCCACTCCTCAGATTATTCCTCTCTCCAGCCAAGCTTTACACTTTATCAAAGCTGATTCCATTGAAGGTTATAGTCTTTCAAATTTAAAATAATAGTTCACTCTTACATAAAAATATACTTTCCAGTTATTTTTCTATGCATGTTTCAAAAGGATACCAACGATGTCACATGTTCGTATAACGCAAAAATGCAACCAGTCGCGTGTCCCTCTCCATAAACCCGATTTTTAACACTTAAAGTATCTATAAGAAAATCTGTCTATATGGAAATAGTTAAGTGGTTTTGATGTGTGTACGTAAGGAATAACAAATACAAAAAGGGCTTGTTTCAAGTATTGCGAAATGTCCCTCTAAATCTATCATTTAATATCTAGACAGCTTTGGTCAGGAAAAATAGTTTGTTCAACTTTAAAATTTGCACTTTTTCTGGGTCGATTTTCATGCTTTTGAATGTAAATGCTTTGATCTCAATTCAAAGACTGGAGGAGGGAAAGTATGTAAACTGTTAAATTTTATGTTTTTCCCTTATTTACATATTTTGAATTGCATTATAGAGCAGGGCATGGGTAATAAAGGATACATGATTGTAATTTTAGTGAATGCAAGAGAGATAAAATCGACAAAATAAACTAAGCTATTTCATTCCTTTACTAAAGGGGCCGTCCATAAACGACGTCACGCACCTAGGGGGGAGGAGGGACACATATTTTTTTCCGAGAAGGGTTGGCCTATACACGGCTTGGCCCACGAGTAGGGCAGGCAGATCTGACAACAGCCCGAAATGAACAAATCCTAGCAAGAAATGCCGAAGTCCGGTTAGACGTTATGATTACAGTCGCTGTACGGATCTTAGACAGAGCATCAGATGTAATGTCGATGATGAAAACCAAAGTACCCGTTGAGGGTTGGGTTATCCGAATCGACCGTTTTGTCTCCCTCTCTAGCGAGCACTAGTGAGCGGTACCAGTTTAGGAGCAGGAGCACCTGTACCGATTAGGTACCGTGAAGAACTTAGCGGACGCAAGTTCTGAGGAAACCTTGCAATAAGGGTAACACCCTAGGTAGGCCCTTGATGATCCCGAGGTTGTAGCGAGTCGAAGTAGGAAATTCCACCCCTCCTTGTGAGGTCACTTTTAGAGGGAGGTATCTTCGATCATGTCCTGGGTGCCCAGGCAGCCACTTCAGAAAAGTGACCGTTCGGGGGAGGGGGGATTCCCCCAGCTGTTAGGTTCCTATTGGCAGGGTTTTCCGGGAAGACCCATGAAAAGCTCTAGGCCAGTGGTTCTCAACCTTTTGAGCTCCAAGGACCACTTGAACAAATTGTGTCTTAGCCGCGGACCACTACTGAAAAGTGTGCTACTGCCGTTCTGGAAATGTATATATATCACACAAAAATGTTTGTGAATCATTCACTTCGATGACTAAAAGTGAAATTATTATACGGGTAGAAAATATTCTGTGTTTAAGAATTTTTTTACATATTGTTTATATTAGTTGAACTTACTTTCTTAACAATTGAACAGAAATCATGCGCCAACAACAAACAAAATAACTTTTTCATATAAAAAAATTTAAAAGGTGTGCTGAAACCTCTCTGTTTACGTTTGACAAAAATAATTTTTTAAAAGATGCTTATTTTTTATGTGGAGTAAACATTTCTTTATTTAAAATTTAATATGGCTAAAATTTTAAATATCTTTCGAATGAAATAAATAGTTGTTTCCGTCTTAAAGAACAATATTTTTGGTGTCTGTTGAAAGTTTCATGACAGGACAAAAACCAGAGAAAGTGGATGCACGGGATTCAGATGACACCGACAAGTGTTTAGTTTAGTTGGTTGGGCCATTGACATGACAGCAATATAATATAAACTTATGTCACAGAACGAATTTCATAAATGTTTTAAAGTCTCCAAAGTTAGCCTGGTAAATAATGGAGGCCTTTATTTTTATGATGTACTTCAAAGTATGAGAAGTGGTTTTGCTTATGCCTTCCCAGACAAAAGAATTTTGTAATTATTATTTAATTCCTTATTTGTACTGTACATTTTTAGTTTATACTAATTTTGTTATAAATATAAAAGTAATATTTAAAAGCGACACGAGCAATAAACCAACATTATGCAACTCTATTCCAAACATTCTATAATGTCGGAAAGACGTGTGTCAAACGTAAAATATTCTGGCATTTAAAGGTGATTCCGCCTTACTACCTGAAGCCGAAATGTCATTCTGTCTGAAGGCCTGAAATCTGATATTCATTATTGTTGAACGTCTTGCTGCCATGGTATGACATAGGGCTAATTTCTACCAACGCTGTTAAAAGGTGAATTACTTTTTTTGAATATCTTGACACATACATATTATACACATCTTAAATATATACATGTGTGTGTATATATATATATATATATATATATATATATATATGAAGATATATATATCTATACTAATAAAAGGCAAAGCACTGACTCACTCACTGACTGATTCATCACTAATACTTAACCTTCCCGTGTAGGTAGAAGCATGAAACTTCGGGAAGTTGTTGAGTAGCCTCTCGTGACGAAAATGGGAGTAAAAGAATTTTAAAATTAACATTCATGGGGGCCGGGGGCCAAAAAACGTTTTTTTTCCCTTATATGGCCTTTATAAAATTTGAATATGGGGCCGTCCATAAATGACGTCACGCGATTTTTGCCGATTTTTGACCCCCTCCCCCCCCCTCGTCACGCGTCGTCACAAAAACTTAGACCCCCCCCCTTCTAAAAATACGTCACAAATCTTTGACAAAAAAAAACAGCAAAAAAAAACAAAAAAACTTTATTTTCTATTTGAAAATAAGTATGTTTCAAATCACTTTTATTGTCATTTAAGTATTTATTATTTATTTAGTGAAGATCTACATTGTAATATCACAACCCGCGTGAAGCATTTTTTTAAAACGTTTAACGGCCTTCAGAAAACGAACTGTGTTAACATCCTTAGATTATATTTTATTTTAATGCATACAAATTAAACATTGACTATTAATCATCACGGTTTACGTTTTTTGATTAGAAAAAGAAATTATTTAAAAATAACATTTTTAAAATGTATTTTTTAAAAATCCCTCAATTGACAGCAGTCCTATACTTTATGATATACTAGCAACAAGAAAGAAAGAGGTCGGCGAAAAGAGGGAATTCTTAGGGGTAAGGCAGACTCATTTGGGACATATAACATCCACTACAATCCACTAGATATATTAAAATACGTCATGTGTACGTGTACGCTTGGAACATATGCCCATTATTGAACCGGTTCCTTCCAGAAAATGCATTTTTAAAAAAATTTGACAACTATGTAGATTTCTTACCTACGTACTATACGAAGACACCTAAATCTACCCTACTTTCATTTATATTGACACGAGTGACAATAATCTTAATCCACATGACTTGTCTGTATCAAGTAACCTTTCTGTGATATTTAAAATTAATGCCTTAAAAGCTGAGCTAAGAAAAAAAGTTGTTTTGTGCTCCTCTCGAGTTGCGATGTCAAGAATTTGATGCATTCAATAAAGTTAATGAATACTTGACTAATTTTAAATGGGCTCATTTACCATTATATCTAGAACAGTGCTTCTCAAACGTTTTAGTATGGCGGACCGGCAGGAATTTTTTCCATTGCACCAGGGACCGGTGCACTATTTTCCAATTTTTTCGGTCCTTTTTTTGAGAACATCTGTGGACCGGCAGCGGATGGCCCACGGACCGGCACCGGTCCGCGGACCACCACTTTGAGAAGCACTGATCTAGAAGACTAGAATGGCCAGGGGCGTTTGACCAAAAACCAATCGAACAATTATATCAAACTTAAAACGTTTTTAATTCTATCAAATAGATTCCCTCCCCACCCCCTCGCCTTTTAAAGAAAAAGGATATTCCGTGTCGTTTTGAATGAAAATATCTACACATAATCCTAATCAGATCATTTTTAGACACTTGTCATGTTTGTAAAACTCTCCAGTAGCATTTTCGGGGCTAACGACGCTCCCCCAAATCCCCAAGTCATGTGAGCAGGACCTAGAGTCTGGGGGTTGGGAGGGGGGGGGGTAACATACACACATAAACTTGTATATTTTGGGGTAACGGGCAAAAACGTTCGACAACTCCTGCCATGAAAGAACCAAACGGAGCTGCGGTTACATCACAAATGCTTTGATGTCAACATCAAACCACGCAGTGTAACAATTGCATACGTTACTTTGTAGATTCTCAAACTTAAGAATTATAATTAGATTTAATTTTCGTGTCTTGATAGCTTACGCCAACCAGTGTCTGATGGCCTACCGACCGGCACATTGAGAAGCACTGATTTTTTTAAAAAAAAAGAAAAAAAGAAAAAAAATCATTAAATAAATTGTAAGCGACCAAATATTTCAGTGGAATTTTTATTTAAAGTTACCCTTTTGATGTGACGTCACATTTCTTCAACCCCCCCTCCCTCCCCCCACGTCACGGATCGTCACAAAAGTGTGACCCCCCTCCCCCCCTAGGTGCGTGACGTCATTTATGGACGGCCCCTATCACTAATTCTCCTATTTCCCGAGTATGCAGAAGCATGAAACTTTGGGAAGTTGTTGAGTACAATCCCGCAATGGTAACGGGAAAAAATATTTAAATTATCACTTTCTGGGGGCCGGGGGCCCAAATGAATTTTTTCTTCCTTATATTAGCTATATAAAAACTGAAAGTCACTAATTCTCCTATTTCCCGTGTAGGTAGAAGCATGAAACTTTCGGTGGTTGTTAAGTAACATACCGCAATGGTAACATGTAAAGAAAATAATATAAATTATAACTTACTGGGGACCGGGGGCCCAAATTTAGTTTTTTCTAATATTAAAAACTGACTCAACACTAATTCTCCAACTTCCCGTGAAGGTAGAAGCTAAAACTTTGGGGAACTTCTTAAAACACTGTTATGACGATAATTGTCAAAAAGAATTTTAAAATTTTCACTTATGGGTGGCCCAAAATCATTTTTTCCGTATATGGGCTATATAAAACTGAATGAACACTAATTCCTCATCTTCCCGTGTAGGTAGAAGCATGAAACTTTGGAAAGTTGTTGAGTACCCTCCCGCGATGGTAACAATCAAAACAAATATAACATTATCATTCACTAGGGGGCCGGGGGCCCAAATTTATTTTTTCTTATATGAGCTATATAAAACATACTCATCATTAAATATATAACTTCCCGTGTAGGTAGGAGCATGAAACTTTGGGAAGTTGTTAAGTTCCCTCCCGCAATAGTAGCAGACGAAAAAAAAATTATCAGCTCGATAGGATCACGGGAAGTTTGTCTTTTTTTTTAACTTTTTTTTTCTGCGGAACTACGACAGACAGACAGACAAGACGGTGAAGTTAATATATGTATTTGTCCATCATGATCCAGATTGAAATCAATTGGTGTTTTGAATTTGTGTTATGCGGGTTCTCAACGCTTACTAAAATCCTAATTTACCGCAGAAAAGCGCGGGTATTTTGCTAGTATATATATATATAATAGTATATATATATATATATATATATATATATATATATATATATATATATATATATATATGATTGATTTTTATGGTATTTTACTCATACTGACAGATTAAAAGTTCAATCGCCTATTATCCGCCATTTATCCGCCATTTATTTTGTTTTCACAAAATCTCAAAATTCAATATAGGGCCGTCCATAATCTCAATGGTTTCCACCTCAGATGCCGCTGCTACATCCTGGACATAAAATGGCGTGAAAAAGTCATTGTCTCATTCATACATCTGCAGCATCGCAACTATATTAAGCCAAAGACGCCTTCACTGGCTTGGGCGTGTCAAGTGAATGCAACCTGGTCATATACTCAGGACATGCTATACAGCGAGCTGGCGACAGGGAAAAGATCGGTTGGACGGCTACGTCTCAGATACATAGACATATTCAAGAGAGACATGAAGACGGCCAACATCGACATCCGGAACTGGGAGGACCTGGTAGAGGATCATAGTTCCACATGCCGGGACATCGTAAAAGAAGGGTCAATTCAAACTGAGGAGCAAAACAGAGGGCAACAGCAGAAAAAAAACAAGCGAAAGGGAATGCCAGGGAGTTCTGCTCCACCACATTCGTGAGTGGAACATGTAAAAGAGACTGTCACTCTCAAGCCACACCAAGAGCTGCAAACTAAGAAGATAAGTCCATCGTCTTTTGTCGGCAGAAGGATGTCATACAACAACTCTAAATAATTGTGTTTATACTCATTTTGTACTTTCGTGCTGGCCCCATGGGGGAAAATACTATGGGGAATAAAATTTTATTCATCTTACACATCCCTTATGTTATGGCTCTAGGGGGTTCAAATTCGTTACATGACGTAGTCTCATGACAAACAATATCCTCCACAGCTGTAGTTCAAAAATAGATGCATGGTGGCCTTTCTGAACTCCTATCTCATCCGGAATACATTTATCATGACCAGCTATTACCCGAGTTTTTAAATTCCTCATTTTGCAAGTGTCGCTTCTTAAGCTTGGCCACGTCCCATTAACTCCAATGGCGAGGACAGGGGGCGGGGGGAGGCTCACCCATTAACAAGCACTGACAAGGAGAAGTGGATTTGAATACTTGAAATGCCTCGGATGCGCAAGTCTCGAAAATGTCCAATCGCTGTTTTAAACGTCAATTTTGTGACCTTTAAACTTTGAAATGCAGCCAGTGGCGGGTGACGAGAACTAACCAAGCGTTAAATTAGCTTTATTTGAACAAAAATCAGATTGCAATTTTACGTCAATGGAAACCATTCAGTTTAATTCACGGTTTGAAAAGAACGAGCCACAACTTTTTTTTGTGTGAGCGAAAAAAAAATACAGATCATTATATACATCGGAATTTAGTTAGAGAGTCCACGAAAAAATGACCGCCTACACCCTTTTCATTTTTTTCTTTTAGTTTTCTTTTATAAGTTTGCGTTTGTGTCTGTGTCTGTATGTGTGTGTGTGTGTGTTTGTGTGTGTATTTGTGTGTGTGTGTTTGTGTGTTTGTGTGTGTGTTTGTTTGTGTGTGTGTGTGTGTGTGTGTATGTGTGTGTTTGGAAACTGTGAGGGAAATTTTTGAAGCCACGTGTCATGGGGCACTGACTAAAAGACTTAGAACTCCTGCAAGAAAGGTTGGCTTCCAGAGGGTGTGTGTGTAATTAAGAGTTTGACTGTCTTATCTGGATTCATTACGACTCAATTTCTAAGAGAAGAAATACAGAAACTGCCCATTTTCACACTGTCCCCTTTGCGGGTGTTCTGTGAAAATGCACCGTGTGTTATATGTTCCCAATCTGTAGATAAAAGACCTGGCCTATAGCCTTTTAAACTTTCTTATCGTTATCCGAAATGATTAGTCTATTCGACTAATTGGGTATTTACCACTTACCACGAATGTGAACCCGACGTGCTGGTTGCGGAGACACGACTTCAAGTGTGTGTTAGCAAAGTATATGTTTATCTGTTGTTGCTAGCCCAGGTACGGTGCGTTTCTGGAGAGCTCGGTTAAAGCATTTGGACCATTCTACCGAGTCGTTCGTCAAAAAAAAACAAATTTGTTTTTTTTTAAAATAAAAAACCAAAAGCATCGAGTTTAATTTTTTCGGTTAATTTTGAGGGACGGGTGACAAGGTGGCCCGTGGAACAATACATGACTTCTCCTCTAACGGTCCTGAATTATTCAAGTATATTTCAGTGTCTGTAATAAATATGTAAGACGTTGCTTTGCCAGCTATATCCTTGTAAAGACACGCGATAAGTGCAGCCAGGGGAAGAAATTTATATTTGCCTCAAAAGAATCCCACGTCTCCCTTTCCTTGATGACAACTTTGGGCGACCAGCTGTGAGATATGCCGGCGTATTGCGCTTCTTAAACTACTTCGTCCTTAGATGTCTTTTATGGCTCACCTGAATTCATACTGACACTGTGTTGGGGATTTTCCGTTTATGTTTCGTTGTTTGTTGTTGTTGTTGTTTTGTTTTGGGTTTTTTTGTTTTTTGTTGGTTTTTTTTGTTGTTGCTTTTTTTAAAACAAATTTTAAATAACAAATTAATTGATATATTTACTAGATATTTATAAATATTTCTTAAATCTTCGCTTCTGATGCCAATGTTCACACTTTAAGAACCGATGCATTAATTTAGGCAAAATCAATGAGAAGTAATTGAGTCTTCACTATAAACAAAGTTATTATATTTAACATTGCCTCTAGTCACTATTTAGTCTGCAACGGTGGCCAAGCTGCGGCTTGC
Source organism: Ampullaceana balthica (assembly GCA_944989445.1). NCBI lineage: Eukaryota > Metazoa > Mollusca > Gastropoda > Lymnaeidae > Ampullaceana > Ampullaceana balthica. Next base: position 2,666,277 of record CALYLW010000004.1, on the reverse strand, counting down.
GAGCTCTTCTGGGTTCACTTTGCGGCTCGCGAACAATTGATCAAATTTAGCCTTTTCGTTTGGAATACATGCTGTGAAATACGCTTAACAGGAAAATGCTTAAGAAGAAATATCTGTCAAAATAAAATACGGTCCCGACTAGGGCTGTCAAATATTGTTGAAAAAAGCTGCCCGGGTACCCGTGAAAATTTCGAACGGGTACCCGGGTTAACCGTTCTAAAAGTCGCATAATTTTCCCCGTCATGACCGCTATACAATGCAACCTAGCCACCACCCATGCGTCTCATTTCACACAGTATTAGTAACCAACGGCTTGCTTCCCGTAACATGCTATTAAAATACTAATGCACTACAATTAACTATAATGCACTAAAAACTTGCATTCAATTCCTGCTGTAAATGCATTCGTCATACTCATAAACTAAAACTACAGTAAATTAAACATGCAAAAAATGTGTCAATATTTTCAGTGTCATACCTTGAATGTTAATATCCATTTGGCGTCGGTAGTCGATGCTAAGGGCGATGAAGGACGCAATACTGCGGTAAATCTGAAGTGATCGTGCTTTGGTCAGTGGCACTGCTTTTGTTGACACCAAAAAATGTCTGATATTGGGTGGATCGTCAATTTGTTCATCAATATCAATTTTATGAATAGCGTTCAGATGGCGTTTTATCACGTTGGGTTGCCACCCTTCGCAGACACAATTTCATTACAACGGTTGCATTTTGCTGTGTCGCTGTCAACTCGATTGGCCTGATTGCACACGACGTCTTAACCATCTTATTAACTTTGGGTGTATTATTAATATCAATTTTGGGCAAGGCAAACACGTGTTACTGAAACGAAAAAACACATGCGAATGCAAGGGGTGTGGGTTATACCAGTGCTTCTCAAAGTGGTGGTCCGCGGAAGTTATCATGAAAGGAAAGAAAAATATTCCCGGGTACCCGTTGACAGGCCTAGTCCCGACAAATATGAAGTATTTTGATACACCTTTTTTTTCCCTTAACATGAAACAAAAATCTATTAACACTAAAAGGTTAGTGTTCTTTGAATGAATCAAGGAAAACACGACCGCAAAACAGATAATTAAAATGGGTTTATTGTGTGTTATTAATAATAACACCCTGCTTTTATTATATGACAGGACGCTAACTTTGCTTTGAAATACACTGAATTATTGAGTTACCGGTTGAGACAGACGAGCCAATATTGTTTATCTACCCCTGCCTCCACTCCTCTCCCCACCATACTTTAAAAAAATATAATCTATTATTGGGTTTAACAAAAATAATTTTCAGTCGTTCAATGATTTCACTGTAATAACAAAAATGACGTTTAAAAAAATCTGGACAGAAACAAAGGGTTGAAAATATTCTTTGGCTTATTTAAATTTTAAAAGTTGAAGGGAGCTATTTGTTTGTAAATGTTTGGTGATGTAAACTGTTAAATTTCTTGTTCCCGTTTCGATAAAAATCTACAGCATATGGCAACAAGTTGCAGGAGACGAAAATATAAAGAAGAAAATAGAAGCTTTATTAGTGAGCTACATCTAGAAGTCATACCAGATGAACCTTCATTTCACTGTGCTGTTAGGTGGTTGTCTACCAGCAATGTTTTAAACAGATTAGTAGACTTGCTTGAACCCATTACTGCTTTCCTTTCATAAAAAGGCAAGTCTTATCCACAGCTGGTGGATGAAGCTTGGATGGACGATTTGATGTTTCTAACCGACATAATGAATAAATCTACAAACTCTGAACCTTTCGTGGCAAGGAAAGGATTAGATTATTTCCGATCTTATACAGACTATTTTTAGCTGTGAGAACGAAATACAGATTCTTCAAAGAGATATCCTGTCAATGGAGTTTAAGCCCTCTCCTCGTCTTCAGAATAGAGTTAGTTCATACTCTGAGGGTGGAATTGAACTTAGAAAGCTTGGTGCCTACAGAGATAGGTTACAAGGATTACTGGAAGATTTCCAAGCCAGATTTATTGACTTGCGGCAACTAAAATCCTGTTCCGCTTTGCTAATAAATCCATTCATGATAGACGTAGTCAAAGATGGTTTCCAGCTTCCTATGAACATTGTTATGGAACCTTCTGCTGCTGAAATAGAGCTGTCAGAGTAACAGGAAAATCAGGGTTTGGCGATGATATACAAATCACAATCTGTGATGGATTTCTGGAAGCTTGTGCCAGAAGTAAAATATCCTCAACTTAAGAGAGCTAGTTGCCGACTTATATCCATTTTCTGTACAACCTACTGCCGAGAATCTTTGTACTCCACAATGAAGTTCATAAAATCAAAGTATCGAGCAGTAACTATTAATCAGCACCTGAAAGAACTTCTTTTGCACCAATAATACTAGCTGCCAACTAGATTTGAAGAAACTTGCTAGTTCAAAGGCTTCTTTTCACAATCATAAAAACTAATGTTCACAGTGAGTCTTATGCAACGTGTTTTTATTCATACGTTTTTATGTTTAAATGTTTGGTAATTGAGTAACAGTGACGCATATATTTCTTCAACATACGGTTATGATGATACAATTGAAATGTTCATGTCATTAAATTCAAATAAAAATATTTTTTTTAAATGAATCACCAAAGAAATTTTTCATTGCGAGTGGGGACCAATGTTCTCTCTGAGATTCGATGGTCCGCGTGCAAAGTAAAAAAACTCGTGTGCAAAGTTGCACAATATACATTTTGTCTGCAATATTTTAGAAAATTTTGCTGCGCTGTAATTCTAAACTGCTACGCGGCGTCGGTCAGATATCTGCGCAGCCACGCAGCTTAAAGAGAACATTGGTGGGGACGTGAGTGATAGTGTCTCAATTTGGCTCTCAAAATTTTTGAATATTAATAAAATGGTCCTCACTTACAACAGGTCTGGCCACCCCTGCTCTAGTGTTTCTTTTGGGGGGAATTCCCCAAACGCTCCCCGTCACTTACTTACATGTTTGAAATATATGTTTGATATGAAGTAAAGTAAAGTTTTAAATAAGTAAAATACTGTAATACACAGCATTGTTGTTGACACGGATACACAATTATAGTTTTAGAATGGTTGGTGGGAAGGGCGGTAAGTAATGCGGTATTTTAATGATAATGTCGTTTACAATAATATATCGGGAGTTTGGATGGGTCTTTCAGTAATTAGACCTTTACTGTCCTTTACCAACCTTTTCCCTTCTCTATCTTGATCATTCAGCCATACAACTATATTGCACTTTTTTCACACCATTAGCTAGACATGTATTTGTGTACGGCTGGAATGATGGCAGCGCGTTAAATGCAAATTAATAGAATACAACATTAACTAAGTATTTACGAAGGCTTATAAACATCGTGTTTGAACTAACAATTTATTTCTTGGAAAACCAAAATCCTGTCTCTATTTTTATATACAAACAAAAGCTTTTCCCATCCAATGATGTTTAATTAAAGTAATCCAAGCTTCTTACATGGAATCATTTTATTTATTTCTTTGATGTCGTCGTATTTAATCCTTGTTTGTTATTTTGTCAGCAATGAAATGTCGGTGATAAGTCTTTTTTTTACACTGCCCTGTTCAATGGTCGTGGTTAATTATTATGTTTGATTTTGCTGTTGTAATTATTAGTATAATTATTACAATTATTAATATTGTTATATTTTTATTTATTTGATACATCACACTTGAAGTTGTGTATTTATAATATGAACTTCGAAGGGGAAAGCCCTGAAGCTCAAACACCAATGCATTCCGGTTGACGTTATAACTAAATTTGATATGACTTTATGTAAAATTTAAACAGATGTCAACCAATGTTTCATCTAAAATTCGTTGGTCCATGTGCAAAGTAAATAATCTCGTGTGCAAAGCTGCTCATCATCAATTTTGTTTGCAATATTTTACAAAATTTGCTGCGCATTTATTCAAAACTGCTGCGCGGAGTTGTTCAAATATCTGCGCGGTCGCATAGCCGCGCAGCTTAAAAGGAACATTGATGTCAACAACGGAAAAAAAGCTATACTGCCATCAGGGCCGGTCTAAGGCTAATGCAACCTATGCGGCCGCAGTGGCCCCCACACTATCATAGGCCCCACATATCTTAATTTTCTCCTATATCCTTATAAGTTCCTTATCCCTACCCAGCTTTGTGCCCCGCGCAATCTGTTTCGCACACTAAGCCGCATAATACCGGTCCCGGTTGCCATCACTGGTTTGGAACGCTTTCATAACACGTCTCTTTAAAATTTCAAATCGCCTTTTAAACTTCCAAACTGCTCTGAAAGCCGTCTATTATTCTGAGACATTAACCGTTTGCAGTGGCGCAGTTAGTGTGAGCACAACCATGTAGCTGCGATAATTGTATCCCTCTTCCGTCCAAAAAATAGGGAAAGTTAGCCGAAAATTCTTTCCCTTTTAAATTATCACGAATTAAAATTCCATTTTTGGTGGATGCCCACAACCTATTTTCTACTCCTCGGATTTTATGTTTGCGATAAACGTTTTAAAGCGGTCTAATGAATAACTCTTTATTGCCTTAAAACAGTTACGATTATAAGTGTTAAAAATATGTTATATAAATTAAGTCCCCGATAGAGTAGGGAGTATACACAGAAAGGCTGGAGTTCGAATCTGATTGTGACAATCAAAGTGAAAAATAGTAAACGCCCACACACTCATTTAAAAATCTACAACTCGTTTGGCTTCAGTATATAAAACGTTTAGCCAATGTGTATTTTTAATTTTTGAAAACATGTCCATTGTATTGTAAAATAAATGAAAAGATTACATTAAAACTTGATTTCTGTCTTCAAATGTTTGGCATCGTCTAATAGTCAACGTCTGAATAGGTTAGGCGTAAGTCCGAATCTTTAACTCAAGTCATTATATAATAGAACCACCAATGCAGTGGTCCCCAACCCCCGGACCGCGGACCGGTTTCGGGCCGTGGAACAAATGGTACAGGGCCGCCAAAGGAACTTAAGATGATATATATTTTATTTGCAATGTTGTATTTATTTCGGGATTGTGCGTCTTTTCATACACCAGAGGGAAAAAACTGTAACCCGTTTTGGCAGCACCCTTTCAAAAGAACATCAATGACACATAATCGCAGATCAGAACAACCACCTTCTATCAATTTTTGCGCTCTTATGTCAGCGCTCTCTCTTGTCGGCGCTCTTTTGTCGTGCGCGCTTTTGATGCGTCACCAGGGTTTGCAAGCTGATCTTGGAGGTTGCACCTGATAGTGAATCTGCGCATTGTAACATTCACAGGGAAATGTTGGAAAGCCTAAATTTGGATATATTTCAAACATTAGCGTGCACGCTAGGCGAGACTGGGCTTGCACATTAATTGTCCCAGTTGTTTCACGATCACCTGTCTTTGCTTTTAAAAGAGTTCAAGCATCTTCCCAACTAAAAAAGACCCACGATCTGGTATGGAATGGATCCGTGACTCATTTGTAAACAAAAGAGTCGATTCTAGCATGTTTGTGCAAGAATAAGTTGAATTGCTAGAGATTTGAAATGATGGAGGCCTTAAAAGTACGTTCGAGAAAACAACTCTTCCTGTCTTCTGGATTAAAGTCCTGGCGGAATATCCTGAGATTGCCACCATAGCAATTAAAGCCCTATTGAAATTTCTGAAATCATATCTGTGTAAAGCAAGGTTCTCTTCAGTGACAGCTACCAAAATAAAACGACGAAAAAACTGGATATAAGAAGTACACTTTGAATGTCATTGTCTCCCATTACCCCTAGATGGAACCGTCTCGTTGCAGAGAAACAATCTAAAAGGGTTCTCATTAATTTAACCTGCATGCTTGTGCTGCTAGTGAGTTAAAATAGTAATCATTTTAAATATTTTTTTGTGTGTAATTGTATCTTACTTTTAAGGCATGTTTATGTATAATTAAATTAAAACTATATAATAATTTTAAAAAAATTAATACATGTATAAATAATTAACGTCGACGCCAGACTCCCAAACACCCCTCCCTCTCCCGGTCAGTGGGCCGCGGTAAAATTATCAAACTTTGACCGGTCCGCGGCGATAAAAAGGTTGGAGACCACTGCGCTAATTGACAACGATATCATGAGCATTGTGAGATGAAAACAAATACCCATAAATGAGACAACCTTAATATATGAAACCTCATCTGATGTGGTCCTCATTAGTACAAGAAAGATCAATTTTATTATGGATGTCGTAGGTATAAGTAAAATACTGTTGTTGAAATATAAACATTCTTCATTGTCCCTCGGCTGTTTTTGGAAACATACCATCTACTCTGAAACTCCTGGTACTCGTTCAAGGAAACTGCTTTCTAAAAACGCGTTAGATTAAATTTCTTTATCGATCCGGTCTTTTTTCCAATGTACATAATTACTAACGTTAGCAAATATAAATGGCCATTGATACTGTTTAAACCTCGATGAATAAAGGAGATGTGAACCGACTCGATTTCAACTTCGAAAGCATTTTTAAATAAATCTTTGTTTCGTATACTCAAAAATATTGATTACTGTTAAACTTTTAATGCTAGAGTTCAGATTTTATTTCAAGTAATAATAAATCTATATATAAAAAAATGAAAGTAAGTATTTATGTCCTCTATAGCTGACTAAACCATTCATCCGATCGCCATGAAACTTTTGGAGACTTTTTAGTATACTCCCGGGATGATAACTGGCAACTTTTTTTTCAACATTTAAACCTCATGGGGCGCCGGGGGCCATAAGTGACTTTTTTCTTAAATGAGCTATATAAAAATTAGTTTAAGCGTTAGCTAATTGGTAAATTGATGGATCTTAACCAAACTTTGTATGTAACAACTTGGTAGCCAATATTGAAATACTTAAGGGCACTGATATCCTACTGTCCATTCCTTCGGGGCTGGGGGCCAAAAATGTCTTTTTTCATTTTATTCCCCATTCAATTATTAACGATCTTTATTGGTTTCTGGCAAAATTGTTTTTAAAACCTACCCTTCATTGGTTTCTTTGAATTTATTCCTCTTTACTAAGATCGTTGCAACGCACTTCGGGTCTTCTAGTAATAAAATAAATGTCATTTGAAAAACGTTTCCTGTTGTGTACTTTTAAACAAATTTTGACGAGAGAGGTGGTTTTGCAGGGAAAGAGTCGTGGTATGGTGTGAGAAGACCCATAAAACAGTTGCATATTTCAGTTCAGTGTGTTTAAAAATGTATACTATTATGACAATTAGAATGATTATTATGATTATTCTTATTATTATTATTAAACGAGCAACAAAGCCCGTCCAAGGACGTTCCGCCACCGTTCGGTGGCATGTTGTAACTCCCACTCCAACCCCCCAACAGTCGTCTCGACCGGCATACATGTGCATTACGTCAAAATACTATTTATAGTTTAAATAAATAACTCGTAAAAACAGAGCTTTTGACTATAAATCCCAACGCGCATAACTCAAAATAAAGTCTTGGAAGAAATACTGCACCAAAAATAACTCGTTTCGAACGTCCGCGTAAACGTGTTCAATATGATTATTGGCTGTAGGAGTCATATGTGTTGGAGGGGACAAACGCTTTCGAGGACCGGACAGAAAATTGCCTTTTATTATTATACTAGTAACAAAGCCCGCCCAAGGACGGGAATAAGTGTAGGGTGACCTGTGAAGTTCATGGACGCAGTGTTTTGGTAGTTGTTATGCTGAAGCGTTTGCAGGACATTGTCGTCGCAGGGCAAGGGATGTGGACAACAACAACAACAGCAAAAACAACAAAAACAGCAAAAACAACATAAACAACAACAGCAACAACAACAACAAAACAACAACAATAACAACAACCACAAAACAACAACAACAAAAAACAACAACAACAAAACAACAACAACAATAACAGCAACAAAAAATAAACAACACTTAAAACTCTTGCCACTACCCCCAGGACCATCAAGGAAAACGTATTTAACAGAATTGTCATTGGAATAAGCGGCAGGCATCACTTCAAGATGGGAACAACATACTGAATTATGACAAAAAACTGCACCAAAAATAACTCGTTTTGAACATCCGCGTAATATGTAAATTTTTCTCCGCTAGTGATTGGCTGCAGGAGTCATATGTGTTTGAGGGACCAATCGCTATAGATGACGGGACAGAACGGACAGAAACTTGACTTTTATTATATAGGATAAGATTATTATTATAGATGCGCACTTGTATGGCTCGGTACCCAAAGCGTCACATAAAAGTATTGGCAAAGACACACTTAGATAAAGGAATATATCCGATAGCAAAATTTAAAATTTATTAAACATTTGTTAGGAAAGGTCGACATGTCAAGTCATGGTCAACCATCATCATCGTTTATCGGTCAGGGAAGAGGAGGGTGGGATTAAGAATTATAGTAGATCGTCAAGTACAGACAGAAAAGATTGGTCTTTTTTGCAGTTTTAAGACATGAATGGTAGTTACGTAAGGAATTAGTAATTGGTGAGAATTTCATTCTTTTTTGGAACAAGGGAGGAGGCTGCTTGTGTTTTATACAGGTGCGGAATTAAGTGGGTAGGGATTGAACTTAAACATTATCTGATCTTCTTGAATAAAGTGTCTTCGGAACAGGAAAGGACACATGGCGGGTAACTGCATTGAAGCACAGTAACACACACAAAGAAGACTGGCTTATTGGTGATATAGACAGATTTGAGGCATGAGAGACTGCTGTCCATGTACTCACAATACTCACATTGAATGACGATGTATTTAAAATATTGCGCAGCCTTTGTGTGTTTGTGTGGTATGTGTGTGTGGTGTGGGGTGTGTGTGTGTGTGTGTTTATGTCTGTGTGTGTGTATTTTAATATATTTTTATTAGATAGTTTTAAGTGTTTTTAAAAATACAATCAAAACAATCCCCCGCCCCCCCCCCACACCAACCTTAAAATCTAATAGGAAAGTCTTTACTTGTTAGAGTAAATAGATATTCACCCAGTTTCTCTCACAAATACATTGACTTGCAGTTGCGCGTGGAGCACAATCAGATGAATGATGCCTATAAAAAAGAATGCATGCAGGCCTCTTTATAAAATTAACATCAGATTAAACTGACTTTAAGAACAAATATATCTATTTTTCTTAACACACTGTGCAGGCTTGAATGGCAATGACCTCACAGCCTTTATCTCTTCCCAACATGACAATCATTCCCGTGATTTCCCAACATAAAAAGAATGGCGAGTACTTATTTCATTTTAACTTATTTGATATTTGAGGGTTACATACATTTTCTTCATTTCATCTACTATCCATTACTTTCCAATTCTGTCAACAGATTCGAAAGAGTAAAACTGCGTGCGAACGTTTTCAACTAGAATCTAATCCTGTCTGTTTGGGTGGACAACCCAACAGCGCAGGGTAGTACTGGGGAGTATCACCAGGGGGAGGGGGTGCGGGTGTTTAAGTGCCTTGATGGCTCCCTCGAAAAAATCTCCTGCTCTATTTTCAAAATGATTATAGTAAGTGTCCGGAGCGTGACCCACCCCATGCGCACCATCATATGCACACAACTGACATAGAAGTCCGTTCTTTAATGTTCCCTATGCTGTCATGTAGCCAAAGCTCGTAAGCACGGAGAGAAAGAAATATAGGAAAGCATTTAGCTTTTGTCTTAAACAGCGTACAGTTCAGTGAACACATCTGGTTTTCAATGATTACACAATTGTTATGATGGACATAAGACAACTTGATGGACAACTTTCGAGTACTAGCTTTTTAGAACCCAAGTTGACTTTTTGGCTGAGTTGTTTTCATCTTTATAAATATTTTGTTATTATTTTTCAACCTCGAGATCAAACACAACACAATTAAATTGTAAATGGTGGCGTGGCAGAAATTATCGCAATAACCGAAATACTTCCCGCCAGTATCATCATTTACTTCCGAGAACGTCATCATACCTCTCCTCGAGTTTACAATGCCGGCCAAAATTTGTCTATATACCTGCTCTTTAGCGGTCCTTCCGATCATGGCCATTACGAAGTTCTATTGCCTCTCACACGTGATGACTTTCTGGTACCATCTATTGACAATGTCGGTATGTCCACACAAATTTTACAGCCACCTTATCACACTGATGTGACGTCACATTGCCACTATCCAGATAAACATGTACAACCACATTTCAAAACACACTCTAATGAACGAACGGATTCCGCAGAAGAATTTCAATCCACCATCTCTATATATAATTTACCAGAACAAGCACCTGACGAGTGCAAATAAGCTTGACGAATGACCCTCGCCAGGGTCGGCCAATCACAGTTTATGGTTGGCAAGCGAGGGCGATGCAGGGTGGGGGGGGCAGGTAGCTAACCGCAGTGCGCACGTTTCGGGACCAACAATGCGTCGGTGGTGATGTAGTTTGTGTCCGCCCCCCCCCCGTTTCTTTGCACTAACTATGAACAAGTCTGCGGCGCATGCTACGTCGCGGGTTGCATATAGTTTTCTATATCTAAGCAAAATATCTTTATCTATTAAATCACTAACGTGTTTTTTTTAACAAATTCAAACACATTGCAATAAAGTATATGTGTAGAACAAGGTTTTAACTCTCAACTCAGATTATGACCGTCGTAATATAACCGACGTAGCAGATATCGCCCAACTAATCAACAACAAGTCAAGTCCACTGTCCATTACATATCGATTTCATTCACGCATTCCCCACCCCCCACCCCCCACTACCGTCTTTGTTTCCCCCAAAAATCATATCCCCATTTATCGAGACACAGTTCGTAAAAGATTGGGTGGCGGACTTGAGTGCACATGAGTCTACTCGGCTATTCTCCCAACCTAGAAAATGGTCACACCCTTGAGAAATGTCGCATATCAATATTTAATCATCTCTAAAAGGGGCCCAGCAGCTATGTGCAAAGCTAGTCTCGTTAAAGTCGAAGGTTTGCGTGCGTGACCTATACCTATAGCTATATTAAAAGTAATAACAATAATTAAGTAATACATTTTTTAAAATAACTATGAAAAATACTTCGCAAGAAGGTTTAAAGAACTAAGAAGTAGTCTTCTTTTCCTAGGTGACTGATTTAAAGAAATTAATTTTTTAAAATAACATTCGTTTATTGTTATCCTTCTAAAATATTCCGTCTCTAACGGACTTTAGAGCGTTTGTGCAACGACTGTCTTTCCACTCGTATTTCCATCGTGTTTTTTTTCAAGGTGTGTTTTTTTTTCTCCAGACACTTAAATGATCATCTTTCTTGTGCACACCAGTGAAGGCCGAAAGAAAGGCGTGTATTGGTGGGAGGAGTGGATTAGATCTTGAGAAAGGTTTAGGAGCAAGGCATACAGAGTTGCGATATGTTGGGTCAAGGGTTTTTGGTTCCGGAAATGATTTACATTTCAATAATTGGAATTTATTTTAAAAAAATATATATTACAATGAACCCAATACAATGTATTAGGCTCAAAAAGTGCCTATGACACTCAATCATTATCTTTGACACTAACGCCTATGGAAGACCCTGTACTGTTAAAGCATCTCTTTCAGTCAGAATGGTGAGCGGCGTTCAGCTTGCATGCCTGATTCCTCAACAGCTGTTATAGATCATTGTCAAACTCATCTATCGATCTCATTCCTGTACGACCTGTTAGTCTTCTAGATTTCGCCTTATCTCTATAGACTATCTTTACTGCTCTATAGACTATCTTTACTGCTCTATATACTATCTTTACTGCTCTACAGACTATATTTACTGCTCTATAGACTATCTTTACTGCTTTATAGACTATTATTACTGCTCTATAGGTTGGCATTATGGCCCATGGCTTGGTGACCCGTCAATTGTAGCCTAACTTTTTTAAATCATTGACACAGTAGGTCGGTCTTCAAACAAAGTCAGCACCTCGATGACTTTTCGGCTTCTCAAAGCGTCATTTTACAACATAGACCGTACATTTTCCTTTGGAACGATCGTTAACTGTTTCAAAGAAAATAATGTAACCTTTCATAAAAATTAATAACCGTTATTAATTGTGGAAGACTACAGATGTCATCTCCAAATGGTTATGATGCCGCGCTCAATCAATTTATCAACTCCGTCTATTGGTTTTAGACAAATAATCGGGACAATATTTTTTTTTAATTTTAAAAGTAGTTTATAAATAAAATTTCAACAATCAGGCTAATCCTAGTTTGGAAATGAAGCCATTTGAACAACATGGGCGCTCTCTTTCAGCTCCGCTCAGCGTCCCTCTCCACGCAGACACGGTGTCCCAGTTTCTGGCGTCAATGAATGTAGTTGCAGGCAAGTCTAAGTCACAATCCATTCTAACATCACGTCCAAGCCCCGATATGACCCTCGGCTACTGGGAGGGGTCAACGCCCTTCACAGTGTTATCCTGGATAAAAGACTGCAGGAGTATGTGTTTTTAAAAAAACAGAAGAAGAGAGAAAAGTGGTGAGATTAGGTTTTTTTAACGGCGTTCTTGTACTAAGTTTTATTTTCTAAATACTATTAAGGTTTGAAAATAAGTCAACATTGAATGTCGAGATGACTTACTGTCTTGTAAATAGCTCTAACTTGACCTTATAAATGCATATTTCTGGCACAAACTCAAAACAAGATCACTCTTTTCGAGTGCACAATTCTGACTGATGAGTTTTCACTATTGCCATTTTTGAATTGGGTAAACGCGGTTAATCGTTTATATTCTACCAGTTTTTTTAAGACATCATAAAGCTCTACATCTTTTGAAGTGTCCATGTCATCATTGACGGATATAGACGGATGTATTGGACAACAACATGTTGTGAAGGGATTTGTAGACTAGAGAGACATCAATTATTAAAACTAAACTTTAGAAGATAAAAATGAAAAAGTATCTCTGCATGTGTGATCGAAGTAGCGAGAAGTGAACTTGCTCAGGTCTCATTACTTTGACCGACTTGGCAAAAATATTTTGTAACAACACCAAGTACTGACGTAAAGAGTCAACTGGTCGGGCATAAATCAGAGAGTCGGCCAATATCCCCCCTCCCCACAAACTGGTACAAGTCAACAGCTTTGTCTCACAGTACCTCGACCATTGCCGGACACGGACTAACAACGAGATCAAGTGGCAAGCTAATATCCCTCGTAGCTGATTGGTCAAATCTGATTACATCCAGCTCAATGATGAAAAGAAACGTTTTGTCGGGAGGAAATTGCGAAACCCCTGTTAGTGTGACTGAAATCTGACAATTTTTCAGTAATCAGAAACGAACCCTCGTAGGACTGGTATCTCAGTGTATTTAATTATAAAATAAATATACGTTATATATTTGGTGCTTCAGCCGCTTTCAGAATTTGACCATATACGTATATAAAGATGACGTATCAAAACTTTAATTTTTAATGTCGTCTCGAAAAAATGAAACTAAAAATTGTACGATTACTTTTCCAGCTCCATGACTCATTATCAAGGACAACCTCTTCGTCATCCATTTCGACATGTATCTTTCACAGCGATCTATCTATCCATCGTACAATTTTAATGAACCGACTTAGGATTTAGCCATTATCATAACGCTTCCATAGCTATGTAATTTCTTTGAGGAAAAAAATCGTGGAGTGCCTTTTGAAGCAAGCTGATGAATGAGAACTTCAAATACATGCCGATGGTTCAATGAAAACGTGATGAGATTGTTGACCTTGTTTTATTGGCCTAATCTCTATCGATTTTTGTGGGTAACAAAAAAATGACCTGACTTTGTCTGGTTGGAGTGTCATACGAGGAGAACACACAAACCACCATAGCTATCTTTCATTAATTAACAGTGGCTTATTTCGCCCTGCTTCAAACCAGCCATAGAGGACTGATAACCTGATAATTTAGCATTATTTAATGTCGCATCGCCAAATTAAGAAATTGAATGAGTCACTTGTCTTTAAGTCTAAAGGGACACATTTTCTTGACTCGGCATTAAATACTCCACTTTCAGAAAAATGTTTGTTTGATAGGGATGTTTTTCTTCTGCCAGGTCATTTGTTGCAATGTGCGCTAAATCATATTTTCTTTTATTGCTCCAAATACTGTTTTTAAATGTTTATTCGCACATGAAATGTTTCAATAATAGTATCTTTTATGGTGAAGAAATGTGTCTCTCTCATACAAATATGTATGTGCTCTCTTCCAGCGCCTAAAATAAGATTACTGTCAAATAGTATCGTTTATGGTGAAGAAATGTGGCTCTCTCATACAAATATGTATGTGCTCTCTTCCAACGCCTAAAATAAGATTACTGTCCCCATGAGACAACCATAACAATTCGATGATTTCATCTTCTAATGACTAGTTATTGTCCAACCAGATGGATTAGATTCGTTGACGGTTTACTTCAATTATTGATGACTAGATCAATGCCCGGAGTTCCCCCGGCCTCTTTCTGTGGATCCATGTTTTTATTTAATGACTTGATGTTAGAATTTTTATATGATAACTAGCAACAAAGCCCGTCAAAGGACGGGAATAAGTTTAGGGTGACCTGTGAAGTTCATGGTAGGACATCACAACATTACCCATCCCCGTCTGCCCAGAGACCCTACGCCCCATACCGTGGTCTGTTCAGAGGCCCTACCTCCCCCCCCAACGCCGCAGTCTGTCGCGAGACCCTGCATCCTTTCCACTGCAGTTTGTCGAGAGACCCGCCGTCTCGACCGGCCATACATGTGTTTAACGTCAAAAATAATACATTATAGTTATAACATTACCCAACCCTGTCTGTCAAGAGACCCTACCCCCCACACCACCGGTCTGTCCAGAGACCCTACCCCCCCCAACACCGCGGTATATCGAGAGACCCTACCGTCTCCACCGTCTCGACCGGCCATACATGTATATCATGTCAAAAATACTATACATTATAGTTATGATAAATAACCCGTAAAAACAAAGTTTTTGACTACAAATCCCAACGCGCATCGCTCAAAATAAACTCTTGGAAAAAAAACTGCACCAAAAATAATTCATTTTGAACGTCATTCAATATGTTAATGAG
Organism: Ampullaceana balthica; assembly: GCA_944989445.1. NCBI lineage: Eukaryota > Metazoa > Mollusca > Gastropoda > Lymnaeidae > Ampullaceana > Ampullaceana balthica. Next base: position 2,651,236 of record CALYLW010000004.1, on the reverse strand, counting down.
ATTAATTTTTCTCCGCTATTGATTGGCTGTAGGAGTCTGTAGGAGTTTGAGGGACCTATCGCTATCGATGATCGCACAGAAGGTTTGCCCTTTATTATATAGGATTGTTGCACTTGTGGAATCTCGTATAAAATTGAAAGTAACTTATGAGACGTTGTAAATGTGTGAAACAAAAAATGCTCGCTAATGGCTAGAGCTGGTAAAAAATGGCTAGAGTTGGTCGAAAATGGCTAGAGTTGGTCGAAAAAAAAACAACAGTTTTTTAAATCTTTTTTAAAGGTTCCATTGTAGAGAATCATTTGAAATTGCTTAAAATATAAGAAAGGAAAGGCTTCGTAAAAGATAACAAAAATGTAGATGAAGCATAAGTTGTTGTTTTTTCTTTCGTTTTTTTTCCTGCAAACTTAATTGCGCAAAGCGTTGTTAAGGAAACTTTATTTTTAAAAAAACAACTAAATGTGTTTAATTGACCCTGAGATAATGGATATTTTTTTAAATATTAATATACATATATATTTTTTTATAATTGAATTTTAAGTTATTTAAATATTTTAAACATTTTAATTTTCTAAAATTTTCTAAAATCAACTATAAATTCCCGGTTAAAGTAGCTTTGCTTATCTGGAAAAAAAATATTAAGATGATCTGACCACCTTTAAGTTCATCTTTGAACATGGTGTAAACGGCTCTTGGAAACTATCTTATCTGTTACAGACGCTCCTCTCATACAGAAGATTATTGCGTCCTACGCCTATCTATGGTTTGTATCAAGTCCTGCATTATTATTAGAATTTTAAATGTTGATAAAGTGTTGGTTTTCCTGGTTTCTTCAGGCAACCCATCCATGCCCGAATTCCGGACTGGAAAAACGAGAATTTGTATGTGTTTGTTCTTGCATATGGAATAAGGAAGGTGTTTTATCCTAATGTCTATCTAAGGGTTGTATTAATTTATCTTTGTGTTGTATTTCTAAATTAGAATTAATTGTTTTATATATTATTACTACTTTACTCTTGGTTCTTCTATCCTCTAGTGCAGGGGTGGGCAAACTTTTTCTATGGAGGGCCACATTGAAAACTTATTGTCATAGACGGGCCGCATATATATTTTGTCTACTTCAATTACAATTTACAAGGTATAAAATTTGAATTAATGATTATAACCATGTACTTTTCATTTAATTTCACATTTACAGTCTATTACACATAAACATTACATTTTAAAATTCGAACTGAA